>PZJY01000013.1:0-1200000 GCA_031472005.1 Tetracladium setigerum
CCTAACCCTAACCCTAACCCTAACCTAACCCTAACCCTAACCCTAACCCTAACCCTAACCCTAACCCTAACCCTAACCTAACCCTAACCCTAACCCTAACCCCAAGATATTATCCATATAAAGGCCTTAAGAAGCGACCAGGTTAGCGTTCTTTTAAGCTACACTTAGCTACTATTTTTTAGCGATTCGGCCACGAAAAGACTCCGACTCTCCTCCATTCCTATAACTTACATTGCTACCTACGAAAGGGAATTAGCGAATTAAACCTGTCGTACCACCAATTAGAGTGACTAAACGAAGAGACTTTATAAGGTCATTCTTCTTCTTTTTAATGGCCCGAAGCTGAGCGGCTTCGAGTCGACTCTAGGACGGCATAGTGGCAATTCTGGAGCGAATAGGGGACGATTTTAAGGTGAAAATAAAGAGATTAAAGGAAAAAAGGGCCGAAAACTAAAGCGTTTTAAAAGATAACCACTATTATTAATACTTACATTAATCTAATGTCTAGGGTCCAATAAGGGGTGAGGCGAAGGCGTTTATAAAAGGTATTAATAGAGGATTAAAGGAGAAGGGAAGTGAAATGGGTGGAGTCCATAGGAAGTGTTAATAAAGGATTAAGGGACAAAGGAAGTGAATTAGGAGGCGTCCGTGAGAGGTGTTAGTGAAGGATTAAGGGACAAAGAAAGTGAAATGGGAGAAGAAGATAGGACAAATCGAGCCCGATTCTGGACAGAATCATATAGGTATCGAACAGGTACTAAGGCTAAAACAAGAACTTTTCTAGACTGAAAAGGTCACGAATCGCTCTGCTACCTAGTACGAGGAGGAATAGGAATAGGAACAGTGCAGGGGATGGGGTTTCGGCCCGAATATGGCCCCAAAACGGTCAACTCTGAGCGATTCGGGACCAAATCGGTCAACATCGAGCGATTCGGGCCCGAATCGCTCGACTATAACTTACCAACTGTAAAAGTAGTGATAGTGAAGAGAGAAGAGAGAAAGTGGCTGGTGACAAGCTTATATAAGTGATTATCGGTTAAACTCGGTTAAATTAAAAAAATTCGCGCTAATTAATCACGTGAATAATAAAATTTAAAATTCATAACTATAATCGATTCACGACTTATTATGGCTGAGTCGGTCGCGAATCGGTCCCATTTTTGCCTCTTTTCGCCTTGGGTTTATAGGCCTATTATACTAAGTTTTAAACTTATTAATTAAGGAGTCTTAAAATCTTTTATCTAATTTTAATAAGGTGTTATTACTATAATACTTACTCATCCCGACCAAAGCATTATCTTTTCGGTCCCGAATCAGCCTTGCCTAGCTTGAAAGTCCTCCTCTAATCGCTCCCCAAACTCCTCAATTATAACGGTATCTAGCAAGTAATCCGGGACTAATTCCTATATTTCCATGTCTATATCAACTCTTATATTAATGAGTTTTATATCCCAATCCGGCATCCATTCGCGTCTTATCTTCTCCTTATAAGACATCGGTTCTAATCTTTTTATATATAAAGTAAGCTCCTTCGAGACTATCTTTAATAAGTCCCCTATAGTAATAGGTCGGTCTCGAATCGCGGGGTTATTAAAGATATTTCGGTGGTAAAGCGCGATAAATATAGGTTTTCTATGCTAATTTTTCTAAAATAAAGCTTTATTCCGAGGATAAGGAATAAGCTAATAAGTTGCGACAAAATAGCGCTTACAAAGATCCCGCTAAGTATTTACGAATTAAGTGGTTAAGTGTTTAGAAAGGATCTCGAATGACCGATGGAAGAGGACTCGAAAAGGGATATTTTTCCACCCTTCGCGCGACGAATTCCAAGTAGACCCCTCGTCCTATAAGAGAGAAACGAAGTTGTGAACCGACCTAACCATTGTCCGCCCAGATACTACTTGATGAATATTACGGAAGTAGTCGGGCCTGAGTAGCTTCCGAAGCGTGAATCGACAAGGGGCGATTAGCCCCCGAAGCGCTTCCTTATATATCGCTAAGTCTCTACCTCTCATATTAGGTTTAAGATATATAAAGATTTCTTTTCGGTAAGCCCGGATACATATATAAATAAGCCAAGTGCTAATAACATTTAACGCATCCACGTCTCCTCGATAGAGCTTCGTCCATTTAGTTACGGCTTCTACTCGAGCAAAGTTATCCTTTATATCCTTAACTTAGACCCAATTCGTACGATAGAACTCGCGGAGCATGCTTATTATAAAGCCCATTTCGTTCGTGAATCGAGTCTTAAACGTGAGCTCACTCCAATCGAAAAGGCTCGGAAACCACATATATCCACGCTCTCTTAAGCTTACTTCTAAGTATAATCCCTTATACTTTTTTAAATCATTACGATGCTCGAACCACTTCTTCTAAAGCTCTTACTCGCGCGCCACCGGTCCAGAGTCGAAGCTAAATCGTAGCGCTTAAAGGAACATTATCATAATCTTACAATGTTCGTATTCGACCACGCCTTTCTTCTCTAGGGTCAAGATCCATTCGACTACGGCGAGGAATTTATTTGCGTTGCTACTAAGGTAATTAATAAATTCGGCAGTTATAAGGCAATAAAGGTGGCTCGTATCGGTAGCATTTAGGTCCCGATATTAGTCCTAATCGCCAATGGCTTGCAAGCTTAGCCGTATCCGTTCAAAGAATAAAAGAGAGATACGATGCTCCTCACGAACACCGTAAGATATACGAGTCCCGTCTTATAAAGCATAATATAATCGTTATTTATTAATAAGATAACTAGCACGTATTATATAATTAAAAACAAGTCTAGCTTTCCCTCGCTTTACAATTATACTAATAACCTTTAAATCCTAAGATAATTAATATAAGTAAGGGCTACTAAATAGCTTAGTTTTTACAACGTCAAATATCTCTTTATAAGAATTATAAGCCTAAGTATAGATCCAACCTTCTCGATAATAGCGGGATAATCGAGACATTTCAACCGCGATATCTTTAACGGATTCTATCATAATTATAATATAATTGGTCGAAACTATAACTCGTCTTCCCTCCCTAAGCCTCACCTATTCAATAAACTTATTAAGATAACAAGTTCGGTGAAGAAAGGTGACGGGCGGCGATTCGGGGTCGATTTCCTCACTAATTGTGATATATTCTAGGCTAATTATCTCTTTTCCGAGATCGAACCAGACGCGATCCGGGTCAAGGAAGGTACCGTCGACAGAGGTATACAAGGATTCTTCAAACGCTTACCACATGCTAGCAAGTGTAATATATAGGAATCTAAGCTTAATATTCTTAAACGAGAAGAAGATTTGCGCGTTATAATAAATCCTATTTTTTAGCAAAAGAAGACAAGCTTATATATCTTACCAGATCGCGGCAAGTGAGTCTAAGTGAAGGGAATACATAAGAGTTAAAGGTGTTACGCCTTTAGAATTAGGGTCTCCTCGAGTCGATCGCTCGGCGTAATAAGCGCGGGACTTCTATCGAGCGTGCTCCCATGAAGTTGAGATATATTAACGACTAATGGCCGGAACGTTACGGAGAATAGAGGGAAGAAGGACCGAATCGGTCCAGATTCGAAGGAGGCTATAAGTTTCGCCATTAATAGATCCAGGGAAGTTTATCTTTCTTTCAGGCGCCCACATTCGTGGAAAGAAGAAGTAAAACGTTATACCTTCGGAGCCTAATACTCGTCTTACATAGTAGTGAGGGACTTAGTGAAGAGGAACTTGCTTCCCTCTTTCGCCCCTACCAAAGTTATACCTTACTTCCATATCAATATAAAGATTGCTCTTAATATTAATATAAAAGCGAGGGTAGAAGTTAATATCTAGCCCTTGCGAAGCGAAGGCTAGGTCCTCAGCAAATCCAAGAAAGCTATTAACATTAAAGTATACCATTACCGAATTAGGCATAATATACGAGCAGTTAAGGCATAGCTTTTCATTAACTTCTTTAAAGTCTTAATTAATAATTGACTTTGCATCGTCATTACTATTGGCGCGACTCACTAGTTATTCGGGAGCGATTCCCTCGAAAATAGTAGCCTAGTCCGGTAAAGGAAAGTCTACTCGTTAAGGAATAGTTAGAAAGGTAAGGCGACTAATTACATAAGGTGTATTTGCCTGGCTAAGCAAGGCTATATAGTTTCTAAGGGTAATGTGCCTAATCCTATGGATCTCCAAGTCCGGGTCGATTGCCGGGTGAGACTCCTCATATTCTTCAGTTATACATCTATGGAAGCGCATTAAATGTTAAGCGAGTGTAGCCGCGAGATCGACCTCTTCCTCCTCTTTATCTGCCGCTATCGCTTCCTAAACTTAGGCATTAATAAGCACATCCCCCTCATTATTATTATTATTACGAAGTTTATTCGCCTCGTCTTAGTCGTCGATACTAGCATTATCTGGTTCATCTCCTTTATCGACGCGGGGATTATATACGTCGCTATCGTCGTAAATGTCAAGCGGATTGAGCTCCGGTTCTTCGTCGATAAGGGGGCGGTTCGGTGTCGATTCGCGGCTAAATTGAATTAGACCCACATCTCGCATACTTTCGAATTCGAGGACAATATCATCCACTTCCATCTAATCAATCGATGCAATATCCGAGCCATCTATTTCTATTAGCGTTAGAGACGGAGAGCTATAGCTATATTCATAGTCAAGTAGATTATTAAGATCTTCGTTTTATTCCTCCCAAATAACTACAAGTTCACCAACTTCAAGCGTTCTCTTAACGAATGAATCGGTATCTATTAATATGCTAGATAATTCAGAATCTGCGTAATCAATATCTAGTTCCTCAGATAAAAAGTCCTCTAATCGGAGGTTATCTAGCATCGATAATGTCTCGATGCTCTGAAGCGGGGTAAATAAAGTGGCCTGGCTTTCTGGAGAGGAATTTAAACCACTTAGTCCAATTCCACCATTAGAACCACCTTCTAAACTACGAATTCCACTATCAGAAGCACCGCCAAAGCTACCAGCATAGTCGTCGGACTCGAAGTTATTAGACTCTTAAGAATTATAAAACTTAAATCTTTATAGCGCTTGAGTAAGGCCCGATTCTTTTTCGATAGACGGCTATAAGAGAGTCTTTTATGTCGCCGACGTGGACCCCGCTTAGAGTGAACTAGTACTTAGACGGCGGGGAAGGCTTTCGCTATTTAAAGACGTTGCGCTTGCAAATCGGTTTGACTTCGCGGATGGTAAGGGTCTAAGGCGATAGAAGTTAAACGTCGAATCTGTACCGATTGTCGACCAGGTAGAGACTTATAAAGTAGTAATAACTTAATTAGAAGTGGCCTAATAGAGTATTAGTAGTTAAAGATTCGCTATTAGAGCTAATTATATAACAACTTAGACACGACTTATATTTCCTAGACCTTAAGAGGAGGTTGCGCTTATAAGACGATTTGATTTTTTAACTAGCGAAGTTCTAGGGCGGTGGGTTTTCGAGGTCGAAGCTATAGCGATTTGCGACCGATTAAGGTCTTATAAAGAGTGGAGAGCTTGGTTAGAAGAGGCTTAAAGAGGTGCTAATAGTTAAAGACTCGCTATTAGAGGCGACTATATAATAACTTAAACACGGCTTCCATTTCCTAAACTCTTAGGTGGAGCTAATACTACTAGTAATACCGGGGGAGCTTGTTAATTATAACCACCATTCCCCTAGTTTTAAGCAAGTCCACTTAAGCCTTACGCTCGTATTTTGACTCGTTGGGCGGCTTTACGGGTGCGCTTAAAGAGCTTGCGCTCGGCAGATGTGCGACGAGTACGGGGCATTATAATGGGTTAAAGAGAGAAAAGGGGTCGCGATATAAGACGTAAAAGATAATAAATCGAAGGTTTTTCGGTCGCTATTCGGTAATAAAAAGACGTTAATAAAGAATCAGAAAAGAGAAACAATAAGAGATTACTCGGAACCTAGGGAATATTATACTAAGCCTGATTTTGGAGCGCCTCTAACGTGAAGAAATATTTAAATATATAATAATTAAGTAAAATAAGGTTAAGAATTAAAAGTCAAAAGAGGGGAGTTCTAAAAGGTGCAAATAACATCATAAGAAAAGAAATAGGGAAAGAGGGGAGCGGTCACGGGGTGTCCCAGGTTACGCTTTTAAGAATAGTCGGCCACTTCCTCACTAAAAAGCGACAGCGACTTAGTTACGATTAGAACACGCTAAGTTTACGTTTTAAGATTGATTCGAGCGATAATCTAGAGCGCATCAGTCGCTTTTCGAGAATAGCTTCTTTAGAATTATAAACAAAAGTTAAAGGGAAAGGAGTTTATTATCGCGATATATTAAGAGTGGTCACGGGGTGTCCCAGGTTACGCTTTTAGGAATAGTCGGCCACTTCCTCACCAAAAAGCGATAGCGACTTAGTTACGATCAGAACACGCTAAGTTTACGTTTTGAGATTGATTCGAGCGATGATCTAGAGCGTATCGGTCGCTTTTCGAGAATGGCTTCCTTAGAATTAGAAGTAAATTAGATTCCGAAATTCTGGTGAGGTCTTAGCGTAGATGTGATACAGCGGGACCTAAACATGGCTCGCTTAGGAACATGGTATTTGCTTATTAGACTCTTCCTCTTCGTAGGTATAGTTATTATTATTATTATAATAATAGTAATATTAATAGTGTTACTATTATTATTCTAACGAAATAAGAGCTAAAAAGTGGCGGATAAGGAGCTCCTTTTATATCCTCGTCGCGCTCACGACTTAAATATTTATATATATCATATAATAGAGCTATACTACTTTTAAAAGCACTTCACGATGTTATTTAGAGCGCGCTTTACGCGTTATTTATTATAATAGAACGCTTAAAAATTCCCTCTTTAAGACGAATATTACTAAACTCCGATTCTTACTCTTATTTAAGAGAAATTCACTTGTAAATATAGTTAAGACTATCTTATAAAGCTAATAGAATACGCGTTTCTTACTTTAACAATGCTACGAGCTTTCTATTTATTCATTTAAAGCGCGTAAAGCGGTTATATATATTTATATTTATTTTTCTTAACGTTCGGCTATAATAAGTAAGGATCGCATCACATTACCTTTATATAACCTCTTATTTATTATTTATTACTCATTATATATTAGTATTAATTACTCGTTACCCTTTTCTTTTATAATATACACTACTCGTTTTATACGCATAAGACGTCTAGTAAAGGAATTCTAAAGCGTCGCATGGGGGTGTGTCATAAAATAGCCGCATTATGTGATTATTTACTTAATATAGCGAGGTAGAGTGGCTAGTGCAATGCTTACACTAGCGCATTAAACGTATATATAAAGTTCGCGTCCCCTTTTTTCTAAGGTAAGATAAGAGTATAATTTACACCTTATTATAAGGCTATTTACAGCTTCACAACTCGCTCTCCACTACTATATTCAAAGCTCGAACAGGTGCTATTACGTGTGACATCCTTAAATATAAGTACCTAGGTGCAACGTGCCTTAATGTAGTACCGGTTAGGAACGTGGGCGCGAGGGATATAATGTATTTATAGGAAGGAATTATTTTCTCGTGAGTGTGAGCTTTATTTTCTTAAGCGTAAGCTAATTAAGCTATCGAAGAGGGAGAGGAAAGGGTTTATAAGGGCGTAGCAGGATTCTTAAAGAGGGAGGAATACTTTTACTATTCTTAACTTTTTATTAAATACGAGGAAGCTAAAAAGGGCAACCTCGATCTTAAAGGCGATACGGCTATAACTTAATTAGATATACTCACGGGATTAAGTTATAAAGCGAGAGGCCTTATATATCTTGAACTTAACTTAATGTAACGGCACTGTTCACCGGTACGATCACGTAATCAAAGCAGGGATGTATGGTGATATATGCTAGTGAATGATGATCGGTCGTAACAATAGGCTCTAATACTAAGAAAAGAAGAAAACTACCGATCAATAAGTGGCTAGAGGCCGGGCTATATACATGTTCGTAACAAGGCCGTAAGGCATCCGTAACTTCCAGGCCATCAAGTGCTCCTGCTTGTGCATCGGGACTAGTCCGCAACTGGCCCGGTACTGGTGCGATCCTGGTGGTCACGTGTGGGTCATGTGTTGATGGTCATCACATCCCCCCTCCTGGAAGTGGAACTCGTCCTCGAGTTCCTGGTATCTGCCAATTGCGAGTAGCCAATCGCATCGTATAACGCTCGAAGCGCTGGTGAGATACGGCTTGGTTTCGATGATATTATTGGTCCAATTGATGAAGTGACACAATAGTAGCAAACAATTTTCTCGCTTAGCTACAATAGTAACAAACGACGATGTTGATAACGGGCGTGTAACTGGCCTGTATCGCTATACTTGAATAGTTATTGCTGTACTATTGTTAATGAGTGACAATTGAATGCGAACAAGTTTGCAATTCGCTTGCGCACAATACCAGGAACTGGCTATTGTCGGATAGTGCATATATAGCTCTCGCAGCTCTCTTCGTTCATGATTCCTTTCCTTTCCCTCTTAGCATTAACAACAAGTCCGTAAGTGGCTCTTTGGTCGACTTATATACAGTACAACTGCTAACATGATGGGTGCAGAGCAGCAACAGCAGCATCAGCAATAACAACAAGATTATAAGTGGCCCCGGAAGTGTACCGTTTGCAAGCAGTGTTGACTAACTTCTTGGTGATAGTCGCCCGTTCCAGCAATCTCTCTCTCTCTCTCAAGTCGTAAGTGATCCCTGGAAGCTCTTGTTTTGGTATATCATCGCTAACGTTTAGTATAGTCTGCTCTATTCCAGCACCACCACCACTAATAATAAGTCTCCTTCGTCGTAAGTTAATCACTCTTTGGACGGCGTCGTAACGGTCTGTTAACGGTTATAGAAGTCACCACCACCACCACCACAATGCCTCTCGCCGCCCCCGCCGGTTGCCTCCTAGAGGCGTACCGCGTCTAGTGCGTCTGCTGCGTTCGCCGCACCATAAAGAAGCCTAAGCACCGATACTCCTTCCTAAAGGTCTCCTCTAAGCTCTGCTCCCACTGCGCCGCCTCCAAGGGCAATTGTGTTCGCGTAAGTGGTCCGTAACGGGTCCGTTTATAGGCCGTATTAACTATAGCCGTAGCTTCCCTGGAATGTTGGCCCGGAGTATACTGTTTTCCTCGCTGCAATTGCAGCAATGGACGCTCCTGTTCCGGCCCTGGTCCTGCCCTCCCACGACCCCGCCGACGCCGCCGCCGCAGTAGTAGCAATAGTAATAGTAGAAGTAGTAGCAGATGCTGCAGCTGAAGTAAAGGAAGCCGCCGTCGTCGCCGCCGCCACCACTATCTACGAGATCTGCTTGGTCGGTGCCGCCGAGGCACTAAAGTCTGCCGCCGCCGCTGCTTTCATGTAGCTTGAAGCAACTCGCGCTCTCTAGCGCTTAATGGAGGTAAGTCTATCCTTCCTGGAACTAGCTGGTAATTGCTCTGTTCCGGTATTAACTTTTAATAGGACTTGACCGATGAGGTCTTTAAGCTTCGGGCTTAAAGCAAGAAGAATTCTGTTGGGGTTTTGGCTGCCCTGGGCAAGCTAGAAGCCTAGCTGAAGAGCTCTAGTGGTGGCAAACGCCGCCGCCAGGGCTCCGATGCTAGTGCGGATGGCGCCCGGGGTAGGAAGAAGAGTCGTCGGGAGGAGGAGGAGGAGGGGGAGGATGAGATCGCCCGCCTGACCGGGGGTACCGGGGGTGGTTCCGGGGGGGAGGAGGAGGAGGAGTAAGAGGTTGTTTTGCCTGTGTTTAGTTGTTTTTGGAGGGACCTGGCTAGCTACTTGATAGCCAGAAAGCCGGCCGGGTCCCTAAATCCGTCGAAATGAGCGTTTTTACAGTGATCTTCATTCTTCTTACAGTGACTACTACTTGTTGAGTTCCCAGTTCCGTAACCATTCGGGCAACAAACGGGGAGGTCCCGGTTTACGGGGATAAGCGAGGTGAAAACTCCGGATGTGATGAGGTGAGTGCTCGAAGTTCTCTTCCGGATACCAAGTTAGATCAGCATCATAACCTACCCATTTGACTTGGTAGTGCAGCTTGCGACGTATTAGCTTGCTGGCCAACACTTCTTATACTTCCCATTCTTACTCTCCTTAGACGATGTCTGGAGGTGGCCGGGCCGGTTCCTGGCCAGGCAGGGGGTTATTCGGATGCTTCGCTAAGACGTCTGGTGCAAATACATCATGGATCGTTGAGTTAGCTGGCAATTCTAAGCGGTAGGAGTGGCCAACTTTCTCTAGTATCTTATACGGTCCGGTCCATAATGCGGCCAGCTTCCGACTCGGTCTATCTATCTTTAGGTTCTTGGTAGAGAGATAGACTTGATCACCGACTTCCCAGTCAACTAGCCTACGGTGTTAGTCCGTATTACGTTGCATTCTCTCTTAAGCTCTCTTTATATTGGCTTTGGCGAGGTCCCAAGCATTATATATGCGCGTAGCAAGTTGTATAGCATTATCGTAATTAAGCTTTTCTTTTGGATTAGACGGCTCTAGCGTGTTCCAATCCTAAGAGGTTCTCGGATCTAGGCCGTATTTAAGGCGGTAAGGAGTTATTCCAATCGAAGAATAAGGTAGAGTCATCTATACTCGGTCTATAAGTGGAAGCAACTCGCTCCAGTTATCCTGGTAGTGGTTGATGAAAGGTCTCATTCGCTGGTCGATGTACTTATTCATGATTTCGGTCTGACCATCTGTCTGCTTATAATAAGCCGTAAATAGTTTGAGTTGAACCCCAATGATCCTATAGAGTTCGGTCCAGAAACGGGAGACAAACTGGGGTCCTTTGTTAGAGATAATGGAGATGGGGGTATGACTAAAACGGTAAATCCATTGAATGAATAGCTAAGCCATCGCTCTAGCATCCGTCGTCTAATGACACGGGATGGATACGCACTCCTTACTAAGTCTATCCATGAACACTAGGATTACATCGAAGCCATGCTTATCCTTAGGGAATGATTTAAAGTCCATGGTTAAGTGTTGCATCGGATGATTAGGTATGGGTAAGGGATATAAGAAGCCTTATTATTTAGTTTGTCTAGGATGAGCGAACCTATATTCCTAACAGTTGGCAACGTAGGTCTTACAGTCCTAGTTCATGTCGGGCCAGTAGTACTTTGCTAGCAATAACGAATACGTCTTGCGCGCACTAGGGTGAGCACTAGAGACTTGGGCATGAACCTCACGGATAAGTTTCGTGTATAGTTCGGTACTCTTGCGGACCATTAATCGTCTATGGTATAGCAATAAGTTATCTTCCATAGTATACCCTTTACGCATGGTGGCTCTTTCTTTAGTGAAGGAGATCCTATTATCATCGCGAAGTGCTTGTAATAGGGCCGATTCGGAGTCTGGAAGGATTGACAATTCCATCGAATTGATCCGGAGTTCTTGTTAACGTTCCACGAATAACTGGCCTAGTTCGGTGTTGATACGGGGGTTTAATCTGTCGGGTCTTAGGAACACTCTAGAGCGGCTGTCGATTTTAACTTGTTTATGGATTAAAAGATCCTATTCGCGACGGCTTAGTATATCTGCTTTAGCGTTTAATTTACTAGTAATGTATATAATTTGGAAGTTAAAGTTAGATAAGAACTCCATCCATCTGACTTGCTTAGTTGTTAGGATCTTGGTTATTATGAAATACTGGAGGGCTTGGTGGTCGGTGTACACCTGGATACGGTCTTGTACCGACATGAATTCGGGCCGGTATTTCTTAAAACTATACACGATGGCATACATCTCCTTATCATGAATCTCCTAATTAGCTTCGTTATTCACTAGCACGTAAGAGAAGAAGGCTATTAGGTACTAGTTACCGTCCCGATATTGCTAGGAGAATACTCCGGCAATCACTCCATTAGATGAATCTGTTTCTAGCTTGGTAGGGTGTTCTAGCTAGAAGTGATGGAGAGTTTGTACAAGTAGTAGCTGTTACCGAAGAGCTTCGAAAGCCGTAGCGTAATGGTCGTCCCAAACGAACGGTACAATTGGTCGAGTGAGCTTAGTTAAAGGCAGTGAGATCCTACTAAAATCTTTGATGAATTGCCGGTAGAATCCGTAAAAGCCTAAGTAGGACTTGACTCCGGTCACGGTAATGGGCCGTTTCTAGTTCCTAAGAGCTTTTATATAATCTAGATCAGTCTCCAACCCTTTAATTGTGAGTATAAATCCAAGGTATTTAATCTTTATAACACTAAACTCGCTTTTAGCTATGTCCGCCTAAAGGTTGGCGTTTCGTAACCGTATTAGGACCTTCTTAACGTGCTCTTTATAGTCTTCGACGTTCTCAGAGTAGATAATAATATCATTTAGATACGCTGAGCAAAAGTTATCCAAGTAGTCGATAAGGACATCATTCATGTAACGCTAATAAGTGGCAGGGCCGTTAATCAAGCTAAATGGTAGAACTTTACATTTATAAGTACCGTACCTGGTCCGGAAGGTGGTCATCTCTTCTGACTCTAGATCCATTCGGATTCAATGAAAGGCTTATCTAATATCTAACTTAGTGAATATCCTGGCTTTACCCATTCTAGAGAGTAATTCATCGATCCTTAGTATCAGGTAGGGATCGGACTAAGTTAAAGCATTGAGCTTTCGGAAATTAATATAGAAGCGGAGTTTATCACTATAAGGCTTCTTAACGAATAGCATTAGTGAGGCAAAGGGGCTATTCGAGTCCGTTATGAACCCTTTCGTTAGATTCTCTAAGAGGTAATCCTTAATGGCTTAGAGCTCTATAGTTAACTGTCGGTAGAGTGGAGAGAATGAAGAAGGTAATGGTTCCGTCAAAGTTATCTTATAGTCATAGCGACGATAAGGTGGTAATATATCTAATACTGCCTTAAAGAATACGTCTTTATATAATTAGTATTCGCGAGGGAGACGCGCCCGTATCAGGGCCGTTATCTCATCGTCGTCCAGCGGAGTGTTAAAGATTTCGTTAATGATCCTATCGATTTCGTAAATGCTGGAGATGAAGAACTTTATACTAGGCTTTTACATTTAGTAATGGAAGGAGTTCGCACTGACTTCACAAATGGAGAATGAATTAATATTAAGGTGGACTAAACCAGCAGTCCGGGTCGGTTTCGGGGGTGTAACGGTAGGCATTACGCTTATAAGTGCAGACGATGGGGTGATTAAGGAGTATGGAAGAATAGAAATTGTATTTATTTAAGCTGCCTTCCCCCGTCGTTTATCATCGTTTATTATAGCGATGTCCCTCCGTAACACGTCCTTCTAAATAGATTTGAATAAGAGTGGTGAAGTGGTAGAAGATAAGGAAATAATCATGTCCTTCCCATAATATAAGGTAAGTGGTGTATCGGACGGCCAAAGGACTTAGTTCTTAACAGGATCGACTTTACATCGAAAGTGCTTGAGCCATTTGTTTCCAATAATTACATCTTGTTGCCCGAGGTCCAGGATAACGAAGGGGCAGTTCCGGATGCGACGACTATCTACGTGCAGATATAATCGCATGAATTGATTGACTTTACTCTAGATAGTTAAATTATAACCCCGTACTTGTACGGAGTAGGGCAGTTTCTGAACCTTCAAGCCGAGAGCCTGAGCAAGGCTAAGGGCAAATGGCCGGTTCATGAAGAGGTAACCGTTCGCTCCTGTATCCACCAGAGCCTTGATTTAAACACCGCATCCATTCATAGTCAAAGTCGTACGAATTTGGAAGGGCTCACCTCCCATAAGAGTGGAGAGGTCAAGGTCTGATAGATCACATTTGCGTAGGCCTAGGAAGGTGTCTTTACCTAGGCGTCCCCGTTTCCCTCCAGGAACGCATCAACTTCGGCTTCGTGGTCGAATTCTTCCTATGGTTCGTCGTCCCCAATATCCTCTTAGATCTCTTTAATTAAGGGCTTGGATAGACAGTTGGCGGCCCAATGGCCGACTTTACCGCAGTGGAAGCACGGGGAGGAATCAGCTGGAGCCTTGGTTTCGGGCTTATTCCGGTCTGTGCTCGGACCTGTTCGTTGGAAAGCTTGGTTGGGAAGAGGCACGGTAGTGTTCGGTCTTAATGACAAAATTGGGTTGTATTTGCGAACCGGTGGATTAGAGACGGGCCTGTTACTGGCCGGAAACTTGAGGAGTCCGCGGGGAGCAGTTAGTATACTGGATTTAGCAACTAAATTAGAGAGTTCAAAATTGTGCCGGCGCTCCTTATCAATGCTCATGAGATCAGCTATCATAAGAGTCAAGCTACCGTTCCATGCCAGTTTGTTCACCGTAGCTTGGCTTCTCAAGGATGGAGTGATTTTCTTCCACATATAGTAAAAGAGTTCTGAATTCGGCACTTGGCCGCGCAGCGCCATGCTAATGAATCTGGCTCTAAACTCACCGAATGTCTCTTAAGCATGCCCCTTGTCTGCCATGTGCATAGCATCAAAAGCGTTACGGGCATCTTCGGTCTCATAGCCAGTGAGGAAGAATGATCTAAGGTCATTCATCATTTCGACCTCGTTCTTGTAGTCTTGACTGGGAGTATCGGACTGGTAACGGGGCTCCAGGTACGTACGTGCTAGTCCTTTGGTACATCCCCAGATGAGGGCTTTGCGAGTAGCAGTCGAATCGTAGTGGTCAGCGTTGATGTCCAATCGGTCCTTGATGGATATCTGCCACTGTCTATACGTGGGGTCGTGACCATCGTCTAGTGGTTCGAATTTCTCAGTAAGCTTAGTTTTGTGGGAGGCCCTGTTTCGGTCGCCTTCCGGGGTAGCTCCTGGGGTTCTTGAAACAGCAGGTCGTTCGACAGTGACCTCCTCGTTGATGCTTTCCTCTCGAATCCTGGCAGCGAAGCGCGATTCTGCTTCCGGAGTCTCGATAGACGTCCGTAAGGGGCCAGCACCAGGAGCTCCAGAAGGGCCAGTGTACCCCGGAGGATGGTTGGTTACAGATTCAGTTCGAGAATCCTGTCGAAGTTCATTATTTATAGTCTTCTTTAGCTCGGCTAATTGGCGCTGAGTATCAGCGCGAAGCTCCCGATTCTGAGCTTCCATCTGCCGCATAAAGCTCTGGATTTGACCACTCATTTGCTGAAAGAAGGCTTCTTGATTGGTGAGTTTCTTCTTCCCTTTTCCTTTGGCTCGCCTTTCGTTACCGGAACCGGCGCTCTCCTGGCCCGAAGATTCCTCTGGTCGTTCTTCGTCACTTGGCTGGTTGGTCGACATCTCGGTAGCCTTGGTGTCGGTAGTATTGGTGTCGGTGGCCACCGGCCGCGGTGCTCAGTTGAAGCTGGAGGGGAGTGATAGTTGGTGGTGGTCGTTGGGAAGTGGTGGGAGGTTGGTATTTATACCGGGTGGGATACTAGTGTCTTCCGGATGACTTTTAGATTAGTCAACACTTAGTACTGTTACAGTTTCCTCTGCACAGGGGTTGTTGGAGTCTCTCGGAGCGCAGTCGATACGTTCCTACTCCCTTGACGCAGCGAGTTCTCGGAAGTCGCTCGCTCGATTTTACCAGCTGCCGGTGCTGATATCAAACCCTGATATCACTGGTTGTCCAGGTGGTCTCTGATTACCTGGCTCTTCGCAACTTCACCGGAAGGGGTCCGTTACCTGGGTGAAAGGTATTATTGGATATTCCGATGAAGTCGCTGGTTGAGATATATGAAAGCCGTCACCGGCGGAGTCGAGTTTTCTTCTTTTATGTAACGGCACTGTTCACCGGTACGATCACGTAATCAAAGCAGGGATGTATAGTGATATATGCTAGTGAATGATGATCGGTCGTAACAATAGGCTCTAATACTAAGAAAAGAAGAAAACTACCGATCAATAAGTGGCTAGAGGCCGGGCTATATACATGTCCGTAACAAGGCCGTAAGGCATCCGTAACTTCCAGGCCATCAAGTGCTCCTGCTTGTGCATCGGGACTAGTCCGCAACTGGCCCGGTACTGGTGCGATCCTGGTGGTCACGTGTGGGTCATGTGTTGATGGTCATCACACTTAACTTTAAAAGTAGAGCTCTCTATCTAGAGCTTAAGGTTAGATCTCCACTTCTAAGCTACCTTAGATATCTGACCGGAGGGTTATTAAACACTTATTTAACCGGAGGGTCATTAAACACTCGGTTGACCGGAGGGTCGTTAAACACTCGGTTGACCGGAGGGTCGTTAAACACTCGTTCGACCGGAGGGTCATTAAACACTCACCTAATCTAAGTCGTCGTTAAAGGACTTAGTAAGTCTTTAGACTTATTAATTAGAGGGTCGTTAAGCACTCACTTGACCGGGTAGTTATTAATACTCGCCGCGGGTAGGCTTATACCCGACACTTAAACGGAGGTGGATAAACCGGCCTAAGTAGAGAAGTATTCTCTTTATTGCGACTACCTTAAGGTGGCCGTCGATAATAACTTAAGTAGTGGTGGTTAGTCTAGGAAACCTTTAAGCTATAAGGTATATAATAGTCCTGACTAGATTGGTAGGGACGGAGGAAGTGCGCTAATTAGGGGGAGGTCTATTAGTTTATATTATTAACGTACGGGGGGATGGACCTTTCTTCGAATCGCATGGGGCAAGTAAGACCAGAAGGGATACGTCCCACTACGAACCTTATATAGATATACGGGCTAGTGCCGTGGCAAAGCGGTATAAATATCTTATAGTTCGAAGGCCGGTCGATATTCTAATATAAAATATTAGGTTGCTCGTCGGGGAATACGGGGGAGGGCAAGGGGAGGATAGGACTAGTGGGGGAATCGGGCGCTAAAAAGTGTCAGGACTTAGGAGCCTCGCTCTAAAATACCGCGGGACGTATAGTTTCTTTAATAGGTTCCCTTAATAGTGTTATCCAAAGGTTGCTTTTAACCTTAAGACTCTTAGTTCGGAGGATTTAGCTAGTTATTAGCTAGGCATTTACTTATTTGTTATTAAGGCGTGGGCTAGGATAAAGAATCCCAAAAGCTTCAATGCGAGGCCGGTGTCTTCTAAGGAAGGGTGTGTGCTCTTACGGTGGGCTAAAAGTGCTCTCTCGACTAGTACGTAGTTCGCTAACAACGACACATGGATAGCGCTTCAAGTAGTAGTCTTTAGCTTTCAGACTGTTAAAATATAAGACTTGAACCCCTAACCCTAACCCGCAAGGAGAGGGCGTATAAGCCGGGATGAGCGCGGCCGGGGCCAGAGCGCAGCGACCCGGCCAGCACCGGCTGCGCAACCTCGACGACTCCCGCCACCCGTTCCCGGACCCTAACCCTCTGATACTTCCTACAATGCTCCAAGCTGGCGAAGGTAATCTTCTTGCAGGGCCCTGCGAGCCTTAGCCTGTTCCCATTCAAGTTTTGCCTCCTCCCTTTCACGCCTCTTATCTTCGATGGTCCGTTTATCGACCTCGCCAGGTACTCTCCAGCTAACTGGAGGGAGTTGTAACGTGTCATAGAGTGGCTTATATGCCATGCCCACAGCCAGTTTCATCGTCGTAGATTGTTGCACCGCGCCATCGTGAAGGATAGTGGCCCATCCATTTCGGATTGACAATTCTGACTTAGGAACTGCAACCCAGCCTATAGGCTTAGGGGGGTGGTCTTTAAAGTAAGATGCTTCTCTCTTATAGGTCTTCAGCCATTTCTGGTAGATCTTGTCTGCCTCCGCGGATTGCTCAGGCGTCAGAGAAAGGTTGTAAGTACTATCCCCACCACTAGCCTCTTCGTGATCTCTAAATAAAAGACCGTTAATTAGAGGTGGGATGAAGGTGGAGTCACTCTCTTTGTCCCAGCGTTCAGGTTTTGTTGGCAATACTGCAAGAGCATGCCAGTGATCCGACAGGGCCGTGAGCCTCTGATGGATAGAGAATGGCTCCTCAGTAATCTCTTGGTCACGGTACCCTCTCCGACGAGAAGCTACTGACGAAGCCATCCGAAGATCGGTTTCATCAAAGATCCTCCACGAGAGATCGGTCCGCGTTTCTAAACTCTTCAGGCAGTGTGAAATTAATTCAAAATCATCCCCGGGCAATGAAGTTGGACTCAGGTTTCTGATAATCTTCTGAATGTAGAGAACTAGCGCTGCATCAGAAAAAGCGGTTGATAACTTGGAGATGGGTGCTTACTCTCACGAAGCACGTCTTCTTGTCCAGGTGGGAGAGGACGATTGTAAGGATTCACACGCGACAGATCCACCTGGCTTGCATCGACGCTCACTGGCGGTGTGAACTCCGCGAGTGGTAATGCAGCTTCGTATATATTCATGGTGGAGTGTTGGTTAAAAGAAAATGAAGAATGATGGTGAAATTGGATCCAGATGCCTGAAAATAGGGCGTCAAGACACGTTTTACGTTTTGGTTTTCGACGAAACATGAATGCCAAACGTGGCGCGCGGGCCCATTCCCGGTCCGTGCCCCTCATGTTTCGCCGAAAAGTGCGGCTGGCATAAGGGGTAAGACTGACGCCCGTTTAAACGAAGACGAAGACCTTCGATTTCTCCGTTTTTCTGCTCGTTGCTTCTCTACCCATTCCATGTGTGCCTTATATTCCTCAACCTCTTCATCTTCGGAGAAGCGATGTATTTCATCTACAGCATCCCGAGAATCGTTTCCGATATGGTTTATAAGCGGTGGATATCTGGACTTAAATGTATATTTGGGCGTATACAGAGTGTGAAGCAAGCGCACCCTCTTGAACATTCTCATGTTTTCATCGGCATCTGCTTCGGACTTTCTTTCTTTTGACGAATCATCTTCTCTAGGTTCCATTGGGTCGTTGTCTTTTCCGGAGAGGTTGCTAGGGCTATGGGTAGCTCCAGAATGCAGTATGTCTCCAAATGGATTGTGTTGTTCAACAATTTCGTCGATTCTTTGAAAGCTTTACAGTTAGGGAAACAACATGGAGCACAGATAATAGAAGGATATATACCAAATGATAGCAGCTGAATGATCATGTTCCGTCCTCAAACCGCACCCCGGGCAAGATTGTCTTAGTGGTGGAGGTGGCTGCTTGAAAACCATGCTCATATCAACTTTTCTCCCAGGGAAAAAGCTAGCCCTAAATGCGACTTTCCTGTCAATATCCATCATGGTTCCACGATCCTGCAAGGCGTATTCCTTCTGCTTAATCTTCCTTTCACCAGGTACATCCAGGAAGCGTGCTTCCAGCACCGAATCCAGCACTCCCCAATCGTTGATCATTTCCAAGTGCATTGGTGCAACCCTTCCAAGCGCATCTGTCAATATCACAGGTTCTTGTATCCAACATGGTTCGAATTCGCGAGGCACTCGTGTTTGAAGCTCGACAAGTATATTGTAACTTCGGAAATTGAGACCCCATATTCTCGTCATGAAGGTCTTCAATTCAGTGCCTAGCGCGAAGAAGTATTTCCTGACTCTCAATTAGTATTGTCATCCCATGCTGATGACTAGCTAGGAACACTTACATTCCATCTGCCAGTTGCGTAAGAGTATCTCCATGTGCGCGCAAGGAAACTGTATGCCGTCCAATTGTATCTTTGACCTGATTCAGTACAGCCAACTGATCGTCAGCCTTTTCTTCGTGCGAAACTCTCGCATCTTCCAGCCGTTCCCTCAAACTCGTATGGTTCAGCTTCGCCTGCGACCTACGTCCACATTAGCACGCCTCCATTTTAAGTCCACACTCGAGAGCTAGCAAGTCCAGTAAATCTCAACAACTTACACACTAGCAGTAATCAACAACATATTAATAGCTGCACAATGCGCAACCACCTCCGTCCTAAATATCTTCAAATCATCACCCCTCAAAATCGCCCATCCCACCTTCCCCTTTATATCTCTCCATTTGCTCCCACTCCCTTCACTCCCCAACGTCCTACTATACCCTTTCACCTTATCCAAGAAGCCCAACATACAAGTCCGACATTGGTCTGCTGTTCTCCGCGCAGCATGACCAAGCGCGTTCAATTCAACCGTGGTTTCGAATCCCTCAGACAGGTTCGTGACTTCTAGTAAAGCACGATCGAGAGCCCACAGTTCACGAATTATTTCTTGGTATTCGGAGGAGGCGCCGTGGGCGGAATCGAGTGCTTTGACGGCGTCTTTGATGAGGAGAGAGACGGCAGTGATGTCGCCTACTGAGAAGCCGAAGGGGACGACCATTATCACCAGGTCAGACAGCAATGACTACGAGTATGAACTCGTGGGTGCTCCTGATGGGGAATAAGAGAATTAATTTGAGAGAGGGAGGTGAGAACGATGTGATGGGGCTCTCTTCAAAGTCAGCCTGATGGGCTGTGTTCAAACGCAGATGCAGCCTCATTTGTGGCTGCTTTGGAGTTTTGTTGCATACGCTTAGCTTGCTCTCTATTGGCTTGCAAAATAGACAGCACATAGAGGGCTTTATATCAAGAATTCACTTCTGCTCCCCATCTTTACTTCAATTGCATGCAAGAGCTAGCTTCGTGATAAATCACTTCACCTCCTCCGAGGTAAGTACAGGCGACGTGGAAAGTGAGGGCAAGGAAGAGACATTCTAAAGCATTTTAGAAATAAGAAAGAGCCTGGTTGAGTCTAAGACAGCACAAAAACGACATACAAAAATGAATATTATTTGCAGAGGAACATGCACAAGAAGCAATGAACCATGCAGCAGAAGCCCATTAGAACACCGGGGAACAAAGTATTAAATTAAGTAAGTAGGGATATCGAGATAAGGAGTAGTAATAAGCTTAGTGGGAATAAGTTATTATAAAGGGTAATAATATAAGGGGTTTTAAATACTTCTTAGCTATAATATTTAATATGATAGCGGGGGGATTCGGCGGGATATAATAGCAGACATTGGATTCCTCCCTGTCCCGGATGCACGTGCGGGAGAAGGAAGACCTTTTAGCGCTGGCGGCCTCGAGGTTAACTGATGCGCTGGCATTATCCGGATTCTACAGGACCACCAACCACCAATTGCAGAAGGTACCAACAATTCTTTAGCGGGACGCCCGACCTCAAATGCAAAAGGCTAGCGGATACACCCCACTAATGGCCGTGATGTACGCGTTGTTGTTCATGGACCTACAGGAATAAAGACATGTCGCACCCCGTCCCTATGGATTGGGTTGCGTTATCAAACTGTTTCGGACTCTGTTGGTAGGATGGCATACGAGCTATGGAACCTGGGATGGCAAAGCCTAGCTGCTGGCTTTACTTTTGGATACGTTCTTGCGCTGGCTGTGTATCGTCTGTTCTTAAGCCCTCTGTCACAATTCCCGGGTCCAAAGCTGGCTGCTGCGACCCTCTGGTATGAATTCTATTACGATGTCGTCAAGACGGGCAGGTACATGTCACGAATCAAGGAGATGCACGATGAATATGGTGGGTGCTGTCTTCAAGCGCAGCGAGGCAATACCTGACAGTCAAGCCCAGGCCCGATTGTGAGAATCAATCCCTATGAATTACACGTCAATGATCCAAGTTTCTATGAAGAGCTCTACGCCGCCGGAGGGAAGAAACGAAACAAATACGCATGGTTTGTGCGACTGTTTGGCATCACAGACGGGGCGATCGCCACGATTGATCACGATGTCCATCGCGTGCGACGTGGAGCCATCAGTCCGTTCTTCTCAAAAACAAATGTGCGGAAACTGGAACCCATCATCCAGGCCAAGGTAGAGAAACTGATGGGTCGGATGCAACGACTGGAACAGACGGGAGAGCCAGTCTCACTGAATCTGATGTTCAGTGCGTTTACCAGCGATATCATCCTCGAGTATGCATTTGGGGAATCCCATCATTACTTGGACAGGGAGGACTTCAACAAAGATTTCTTTGCGATGATGGACTCGGTGCACCACATGGGAGCCCTGGCGAAGCAATTCAAATGGTTACTGCCTATTGTTCTGTCAATTCCTGATTCCATCACAACCAGAATCGATAAAGGGATGGCAGCTTTTGCAAAAATGCAGAATGTACGTATTGTGGCCTCTGGATCGCGAAAAGGATACTGACTACCGAAGACATGCAAAGACCAAATTGCAGCAGTGATGAGCGACATGGAAAGTCACAAAGAAAAGGCAATTCCAACCATCTTCCATGATATACTCGAGAGTGGCTTGCACCCAAGCGAAAAGTCCCTTGATAGACTCTGGCAAGAAGGTCAAACATTCCTAGCGGCTGGCACTGAAACTACCGCTTGGTGTCTCACAGTCATCACATTCTACTTGATCTCAAAACCTGAACAGCTGCAGCGGCTGCGAACGGAGCTCCAGACTGCAAACGCAACAACCAGCTCCCAGCTCGAGAAACTCCCGTATCTCTCTGGGGTCATACAAGAGGGCTTGAGGCTTTCGTATGGTGTTTGCACAAGATTGCCACGCTCTGCTCCCTTTGATATCTTGGAATTGAAAGATGAGGAAAAGACGTGGAAAATCCCGAAAAATGTAGGTAGTCTCTGTGTCAAAGAGATCAATACTAACAACTTACAGACACCCGTCAGCATGTCAGCAGGAATACAGCACCTTGACCCACGGATCTTCCCCAACCCTTTTGATTTTGATCCCGAGCGCTGGGTAAACAATAAAGGCCTTGACAAGTATCTTGCTTCGTTTTCGAAAGGATCAAGGCAATGCGTTGGTATCAATCTGGCCTATAGTGAGCTTTATTTGTGTTTGAATGCCATTTTTAGTCGATATGGAGGTTTGGGTATGAACTCTACGTGGAAAATGTCCTTGTATAAGACAACCGAGGATGATGTCCGCTTGGATCATGATCTCTTTATCCCAGGATTGAAGGCTGGTAGTAAAGGTGTGAGAGTGATATTTGGTCGTTGAGCAGGATGAAGATAAACAATATAGTCAGTCTATTGCGAAGCTAGCTATCATAGTCGGTGTCACGATTGTGATAGCTATTAGAGAAGTATCATTGTATCGGCACTGTTATACTACTCTAAACTAATACGCTATGTATAACGAAGCGGCGAAAATAGATGCGCCAAGAGCAGTCCCTAGTAGACTCCTACAGGTTTAGCAACACCTTCTTACAAGACTTTCCCGTTCTTAAGATCGATTACAAGCACAATATCAAGGAATTAAATCATTAACAAAATAGCAAATCCTAGTCACTACTACTTTAAAACACCAACTCCACCTCAGGCACTAAAATCTCTCCCTTTATAACCTCCACCCCACCACCCTCAAAATCAACCTCCAAATCCCCATTTTCACCCTTTGTAAGCGTCACAGTAATCACACACTTCCTCCCCACCATTGCACCTTGTAAGACACTAATCCTCCCAATCCCCTCACTGCTCAACTCCAAGAGGCCTTGCTCATACAGATACAACGCCAGCGGACCTGCTGCACTTCCAGTCGCTGGATCTTCTCCTGACATGCCAGGACTGAAGAAGCGCGCTTGATATGCGTTCTCTTCCCCTTGGATGCGGGCAACGAGGTAAAGCCCATAGGCATGGCTATCAACGAGAGCCAATTGATCCAGCAACTTCTCCCGTTGCACAGAAATACGATTCAGCGCATCAATAGAAGCGATCGGAACATGAAGGTGCTTCGTCGTAGACGTCGACACAACTTGCGGTATCAAAGGCGTAGCAGTACTGTCAAACCCAATGTCAGAGGCTTGAAGGCCGATACTCTGTGCCAGCGCGTTCACATCTGGATGGGAAGCATGTGATTTTGGAGGAGCTTGGCGAATGGAGACCTTGAGATCTCTGCCCTGCAAGAGGATTTTGACGGGAAGGATTGCACTTCCCAATTCTTGCCAGAATTCATACTCTCCTTTCTTCCCTGCAATTAAATGCTTGTCGGATTTCAAGTCTAGCAAACCGGATATAGCTAGGTACCACCAGACGCCAAGGATGTTGTGGCCTGCTCCGAAGACTTCTCGTCCGTCGGGGAGGAAGGAGCGGAGTGAGTAGTGCGCCTTGGAATCAGATTGGGAAGGGGACCGAAGAATGTAGTCTCGGATAGGTTGAATTGTCGCGCGATGAGTTGTTGTTGGGGTTTGGTGAGGGGGGTGGTGAGGGGGATAGTGTTGACGACCGCGAGGGGGTTGCCTCTGAATGCGGTGGGGGAGAAGACGTCTACGACTGCAAAGGGGAGGGTTATTGGATTTGACATGGTTATGAATTATTTTGATATGGGAGGTGGGGTGGGGTTGTTTATTTTGTGTACTGATTGTGAAGGGATGTATTTGAGAAATCAGGAGTGAGTTGAGAGAGTTTGAATTATGGGAAATGTTCGGCGGGACTTATGCTTGACTTTATACCCAGGTATTTCATTGTACTCGGTGTAATTGAAATGATCATATCACATCCATTTGTTTATTTACCTGTTCAATGACACTCCCCTGGTAGAAATTGAGAGGTTGTGCCGCTTCTATCTTTTTATTTTGATGTTCGATGACACTCCCCTGGTAGATATGCTTAATAATTCAGCTACGCCCTTGCGAGAACACCGACATCCCTTACGAGCTCCCCGCAATTTAGAGGTCTTGGGATAAGGTGCTGTGCAAATAAAATTACGTGACCAAAACAGTGCAACGTCTACTACTACATAAATGTTCAAGTGCTCAGTTCAACAATAAAATCAAGAACTCGGTTGAACTGTTTGATCAATTATCCAGGATCAAAAATCCAGTTCTTCAAACTCTTACCACGGCGGATTTCTTGAGCTGAAAATCCTTAGTTCTAGCATGCCGTATTTACTTAATGCCAAGTCCTTCCGAGACATCCAAGGGCATGCGACAAACGATGAGGTCGAGAAAGGAACCAATGGCGTGATACTTGGAATTTTGTTTTGTCAGCCGGAACCCTATTCGTCCTTTCTGATATCCCTTACCAAAACACCGACCACCAGCGACTGACGACCTGCTTACCAAAATTCTTGCAATTATTAGCCAATTACGATGTTCTTTTCAGAATGTGAAGAAGACAGCAGTAATGCCACTACCTTGAGATATCACTATACAACTAACGACACCTTCCGATCATAATTGCACCTGAAGTGTATGATACCACTAAAAAGTGCGTGTCCATTGGTCCTGAGTGGGATCACATCCGGGAGCAAGCCTTTTGGCCTTCTAGTTTTGAGTGCCAACTTATATACCTCAAGTTCTTCTTCACGTCCTCAACCCTTAATAATAGACTTCTAGCTTTCCTCCAAACTCTCCTCCTTCAGCCTTGGCAATTCATTTGCGAATCCCTCTTTTACAAAAGTCCAACCCAGTCCCTAGACGTAAACACTCCCCATCATCCACCTTATAGGAGCTTATTAAGTCAAACGAATGTTATGTAATTGTCTTTTGGGATTTAATAAGAACTGTCAACCCGCCCTTCTATATGCCTACGCCAATTTCCCGCCTAATGTATCTTTCTTTCCCAATATTGTCCCGCGCCATAGCTATTTACATCCAGTCAAGTTACTATATAAAAACGTTCCAAGAATCCTCATCAGCAAAATGCACAAACAAATTGCCCCACATCAGGCACACCTGCCAGGTCGCTCGCAAAGCCAACCATCTTCTGAAGATTATCATTGCAGAAACTCCCACAAAACCCGGATGCGGCACACTTGATATCCCAATGGATTAGGGATTGGATGGTCGCTTTATCCTTTTGGCCTTCAGGAAAGACACGTACAAGCACGTTGCCAGTCTGGGGGTAGGTGTACTCCGAGTACTCGAAGTCGTAGCCGGGGTCGCATGGGCCGCCTCCAGGTGGGCATTTCCCGTTGTAGTGTCCCTTCTTCGTCTTTCTTTTCTCTTGGACCTGGGCCCCAATGGCATCAGTCAGGACTTTCTTCATCGCATCGACGTTATCGCGGACGCTGAAGAAGCAGTCGTCGAACGTGATGCTGCAATCGTTGCCAATACTGTATGAAGATTTCTTGCACTGAGTTCGCTCGTCTGCCTCCCAAATATGGCCAAATGCATTTTTGGGTTTCCAGTATTCGAGGTCTGAGTTGGTGCCCTGGGCTCGCACTGTAATTTCTTTGCTGGACATGGTGGAGTCTATTTCTGTCTTGTAAATTGCTGGAGGAGCTGGTGGTGGTGCGGGGGTGTCTGGATGATGGCAAATATATGCACTGGTACACACTTTCCCATCAGCGAGCTTGAAAGCTGTTCTGCCATGCTCAGCCCAACACTTGAATCCGTTGCCGTAGGTGTGTATGGCGTCACCAGCATAGTTCTTGGATTCTGCCCAGTCTTTGATGTCTGGGTTAATCCAGACTTGAAAGCTGTCCCCATTCGGAAACTTGGTAGTGACACCTCCTCGTCGCCATGGGTAGGAACCATCCCAAGCTACGTTGGCGATCATTTCAGGTTGGAGCCATTTGGTGTTGCCGCCTCCTGGGTTGTATGATCCGGGATAGTATGCCATTTCTCGAGAGGTTGAGGCACCGTTGGGGAGGACTCCGATGCCGCAGTCAACAAGCATGAGATGTTCGTTGGGTCGGTACTCCCTGGTATTGATGGTGCTTGCGGCTCCAGAGCCCGAGAGCACGAGAAGACCGAGGGTTACGAAGCCGTTCATCTTTAAAGGTGTATAATTTGCCAAAGTTTGTGGAAGACTAAATAAGGAAGTGTGAGCTTCAGGAAGTGCTGAAAGATGTTTGAATTATGAGATGATATGGAAATGCCTTCATCTGCGGAAGATCGTCTGGTTTATGTACATCTCGAGTTTCGAAGCAGCTCGGTCAAATGCATCTTCCTCTCTCCTCAGCATGGTCTGAAGTCCAACGGCCTGACGATACAGTTGACTGCATGATGCAGATTTCCTTCCCATATCTCTTGGCTTGAAGGTTCGGCGATGCCATTGCTGCGCGTTCAGGGTTAAAAGTTGAAAATATAGCTTTCAAGTCAGCGCGTTGAGAACATTTCATGATTATTGTGGGGTTTGCAAGCAATGAATGGTCTCATTCACCTCGTTGCTTACCTTCAGCGTGCATCTGTTAAGTAAGATATTACTTATGTAAATTAGGGGGTACAGTATATACCGTCGGCGAACCCCGAGATCCCCGAAGCGAAGGCTGAGCCCGCATGTTCTTGTGTTTACCGAGGTCTGCTGCACTGCCACAATAGCTGCAACACTCTCCATCCCCATGGAAATTTTTGCACCTGCGAAGTTATGACCTTTTGGCTTGAGGGTGCTACGTTGTATGAGGAAAAAATCAGAGCTTTGGCTTCTTCAACGGCTCTCCCAATTTCCCAAAGCTCTCAGACCTGTTGCCTAAAAGCATGACTGTCTGTTGGCATTGAGATTGCAGTGTTGCCATCAAGCGAAGATCAGAATTTTTTCGAACTTCTTTTCGTCCTAGAACATTGCGTTTCACCTGTTAAAATTCTCGTCGGCTTCTGTTGGTGGAGAGTCCGGTCGGTTTCCGTGGTGGAGTAGATGTTCGATTCTGAACTGTCGAATCCGAGATTATTTAGAAGACAGCTTCGTTGAACGCCCTCCTTCTTTTCCAAGTCGTGACCTCCTTCCTACCTCAACTTAAAGTTCTAAGCCTTTTAACTATAGCTTAAATTATTTGCCAACACCCTTAAATTTGTTCGCAAGCTAATCGCCGTCTAGCACCTTTATTCCGATGGTGAGCGTCGATCCCCACTACCAACCGTTCTCTTTGAAAAATTCCCAGGCACCTAAACAAACTTTTATTCTGCTACCACAAGAGACCAACTGAAGCAATACAAGGTTAAAATATGATTTTGGATTTGCTATTCATGCGAGTTAAATACATAGTACTGGTAGCTTGCGCTGAATGTCAGACTGGATAGCCTCGTTAGTTATATTGCGTACTATACACATCAAATCTCTGAAAACTAGTTATTATATTCAAAGCACTACGTTCAAGATATGTCGATACTGCTTACTTAATATTATCGTAACAAAAAACTTGAAGGAACCTCGCGTTCAGCCCAAGGCTTATGGTACGAGAGCCTGGACATGATTCGCCCGAATCTTCCAACCAGCCGCCTCGCCCAAGTGGGTCACGTGGCTCAACCACAGCAAAGCCTAATCTGTTTCTCTACGAGCGGCACCGCCCTCATAATAGGCCTTCAACACATCGCTCGGATCCTTCAAATTTAGGCATTCATCTATCCCTCGACTTTTCATGAATCCTTTCAAAACATACGAACAAATAAGTTTATTTGCTCCCTCGGCCCATTTCAAAGAGCACTTCTCAGCTGTTATCACATCGATACACTCAGCGGCTATATTTAAGAACTCGGGGTTCTCGTACAGCGTGTTGGCCCAGCCGCTAGAGAGGAACCTGTCATAAACATTGTTATCCCCGTTTGGCTTCTTGTACTTCAAGAGCTTGTTGATGATATCCGTTAACCAAACACCAGGCACTGGTATCATAGAAGGTATCGCGTTTCTCTGATACTATAATCTTAAGATAATAAAGGCTTGAAATCGAAATCAATAACACGGGTATTGCTCTATACTTATTAAGATATAAGGTGTGGAAACTTGTTGTTTCCGCAACGTGATTTCTGCCAGTATCTACCGCCCACGCTTTCGTTTGGATGGCACCCAAAAGTGAACGAACAGTGTATTTGCCAAGAGCATGGCTGGCTTCATATGTGAGGTACTTTCGGTTGGGCTACGACCCCACCTCATCTATTTCACGCAGTACCACCACAACGTACTCATGCGATGCATTGTCCTTTGCATTAGGCAGGTCACTCCTGTTTACCCTACTACATCACTAACAGATTACCAGAATTGATCCGCCTAGTTTCGAGCTATATTGTGCGAAGGGCGACATGCCAGTCTCCGACGCAACTACAAGTGGAGAGAAGAAGGAAGAGGACAAGCGTGTTGACAAGTCCTCAAATCTGTTTGAAGATATAGAAGCCAGTGAAGGCTCTAGTCAAGTTTTTATTTCATCAACTGGGGCCACTTTTTCAGTTGCCCGAGCTAAGGTTGCAGTTGACGCGCTCCAGGCGGCAGGGCAGTTCTCAGATAACACGATGCAACAAATTTCAAAGGACCATAGGGCTAGAGTTGTGGGTCAATATTCGGACGGAACTGCTCGGCAGAGTCGGCAGAGGGGTGAGGAGGTAGTAGCGTCGACTGCGGAGGACTTTACACAGGCTTATGGCGTGGGACAGGTGGTTCAGCAGTGATGAAAGAGGAGTTGCCTTGTCCAGGCAAGGGAATACGCATTATCTCTCCTCAGTATACTTGAAGCGAAGTTGAAGTTGGGAGGCTGTAGATTTAATAATATCTTTAGGCTCTGCGAATGCTACTCTTCGTGAATAATAGATTGACATTCAGCATCACAATAGTCGGTTGACTTGTATAATCTTCTCAGCATTCCCATTACTCCCAGTAAGCGATCTGGTACATGACCACTAGCTAGTACCAAAGTATTTATCCTCTCGATGATTCCGAGAGGCCACTATCTTACAGCCAACCGAATAGTTGGATGTTGTACCAATTTGTGCCCCGCCCATGAGAGTTCGACACTCATCTCGACTTTGCCGTTTCCTATACTGAACACATGACACAAATCCATTTTCCCTTAATCAACGCATCAATCCCGCAACCCCGCGACAGGAGGGGAAAAGAGCGCGTGTATTCCGGGTTTCCCGATATTGCCATAATAATTCTCAAAGTCTGACTTCCAAGCATGCTTGCTTATTTTAAATCAAAAATTCTCAATAATAGCGGTACTAGATAGATAAACAAGTAAGTATTTAAGGAATTTATGGTAGGGTAGTCGGAAGGCAACTTGCAATGATAAGCTTCACGGAGCCACATATGAAAGGAGGCAGAGAGATCCTGAACATAAAGTCATATCTTTATGCAATAAATGTGAGCTATTATTTGCAGATAGCCATCTTCAAATTAGCCGATACTATGAGTAAATCAGTCCTCGGTTATTCGATTACATCTAAATATTCGTAGGCTGCCATCAGAAAAACTCCCTTTCCTGGATGAGCAATATTTCATTCCTTCTGGACAAGACAAGCTTCCTTGCTTCCCTTTACTCCGTGCCACTCTCCTTCACGACGCCGCTCTATTGGTGGAAAGCATCTGGAGTGCTTCATCAGACATCTGTCCTAGCCACTGTGTAGACCTAGAGCCAGCAGTCACCCGTTTGGCTGAAATTAGATCCCCAATTGTTGAGACGAGCACTTGATGGCCATCATCGGCTGTTGAGATATCTTCAAATACATTTGTTCGCTGCTGATTTGCTCTTTTCGAGGCTTGCGTACAAATAGCTATGCACTGCTTCACGCTATCGATTTCCTCTTTGATCCCTTCAAACTCGCTCGCTTGTTGTCCGAGTAAGAGATAAGACGAGGATGTTTCAAGCTGGCTATTGATGTGTAGAAGGTGTTTCTCGAGTCGAGCGGCGGTGTCACTTAATTTATCTCTGCAAATCTGGAAGGCATCTGCAGTAGTAACTCGCGCTGAAGGGACACCGCTTCGAGCTGTGAGGGCTTCAAGATAGCCACCCGATGGTGTCGGAGCGTTTTCGGTCACAGTTGGGTAAACCTGACTTATGTGCGTCAAGACTCCCTCACAGATCTCAAGGCACTTCTGAGCACTATCCCTCTCTTCCTGTATCTGTTGTCGTTGAACCAGATCTTCAGCGGAAAGGTTGGTACTATGAGACGGGCTCCCGAGTTTGTCGTCAATTTGCTTCAGGTGTTCTTCCAAGTCAGCTGTGGTGTTCGCGATCAATGTTTTATATTCATTGAGAACATTAACGGTGATCGCAGACTTGCGCCTAAAATGTACGGCGTTAGTTCTGCCTTCTAAAGTTGCACACGAAGGCTTACATGTTGGCGTCACCCAGGGCTATAGCTATGGTAGATTTGTACCCTGCTAGCATATTTTTAAATCCTACGATATCCTCGCCCAGATACTTCAGCTTCGCCCAGTCTCGGAAACTTGTCTTTGGTCCACCAGATCGAGCAGAACATTTCTCAATTACCACTTTAAAATCCTGGCAAGCTTTGCAGCACCGGCGGAGGGGAAGCTCGAGCGCTACAAAATCGGCTTCCGCCTCGGATGCAGTCTGACTTAGAGATTCCAACACACTATCCAAAGATTCAAGCTCTTCTTTAAGCTCACGTATGGCTCTGTTGTTGTTCTGGAAGCTGGAGACAGCTTGGTAGAGTAACTTGCTTGATTGTAAGGCAACAACAACCACAGTCAGCACTCCCGAAGTCGTACTCAATGGATCTGCCATTAAACCGAACAGTACTAAGTTTTCTTGAAAATATGAATACGGCAGGAAATTGCTCAAAAGGAACGTTAACGTGATTGTTCGTCCTCGGTTTGCGTCGAGAGCTTCAAATGTCGTTGTCTTTTTTTATTTCAACCGGCCCAATCAAACAAGCGACCTCGATCCACCCGAGAATCGAGGTCATCACATTTTTTAGTCCTCAGCTCCCTGCTACTACTGCTAAATTTAATCATCTCTCTGCGACCCGGTTTCTACACCTTTTTTTTAAAACTCTATAACCTGTATCTGGCACCGAGTGAGTCATTCCCGTTGCACCATTCCAAGCAAGAGTGAGTGCGGAACCTAGTTGCGCCAAGGTGTTTGGGGGTTTGGTGTTCAAGGGATTTTGGGCAAGGAGCACACCCTAAGGGTAGACTACAGATCCTCGAGGAATTCCGGGAGAAAGTACAGTCGAATAAAGACAGGCACAAGAAAATTCTAAAATATTATCCCGGAAGAAAGTTCTCCAGACTAGTCAAGACTACCTATCTCGACCACGAGAGTTAGTACCGAGACTATAGCAAGATAACGCACTAGACAGAGAGCCGACGCGAGATATAATTCATAAATTTCTAAGAAAGTGATTATTATAAAGAAAAGCTCTTGCCTCTCAATAAGTAATTACAACACACAATATCTGGACCTTCAGCTATAATAAATACAAAAAATCAACAGATAATGACGAAGATAACCGACCCTACAGAGCATTATCGAGAAAGTTAGATACCCTTTTCATCATGCATTTCGAAAATGGTTGACGCTAGGCGCGAACGAGTACAGCAAGAGGAGAAGAGTATTCAACAGAGTCTGGAACCGTTTCCTGCCAGGAGCCACTGCTGCCTGCCGCTGCTGCCTGCTGGCTGTCAAGGTGCCCAAGGTACCTACCGTAACCGAACAAGCTCTGTCGCGATCATTGGCTCGATTCTGACGTTGAACTCAACTGTAAACCTTGCGCAGATAAAAAAATGTATAAGAAAGGGGGTTTGGTCCTAATGAAGATTAAATTTTAGAGTATCAATTGATTCACAATTATCATTCTTCCTCAATCAGACTTTAGCAAGGTAAGATATTCTCATTCCTGTTATCAAAATATCGCATTAACCAATTTGCTTAATAGCATCTATCCAAATAAACAAATACCACCAAACCCCAACCTCGTCTCAACTTGTTATAAACTATGCCTAAATTTGCAGTCCTCGTCGCCGCATCAAAGGAATCCGAGACTGGAATCCATTCCACATCTGAGCTCGCGGAAATGGGCCGTTTCAACGACAAACTCCGTGCTATTGGTGCTCTGGTTAACGCCGATGGCTTCCTCAATTCCGACAAAGGCGCACGCATTACCTTTGGACCTGACGGCCCTTCCAAACCTCAATATGGGCCATTTGATATTGAGGGTCTGGTGGCTGGGTATTGGATCTGGGAGTTAGAAAGTATGGAGGAGGCTATTAAGTGGGCTAACCAGATCCCATTCAAGTTTGGGAGAGTTGAGATTAGGAAGGTTGCAAGTGACGAAGATTTTGAAAAGGACTTGAGACCTTGAAAATGAGATGCGATTAGGAGAGGGTTTTCGATGATACAATAGGAGTCTTGGTAGTATTAGTCTAAGATATTTGAACTATAGTGAAATTTTAAATGCCTCTTAGTTTCATATAGTAAACATTGAATACCGCCGATCTTTTCAACAAGCCTTTTAATAGTAGATTCATCTATGGTCATAAGTCCCACAAGTTATACATGTAATCAGCCGACCTCGGGGCATTCGAAAGCGCATATGCCAGAGGCGGTGGTTAGTCCGATTTCTATTCCACTTGAAGAAGAGAGATGCTTTTGGTAGTTTTGAATGGCTTTGAAACCCTGGTCTGCTAGTGCTGCATCTAAAGTTGTACAACTTTCGATACGCAGTTCCGTATGATTGCTTAGTGATCTTTTTCTTAAACCTTCGGATTTATATACTTAAATTTAAAAGGTGTGAAATTTTAACCTTACTTCTTCCAATACATGTTTTGAGATTGATCCGGATATAAGAGACACAGATTAAAATAATAAATTAGATCACTAGTGCAGGCCGAGAAGTCTATCTTCATACCAACCTAACATCTGATAATCTATAGCTAAATCTTCTTCCCAACTCTCGCTAACTCTCTTACTCCCTTTATCGCAATACACTTATCCTTAAATTACACATTAAATAATTAAACTCTTAATTGCGCCGAGTAGGTGGCAAAAGTGGAAAAAGTGGGATTTTTGGTGGGGTGGGAGTGTAACAATCTTATTGAGTAATTATTGGCATGTGCTGTAAGTGCGGGGTTGTCAGCCGCAAGATCTTGCGACATTGGAGCGCAACCTCCACATTGCCATGCGACCCAGAATTAATCAAAACGATGCGACTGCTTCGATGCAGTCTCACTGTTGACGACGAGCATTGGATCCCGACCATTGAGGAATTCCCCACTGACATTCCGCCGTACGCCATTCTTTCTCACCGCTGGGGCAGGCCAAACGACGAGGTCTCATTCAATGATCTAGACAGAGGTCTTGATGTGTCGCAGAAGCCAGGTTATCGGAAGTTACGGCGATGCTGCGAGCTTGCCTTTCAGGCTGGTCTACACTATGCTTGGATTGATACATGCTGCATTGACAAGAGAAGCAGCGCAGAGCTTTCAGAGGCCATCAATTCCATGTTTGAGTGGTACTCGAACTCGGCGCTTTGCTATGCATATCTAGACGATGTCATCACAGAGGAAACTCCGGCGAACCACGCTATGGAGAAATCTTCGTTTCGAGTCAGTAAATGGTGGACACGCGGATGGACTTTGCAGGAGCTAATCGCACCGGGAGCTGTTTTGTTCTTCGATCAGAACTGGAAGCCGATAGAGACGCGAAACAGGCTGGCTTGGCTTGTGAGTGAGATTACCGGCATCGAGATCGAAGTGCTGAGAGAAGATTACGACTGGCTTAGTCACCGGACCAGTGTGGCACAGAAGATGTCATGGGCAGCTCGCCGGCAGACTACAAGACAAGAAGATCGAGCGTATTCCCTTATGGGATTATTTGGTGTCAATATGCCTCTTCTTTACGGCGAAGGACCTCGAGCCTTCGTTCGTCTTCAGGAGGAGATCATGCGGACGACTGCCGATCACTCGCTGTTTGCTTGGCGTGGTGGTGTTGCATTTCGAGGACTCTTAGCTGCTTCGGTAGAACAATTTGCTGATTGTGGTAACATTGTCTCTGTTGACTATAACAAATACGTGGCCCATTTCCAAAACCGGGAACCTATCCCCAATTTCTCTCAGACCAACTATGGAACGCAAATTCAACTACCTGTACAAGCTCATGAGATTAGACCATCTATCCATCGAGCATTTATTGCGTGTACTACGCAGGATCGATACCCTCCCAAGACGCGAGAAGACTTCTGTTCTATGCTTTTAAAAAGTCAACTTGGTGCCGAAGTTCACACCTATCATCGGATCGATGTTCCCACTGGAGCAATGGATGCCAGTTGGTGGTCTAGTTGGCGGAAACTCGAGGTCAAAGACCTTTTTGTGTCTAGTCTATACTCAAACTCCTATGGATATCGGAAACTGGCCAACAAAACCGTCAGAGAAGTTGACTTCCACTTAGCCGTGTCAAAAGAGCATGGCCATGTCAATTTTATCCCACTCTATGATTCTATTTCAGCCATTAGTGGGGCTACAACAATCAGCTTCGAGGCAGAGCGATTCACGGCTCGGTTTCCAGCAGATGAGGCTGATGCTTTCATGGCCCTCCACGTCGGCTCTGCCAGACTTCAAGGACCGCAGGACGATCAGAGCTCAGCCCTCCAATCGACCTTCAACTTCTTCGTCCTCTGTGGCATATGCAAGGGAGTACTCTGGACAGACGTGCGTATCCACCCAGGCGTCGAAACAGCTGAAGGCGTTCATAACGCCTACAAGTTGTCGACCGATCTCGGGGACAACGTACGCTCCGCAGCTCGTACATCAACGGAAAAAGAGCTTCGACAGTTACTTTCTCCAGCAGACATCCATGCCTTAATACGTGGAAACCAATCCTTTTTGCCAGCGGAAACCACGCACCACCGTGTGCCGAATGCGAAATTCAGGATCTATATCGCGGTTGATTCTGCAGCCAGTTCTACTTCTCAGGACAGGTATCGCGCGCTTGTCACTATCGAGTGGAACTCCTTTCTTGTTGCGGGAGCCCTGTACCGCGAAGCAGCGCCTTCAACGCTTCGTCACAGAGCTAGTGTCTAGACGAGGCAAGGCGTTGTGCTACCTGGGATTTTTGAGAGCCTGACTAGTCGCATCCGGCCCGAAGCTCAAGTCGATCTTATTAGTGAGCGCTCATTGAGAACAAAAACAAATTGTTCGGCGAAATGAACCCGTGATTGCAAGAGATAGATATTCCAAGACCACAACCCAGGATGAAAAAAGACCTTGCAAAATTACGAAGGCAATTGGTCGAGTCAGAAGGGGTGGGAGAGAAATTAAGAAACGCCTGCGTCAGGAAAGAAGACGGCCTGAAGTAGCCAAAACAGATGCAGAGCGGGTTGTCAAAAATGTATCCGTCGCAGAGATATGGAGTGCCGTATTGGAGCTAGTTGCACACACAAGTCAGAAATCGATAAGGCCTTCGGCAAGTCGCTTCGGTCGAACTCTGCTTTTCAGAGAAGGGTTGAGCAAAGACACAACGAAGTTGACCAGTGCGTACTGGAGGAACTCACAGGGCGCGTCTACTACGATGTCGGACTTCTACGAGCGCTACTTCGAAGGAAGCGCCTGGACGAATAAAGCAAGGGGAATATACAAAAAATCAAGACCGCAGTACGCAAGAGGTCGCTGAAGGGGATGGCCAGAGCCTTCACTTCAGGGTCCATTCTTTGAATGGCTCACAAAGTTCCAGGACCCTATTCTCAGCGAACTTTGCCGCAGATACTACACGTCAGCGAACAAAGTGTTGCGGGGCTCGGAGGCTGATCGCAAACTTGACATTTTCCTCACTCCCGCCGACGGTGCCTTACTAGACGACGAGCACGACTGGTCAAATGCGTTTGTTATAGGGGAACACAAACAGAATCCTGAAGTGAAGTCGATTTTGAGTCCTACTGTACACTAAAACATGTTAAGATTATTTTTAGTAATGCATAGAAGCTTTTCTTCCGAGACAAGATCCGCAGGGCTATCTAAAACCACCGCCCTCCTATGACACGAACGAATTGATCACGCATTTCTCTGTGACGCACTTAAGTTTTCGGATCAGCTCTTTACAAGGGCACGACTGCCAGCGAACTCACTTCTTTCGTTTACCTGATGAATAGCAATATGAAGGTTGGGCACTAGACGAGTTGTGTACTGCCCAGTTGTATGGACATGCATAAGTAGAAGGTGGAACCAAGAAGGTTTATCTCGATTACCTCTCAAAGAAGGATTACTATTTCGTTTATTTCGATATGCAAGGAAAAATTGAAGAGAAGCGTCAAACCATGTCGACATCGGGTTTGTGGTTAATTATCCAGCCGCAGTGCTTTCCTCGTATTCAAACACTCATCAGGGCTGAGACTGTCAAGGTCAACGCCGATGAAATCGGATGGGCCCTTCTCATCAACCACGTCAAGCTAGTCGTAATGAATGCTTGCAAGAGCGCCTTCACTTCAAGTTACGTTCCACAAACGAGTTTCGCCGCTCAGCAGGCGAGTCACGGCATAGATCTTGTCGTCGGAATGGCCTATCAAGCATCTGCACCTGCAGTCAAGATATTCCACAAGACGTTTTACGAATCAATACTCCGCGATGGCTTCGACGTGCTTTCCGCTGCTCATCACTATCGTGTAGCGCTGGGATCGGACAAACTTCGCACGGCCCGGCTTTTCAGCCAACGATTCAGCTAGACGACTATCTCGTGCCAGCTGTGTACACAAGTCGTAGCAATACAGAGAGAAGTCGGCCCTTCGTTTTCAACCAAAGAGCAGAGCTTCATTCGATACGACGGCTGACGCTTGCGATGTCAAACTTGCAGGCGAACTCGTTGGACGAGATAGATCTCATCATGCTCGGGATGAAAACGCCCTCCTCCAGGATAGAGTCTGTCTTCTCGAAGGCATCTATGGAGTTAGGAAATGATCTTTGCTGGTTCATTTAGTCCAATGGCTCACAGAAAGCGGTCTGTTGAGAATTTCTTCGCTCTCAATTACTTGTCTGCTAGTCCTACTACCGAGGGCGCATACGCCGCACTGTTCCAGCAGATACCTACTGATGAGACCAAGATGCCTTCAGTTCCTCAGCAAAACCATACTATGCATTAGCTGCTGCTTCGCTGGTACATATTGTCACATGACTGCATGCTCATTTTCCGTAACGTTGGGGATAAGCCTAATTGGGTTGCAAGCTTAGTCCTTGACCTCGCCTTCCCAGCCCAAGACAAAGGATAGAAACATTAAGCGCACTTGTAGCAATATCTTCTACCAAAGAACTCAATCGGCTGTGCTCGGTTCATGGAAAGGATTTGGAACCTTTCAGTTATGCCTTGTCGACTTTATTAAAACTTTTGAGTAATTTTCTAATTCTTAGAAGTAGTTTTGAACATAGGATTATTTTTAAAATGTTGATACAATTATAATGGGCGAAGCTCCCTTATTATATATCTGATTTGGGCTTTGTTTGCAGTTATTTAGTACTTGAACCTCAAATTAACTTGATTAAATTAACTTGACCCCCTCGGCAAATTCATGTCAATAAGTTGTATGGGGATTTTAATTGATTTGACCCAAGTTGGAATTCTTTCGTGGATAGGAGCTCTGGGATGTTATCAATCAATCGATTAACTTAGAAATATAGCTAGACTTGGCTCGGCCCCTTAGAGTCATCGATCCACACATTCTGGACGCAGTCATGACCTTCAAATCAAGTGGTGCTCTCCGTCTTAATATATTGTTGTATCATCCAAAACCGTTGTATCATGAGAGTCCCGAGTCCGAAATCCTCCAGAGAAATCGCTATTCCGGCTATGGCCATTTTTCGCCTTAGCCATTTTGCCATCTCGTTTGCTGTTCTACTCTCATATCCTAATCTCTCTCCAGAAGGGCAGGCAACTAGTAAGATCCAGTACCAAACACCGGGTAAGCTTTCCCAACCCTTTTCTGAAACGGAGGCCATGAGTGTGTGGAGCTCACCGTGTAGCTGAGGCGTTAAGCTTTTGGATATTGGAGTCCTAGAGGCTATAGAGCTTATGTACATCTTTGCTGCTAGACGTACAATGTTGGCAATGGCGATATCTGGCTCGGATGATGACACACTGGATGGCGTTTTGAAGGATTCGATGCGTTTGTACAGCCCTAACTACGTAAGCTTCCCACCAACGGACGTATCCTACCTCAGAAAATAAATTACTTACACTCGGCAGTCACTCGAATTTTCACTGCCCCTTCCCCAGTATTTTTGAGGTTCAAAACCGACAGCGTCAAGAATCGAACATCGTCTAGAAGCTCGGCAATCGATCCGTCCAAACCCAATTCTGATCCGATGTCTGAAAATTGTCTCGGATATTCCACCAGAGGGGAACATAATATAGGTTTATATGAAGGCGATGTTTCCACAATACGATCGGTAGCTTCTTTAGCGGTCTGAAGAAGTACGTCTTGTTCCAAGTAGCACGCTAATTGATAATCCGTGCTAAAGAATCGAATCTAAATCAGTGTCTTGTGATTTGCAGGAGAAGGCTTCGAAGTACATACACAACCAAAGCTTGCTGAAGAACCAGATCTGTAAGCGCCGCAAGTCCACCTTGTAAATTGAGCATCTGTTTCAATCCTTTCATATGTACCCACAAACTGTTAATACATCCCCAGAGTAACTTTCACTAGTCATTATATTATCCCTAGATATTGGAATGGGATCAATACCTCTGTAGTTATTAGTGGGAAAATTGCCTTGATGGCAGCGTTTCCGACGACTCGGAAATCATTCTCAAGAAAATTGTTGAACAATCCCAGGACCTTAGATTTGACGAGACTCGTCTCAGAGTTCTTACCCGCACCAACATTATTATCCACTGATTGCTTTGAAGACGCCATTAAAATTGCGATGTGAGGCATTAGGTGAGATTGCAGCATCCAAGGCAAAATTGCTTCGAGAAACAGTTGTGGGGTTTTACTACCGTCAATGGATGTCATGCTAGCGGTCACTCTTTGATGAACTGATCAAATGTCAGATCGTGACCCAGTAGTGGTTCAAATAACTTACAAAAATGAAAAAGTTCCGCGTTGCGAAGTGTTGGTTCGATGGGTACATTAGTTAAACTGTGATTGACAGACGTGATTATGCCACCCATTACTTGGGATGGAGGAGACGACCCAAAGTGGGCAATTCTGTATCCATAAGTGATAAGTTCGCTTTTCGTGTGGAAAACTTCTAATTGTGAAGTAGTTAGGACAGGCGCCCAAGGTCCCTTGCAAGCTGGGAGGATCGCCTTGGTGTCTTGTGAAGGTGGTTGATATTCTTTTTGCTTCGCGATGTGAGCTTCTAGCAGAACCTCTGGGTTGCTGTCGACATTCTTCATAAATTTTAGCGCTGATGTTTCGAGATTCAGGGCCTTTGTGCCTTCATAAGATAACAGGTTGGCTTGATCGTCCCCTTGAACAGCAGACACTGGCTTCAATAGCCTGACATTGTCCACCGGAGCAGTACTTGTTAAAGCTTGAGATGGTCTTCCTTTCGTCCGGTGAGCATTTGTATCAACATAGCACTCTACTGGAGGATAGCGCCGTATGCAATTTTCACATGGACCATCTGCCCTAGGCTTACACTTCATGGCATTGTCTGTCAGCCCCGGTGCTTGTTCGATACATAGAATATCATTCGCATTAGAGTCACATACCTTTTGCTTTCGCCGTCTACACTCAGTGCACGATATCTGGGGCCGCTTCCTCTGTCTGGGTGCCGTAGCTCTTAGTGTTGCTGTCCTGTCCTCCATCATGTGTTCTCGTCGCTACATCGCCGCTGATGGTAGAGGAAATGCTGTATTCCAGTCTGAGAAGGGTCGTCTCAACGCTGTTTTCATAGTTAATGCGAACACTTGATTGTCTTCATGATCAGGCTTGGGAAGTTGTTGGGGGCGCGTATACAGTGGCCTGGCCTGATCACATGATGATCTAGGCATCCAGGCAGCTAGAGGGGAATAGAGAGCTCCTTTTTTCCTCCTTCCTGCTCTTTTGACGAATGCAAAATTCTTAGATTACCTTCTTGCTCTCAGAGCTCGTTCGACTCTCTCTGCTTCTCTCACTCGCACTCCTTACTTCTTCTTTTCTCCCTCTTCTTCAACCTCCCCGATGAAGTGCCGTTCCTGGGCATCACAGAAGTGAGCTGAAAATTAAGGTTTTGCGATCGACCAATGATGCGCTCTGCGTCGGACAAAATAGGACAGGGGCACTCAATCCGTCAACACTGGCCAGTGGAGGCACCGACCTGATGTTCAAAGGCACGGATATTAGTGGGAGCTTAAACAGGAAATGTTGATACTTCGTAAAAGAACTGATTTGAACGGTTGATATAAAAATACTTCTTTAAACGGATGTTGATGTTGACAAAGTAGGGAAGGCAACATTGCGTTTTTTCGTTCGCTATATCTACAACACAAGTGGGCATCGAAAAGTATGAATGATATAGGCCGTGACAGTCGGTATTGAGTCATAGGTCGCATCTAATGTGAGATGAGCCTTCACACGTAAGTGAGAGCAGGCATAGCAAATATCCATGACGAAGGATTATGAAATCGAGAATAAGAACAAACCTTAATATATAAAAAATAAAAAGTTTAATTTAATTTATCTCTTGTTTTTATATTTTATGTTTTAATTAAATTAACTAAATTTCACCTTTTTTGGAAGACGTTATGTTTTCACGATCTATAGATTCAGGCACATAATACGATATCATCCCAACTCACTTCCTTCCCTAACTTCGATTATCACAGTACATTACATCTAACAGTTGCTACGCTATATTCAACTTGACTTAGAAACATCTACCTCCCGGCTTTTTGCCATGCCCTTTTCACTAGATTCCAGTTCGGCTGTATTCTCACCAATTCTTCCCGTCTCAACATCGGTTTCCTGCCCATGAATCAGTTGACCTCGTTCCTCTGGCCTGATATAATCTTTCGGCTCTCTCCACTCATTCAACGGCACCATCAACGCGGGAGGACTCCAGAGGCATGAAAACCAGTATACAGCAAAGCTTACAAATAGACCAATCTCGTAAGCGAAATAATAAGCCTTTGTAACTTTGGTTGGCGCTGAGACACCCATGTTATTCAAGAAACCGTAGAAGTTAGGAGCAATGCCGACAACATATGCTAGATACGCTCTCCAATTCCATCCGTGGAAGTAATAATAAACACCGTCCTTTCTTGAGGTATATAGATCGTCAATTTCCAGATATCCACGACTGATGACGTAATAGTGGCAGAGTAGAATACCGGTAATAGCAGAAAGGAAGATTTGATATGATGCCATGAAAGAGATGAATATGCTTGCCGACGAGAGAAGATACCATGGATTTATGGCAAAAGACACGATTGCACATATGAAGAAACCTTTGCGGACCGTAAGATATTTTGGGAATAAAGCGGCGATGTCGTTCCCGGCTGGCAAAGAATTCTCGAAGATTGAGGAGAAGATTGAGGAATATGCGAAGCAAGCGGCAATGAAGAAGCAGCCCGCTCGGTTTCCAGACGTGTAGTCGCTAGATTGTAAACGATCGAGGTAGTCGACTGGATTCCAGATCAATTCGCCAAAAACAACTTGGGAGCTACTACCGACGAGATTGCCAACAAGGGACACGATGAACTTGAATGTTGTCAGTGAGGGGGTGGTGGCACGTCAAATGAATATAAAATACCTACATTGGCGATCGGGAATCCCAATAAATTACCAACAATAACATCATTGGGTTTTGTGGCATATCTTTGGAAGTCGGCAGCATTAGATGCAAACGTTGCACAATTGGCAGCTCCAAGAAGGAAGAATCGAACGAGTAGCCAGGTTCTCTCAGAACCAGTAGCTGTACCAGGCTGATGAATCACAGCACCCGGGCCTCCAGCTTTGGTCATTGTCCAGGCAAGCATTGAGATGGCAGAAATTCCGAACACCATCAATTTGGCATAGACCAAACCAGTCATCTAAGGAGGTCAGCATGGCTAATTCAGTTGAAGAGAGCAGTTTACCTTGGGGACTGGGATGACCAGGAAGCAGCAAGTGATCAGCCAAAAAATGACAAAGCCAATCATGCCACCCGAATCAAGCGCTGAACCAGATCCCATCACATTCTTGATGTTCGCAATCTTGGGAGTCATGGCATGAATCATCACGTAAACACATTGTCCTCCTTGCACGGCGTTCACGCCGTTCCACACAGTAGCCATGACAGCACGATTGAAAGTAGGCCACCATGCACCAAAGACTCCGAAAGAGGCTCTAGCCAAAATTGGATAACCTCTATTCTCATTAGTAAATTCTCTACGAAGTATTCTCATATACTGACACATGATACTTTGCACCCGCACGTCCGTTGAAGACAATGACAATGGCAATCAATAGCTGACCTCCAGTAGTAACTCCGAGTGACTCCCACAAGCTTAAACCGAGCGCTTGGGCACTAGCAGCAGCATACCAGTTCGAAACAGTAGCGGCTATGCTAGTCAGCATGAAAATTCATATGAGCAGATGGTAATAGACAACTCACTCGCTGAGAACCAGAAGGTGAGATATGTCCAAAGGTTCCAAGTTCTATCAGCAATTTTCAGTGGCCTGATATCGTCATTGTCCAACCAGACATCTTTTCCGTGTACATCTTCTGTCCCAGTGGCTTTCACATGACCAGAAGGGATACCTTCTCGCGCTCGTCTTATGACCCTGCTGGCCAGATTGCTTGTCATATTTCTTTTTTCTAAAATAATAATAAAACCAAATGAGTACGAGAGAGAACGAAGAAGCCAGGGAGTCTCGCAGATAGTTGATCCTTTGGTTTTGTTTTAAATGTACTGAAGACGTGAGCTGGAAGAAACTAGCCTGCCCTATCGGTATATTAAAATACTTGATATGCACGACCGTTATCTGCCAACCTCTTGGGACGAACCTAGGACGGATCAAGCATTATTGATCGCTGCGGTGGCTTTCCTTATCACTATTTTCGCCAGAAATGGGGGGAAATGGGGGAAGCAAAACTACTCTTCGGGATACCGATATCGTGATAAGGTCGCGGCTCTTGACTGTCAGACGAAAGTAAAGATATCCATAGGCTGGGTGGGGTACGATGTGAGCGTCCTTGGGGAAATTTAAAACATGAGAGCTGCTACTGGTATTAATCATGGAAGATATCTAGTAATGCTGCCTCGTCTGCGGTGATCCGAAGCAACGTAGCTTAACGTACAGAGAATACCCATGTCTCACCGACACAATTAATCGCCCAAAGTTAATTGACCTGTATTATCATGAGACGTTACAGTAGCTTTGCTGATATCAAATGAAATGATGCTCCACTTAATGTGCTGTTGGGCTTCGAACTGATAACGTGTTATTCTACGCTGCTGACTCGTTGTATCGGAAAGGTGGATTAGGGGCCTGGAACGGAGATATCATAACTGATAACAATGACCAAACCTACAATCATAACAACTAAGTGCTATTATCACGTCAATTTAGTACAGTTATCTAACGCATCTCGCTGGTCTCCGCTGACAGGCCGGGGTTTCGGTAGTCTCCGCCAGATAGTTCGGGTCCAGAAGTTGAAACTCGACGACACTCCCTGAACATCCCATAGTAACGACTCATTCTAGCTAATCTAGCAATCTGGTGAAGAACAGTCTTCCCTTTCAGGGTTCAAAGATAATCAAATTTGAAAGTTTTATTCCGCCAGAATCAAGAAATATACATCAATGAACTATCGCAAAATGTCCGCATTAGAGGTCAACCCGACAGTATCAACTACCAAGTTGGAACTTCGAACAGCATATGGACCGGTCTTTCGCGATGTGCTCAATCTGCCACCACGAGATTGTACAGCAGAAGAGATCCCGTGATCGATCTTCTGCCCATATACTCGGAGCATCTCGAGGACCGCAAGGCTCTCGCGAAGAAGATCCGAAAAGCAGCCGTCAACACAGGATTCTTTTATATCAAAAACCATGGTATCGATGAAAAGATTATCGCAAATGCGAAAAAGCAACTGTTGACGTACGTGGCAAATAACGAAATTTCTGAAGAGAAGGGAGCACTGATCGAGGAGTACAGCTTCATGAAACAATCGACTGAGGCGAAGATGGTGATCAGCAAATCAAAGTCTAAGTACTTCAATGGCTACAATCATCAGGGAAGCACAAGAATCAGCCCGACCGAGAGCTTGGACGTGAAGGAGTCGCTTGGATGGAGGTATCAACCAGAACATGACCCAGAGACTAAAGATCTCAGTGCTATTCCGGAAGAGGTCAAGCCCTGGCTACGAGGCGAGGAATTTATCTGGGAAGGAACTTCGCATCTCCCGAACTTCAAAGAGGAGGTGCTCGCTTATTGGAAAGCTTGTTTGACACTTGCACGCAAGTTGATTAAGATCTTTGCATTAAGTCTTGATCTCCCAGAAGATTACTTTGATAGCAGGACTACGTATCCTGGTGCTGATGGCGTCTTCAATTACTATCCTCCTGTGACAGAAAGCAAGAAAAATAACAGAGAGGAGCAGGTAGGGATTGGAAGTCATACTGACTTACAGTTGTTTACATTACTCTGGCAGGACATGGTCGGTGGATTGCAAGTGTTGAATAAGGAGGGACAGTGGATCAAAGCAGTTCCTATTGAAGGAACAATTGTGGTCAATATCGGGGATTTCATGATGAGATTGTGTAATGATATGTACAAGAGTACTGTCCACAGGGTGTTCAACCGGACGACGGTCGAGAGGTTGTCGATGCCTTTCTTTTTCGGTAATGCTTACCTCCAAACCTTTCAATTCTTGCTGACAATTTAGGATTGAATTTCAATTGCGTAGAAGGCGTTGTATCTTCGTGTATATCTCCCGAAAATCCCGCAAAGTATGAACCGATATCATGTGGCGACTGTAAGTGCTTGAGACTGCGCAAGCCTCCTGTTGACGAGAAACTGATTCGTTCTCCAGGGTGCCAACAAAGGTTTAGGATCGATGCGGAAGAAGCCGAAAAGAAAAGAGTGCTGGACGCGACTGTTGTGGCATGAAAAACAGAAGAGAAACGCTGTTTTTTGCTTATATATGAAAAACAGATCAAAGAAAATGCAAAACTCTTTAAGAATCTTTCTACCTACTAAACTGATTAATCTCCCCATATCCAAGTCCCCAGAAGTCATATTCCTAAGTTAGCCACGTTGAGTAACCTGCTCCCTACCAAAACCCTAAGACCCACGCCAGGAAATACAACGATATGCGAATGGGAAATGGAGATGCCGTAATAGATTTGTGAGTATCAACTGGCAAGTATAGAGACTCCTGTAATGGTTTAGGCATCACTTAATCCTAGGACCACCTGGTGAATTTTAGCTTTTGTCACCAGCTGAAGAGTGAAAACGTCTCTTATGAAATTATCAAGTCATGAAGTAGCGCTCAAACTCTTCAAAACAGGTCCCCATGGCTCTGGTGATTTGCCCACTTTTCTCCAGATGAAGCCTTGGAAGCGCTCATCGACGAGGTTTGCAGGATCTCGCTGTTCCCACAAAGCCTTTCAGACCCTAAGACAGATCAGTGGGAACGATAGTCGGGGTAATTTGTGCTTCAAGGCCTTACGACAATTCCAGAGATGTCTAGGTTTGCCTCTAAGGCTAGAGGTGGCAGGCTCTCATTTCGAATGTAGGTACAGTTAGGGCTACCACACGCCATTTAGAAGATGGTGGCTACTCGTGTTATTACGGATATCTGCTCAAATTTATTGCTAAGCTTGGATTTATGGTACAGGATTGATGTGGTGGTGGTCGTGAGGTGGTTTCACGTTGATGCTCGCTGCCGGCTATCCAATTCAGCTACAGCTACTTATATCACACTTTATGGATTTTAGGTCTGTAACGTAACTTATGGAAACTTATCTTGAATACTTCGCGCGGGGCTGACAGGTGAAGCGAGTTGCCAGCTAAATTACGGGTTTGTATTAATTTCCACCTCCTGCTATTATTTTAACAGAAAACATTCCGACATTTTATACCAATTCAAAGACTTGGAGAGCTACCCCTCTTTCCCTGTAAACTATAAGAAGTGTCCTGAGATCCCCAATTCCAACTTTCCATGTTCGTATCACCCCTGAATCTGTGAAACTATCTACTGGTGCGGGTGGTAATCGAGGGTCATCAAATTGTATTTTGCCACTTGATACATGCCGAAAGGCCAAGTGGTAGGCATTATCCTCTTCAGACAAACAATCTACAGCCTCAAAGTTGCTGGGCAGAGGACCAAGGCACGCTTCATCATGCATGAACTTATGCACGTAGCACTCGCCCACGACTTGGAACTGGCCAGCTTGTGTTTTCCGCAGGACGAGCGGCTTATGACAACCCAGTAAAACTGAGACAATGTCTCCCTCTCTTGCAAGCTGGGGCCCCAAGCCTATGTATCCCTCGATTGTTCTGAATAGTGTTCTCGACTTGGCGTAAGAAGAGACGAAGCCCAAGTATTTCGCAGCATCACTGCCCTTTGGGACGATGAAATCGTCGCCTGGCGGAGTACAAAGCCAAGCTCTCAATGCAGTCTGACCCCCGCGAGGCTAGGAAGACGAGTAAGAGGCGGGGAATATCTGTCACTGAATAGGTTGAAGCATATAGTTTGACAGAATGCATCAAACATGGATCCACCAGCAACGTATGAGTCTTCTCCGAGGTCTAGGGAAGCAAGCCTTTGTAACTCTTTGATATTCTGGTCCCTGGAGCCCTCCAACGCGATTTTTATCCGCCATAGTGATAGTCCCAATTTGTACACCAATCGCCCCCAACACACCCCGAATTGTGTACTTTATATCAGCGTAGGATGACCCACAAGCGCTGGCTGCACCTTTTAGTCGGTTCTCATGACTCTTTGTTTGCCAGTCCGGCACCCACTGGAAACCCAGTGAGCCGTTGAAATGAATTGCCATTGTGAAACCATTAGACGGACATGATGAGGGGGGAAAAACAGGATTCAAGCGGACAATCTGAGACGTTTGAAACAAGAACGATATATCTAGTTAGATTTGACTAACAGTAGGCATGCCAGAGTCTTGCTCTCCAATTTGAGCGAAACATAATATGCTGAGAGATTTGGTCTGTTTAACGTACGTGATGGCGATGGTCTCGTATACTTGAGCAGTAGTTTTGGAATAGTCCGGTTCAATGTCCAACCCCTTCTCTCTGCCATTGATCTGGCTGAGGCCGTAAACTCTGTCTCTTGGATCTGAGCATTGGCTTGTCTTGCTGTTCCCAATTAGCGTCCCCAATGTTTCAAATCCGTCGTAATTGCATAGCCGAAAAACATGTAGAACACGATTATCAAATGCTTGAGACATAGAACCAAGCACGCCCGCAGCTGTCCATTTCATCTGTAAAGCTAAGATGGCATTGCGGTATGATTCCCATGGGATCGTTTTGCGGCCACAGGTAACGACTGCAGTTTTTGAGTTTGCCAAACGATTTTCCTGGCGAATCCACACTCTCTCAACCTATGACCGCTGTAGTTAGTGGTAAAGTGCCAGGAGCTCTCTCCGGCCATAAGGGAAGTCCTTGCTTCTGTCGGCCCAGCTTGGGTCAGTATGCTCGTGTTCCGATGGCATTAATGTTGTTTCAAGCCAGTTGGTTTCTATGTGAAAGTCCAGCGAGACTAGAAGTTCCAAAGCATAAGTACTGTCGTCTGCCTCTTCACCCAGCCAAACGGTGACGCTATTTGCCAACGTGTATATACCTTGCATTCTACCGACTTGTTGGCCTCTTTCTCTCAAATCTTGCTGATTGACGCAGATAGAATCAATCCACAAGGTGCGAGGTCGATCGACGTATCGGAGATGTCGTAAAGCGATTTCAGGGTTTTGTGTTATAGCAAGAGTACCAAGGTTTCCTTCAAAATGAACAAGGCTAGAACTCTGAACTAAGCCCCAGGTGTACGACAGTGCTTCATAGGTGGGGGCCTTCTCTGGACTCAAACGTATGCTGGTGAGAGAGATTTCAATGTCGGCAGAGAATGAATTCGGGAGTATCGTAAGTAGTCGAATCTGGTCTGGCTTCGGGATGAGATCAAGAGGTGAGTATACGTATGATGGCATGTTGGAGTCCGTAAAGTATAGGGACGGCCTGGTAACGATTTGTGATGTGACACTATTCAAAGGTTAATTAATCACTTGGGGTCTGGATATTTATATTGATATGAGAGCTTTGGGGCGAGCGCTGTGGCTGCCGCCGAGGCTGAGCCTCATAGAATGCCCTTCACCAAGTAGCGCGAGGCTGATTACTTGGCGTTCGACAGGGCGGGATGGGGGGCCAGACCCGGACCCCCATTGAAGTAATGATTGAGGCTTCATTGGCTGAAGATTGGCCGATAACGCGATGGTGACATTTCCTCGGTCTGAAAAAATAAGGGCCTTTCATGACATGCAGAAGGAGAACACTTCCATGGAAGAAGCCGTTTAGTTTCCCATTCATTGCATTGCGAACTTGGAGATAGATACTGTACCATGATGTGACATTTTCTATATACTTTCCTGATATCTCCTTTCGAATTCTTGCACTTTCTACCACCGCATTCATCTCTTTCTTTGTTTGTTGACCCCCACCAAAGATCGATCAATCGTTCACTATCTTCAACACCACCACATATAAGATCACATCACAGTCATGGCGATCACGTCTTTGCTGACTTCGATCGATTGTACCGACCATATCCACCTGATTGTCGGCTCAAATCCTCTTGCTGCGGCGCGATGTGCCAAATCCGTTGAAGTGGGCGCAAAACCGATCCTTATCGCAGCTGAATCCGCACAACTACACTACACACTCCAGAAGAAGATCGACAATGGGGAGGTTGAATGGATTAAGAAGGACTTCGAGGACAGTGATGCCCTCCAGCGGGGGAGACCGCAGATAAATGGTGTCGTGGATGCTGTCTTCGTTACGCTGGGACCTCGCAATCCTTCAAGCGCAAAGATATCACTACTCTGTAGGCAGAATCGAATCCCAGTCAACGTTTCCGACTCTCCCACGTTATGCACATTTTCACTCCTCTCAACTCATACCGATGGTCCCCTCCAAATCGGCGTCACGACGAACGGCAAAGGCTGCAAACTCTCCTCCAGAATCCGGCGAGAGATTGCGTCGTCTCTTCCCCCGCAGCTCGGCACAGCATGCGCAAGACTTGGGATGATCCGCAGACGCATACAAGAGGAGGATCATCTGTCTCACATGGCGCTGGCTGGTGATTTGGAGGAGGAGGAGACAACGGACCAGACGTCGACCTTTAACAAATTGGTTACAGAGGCGGATCTGGATGCGGCAAAGAACAGAAGAATACGCTGGCTTTCCCAGATCTGCGAATACTGGCCACTTCGACGCCTGGCAAATATCACAGACGAGGATGTTGGGGCGGTGTTGCAAGCATATTCCGCCAATCCTTCGACCACCACCCCTCTTGAAGCCACCAAATTGGACAATCGGAATCGAAGGGGGAGGATCATACTGGCAGGAAGTGGTCCAGGTCATCCTGATCTGCTCACTAGAGCGACACACAAGGCAATTCTTACCGCAGATGTGATTCTCGCTGACAAACTTGTCCCTTCTGGCGTTTTGGACTTGATCCCACGTCGAACACCAGTTCACATCGCCCGCAAATTCCCAGGGAATGCCGAACGAGCACAAGAAGAATTGCTAGCACTCGGTCTTGCTGGGTTGAAGGCAGGGCACACGGTTCTGCGGTTGAAGCAAGGGGATCCCTACATCTATGGACGTGGTGGGGAGGAATTCGAGTACTTCAGGAAGGAAGGATTTGGTGATGTTATAACAGTGTTGCCAGGAATAACGAGCGCGTTGAGCGCACCTCTTTTTGCCGGTATTCCTGCTACGCAAAGAGCGGTCAGCGATCAGGTTTTAATCTGCACAGGCACCGGGAGAAAAGGCAAGCCGACTGTGCCACCGGAGTTTGTGAAGACGAGGACAGTGGTCTTCTTGATGTCTCTCCACCGGATCAATGCTTTGGTAGATGACTTGACATCTTGGGATTCGGTCGACGCAAAGGTCACGTCAGACGATGGCGAAGTTGACAAGAGCAGGAAACTCTGGCCAAAGAACACTCCTTGTGCGGTTCTCGAAAGGGCGAGTTGTCCTGACCAACGAGTCATCCGAACAACATTGGAGTTTGTGGGTGCTGCCATCGAGGAGGAGGGATCGAGACCTCCTGGATTGTTGGTGCTTGGTGATGCATGCAACGTTCTGCACAAGGGAGAACCGGGAAGAAAATGGCTTGTAGAGGAGGGCTTTACTAGGTTTGGTGAAGACGTCGGGCTGGAAGAGTTGCTGATCGGGGAGGCGGTACGGCCAGAAGTGGTGACCAGAGGCGACAGCTTTGGAAAGGAATTGAAGGTATGAATATGTGGAACCATATCTGTTTGAATTGCATAGCGTGGGTATAGAAAATAGACAAAACCTCCAACTCCGTCCATACCCCAGTCTCGTGCTCCTGATTGTTGTGCGTAGCTCATTCGACTTCATCCCTCATATTCCCAGCAACGCTCATCCTTAGTTGCCTCTGCCGTTGTTTACTCTGTAACTCCAACCTCTCCACGGCATATCCCAACCTCTCCTTCTTGCTCTTCAAGGCCTTCAAGCGTAACATCTTCTCCTCACTTCCACTCCCAGCTTTCCTGACCAGACGATCCAAACTTCGCTTCTTCCGCAAGCCTCCATCATCGTTCCCGGCGCCCTCCAGTCTCCCTTCCAGCAGCTCACTACGTGCGATCAAGGCACCTTGCCGCCGCTCCATCTTCGAAACATGTTGCGTCGCTCGTGCGAGAAGAGTTGCGATGGCGGGGGCAAGTTCGGAAGCAAGGGATGCTTGAGCGTCGTGAAGTGTGGATTGCGGGGTGAGCTCAAAATGCTGCGAGCCGTCAGATGATAGTTATATATGACGAGGGGATAGTTTATTCTGGGTGCTCACTCGAGTGCTTGAAAGTACCGTCTTCATTCGTGGGTAGTCTTTGATGCCGCGATCGAGAATGGTGATGGAGGAGTCGAGTAGCGAAAGCGAGGACCGCAGAGAGGCGACCGATGCCGAGAGGGAGGCCGCTGAAGATGCCGATGCGGAAGACATTTTTGACGCGTTGAGACCAAGATCAAGAGGTCAATGATGGATTTTTGAATCTTGTACTCTGTCCGTTTAGATTGTCTACGAATATCAACAAACAACGCGATCATCTCAATTCGCTGCCTTGGCATCCCACATGGCCAAGGCGGTCTGCGATTCTGCCCTGGTTCGATTATCAAAAAGCAATTGGAGCTCAGTATTCGAGGTCCTTCCCAAACATTTTTTTCCATCTCCAATCATTTCTAAACACACAACTCGGTCTCGCCAATCCGGTCGCCATGAAGAGGAAGTCTGACTCCCAATTGGAAGGCCGGCATGGCAAAGGGAAGGGGATTCTGAAGAAGCGCGCAAAAACAGGTAATTCTTCCCATCACACCACTCTTTGCCATGCTGAACATTTGCAGTCCTCACCAAGGAACAAATCCACAAGTGCTTTCAAGTAGATCTCTCCGCTAAAGCTACTCTCGCGCAATATACGGCCGATTACGCAGCTTCCCAACCATACAGACATAGTGTTATCAGCTCTCTGATCGACGATGCCCTCCTACGTTCGGTCCGCGATGAGGTTCGCGACAATGTCCAATTCACACCCAAGGAGACCGACATTTACAAGATACATCAGTCTGGTGATTTGGCAAATTTGGATGGACTTGACGACGGGGCTCTGGAAAAACTCCCTTCACTGCTGAGGTTGAGGGATGCAATGTACTCATCGGTCTTCCGAGAATATGTCGCTGCAATAACTGGATCGGGGGAATTGAGCGGGAGGAAGACGGACATGGCCATCAATGTCTACACGCCTGGGTGTCACCTATTGTGCCATGATGATGTGATTGGGAGTCGCAGAGTGAGCTACATTCTCTACCTCACAGATCCAGATATTCCCTGGCAGGCAGAGTGGGGTGGCGCATTGAGATTGTTTCCTACCGAAACATTTGAGGATGAGGGCGAGAAAACGGTCACACCAAGTCCAGACTATGAGAAGATCATACCACCAGCTTGGAATCAACTGAGTTTTTTCGCGGTCCAACCAGGAGAAAGCTTCCATGATGTCGAGGAAGTGTACCATGCCGAGAACAAGGAGCAGTTGAAGAAGGAGGGAGGAAGGATTCGAATGGCGATCAGTGGTTGGTACCATATCCCGCAAATTGGCGAGGATGGTTACGTCGAAGGAGCAGAAGAGAAGTGGGGAGCCAACAGCAGCTTGAAGCAGCTTCAGGGCCACCCGGATCGCTACGACTTCCCGAAGTCGCAAGTTGTTACCGTTGAGACGCCTTCGGACTCGAGACCGAATCTGGGATTGGAAGAGCCGGATATCGACTTTTTGCTGAAGTACATGGCACCTACATATCTCACACCCGACACTTTGGACCAGGTCAAAGAGCATTTTGTGGAGGAATCGAGTGTTACGCTTGATACTCTGCTATCCAAGAAATTCTCCGCAAAGGTACGACAGCACATTGAAGAGCAGGAGAAGTCGAAGTTGCCTACAAGCACCAAAGAAATTGAGAAGGGCTCGTGGGAGGTTGCAAAACCACCACACAAACACCGATATCTTTACCAACAGCCGTCACTTTCGGCCAGTCAGGAGGATGACACGGATGAAGATCCGATAAAGGAATTGCTGGAGGTATTCTTGCCAAGCTCCCAGTTCAGGAAATGGCTGGAGATTGCAACTGATTGTCAAATTGAAAGCTTTGACTTGATGGCTCGAAGGTTCCGACGTGGGGAAGATTACTCTCTTGCTACCGGTCACGATGGTGATGCTCGCTTGGAGCTGTGCTTGGGATTGACACCAACTCCTGGCTGGGGTGCAGAGGAAGCAGAGGAACAAGATGAGGCGGAGGAAGTCAAGGAAGAGCCAAAGAAGAAGGGAAAGAAATCTCAAAAACAAGCATCGACAGAAAAGCCGAAGGAGGAAATTGAAGCCGAGGATCAAGACGATGTCGGCGGACACGAAGTATACATGGCTGGTGACAATCAAGATGACGCGGATGCTGCGATCTACAAGGCAGCTGGGGATGAAAATGAGGATGGTGGGATTTTGTTCACGAGCCCAGCTTCATGGAACAACTTGAGCATTGTGCTGAGAGATGCCGGTATCTTGAAATTTGTCAAGTACGTGAGTCGGAGTGCAAAGGGTGATCGATGGGATATATCTGCGGCCTTTGGAGTCAAAGACATTGAAGAAAATGAGGAGGATTTGAATGATCAAAAGAGCAGCGAGGAGGAAGAGTTCAACGGTTTTCCACCCTCGGATGACAGCGACTCAGATTAAGAAGTTAATGATGACATGATATCTACGAACCAATAGACAAAATTCTTCTCTTACTGCAATAATGTGCAACTTGACCATAGCACCCACAGCCTTGAAAAGCCTTCGATTATCACAACACCCCAACAATCTATTAATATCCAAATGGCTTCTTACATGGGAAATAGAAGTTACCACTTTCTCTGGGTCTGCATTGTCTGGAAGTTCCGATTGCGACCATAGCGTGTAGGGCCCAGTAATCAGAAACTGCAATCAGACAGTCCTTAAAAAATTATGGTATCGAGACGATTTACTTTTGATGATACTTCCCCTTCACTGACCGTTGATTTTGTTGAAGGGTTTTTATTTGCGAATGATTCTATTACCGTTCCATTGCATAGTTCTGTTACAGTTCCCTTTGCAAATAGATCGTTTTTGTGGATAGTTCCTCTCTTTTATTCTTATTCCTCTTACTCAAGATTTAGAGCTAGAAATAAAAGTAAGCATACCTTCTTTTGAGGTATCGATTGGCCGAGTGGCTTAGTAGGAGTATACTTGGCTTCTTTTCTCTGTCTTCTTTTGATCTTCTTCGCCTTCTCTATATCCGTGTCTATTATAAGAAAATGAAATCCTAAGAAGTCTTTTTTCAATCATACTTCTCGTTTTATGCCAAAAAAAAACGGACCAGAAACGTTCGCAAAAAGGGACTTTTTGTAAAAAGGAACTATGTGATAAAAATCTGACCGTAACTAGACGGTTCATTTGTATTCATTAATATAACAGAATATGGTGGCTACTATAAAGCAACCACAATATCAGAGCTGCTCGGCACGCTATAGTAGGGGAGGCAAAAAAGGTCACCTACCGAACTTGTTGGCGCCAGAAGGTTGCAGAGTTGTGTAGATGTAGATGTACAAAGCAATTTACTTACCTAGTCCGAGCTTTAATTGAGGTGAAGGATTCCAATAGAGCAAAGTTGATAAAGAAACAAAAGGAAAATAAAGGAGTAACATGGCTAAGATACCCCTAGATTTATCAAGAGGGAATTTACAGTAAACAACAGCCTCGCGAGAAGGCTCTCGAAGGATACGGCATTCTATAACTTCAGACAAAGTACTTGATATCCATCTATTGGTTGGGTTCACGAGTGTCCTCTCGTTTTATTGCTTCTCGGAATGTTAAAGGCCGGCTAAAGTGCGGAAGAATGTCCGGACACCCCTACATGACTTCTTCAAGTCGTCATGCCGCCAGCTAATCCCCTCCAGAACAACATCTATATTGCCAAACTTCAATCCTATCCCCAAGTCATGATGCGGTAGCATTATCCCTTTAATTTAGATTTACCCAAGCTCTAAGCTCCAAGCTCCGCGTTCACAGCCTCGTCCGACACACAATCAAGTCTCGAGAATGCACCCCACCATCATCCGTGAGCTGCAGAAATGCAACGACGATCTTCCCTTCCGAGCGAGGACCAACTTTGCGCATACCACTTGGGCGCGAACATTCCATTCTTCTCCCGAGCTCTACATCCAACCCGAATCCCTCCTTGAAATCGAGAAAGTTGTCAACCTTGCACGAACATGTCGTCGGCGCATTACAACAGTGGGGTGTGGACATTCCCCTTCCGATATAACTTGCACCTCAAGTTGGCTTGTCAATCTCGACAATTACAAGGAGGTGTTGAAGGTGGATAGGGAAAAGGCAGTTGTCGTGGTGCAGAGTGGAATCAGACTTCATGCGCTGAGTGAAGCGCTGGATCAGAATGGACTTGCGATGCCAAATTTGGGGAGTATAAATGATCAGTCCATTGCTGGCGCCATTTCGACGGGAACGCATGGAAGTACTCTACGGCACGGACTGATCTCGAGCTCGATATTGTCGTTGAGGATCACTCTTGCGGATGGGAGGACGAAGTCGTGCTCTCCATCGGACAACCCAGACCTTTTCCGAGCATCATTGATCTCTTTGGGCGCATTGGGAATCATCACGGAGATCACGTTTCAAGCTGTGCCTGCTTTCACTCTCGCGTGGAATCAGGTTGTCGATACTGATGTGTCGATGTTCAATGCGTGGAATAAAAGCCTTTGGACGCAGACGGAATTTGTGAGGGTGTGGTGGTTTCCATACACGAGAAGGGCTGTGGTCTGGACAGCAGAGAAGACCGACCTCCCACAAGTTGCTCCCGCGGGATCATACTATGATGCTTGGCTGGGATATCATGTCTATCACAACCTTTTGTACGTTGCGCAGTATGTGCCAAGTGTTTTGCCGTGGGTGGAATGGTTTGTGTTTGGAATGCAGTATGGGTTCAAGAATGGATCGACAGATTCCGCCATTCAACCTTCTCGCGAAGCTTTGTTGATGAATTGTCTGTACTCACAATTTGTGAATGAGTGGGCCTTGCCTCTGCACAAGGGACCAGAAGCATTGCGACGATTGAGCTCGTGGTTGAATCATCTCACTCCAGAGGATCCGGACTATGTTCCTCATGGCATCCCCTTCTCGGCAAAGAACCTCTATGTTCACGCTCCTGTCGAAGTCCGAGTAACAGATACCAGTAACTCTACCACGGCACGACCTTACCTTGATCCAACATGCGTCGACGAACCCACACTTTACTTGAATGCTACTCTCTACAGACCCTACAATCTCGATCCACCTTGCCGCCAACGGTACTATGAGGGATTCGAGTACCTGATGCGAGAGCTTGGAGGAAAACCTCATTGGGCCAAGAACTTCGAGAGCAGCGCCAAGGAGATTGCCGGCATGTATGGAGAAGACTTGTCAGAGTGGAGGAAAATCAGACACGAGTCTGATCCCGAGGGAATGTTTGTCGGAGAGTGGCATAGGAGATATGTCATTGGGAATGAGCCAAGATTGGCTTTGGAGGAAAGCGAGGTCTCGAGGAGACAACTCTGGAGTGGAGGAGTCAAAATCACCGGTGCAGTATATGGCGAAGAGACTGGTCCCCTGAGTGGAACAATCAGCGAGGAGTCCTTTGTGCATGTAGAGGGCTGAGTGGGATTCGATAACATGATGAATTAATTGAATCTAAATCTTAATGCCTTCTAAAATTGGTCTGGCCTCTTCACTCTTCCACCATCCACCCTCGCCACCGGGGAAGCTGTACAATTCCATGCTTGCCTCCTTCATCTCAACACTGTAACCTGCCTCGGTTGGAGTCTGATAGTATCCTCCCTTGATGACACTTGGATGCTCAAAATGCTCGTGCAAATGATCCACATACTCCAACACACTCAACTTTCCACTCACGCAAACATAGTCGATGGTGCTCAAGTGTTGTGTGTATTCTGGGAGACCAACTCCACCCGAGTGCGGTACAATTGGGACGCCGAATTTCTTTGCCATCAACAAAACGGCAAGAACCTCATTGACACCGCCCATTCTGCATGCGTCGATTTGGCAAATGTCAATTGCGCCGGAAGCGAGAAGTTGCTTGAAGATCACACGGTTTTGACACATCTCTCCAGTCGCCACACCAATGTTGTGTGGTTTCAAGGCCTCGCGGATTGCCTTGTGGCCGAGAATGTCATCTGGGGAGGTGGGCTCTTCGATGAACCAAGGTTTGAATTCTTTGAGGTGTCCCATGTACTCGATAGCCTCAGGGACAGACCACACCTGTGCATATTAGTAAATGGCACGGAAAATCATGGTCAAAGTAGTACACACCTGATTTGCATCAACCATGAGGATGTTTCCCTGGTCATAGCCGATCACCTCTCGTGCGATGTTCAGCCTCCTCCTGTCCTCTTCCACATTGCCTCCGACCTTCAACTTGAAATGCTTGTAGCCTTGCCCCAGGGTCTCCCTCAATAAGGACTTCATCTTATCCTCTCCGTATCCCAACCAGCCTGCACTGGTGGTATATGCGGGCACCGCCTTGTTATCTAGCGCATCCTGTATTCTCTGGGCCTTGCCAGCCTCCTGTGCCTTCAACATCTCAATTGCCTCTTCGGGTGTGATGGCATCGGTGATGTATCTGAAGTCAATACACCTCACGAATTCCTCTGGTGTGAAATCGGCAACAATCCTCCAAACCGGCTTGTTCAGGGTTTTTGCCCACAAATCCCAGATAGCATTGACGACAGCACCAAGGGCCAGGTGGATCACACCCTTCTCAGGACCGATCCAACGTAGCTGTGAGTCGGCAACCAAGTGGCGCCATGTCTGGCCCCAGTTGGCGACGAGGGAGGAGAGAGTGCGGCCAATAATTCGCTCGGCCACGTTTTCAATGGCTTTGCAGACAATGTCGTTTCCGCGGCCAATTGTGAAGGTCTAGGGATGGTGGTGAGAAGGGATCGGGGAAAATGAATGAGAGTAATGGGGAGGAGGAATCACGTACCATGCCGTGGCCTGAGAAAGTGGAATCCGTCTTGAGAATGCAGTAGGCAGCGGAGTAGTCACCGGCGGCATTCATGGCATCAGAGCCTGTCTTGTCGAGGGAGGTAGGGAAGCGCACATCTCGCGTGGTGAAGCTGGTGATGGTGACTTCTGCCATGATGGAGTAGGGAGAATTGGGATTGTGAGGTCAATTGGAGTGAAATTGAATGGTAGGGAGAGAGGAAGAGAAGAGGGAGAGAAGGGGGGAAGAGGAGAGATCTGAGAGACGGAAGTTTTATTATATATGGGAGAGAGAGAGAGAAGGAAAAGGAGCCGCCGGAAAAGAAATGGAGGGGCAGACGCTTTCAACTATATAAATACTTTCCCTCCTCTGTCGGACTTCATGGCTGGTAGGTACTCCCTCCTTCTATGGTCTATATTTCTATGGTGGGGGGCATGGCGGGGTGAGTTTAGGTGGGATGGAGGGGCAGCGTGCAGGCCACCTGATTGATGGATTAAATACCCGATTTAGCCGACACGCCCTAGCAGTGCCAATAGGTCATCTGTCCGCCGAGACTTAGAATGCTTAATCCTCAGGTTCCCACTTTTCCCCTGCTACTATGCGGATTGATCCAATTGGAGCCTCCCCGAGACTCGGATGTCTCCGGACGGACACCGACCGACCACGGAAAACCCACTCGGGAGACCGGATAAAAGCCGAGAATAAAAAAAAGGTGCACTGCCAAACCACATGTGCCAAATTGAAAATTGCTCGATAAATGTATCAACCTAGGTAGGTAGGTAGGTAGGTAAAGATATCTCGTTGAATAAATGCTGCAAGGTACACATCTAACTATGTCTAACTAATATACAGTAAGCTTCTTCACACGTTCAACACGCATTCAAAATTTAATGCAGAAGGAATGGATGGATGGCAAGCAGAGACTAGGTAAGTACTCACAACTCGTCCTTGGACTGGCCTTTCCTCTTTCCCTTGATAGTCGTCGTGACGGGAAAGTGTCCCTCCAGTTCCATCCACTCCCCAATGAACGCCGTTACCATCTTGCCCCAGTCCTCCACGGTGTCGGGATCCAGATGTTCGGCGTCGTCAGGTATGCCGCGATGGTTGTGCCATACTTCTGGGAATGGATTCGGGATGATGTGGAGCACTTCGACTCCACGTGCCATAAACGGAATGTGATCATCTTCCATGATATTGGAGTTGTAGAAGTATTTGGATTCTTTCGCGCTCTCGGGGAGGTAAAGCGACTTGTGGTCGGCTTTGAACAACTTCAAATCGCGCATGCGAGTTTCAATGCTTGCCAGCCCCTGATACGCCCAGTGCGTGGTCCTGAAATATGAAGGGATGCTCGGTTGCTTGGCTCCCAGCAGGTCGAGGAGGAAGAAGAGAGAGATGGACGTCAGCGCGTTGGGGAAAGTAGAGAGTGGCTCGTGAGATTTGGATTCCCAGTGTTCTGCCAGCGACCTGAAGGATGTAAGTTTCTTGACCGCTAATCATCAGCCTGGAAGACACTACCTTGCACCATACAACGAATCTGTATCGGTCCAGCTCACGAATGCCTCCTCCCCGTCCAAGAACAGCAGTTGAACACCCTTCTCTTCCTCCAATCCATGTGACCCTTCTGCTTCCATCGCCGCCCATTTCGCTGTCAAGGCCTCGTCCACACTCCTCGCCGCATGCAATATAATTGCAACTGGTGCTGCACTATCCGTTGCCCCGATAAAGCCAGCTGGCTCGACTTTACTGTCGAAATGTGCCACCACGGCCAATCGCCCAACGTCTCCAACCTTCGTCCATGGCGGATCGCGCGTGACGATGATGTTCACGAAAGGGACTTGCTTCGTTCCTGTCGCGGGCGTGGTCGAGGTGGAATTCTGGAACTCAATTGTCCACTTGGGTAGATGGGTCTTGCACCAGTCAACCAGATGATGCTGCACTGCGATGGAACCTGGTGTTCCTGGGACTCGTGGAATGAGGATCGGTGCTAGAATCGATCCGGTCTTGATGTCGAAATCTGCGCCCGCCTCTGGGATACTCTTGAGCGTTGCATCCGAGAGGGGAGCGTATGCGTGGGCGAGGCCGAAGATGAGGACAAGCCCCGATATCAAGGCGCTGCGAATAGAGGAACCCATTGGCATGAGATATTATATGACCTTGGAAATAGATTTCACCTACTCCGTACAGTCATCATTGAGAAGTGTAGCTTTCCGGCAGCTTGTTGTTGTCGAAATCGAGAGATTTAGATGCTTCTCGCTTTCAAGGTTTCAAGGACCAGGTGTCTCGACTGGACTGCGACAAGGGGACAAAGATCGCCGCTGCCGAGCCGAGAGCTGCTTTGTAGAGACCGTCTATTATGACCACCTGCAACATCACTACAGCCAATAATGTAAAGCGACATCATTGAACTACCTACCTGGCCTGTAAGTAGGATACCTTTGCCATAGAGAAATCTTAGCAATAAAAAAAAAATTCCAATTGAAAGCTCTCTTCGTAAGAACAAACCTGAGCTGTGTTTTGCACAAGAATTGCGTGATGGGCCAATGTCTCCCGTATTCGAGGTGCATTGCAATGCATGTTGTGAGTTTTCCGAACAAACGAATTATAGGGGTTTCAATATCTTCATTCCTACTATGTTTCGGTGATGTTATCTCTACTCCGGAATGAAACCTCCTCCGCCATAATCCGAGAACTCCTCACTCTGGCTGCCTTCATCCTCATCTGTGGAAATAGAGACACCCTCCTCTCCTTCCGCTCCATACCCATCAATTCTTGACTTGATTCGTAATGATATCAAAAGGTGCCTCCACATCTTCAAAGCTGCTACTGTTCGTAGTCTCTCCTCCTCCAAAGCCTGCTCATCCTTAAAGCCCTCGATCACTGCTGTAATTGCTTCGTGATATTCAGTGGCAATCACAACACCAGTCAGTCTTGCTGTGCCATGGCGACCTCGAAAGTCAAAGCCAGTCAAAGCATCTGAGTAGTCAATCCCCAATATCCGACTCGCTCTGGAAGCTTCGTCACCTAGAATTTTTAGCCACGCTAGATTTTGAAGGTGTGAAACTCACTCTTAACATGGATTCCTCCCTCTGGAACCATACTGGGCACAAAAATGTCGATATTTCCGAACGAGTTCTTCGGTACCCGTCCATCGACGACAGGTGGCGATCGATAAATTTCTGTTTGGTCGATGCTATATAGGTTTGTGCCAGCTCGTTCCTCATCTGCGTCATCCTCCAGTTTTGCTTTAGGTGGAACGACTTTGATGGGATGTTCTCCCATCTTCACCTCCCTCCCAACTCGATACCATGCATCTGCACTTTTGCCAACCTTCACATCCCGCCTTCGGTATACACTTTCCAACCTTTTACCTCCAGGCACTGTAGAGTCGCGGCTCGCAGCTACCTTGCCGATCTCCTGCATTCTCACAAGTACCTCGTTCCTCTTGAGATGTCGCTCCAAAGCATAGGTTGGGTGGTCCTTAAAATCTGCAATGTTCTTTGGCATTGGCTCTCTTCCTTCAATAGCTGCCAATTCGGTGTCTTCAATTTGATCAACATCACTTAGCCATTCCCTAGAGTAAATGCGCATGGTTTTCCTCCACCACTTTGCGCCTTCGGCTGTAACATCAACTCGATTCTTCCGCGTCTTCGCGTTGAAGGATTTCGTATACCGCCTTGTCACGTCTTTTGCGCAGCCAGTGTCTTCAAAGGCAATCACGTATGTCATATTATTCTCCCGGTCAGCAATCGGTGGCTCAAAGACACGCGGTTTGGCGATCGAATTTGTGACAAGAGCATCAACAGGAAACCATTTCTGATGGGCTTCGTCAAATACCTCCACCCAAAAGACTGGATATGGTGACTCGGTAATCACTTTCTTCTTTGAAACAATCGGTGGTGGCCGGGGGGTATTGATCTCGGGAAGTAAGTAATCAGCAGCGTTTGGGTGACCAAGTCGACGGCGTGGATTAGAAATATGATCAGCGGCCACTGGGCCATTGTGTCCCAATGCTGAAGAAGCTCTCATATCGACAGCTTCCTCGTTATCTGAAGACGGCCGTGCGACGGATTTTACTGCCTTGGGCATCGTAGGGCCTCCAGCATTGAACGAAAGAGGCTGAAGAGAGCAGACAAGACGAGCATCAACTCCAGCGCTTCTTAGAAGTGCGCAATAGAGCTGGGCCCCGACATCACGAGAGCCTTCCAGGTGTTTCGCGGCATTTCTGAAGTCTGCTTTGTCGAAGACAGAATCAATATCACTTGGAAGTTTGTACTTTGTGAGTTAGGCAGAGGACGTAGTAATCCGATATGAAGAGACTCACATTCTGAATGTCTCGAGGGTCATCGGCCCATAGTGTCCTTCGCAATCCCCTTGCAGTGATGGAGAATTTCTTCTGCCACCTTGTTGAGACCATTTCAATCCCTCTCTTCAGCGATTCAGCTCGTCCAAATTGAGAGAGGTCGGATTTTGGCCTGAGGAACTGCAACATCTTCTTGTCGAGGAGAGGCTTCAATGTTTTCTGTACCTCGGAATCGTTGCACCACTTGTTCCTTCTCGCGACATAGGAGAGGAGACACAAGACGTGCATTTTGTGTATATCCAGTCTCAATGACCTCTCTGCTTTGGTAATCGCCTTCTTCCTGGGCGCGACTTTCACCTTGGGAGCAGGACGAGACGTGAGAGTCAACTCAAGATCTCCCCGGGGCGTTGACTCTTTGGCATGATCAAGATCGAGGTCGAAAGGATCCCAGGCAGCATCACTTGCTCCAGAGTCGTCATCCTCATTCTCATCCTCATCCTCGTCTGAACGGTAAACCGTTTGCTCCAGTTTTGGAGGACCCATGGACAGATCTGAAATGTTCCCATGTAGGACATCTTCGAATTCAATGTCATCCACGTCCTCCTCATCATCATGCTCTTGAGCCGTGGTTTCTGGCTTTTTCACCTTGGAAGTCGTACTTGAACTTGATGCTTCCTCGCCGCTGAGACGACCCGTCTTCCTTCTCTTCAACGGGCGATCGGGGATTTGAGACAGTGCAGCAGGGAGGGCTTCCGCCAGCATTTCTTGATATACTCCTGCCACTCCATGTGGGTTTCTTGCAGCAGCGGCAGCTTTGACCCGTTTCTTTCCCGCCATGTCTGTTGCGATTGACAGTGAAGCATTCTACATGCTACAGGCCAATGATTCCTAAGCTTTCCTTTCAGAATCAAAAGTTTGATAGATCAAATAGAAATAATGAATGATTTTGGATTTTGGATTATTTTGGAACTTTTTTGGAACCTTTTTTTGGAGGCGCTTGTTTTGTTGACTCACTCCTGACGATCGTCGTCATATGTCACCGCGCCAGCATACGGAGGTAATCTTACCTTGGATTTTAAGCTTAATAGTAGGTTACGTAAGGTTTCCAAGTGCAACATAACACCAGAGGATTCCTCTTTCACCAAATTCATAAATCTACTCCGTAGGTAATATCATCATCTCCAGCGACCTCTATCTTTCGTCTCTCCTCTCGCTTTTCACCGCCATGAATAGTATCCGGCGATCCGTCTTAGATCCTTCTGCATTTGCTGTGAAACCAGCTTGACCTACTCCATCGCCGCGCCACCGACTGGTTTGCCAACAGCTACGAGTACGAGACCGCCCTGCAACGGTCGGCTTCACGGCTTCACGATTGACAGTTTTGCAGCCTCCCTTCTCGAGACTCGTCTTCTTGCAGTCATCTGCGCAAGCTTTCCCTTCAACCAAGATCGAGAATCGCGTTGTCTCATTACGAGATCTACGCTTCCCACTCAATATGGCGCTCAACCCAACTCTCCAAGGTGAGACTCCTAATGGCAGAGAGAGCAGGATACCGGTTCTCCCCAAGACCTGTGATCTCTCCTATCTAGATGAGGGGGCTGCAAATGTCGTTTACAGAGTCTCCGTCCAACCCACTACTCCAGGAGTTTCGTCGAACGAGATGTATGAAGGCGGGACACCTCCACCGACAGAAGTGGAATTTGAAGAGCATTCAATTTCACATGTTCTAGAGAGTGAGTTTGGCCGACTGGCTTCGAAATCTCTGTGCAACTTCTTACCACTATACAGAAAAGCTCCTTCGGCTGCGCAAAGATCTGCCAACAACAGCGCCGTGTCGAGACGCACAAGCTTCATGGGAAAGGTTGATCAAACCTTTGCTACGACCAAATGAGTACGTCGACCAGACGCTGATTCGTCTGGAGTCTGGCATCACTCAAATGCTTAATGCCAATCTTCAACAATGGGAACATTCTGGAAAGCTGGAGGGTTTGCAGGATCCGCGATTGAAGAAACGATGCGGAGATTACCTTGCGAATGATGAGTACGGACTTCTGGTTACAGATATGACTCCTGGTTGGTAAATTCGATCTGGTTCGGGAGGGCAGTGCTAATGACTTAAGAACTCCCAGGCCAGTATTTCGTCGAATTCAAACCTAAGTGGCTCCTCCAGTCACCCACTGCACCTCCTCACTCGAAACGATGTCGCACATGTGCGCTGGCAGCACGAACGAAAGCACGCGGAAAAGCAGGAGATGTTTTGAAGAGTCCTGTTTGCCCACTCGATCTGATATCTGATGATCCACAAGATGTGCTTCGAGCTGCAAATCTTCTTCTTCACTCCGAGTCGGTTCGATCAGATATTGCACGTTTTGAGAAGTGGCTGCAGGGTACACAACTGTTACATCGCTTGCGGGATATACAGCATGACTTAGATCAGAAGGGAGTCTTGGAGGCGGATGCTGATGATGAGAACCTACTCGTGGCAATGACTTTGAGGGATTGCACAGTCTTTGTGAGATTTCCAGAAGATCCACAACAGGATGAATGGAACATTGAAGCCAGGATTGGAGATCTGGACCTGAAGAGCAAGGGAAAGGAGCAGTATTGGAAGTCTGTTGAATCCTCTTTAATTAAGGAGGGCTGGTACGAGGGAACGGAGAAACCGGAGGAAGCGCAGCCTCTCACTTGTTCTCTGTTCCGTTGAGATGTTTACGTTTATAGAGATGGAGCGTTCAAAGAAGCATTAAAGTTGCTGGCAAGCAACTTGGCGTTATAGATGGATGGGGAATGGCGGTATGATACCCATGAGATATGTAGATCATTTTGAAATCGATACGGCGAAGTTTCTTACCATGTCCTTTCATCCGATTTCCGTTTCTTCCTTTCCATATACAGTGTACAGGTATGAACACATGTCTCAATACCGACTTTTCGACTTTTTTAGGTATTTCTCGGCTGTTCGACTTTTCGACCTCCCCAACACACCAGACCTGCAGTTGGTACAGCCTTGCGAGTTCGGCTATCTTGCATCATTCTACTGTAGCCTCGGCAGTTTGGATGAGGAGGGGAAAACGTCATGACTGATTAGATAGAGACAGTGCACCGAAATGTCTATCAAGATGCAATTTCTCCCTCAAACATCCAGGATTCCTCAATCACACAAAATTTGGTCTCAGAATTAACTGACGGTTCCAAGAATGGTCAAAGCAATCATTATGAAGCAGGTGGAGGGGAAACCTGGGAAGGTTTACTATCCGTAAGTCAAGCTCCTCCTTCCCGCAAGCAAAACTATAACTGAATACTGTACTCTACAGCCTCGAAATCACCGAGCTCCCTTCCCCAACACCTGGTCCCAATGATCTCGTCATCGAAATGCGTGCCGCAGCATTGAATCACCGAGATCACTTTCTCCGACAACATCTCTACCCAGCGCCCTCCTTTGAAACGCCAATGCTGGCAGATGGCTGTGGGATTGTCACAGCAGTCGGGAGCGCGGCTTCCAAGTCGTGGATTGGGAAGTCAGTTATACTTGTGCCTGGTCGCGGCTGGAAGGACTCGCCAGATGGTCCGGAAGCGCCGAAGGGTTACGCTATTTTGGGAGGGACGACGTCTTTTCCTGTGGGCACCGCACAAGAGATTTTGATTGTGGATGAGAATGAGGTCGAGGAAACTCCTTCGCATTTGAATTCCGTAGAGGCCGCAGCGCTGCCTTTGACGGGATTGACGGGATGGAGAGCTCTGGTCAGCAAGAGTGGAAATGCAGAGAAGGGCCGAAACATCTTGATAACTGGGATTGGAGGAGGTGTGGCTCTGAACGTATTGCAATTTGCAGTTGCGTTTGGAGCGAATGTTTACGTGACGAGTGGTGATGAAGCGAAGATTGAAAAGGCGAAGAGTCTAGGTGCAAAGGGTGGTGTTAGTTACAAGTCGGAGGTTTGGGAGAAAGAGCTATTGAAGCAGTTGCCAAAAGACAGGCCGTATATTGATTCTATCATAGACGGAGCTGGTGGGAGTATTATCTCAAAGGCTTTCAAGCTGCTTAAGGTTGGTTGGCCATTTCTTCTCTTCTCACCAAGAACGAGCTGACGGAAATAGCCTGGTGGAGTAGTTGTTCAGTATGGTATGACAGTTGCACCCAAGATGGAATGGTCCATGCCTGCTGTTTTGAAGAACTTGGAGTTGAAAGGTTCCACGATGGGTTCGCGACAGGAGTTCCGTGAGATGGTGGCATTCGTCAAGGAGAAGAAGATTACGCCGGTGGTATCACGGGTGGTGAGAGGATTGGATAATCTGCCGGAAATCGACACTTTGTTCGACGACATGAAGAAAGGGTCTCAATTTGGGAAGTTGGTCATCGAGCTGGGCCCGGGTAGCGCGTCCAGCAAACTCTGATGTTCGCGCCGGAGATGCATGGGGAGAGACGAGCAGAATAACAGATCACCACCACTAACAAATACAGCTACATGTAGAAGATACGTAGCGAGTTGTGCGCCCTGTTCGGCCGAGGAGCCATGAAACAATAATGAAAGAAGTGATGAATGAATGTGCAGATCGGATGGGTTCGTCTGGTGATTGAATATTCTTCAGGTCTCAGCGGAGATAGATGAACGTGGCTAAAGGCAAGCATAGGTTTTCACGTTTCCATCGAGTAATGATCGAGTAATGATCGAGTAATAATAACAATAAGCGAGTAAGGATGGCGTAACGGTCGTGTAATAGCCGGCAACGACATCGGCGCTAGAATCTGACTTTCAGGTCCGTCTGGGTTCTAGTCCGAGGTACTGGACTACTCAATCCCACTGCAGTAAGTAGGTACTACTAGTGTGCAGCGGAGTTTGTTTTAAGTCGAGTTTATTAATGGATTACTTACTTATGAGTTGGTGATTTAAGCAACTCACTACTTGCCTAGCTAGTTCCTGATTGGTCTAGCTTGCTCAGGGCAAGATTCCGGAACTCGCCTACGTCCCAACAACGACGTTCCCTCTTTCCTCTTTCCCCTTCGCTGGCTCGTGAAGATAATTCAACACTTGTCAAATCTTCACCGACCTTCCCATTCTTATGTGCGCATTCCGAGTCGGCCCGGCAAAGAGAAGGGAATAATGAGGGAAGGGGAAGAAAGAAAGAAAGAAACCGAGAGCGCGCCAAGCACCCGACCACTTGATCCGTCCTACCACGAAGTTATACTCTACCCAAGGTACACACCTAACTCTCGCATCTCATGATGCCTTCTACGCCCTTTACACCTTCTTCTGTGGCTGCTCATCTACCTCTTATATCCATTTCCCCAAGCCCTGGGCAACTGTACCCACCTGCACGCTTCTCCCGATCCGGGGCAGTGACGCAGAGATAGGAGTCGCTGGAGCTGCGATAAGGAATGGAAATGCGCCGCGGCGGATATTGATGATGCACCCCACAATGAGCACTCCCAGGGATGGGTAAGTGCTGCAATTCTCCAAAGGTAATTATTCTCGTACTTATTAATAATATCGGAACCTAACAAGTAAGTCGCTCATCATTCCCTTCTTCTCTTCTCTTCGTCTCCCGTTGTTGTCTTCCTCTTTGTCTACCACTTACTTCATCTTTCTTCCCTCTTTGCCCTTCCTCGTAAACACAATATATGTACAGATTTTGGTAGTGACCAAACATCCTGTCCCTCCACCACCCCGATAAGGCAAATCAACTCGAATCTACCCCTCCAAATTCTCCCCTCCGTCAATAAATACCTCCTCTATCCTTTCAGATGGCTTCCAACGACTCAACAACCGTGCTCTTCCCCTACCCAACACCTGCTCCCACTCCCCCCTACGACTCGACATCACCTCTCACAGTCCTCACCTCCTCGCGAGCAGTCATCTATGATGTTAACAACAACCTGATTGTCTCCCCTGCCACCATCACAGTCTCCCCGCAGTCTGGGAAGATCATCTCCATTCTCCCCACCGTCCTACCGCGCTCCAGTTTCTCTGCCGATACCACATATCTCGATCACTCGCCAAATCTGCTCCTCCCCGGCTTAGTAGATGCACATGTGCACCTGAATGAGCCGGGACGAACAGAATGGGAGGGATTTCATACGGGAACGAGGGCGGCTGCCAGTGGTGGAGTGACAACCGTGGTGGACATGCCTTTAAATGCCATTCCTCCTACCACAACCCTCAATGGTCTGCAAGAGAAGATCAAGGCTGCGCAGGGACAATGCTGGGTCGACGTGGGATTCTACGGCGGTATAATTCCTGGAAATGCCGATCAGCTACTTCCTCTAGTCGAGGCAGGCGTACGGGGTTTCAAAGGCTTTTTGATCGAAAGTGGTGTGAGTATTCCACTCATATGCTACTGACATTGCTGATCTCCCTCCTCCAGGTCGATGAGTTTCCCGCAGTGTCGTCCTCAGATGTATCGCTTGCGATGAAAACACTAAGCGACACTACAACCACTCTGATGTTTCACGCCGAAATGATCCCTCCCATTACTATGTCGGTTGGAGACGATGTTCAAACTTCTTTGCCTCCCCTTGCTCCTTCTGGCCCTTTGACCTCCTACTCGACATTCCTCACATCCAGACCTCCAGCATTTGAGACTTATGCCATCGAGGAAATTCTATCGCTGGCACCTATCGCTCCAGAATTACAGCTTCACATCGTACATCTCTCAGCAATCGAAGCTGTCCCACTCCTCCGCGCCGCAAGAGAAAGCGGCATCAAAGTCACGGCAGAGACGTGCTTCCACTACCTAGCCCTGGCCGCCGAGGAGGTCGAAGACGGCGACACTAGACACAAATGTTGCCCACCAATTCGATCATCGAAAAATCGGGATGGTCTCTGGGAGGAATTGGCACGACCCGACTCTGTGCTTCAAACAATCGTTTCCGATCACTCGCCTTGCACGCCTGAGCTGAAAATTCTCCCTGGCCATATCCCTCACGGCTGCGGCTCCTCCGTTGCGGTGCCAAAAGAGATGAAGGCTGTGAATGGAGAAATGGTGTCAAAAGAACAGGTCGAGGACATTGAACGCGGTGATTTCTTCTCCTCATGGGGTGGCATCTCGTCGGTTGGGCTCGGACTACCGATTCTTTGGACGGAAGCTACATCAAGATCCAATTCCAATATCGATATCCTCGATGTAGTACGATTATGCGCGGTTAATACGGCCAAGCAGGTTGGATTATCGCATCAGAAAGGCGCCTTGAGGATTGGAATGGATGCCGATATTTGTGTCTTTGCGGATGAGGAGACATTTGTGGTTGGGAGAGAGCAGATGTTGTTCAGAAACAAGGTGAGTCCATATCAAGGACGAACAATGAGAGGAGTGGTGAAGGAAACGTGGGTGAGGGGGATGAAAGTGTTTGAGAGGGGAGCGGCGAATGCTGGATTTGTAGGCAAGGGAGGCTTGCCAAGCGGGAAACTGTTGTTGGAGAAGCGGACAGCATAGAACCCTTTATGTATCATGAATAATGAATGCCTGTTATCAAGAATATTTTCGAACTCTCAACTTGCTATCTCTTGAATACCGAGTCTTCTGGGAAATGTGCCCGATCTCGAATGAGAGGTCACCGATGCCAAATGCTTTCCACAGCTGATGGGTAAAAGGAGCTTACCACGATGGCATCTCCCGATAATGCACGACAACACGTGAATAAGATCTCCTCCCATCCAACTTTATACTGGAGATGGCCTTCTGACGACGGCTTTTTTCGTGTTCTGGAATAATGGACGGACTTTGGATTATTGAACATGTCACCTGGCTGTCGAGCCCACCTCTTGGCACCTCTTCGTTTAGTTCGGTCCGCCAAGCCATTTACCGCCACCATCACTCTCTCTACTGCAGTCAATTATATCGCTGGGGCTTCAGGGGATTGAAGTACTCTAGATTCACAACTTTTATTGTGCTGAACTTCATTGAACTGTTTCAGGATTGTATGGCTAGTGTGGCTGGTGATTTTCAGCCCTTGTGCCTCACCCAATGTAGTTCAGCTTCTTTGTGGCGCATTTTTATTGAGGTTGACTAGATGTTTTCACGTGCGCCTCCAACCATCAAGTTCAACATCCTTCGTCAGTATCAGAGTTGACTGCAAGCTCTTTCTGTCTACCCAAAATATCTCCTAGCCTCTGCCATATACGCTCAGCAATTCTCAGTGCCTACGACAACCGTGTCTCCCTAACAGCCCTATCATGAATTGATAGGGAACCTCAGCCTTGCCATGGCAGGGAACCAACATACGGCGAATTCGCTGTACAAATTGTGCCTCTCGGAGTACAAAGAGCTTTGACAATTACCAGATTTACGTTCGCCTCGGAGACTCTCGGGTTCTAGGAGGTTTGACTTGCACTACGTCGGAGACAAACTTTCAGCTTTGGAGAAGAGCATCTTAGATATTAAGCCAGGGAGGCCGCTAGATGATATCCTATCTATCTCAAACCATCATAACAACCAAGCACAACGGTGTTTGGGTGGCACAAATAAGGATCTCAACGAAAGTGGGTGCCTTGTCGTTTTATAGTTGTCTACTGCTGTGTGCCCCTAACATGTCTATAGTCCGTCTTTGTCTTTCTAATCCAGCTCGTGAAGACGCCCTGCGGACTGCTACCTTGAAAGTCCAGTTCAATACTCTAGAGATCCCATGCGATGATCTTACTGATGAAGAGGACGTTGCTGCATTGGAAGCATTGTACAAGAATAGCTCATCGCGCACCTCGGCTGACTATGTTGTAGACAAGGTCTCGCATCTCAGCATCTAGCCGAAAGAGGGCGGTCGAGAACTGGTTTTGACGGCCAGCCGTCCAGCAATATAGATTCCCGCGGATCTTCTTTGGATCAACAGCAATCCCAATTGAGCTGGACCGGATCTTCAGTTGTGCCTAAACGCAAACCCGCAGCCAAACCCTTAGCTACAAGAACAACCAAAAGCCTGAAATCGAATCCTGATTCCAACACCCAATCTAGCCTTTCGAAAGTGAAAATTTTGATGTGTCAATAAGTAAGATGAAAATTAGACGCCATTCAGATACGCAGCATGTATGAATACCGTGCAGAAGGACCTTCAAACATATTTCCGCACAACACGAAATTGTCAGCCGACCGGTGGGCGAGCACAACGATACAAATGCGGCTTGGCAGCATGCTCTTCATTGTGTCGCCGAATGTAAGCTGTGAGCACAAGATATTTGTGCTCCGCATTTTGCTGTGCCCAGGCTGGAGGCTCACTAAAGCACGGCGGAACTTTCATCTTTACTGGAATTACCCAACGGTTGGCAGCTTGCTCCCGCAAAGGTGCATAACTTGTGACTGTGGTCCAGTGAGAGAAAGAGGCCACCGCTGAATCATTGTTGGGCCTGTTTACCGCGTTCCAGGGATTGGTACCACACGTCGTTCAGCCGGATTCATCTCCTTCTGGTCACCATCAGTGAGGCTCTTGTCGGTGGTGCCTACCACTGAGATATGTTGGACTACCGCCGAAGGCTCATCACCACTGTTGCTCGATAACTTGGAAATTGGCTTGTTGGTTTCGCTATTTGGCCGGGATAGCAACAATAGCGGCTCCCCTCTGCTGTGTGTAGGAGGTGGGGAGACTGCTGGAACAGCTGTAGGTAGACGGGCCTGACTGAAGGCCGTTGTCAAATGACCAGCAACTGTTTGACTCAATGGCAATGATGATGATGGCGGTGACAGGAGACCTGAGAGCAGAAGTGGGAATACATTGGAAGGTTGAGGCGGTAGAGATGGCTCGACAGGCGCGACAAAGGGAAGAGCTGGAAGTGGTTGAAGAGGTTCAATTGTTTGGAAATGTTGCTCTGCTGCAATTGCCGCTTCTGCTGAGAATGGCTCTGCCTTTGCTTTGTGGGCTCCCTCTTTGCCATGGTCTTCCTGCACCTTGGGACCACTCACAGCAGGTCCTTCGGCAGCTTTTCGAGCAGATGGTGAAATGGACACGCGGTGGGACGGGGAAGACCAGGTCTGCCTCGGCCTTAGGGAAGTGGCTGGAAGGCTCTGCACGTCTGGCATATCCTTCCTCATCTGCGCCTGCTGCCGAGCGTGGAAAGCTGCGATCTTCTCGGGGCAGTTGCAATCCCAGGCAGGCAACCATGAGGGTTCCTCGCCAGGGTCGAGCCACCTGATGCGATAGGCATGCACAGGAGTGAAGCTTTCTGCCAAAATTTCCTTGACATCCCACAGTTTCGTTCTTCCTTTTCGTTTCTTGTCCTTGGGAGGAGGATTTGCTTCTCCCTCTTCGTTTTCATCTACTTCTCCTCTTCCTCCTCCTCCCCCAGCGCCGCCGGAGAGGTTTCGGTCACCCATTGGCCAGTTCGCAAACGATGTGCCCATGATGCCTCAGGGCCTCATTAGCCATCCGGACTGCCGGTACGTAAACCGAGGCGTCGTCCTCGCTCGCAGAGCTACTGACCGAGATGGCCGATAGATGATCAAGTTCCTGGGATCGGATGACCTCGTCTTCATTTGGAATACGACCTTAATGCCGCACTGATGCTTTCGCTATGTCATCGTCAACACCGTAAACACCAGCCATCTCGTAGTCCTCTTCCTCGTTGTCTGTACTCCTTTCCTCGTCATCTGAGTTCTCTTCTTCGCCATCTAGGATCATTACTAGGTTGTTCTTTATTCCTCTGCCAGCACTCCCAGCGCCCTTTTCTTCGGAACCTGTGGTGATCTTAGTTCCTTTCCTCATCCTGGAGCCCACTACGTTACTACGTACTGGTGCCTAAGTTTTGGCAAATTCGCTTGGGGCTTCTCTCCTCGATATCCTCTAGCTCTGCTCGACCGTCAATATCATTCTCGCTTTTGAGTAGCATTTGTTTGGGCATGTGCGCCGCATTCTCCTAGAGGAATAATCAGCTATATTTCCTGGCAGATGCAGGTTACACAAACTTTGGCTTTCAGTATTTGAAAAGACCTCAAGGTATCGCCCGGCCTGATGGGTGGAGTATATCCAGCATTTCCTCTCTCTTTGGTCAAGTCAATGACTGCTTGTCTGGATACAGGCACTTCCTGGAAATGGGTTGTGCAAGGAGTAATTTCTGGTGTAGGCATTGAACCCGAAGGGAGCTCTTGCGTCAATGTGAGATGCGGAGGGTAATGGGAATAGGTGAGCTGTGGTTGAGGGGATTAGGAGTGTTGGAAATGTGGACGAAAGTCTACAGCGGAAAGTTGTGTGAAGGTACAGAGTGGTATGAGGGAACTTTTGTGAAATGAAAGGTAGCAGAAAGCAATCTGTTCGATGTAGACAATAGAAACGACGAATAGATGCTAGAAGAAGAACGTCATGGAAAATAGATAATACAAGAATCTGGTCCAAGTGGTGCAAGTGAAAACAGGCGAGATGTACTGTACAGAGAAGTGCTGGACACTTCGCAAGATGTGGGACTGGCCGCGTTGCTATGGATTTGCGTCGGCAACGGAAGGGACAGTACTAAAGTGAGTGACCCCTTGTTGTCCGTATAAAGGGAGAGGTTGGTACAAATTTGCAATTGACGTTATCCTTATCCTTCTGTGTATCAGAGGAAAAGTGCATTCTCGCTTACAGGAGTTTAATAATCCTCGTGAACGGTCCTGGCCACCCCGCTTCTCAATCGGAGTCTGGGGCTTTGGGTACACGATCATCCTAGGTGCAGACTCCTCCCGCAATCAAATGAGCCACCTTGAGCCTCAATAATGAACTTTCAGCATAGACATAATAACCAACTTCGAAGACGACTTGAGAGAAGCAGAGATGGGGAAAACACACGGGAATCGCGTGGGCAAAGATACTTGAGACCAACGCATTTAGAAATATAAACGTAAAACAACCAAGACCATCCTGCACAATTGACCTCAAGTTCTGAATTTTGAGGTTCGTTGAGGCTCTGGAGTCCGGATTCCGAGTCCAGCTGCACGTTGTTGAGGAAACATAAGCGAAATTGTTCTCGGGACGAAAGCCCAATACTAACGACCTACTCCGTAGTCGCCAGCTGAACTTTAGAATATGGATCCCTCCGACGAATAATGGAGGGAAAAAATGGAGACATCCATCCTCACGGCGATCTAGCGTTTTGCTGTGGGAAAGTCAAGAAGTGGAATTGTGAATTCCGTAATTTCCATATGGTGATGTGAATGTGAGGACGTAAAGAAGAGGATGATAGAGAGGCAGGTAGAGACGCTGTCGTTCCGTCAGTCATGCTGCTAAAACTACAAGAGAAGTTTCTTACACCGCATGACGAATTCCCTTCTTCGATTTGTCCTTGACTTTCTTCCTGGTTTCGACGTATTGCCTGTATTCATAAGTCCTCGCCGAGGTAGCGTTTGTGCCAAGGCCATAATTCTTGGTGGGAACTTTCCATGCCAAGGTTCCACGAAATTTGGTCTGCAATCTCACGATGTGGATTTTTGATTCCCGAGATACAGTATTGGTGGATTGCAAAGTCGAAACGCAATGCCCGCAAAGAAAAGCCCTTTCTCTGAAAGAATCAAAAGTCAAAATGTTTAAACAAGGTCTTCAAAATCATTACGATAGATTTTCATTGGCTACTTACATCAATACACACCCACTACTGGCTGATCTGATCTAGTGGTTGATCTGATCCCAATTCACAACGACAAAAGGAGTACAAGAAGCAACGGTCACCCCTCTCCCAACCTCCTCATCTTTCTTCAAGCAAGTTCGACAGCCTCTTATCCTGCAGCGACACAAGTTGTAACTTGTGCGTCACAATCACTGGCCACAAAGCCTTGAGCCTTTCCTCCATTGACAGCATCGAAGCATCTGTTCCTCTGGATGTCACAAGATCTTTGAACCGCGGTAGCCCGGTCTGTGAATGTGTTGGACTCGACTTCGAATGGTCGATCGGCTCGGCCAGACTGGGTGATGGCTGGGGGAGCTCCACCGAAAGTTCCAGCTGCGGCATTTCCTCCCCCATTGCCGCCAGCTGCTCCCCCATTGCCATTGTTGCCTCCGTTATTGCCGTTGTTATTTCTAAATAGAAGTTAGCTTTTGGAATAATATAATATCTGACGGTCCAAGTAGAACTGGATTTGAACTGACCCTCCATTATTGCCTCCTGCCGCCGCACTGGTCTGGGCTGGAGCGGCGACGGTGGTTGACGCTGCCGCTCCATTTCCAGCGTTATTCCCAGCATTGCCTCCGTTGTTATTTCTAAATAGAAGTAAGCTTCTGAAAGACTATGGTATCTAACCGTGTGAGTAAAGCGAGTTTAAACTTACCCGCCATTACCAGCATTCTGGTTTCCGGCATTCTGGTTTCCAGCGTTATTTCCCGCGTTGCCTCCAGCGTTATTGTTGCTGAATTGGAGTTAGCTTTTAGCGTATTACAATATCTGACTATCTGGGTATAGCTGGATTTAAACTTACCCGGCGTTATTGTTGTTGTTGTTATTTCCAGCGTTGTTATTTCTAAAGGAAAGTAAGCTTTTGGGGGGGGAATACAATATCAGACAGGTAAGACTTACCCTCCGTTGTTGTTATTGTTATTGCCTCCTCCTCCGGCAGCAACGGTAAACTTCTGACAATCATCCTGAGCACCACGTTGCGCAACTGGCATCAGAACCGGCTGATGGTTGGATGCACTTGTCATGCTGCATACTCTGTAGTTGCCAGCTGGGAGACCGCCTGTATCTTGTTAGTCTTGCCCACACAGTGGACGATGACTCTACTGACCAGTTACATCAGCACTCAGGAGACCGTTTCCATTGCCTGCATCATTGATGCCCTTGAAGAAAACGAAAGTCTTCGCATCCGGAGGTTGGTTTGGCTCCAAGCTTCCACCAAGATTCTGAACTGTCACGTGAGTGTGTCCGATGATTTGTCCTTGGCCGTTCAGCGCTTGAGGAGAGGCGTAATAGGTTTTTTGGGCGTTGGTGAAAGCACCGGCTTGGAGACCGTTGACTTGAACGGAGAGGGTGAAGGTGGTGTCTGCGGCGATTTCCTCTCCGGGTTTGGGAGAGATGAAGATGGCTGAGATCATGTTATTGTTGGAAGGAATCTCGCCCATGACTTTGATTGTTAGCAATTGCGAGATAGTGGAGAGAAGCTGGACACATACCAATACCGTTACATGAGCCTCCTTGAACTTGGAGGCCATTGGTAATAGTCTTGCCGGAGCAGAAATTGATGAAGTTTTCGTCGTCACTGTGGAGTTTAGCTTCTTTTCCGTTGGTAGAAGGGGAGGCTCGTACGTAGCTGATGCAGTTTGACCTGCCACTGGAGGGTCTTGTCCGTCATCCTGACTTCCAGTTTGCACAGCGTTGTCTTCCAGACACTTGTTGGCGGCCTGTCTCTTGACTCGCGAGGGGAGCAATTGGGACCTGGTCGGACGCAAATCTCTCTCCAACCCCCTCAGAGTGAGCGCCTCCGACACGGCCAAAAGCCCCGCCACAACAGCAATCTTGGAGAACAACATGGTGATCGTCGAGCGTAAAAGTATATCGTAAATGAATTTGGGTATAAAATGGTCGATTTTCGAAAGAAACAGGTCAATAACCACGATCGACGCAGAAATCAAGAAGCCCGTGAAAATTAAAATAGGGTGACAGGAAAAGAATGAATGACCAGTCCAAAAAAAGGTTCGTCCAGCGGAGGGTTAAAGAAAGTACACGACGAGAAGTTGCTGATGGGATGAAAAAGATGAGAGGAAAGAAACGTTCAAGTATGCGATGGGAATGAAGGGAAAACCGGGACCCGAGAACTACTGGGCGATCCTCCTGATAAGCCGCCCCCTTCGCCATGTACCATGTCAGTAAGAGTGAGAAAGAACATTTCGGAACGGGCGCATCCCCCATTGTCTGCTGATTTTTTGGAATCCGGAATACCATAATAGTCTCGAGGTGTCGGGTTGTTCCAAGCACAACAAGAAAGCAAGCTTTTCTGCATCACGGAACGTTAGAAGTCTGGGGGTTGGGCACGTGTGAGTGGCTCGCTTAGCTCAGGGGTGTTTTCAATCCCCTCGTCTGATACTTCAGCCTTTTCGTTTGAAGTTCTGACGTGTCTCAGAATTAAACGAGCGCGGCCAAAATAAACTCGGCAACAATGGAACAATGGAGCTTCAAGAAAGGGCACAGGCGCATCGGATGCGACCTGCCATGAAAAAGCCATCGAGTTGACGTTGTTCATCCGACCATCCGACACAGCTCACACCGTGGCCGTTTCGAGACGGCCTGAATTGGTTACAGGACCAGGGCATTCACAAGGACAAGACCGATGAGAGCGACGTTGATGATCTCATTCCATTCTTGGACAGCTACCAAGCTATTGAAATGACTCCTGGTGTTTGCCATGGTACCATAGAAACGTGTACTTGGGAGAAACTAACGAGTCGTAGAGATGGATCCCCACAGCTACATATGAGATGAAGGATTCCTCTGCATGCTGAGGATCTACGAACTCATCGCACATGGAACTCCGCTGAACTCCACCACCATACGAACAAAGAGAAAGCCATTCTTGCACCCCCCCACCCTCGGCTGAAAGAAGGCCATTGATTCCACACCGTTGAACTCCACACAAAAAGAAAAGCACCATCACACTTGTTTGACTCTATGCCAGAAAGAAAGAAAGCCATTGTTGCACTCCATTGAACTCCACCACAGAAAAACACCCCGCCGCAAACGACTGGAAATACTCGCATCGTCATGGCTGCTTCAGTCCAGTTAGAAGATAAGATGATTGCCGAAGGGCCGAAAGCAAGCACTTATGATGGATACTTCGATACTCATACATCGGCAAAGACGGTGCGTCGACCATCAAGTCTGAACTCGTAGATGATCCTCTCCTGTCGAAAGTTGAGATCGATCGTTTCGTCCAGAACCCGCAGTCCGAGGTGCAACTTCTCCAAACGCTGCCATCTCTTGAGCGCCTTTCGGTCCCATTTCTCGTGTAGAGCCTTGTGTTGCGCATAGAGTTTTGGGGTTCGGTGAACACCTCCTCGCATCTTCCTTTCTTCTCGCTGATACTGCCATCGCTTGTGTCCGGCGCGAATGTACTTCTTCCATCTGCGGCGCTTCACTCGCTCCATGGCATCTCGATATTTGGTCATACGGTTGAGCTCCTTTTCACTGTTAGCTGACACGCGAGTCGAAGGCGGAGCTGAGAAACTTTCCTTGAATTTGAGTTGTCCTCCATATCGATTGACCCTGAACATGTTCTTGATATCATTAGGAAACCAATCAGGTACTTCATGTTGTGTTTGAATAGTACCATCAGGTTTCTCAGCTTTTCCAGACACTTCGTTTGTGTGTTCATTGGGTTTGTCTGTCTTTCTAGGCTTCACTGGTTCGCCAGAACTCTCCGACTCGTCGAAATCGTAAAGCTCGCCGGTCTTTGCAGAGGCTGATTGAGAGTCCTCGTCATCTGTAGGCGCATCTTCATCGTACACGACAGGGGCATTCGCGAGGGGGTATTTCTCAGGGTCGAGGAACTGTCTGCCGGCCTTGGGGATTGGAATGTTTCTCTCGATCTCCTCTACATCTTCATCATCCCCATCCTTCACGGTTGGGTGATATCTCTTATCCTCGCTGATTGCATTTGGCTTGTGGGTGAAGAAAGGGCTTCTGTTGCGTTCGAGGTCTGGGTGGCTCATGTTGGGCAGGTCGGATTGGGGTGGTTTGATGAAGTTGTTTGGAGTTTGCTGGCAAGGGAGGAGAAAGTTGGAGACAGGCGAGGCTTGAGGATCGTGTTTCGCCATGATGGTGAAGTGACAGTAAAGGTTCAATTACAGGTGAAGGTGAAATACAGATCTACAGGTAAGTGATATCCGTAAACGTACCTAAGTGGTAGACAGCAACGCGAGGAGGTCCTTTGACGAGGAATCCTCTGGATTCTCACAGAAGATAAAGCATATATGAAGTCCTTTCCCTCCGTACCAACCTACTTTACTCAATTATGCCTCAGCTCAGAACAGGTCGTGTTTGCTTCCAAACCAAGGGCTGCAGCATCAATGTGGCGGATGTCCTTGATCTCTGGGCGCATCATTCAATAATAAATGGCGCGTCAAAGGCTTCCGCCCACCATCCCACAGACAAAAGCAAATCCATGTTTGTGGTAATAATTGCAAGATTCTGGCTCGTCGTCTTGGTCGTCGTGGTCATGGTGTTTTGATCAGAGCGCGTGAGAGCAGTCAGAGTGAACCTCTGCTTATGTCATGAGCCGGTTAAAGCCGGGGAGGGAATAAGAAATTCGCGATTGACAATCACCAAAAATGTACCCAGCAGTCGTTGAGCGCATTATTCCTGTACCATAACATTATCTCAACCACTCCCAACTCCTCCTCTCCCTTCTCCTCCTCAACACCACCTCCAATCCCCCGTCTGCCCTCGCCATCACATCTTGCATCTCCCCCCTAGGCATCATGGCAGCAGCTGTCACCAGATATCGTTGCTTGAATGCTCCTCCCCTCCGCAATGTCTCCAAAGGCCTCCTCAACCTCTCCTCCCGCTCCTTCGCCACCGAAGCCGAAAGCCCAGAACCAACGCCCAAACGACGTCCCACATACTTCAAAGACAAGCTCAATACTGTTCCCTCCTTCTCCGAATTCATTGGGCAGGATGAGCCACTTTCCGTGGAGGATGCGCTGGAGTTGAAGACGGTAATGGTGGGACCAGCTGGAAGGAAAAAGGCTATGACTCGACTTCCTGAATGGTTGAAAACACCCATACCAAACGACTCGAATTACAAGCAGATCAAGAAGGATCTGCGGGGTTTGAATCTACACACTGTCTGCGAGGAGGCCCGTTGTCCAAATATCTCGGATTGCTGGGGTGGCAGCGACAAATCTGCTGCGACGGCCACTATCATGTTGATGGGGGACACCTGTACGCGAGGATGTCGCTTTTGCAGTGTGAAGACGAACAAAGCTCCTGCGCCTCTAGATCCTCACGAACCTGAACATACCGCCGAGGCGCTGGCAAGATGGGGGCTGGGATATGTTGTGCTGACATCTGTGGATCGAGATGATCTAGCAGATGGAGGCGCGCGCCATTTCACAGAGACCATCATGAAGATTAAGCAGAAGAAGCCTGATTTACTAGTCGAGGCTTTGACAGGAGACTACGCCGGAGATTTGGAAATGGTAGCCATGGTTGCTAAGAGTGGGTTGGATGTTTATGCTCACAATGTGGAAACAACAGAAGAGATGACTCCGATGGTTCGGGATCCAAGGGCGAAATTCAGACAGAGTTTGGCTGTCCTGGAGATGGCAAAGAAGACAGTGCCAACACTTATCACGAAGACAAGCATCATGTTGGGATTGGGCGAGACGGAGGATGAATTGTGGAGGACTTTGAAGGGTACGTAGTTCATCACACACGTGGAGAACACACTTACTAACTTAACTAGAACTTCGAAAGGTGGATGTTGATGTCGTTACCTTCGGACAATACATGCGACCAACCAAACGCCACATGAAGGTTCATGAGTACGTGACCCCAGCAGCCTTTGAGATGTGGCGCGAGCGAGCACTCGAAATGGGATTCCTCTACTGCGCAAGTGGTCCTCTGGTTCGAAGTTCTTACAAGGCAGGCGAGGCATTCATCGAGAATGTGTTGAAGAAGAGGCGAGGTGTAACAATACTTAAAGACGAGGCAACGGGCAGGCAGAAGGCAATTGTATAATGGGTGGCAGGGTAGACGGATGGCGTTCGTACTTCAACGTGGAACGGGTGTCTTGTAAGACTACATGGTTTCAGTGCTCCTAGGTACCGGATGCATTGCAGGCGTTTGGGAGGCTCTGCGAGAAGATGGTTAGAATGACATCAAACGCAGCCCTTAATTTGATCACTAAAGGCGTGGTAGCTCTCATGTGGCTTCAAATATATGATGTTTCCTCTTCTTCAAATTATTCGGGTTTTTTGTATTATGTTATGGCTTAGGAATTCCGTCCCCTTTCCTTGCTACCTCACTGATGAAGTCAAAGTACCAAAATGGCAGTACTCTTTGATCTGATATCTTTGGATTATGCTCGATACTGCATGCAAGACTGGAGATTCCTTGGTTCCGTGATTAGAGAGTTTTACATTATGAGAGACATTAAAGAATAAACGAGTAATCATCCCGTGTTTATTTACTCGCGTCTTCTTATGATTTAGTTGACCGTCCTTCCCTGTCGGGAGGCATCGGGGACTGGCAACGCATTCCATTATATTACATTCTTACAAACAAATTATATCTCTTTATGTGATTCTATCCTCGCTTCTAAGTTAGGCAGACCTCAATTTCCGTTATACCTAAGATACTCAGGTAGCTAATCATATATCGCTATTCTGCGTCGCTAATGAATCAAAATCAAATATAGATGAAAGCCCCAAACTACTTCTCAAAGCAACCATCCGAGACTGTCGATCTGCATCACCAATTTCGCAAACTCATCACAAACCTCATCGTTCCCACACCGGAGATCATCTACGATCCTGCGTCTCCCCCGTCAACATTAAAGTACTCAGAATCTAATGCGATAGATTGGTACCGCTCTTCGGACAGGTTGAAATCAGTATTGGGACACCTCATCCCCCAGTACGATATTCTTGGCGGGGTTGGCGATCCCTCCGATTGAGTGTCACAGGGACTTTAAGGCTCAGGAGACTCAAGTTCCCTGTGCCTCGTGTATAGCTCATCTTGCATGCCCTGTCCGCAGGTGGACTTCTAAGCCTCAATGTCCAAAAGGGCGTTTTCCCTCGCCGTCTCGCCAAATCTCTCGCTTAAGCCATAAAGATAGAGAGGTAACAGCTCTGGATGTTATGAAGCAATCTTATTGACATAAGTGCTCGGATTATTATTTTGCTTCGCATGGGCAACTCTGTCGACCAGGTACTTCACGAATACTTTCCGCATGGGTGAATCAGCATCAGTGTTATCAAAGACGTACACGGCCCATTCAATCGATAGTGGAATCTTCAACTTCCATGCCATTGACTCAAGCCACAACTTCACATATTAAAGTGCCGTGTTTGACATTTCAACGCCGTTGAACTTTTCCGCGATGAAATAAAGCTCCATGGCAGTCAAGCAGTTGGCAAGGGTATTGCATGTGGTACTATGTGGCTGAGAGTCGTCCTCAACAGCGCAACAAAAGGAGCGAGTATAGCAGTAGTCAATGAGAGCATTGAGACTTTTGACGTCGAGCAAGGCAGACTCGCCGAACTCGTAGCTCTTGGTAGGACTGAGAGCAGTTTTCAAGCCAGGTAGGATGCTGCAGATCAAATCCTCATCAATATAGCGCGTGTGGCCTTCAGTCACCAAAGCGACCACTCTATCTATTATAGACCTGCGACTGCTGTTAACTGGATCTCCGAGAGTACTTTCCAATAATCTGCTCATACTATGGAAAGGGAAGCAACGGTAGGCTGGCAGTGCTAGGGAGGAAAGAGACACTTACTTTTTATCTTCCGAATAGGAAGTGGTTGTCGAAGAAGGAATGAGTGGGGATTGGGAGGTGGTTGTCGAACTATAGTACTTAGTATGGTGCCAATCCTGGAAAGGAATGGGATAATGGTTTACATACTCGGAAGTGACACTCTCTTCAAGAGACGGGGTAGTGACCGGGGAGGAAGAGTCACCATATTGGCCCTTGGTTCCTCTTGAAGCCATGATGGTTGGTGACCCGTCGACTTGATGCTTTTGCTGGGAAAACAGATTGCAAATGGATTGAACAGAGGAATATATACGTGGCGATGTGAATAGTGAGTTCGATTATTCTGATTTTTCCAAAGCAAGTATTCAGGAAGGAGAGATGTTGTGCATTAAAGAGGGAGTATTATGGTTCTGACTGATACTGAAACCAAAAACTAAAAAGAAATTGGGTACTATCATGAAGCTAAAGTTAAGCAAATTGAACTACTAAGTTCTAAATAACAATAGTTTGAATAATCAAGAAAAAGAAAGCTAGAACTGAATATAGATGACTATATGGGGTGAAGACATTTGGGCTGCCCAAAAGGCGGAAAGGTGATAATGACATTGTTCATCTGATATCACGATTTTCATTTGAACTGGGGGGCCAGGCAAGGTAGAGATTTTAAGAATGTTTAATGAATACTGAAACCTTAGCCATCGACGAGTCTAGCAGTGTGGTGAAGTGAACTGGTTTATCGCAGCAATGAAGCTAAGGCGCATGTCCCTTTGATGCCATTGTCACACAAACCTTCCCGAACACAAAGTAAAGACGGTCAACGCACACGTCAAGAGCAACCCGCCATTATCTTTCAACAACTCAAAATAATTACCACCAATTGGAATATCCCCTATCTGAAATCAACTCGAAGATTATCCAACTCTCTCTTACTATGGAGGACCTTTCACTGCTGGATGCTGAAGGTCGCAATGTTCCTGAAGGTGAAGGTGAAGCCGAAGCGGTTGCTGAACCAAAGGTGACAGCATCTCGTGAACCCACGGAGAGCGCGACTCTGCCACATAACGAGTTCGTCCATCTCTATCATGAGCTGGATTTCTCACTGGTAGCCAGGCACTAACCATCCATTAATAGGAAAATGGGCACTGAGATGGTCAATCTCCTCGTTGGTCCAGAAAAGACTCTGTTCGTGGTTCACAAGCTGCGCCTGTGCCGACGCATCCCTTACTTTGAGAAAATATTTAATGGGCATTTCAAGGAGACCGCAAGCCAGGAGGCCACATTTCCAGAAGAGAATGCTGCCACATTTGATCTCATGCTCGAGTGGGTTTATAATTTCAATCATCGCAAGGTGCGAGAAATCGTTGCCGTGAAGAGCGCGTCTGGTGAAGTGTCTGCTTCTTGGTACGTTTCAACTGTCAACCAAACGGAATCAATAAACCCAGTCCTCCTGGCTTCGTGGTTCTATTCCGTAGGATCATATTATTGCTGATACTTTTGAAATAAATAGGGACGTTGTCAGTTTCTACCACATGGCGGAAATGTTCATGCTCCCAGATCTGCAGGACATCATTATGGGCTGTCTCCTCCGCTTCCAAAAGGCACAAAATCAACTCCCCTCGCTCAATTTCATCCGTCGAGCTTACGATGAAACCAGCGAGAAGGGGAAGCTGCGTTTGTACGCTGGTTTTGCTCTACACTATCTCATGAAGCAGTCTGACCGCAATGAGAAAATCTGGCCCCTAGATGAGATCTCAGCAATCATCCAGGACTGTGATGGTGCCTGCAAAGATTTTCTATTACTTTCCATGAAGCCCGAGACCATCGATCCAAGAACTTTGGGTGTCTGCAAGTATCACATGCATGGACACGAGGATATCTGTCCAGTCACTGGGAAGAGAGGTGGAGGTGGTCGGAAGCCTGTCGATGAAAATGGGGAACGTCCTGCAAAGAAGCAGCGAACTGTGGGCTGATGCATTGTTAATCGATACTTGATTATGCTTGTCAAAACGGCTGTCTATTAGAAGTATTTATTCGGTGGCGGGAATTGCTATGTCTCGGTCGCTTACAATACTGCATTTATCCACAACATTAAATCTAGGAGGGGTACAATTTGGCTCCGGACGAGCGAGACGAGGATGGAAAGATGGCGAGGCATATGGATTAGGAATTTAGGCATTGCATTGCCAGGAGCACAGTTGGGCGAGCTTGAAGAATAAAGCGTGGAAACGAGTGGTCTGGGCTGAGATATAGAAGAACTTGCTTTACAAGGAGCAATCGCTAATCACGGGAATGAGAAAAAAGCATAAGAGAAATTTCGAAGAATGTCAAATGATAATTGTAAACGGGTATTGCGAAATTGTATTCCAAACACTTGAGTGTTTGTCGTGCGATCCGAAGGGTCTAGAAAATGGACCAGAGCGGCATGTGCCTTGACAAATTACGAAAACATGAAATTTCATACAAAAGAAGATGTCCAAAGATTATGGCGTAGGGAGATCAACTTGTTGGTAAAGCGAGCGAGTTGAAGAAAATGGGAGAGGAGAGGAAGTATCTCTAGTTATCAAGATATCAAGTCGAGTTGTTGAGGTCACTTCGGATAAACTTCGGCTCTAATGTCTTCTCCATCTGCATTTCTACATCACCATCACCTTCTACCATCTCCAACAGCTCAACACCACCACGGCATTGTCCCGTTCATGATGCGTCCCCTCCTCCCCATTCGTAGGATACCTCCACTGATGCGCCGTTTCCGCCCACCGAGTTCCGCTTCCTACCTCACACAACGTCCACGCCCTCAACTTCCTTTTCTCTCGAACCCTCGCCGTCCCCTCGCCCGCTTCCTAACCACCGAGACCAAGCAATGGATTAAATACGAATTCGTCCTGGCGGGCAAGATAACCGTCGTCTTCTGGACATCTGCGGTGTTACTATTCATGATAGCATACGGATTGCAGCAAGAATGGCTGAACCACAGATTCCCTTCGCCGGATGAGTGGACATGGCTCACGCGCAAGGATTTCAGAAGTGTGAAATGGGAAGCAGATGTGGATGGTGAGAGGAATGGGCTGGTCGATTGGGCGATTGTGGGAATGCAGTACAAGCGGACCGTGAAGAGGCTTGAGGATCCTGAACTTGACGGGGCAGGACTGGTAGAGCAGGACGCTGCTGGCACGTTAGCTGAGGGCGAAGGGGGAAGGATGGGATTTGATCTCTCGAACAAGTCGGAGCCATGGAGGAGGGGCTACTACGAAATTCTGATGGGACTAGGAAAAGCGGCGGAGCATCTGGAAGGTTGGGTCCAGGATCGTACGACGAAGACTTGCTTTCCGGCGAACGTGGTTATTGGGCCTTCGAATCCAAATCCGAGACCTGTTCCAGCGGGAGCGAGGGCTGCTCCTAGAGAGGAACTCTGTGACGTTTACTTTGACAACCCAAGATTGTTCTACACACAAATTCTAACGACCAAGGGATTTACGGACAAGCAGAGGATAGATGCCGCGATAACCTATGCGGTATACCTGGATTTCAAGAAGCTTCCAGATGAAGCTTTCCAGATGTACAAATTGGCATTGGACATTGCAGCACCAAACTTGCGAACAGCAAACCCAGAAGTGCATCCCGTCACACACATCATAAACACAAATGCCGGACCACCAAGCGCAAACGTGCTCTCGGTTGTCACAGCTCTAGCAGTGCACCAAGCAGCAAATGCAAACCTTTCCGTCGCTCTGCCCATGTTTCTGTCCATCCTCCGCGCAAGAAAGTCACTTCCCTCTCCTCCCCCCACCATGCTATCAACGCTCATATCCGACGATGAGCAAAAGCGCAATGCAGGATTTTTCACCAAAGCGAACGATTTTTTCAATTTGTTAGTTATTCCGCCAAAATACCCTCCACCTCCACCGGATGGAACCTCTCCACCACTACGCACAGCGAAAGAAACGTGCGAGGAAGCGGGAGTGATGAATTATATAGGAGAGATCTTATATGCTTCGAAATCTAGTGAGAAAAGTGGGGAAGATGGACTGGCGTGGACGAGGGAGGCCGTTGATATTGCTGAGGAGCAGTTGAGGAAAGGAGGTATTGATGATGAGGCGAAGCAGACTTGTGCGCAGTGTTTGGAGGTGGGAATGGGCAATTGGGCCGAGATGGTAAAGCAGCTTTGTGAGAAGGAGAAGAAGGAGAAAAAGGCAGTAATCCAGAAAGCGAATGATAGCTGGCTTGGCTTTGGTGGGAAGAAGGTGATAGGCGAGGAGGAGCATTGGAAGGGCAGGTGGGAGAGTGAGGAGATGGTTGTGGAGGAGAGGCTGAGGAGGGCAAGGGACGTGTTGGAGTCTGCGAGGCATGTTCCTCCATCATTCTGGTCTTTTATATGGTAAAATTTAGTTGTAAAATTAGGAGTCTCGTGACTGAGAAGGGCAGAGATATTATCTAGCGAAAGCAATTGTACGAGAGCGTAATTGAGCATTTTATGGCGGCTAGTACTATGGAGACTAAATGCAATGTGCAGTGAAGTCGAACTCGCAAGGTCAGAAACGCAAGCCAAATTTTACCACTCCAGCCCCATAATCATGAATACCGTCTTGCCATCCTAGATTTGCTTTCACCGATCAGTGTCGGTTAGGACGTCGTAACTACATCGTCTCCCTCTCCTCTCCCTCTCCCTCTCCGTCTCCCTTCCCGCTCACCCCAGCTTCTCCTTCGCCCTCGACCTCCCAGGCAGGTTTCCCAGAATCAAGCTTCTGGCCCTCTGCCCCAGCCTCACCTGTATTCCACATACGAGGACCACCCTCATCCTCGCTGTCATCCTCCTCAACCACCTCCATAACCTCATTCGCATATCCATCCGGTCCCTCTTTATCCTTCTCAGCAACTTCCTCCAACCAATCAACAACGATCTTGTACCCCTTTGGCAACATACATTCGCTGTAATACGGCACTCCAAGACTGAAAGTGTTGCATCCGTAAGCGAAGACTCTACGGCTTCCCTGTGGGCCAGCGATGAGGGTTGAAGCGGGGGCAGGGGAGGTGAGGTATGCCCTTCCTCTCTGGCATAAGATATTTCGTTAGCCGTCACCTTCAATCCTTTGTGTAAAAAGCCAAACAAATTCCACCACAGTCAAAGGGAATCAAGGGCAGTCAACCAACCTTCTCAAACCAAGCCTTGAACCAAGGATTCATGAAATCTGATTCTTGAAAGTACGTTGCTACCGCAGCGAAAGCTTGCAACCTCCCACTCTGACCCCACCTAATCCAATTCTCCTCCTCATCCAGAAACTTAGAGACTTCAAAGGCCCCTCGGACACACCAATCACATCGATCTTGGCAGCTGGATTAACGAGCGTAGCGATTACCGTGTTAAAGATATACTTCACATGTTCTCCTGTCGTACGATTTCCCGGAATAGTATTCTTGATCTTATCATGGCGAAAAGGAGGTTCAACAGCCGAAGCCTGTGGGAGAGCCCACCAGCTCGTCTGCGTAATGGCCTTACCTCCCCGACGGTACCAGCGAAGTTGACCGGTGTTTGCGAGGATGATCCCAACGTCTTCGTTAGAGGCGGCGGCCTTGGATAGGATGTAGGAGACGAGGTTTACGGCTGAGCCAGCGTTGATACCGCCGGCACCGCCGATGATTCGGTGCGCGAATATTCCGAGGTCTTGGGTGCTCTCTGAGAAGAGGACAATTAGGCGGGTGCAGGACTGGAGGTTGGGAGAGATGAAGATGGGGAGGTGAGGTTCAGTTGCGGAGGCATTGAGGGGAAGGCGGATTTGGGTGAGAGTGAGGGATTGGAGACGGTCTGCGACGATGTTGCGGATGACATCTTATATGGGATTAGCTGATGTTGAGTGGGATGGAAGGGGAATAGAAGTGAGACTTGCTGTTCATGGCTTCGCGTTGGATGATATTGTAGCGCTCATTTCGAGTCAGGAAGAACTTGAAGTAAGCCTTTGGGTTTTCAATGTTACGGATCTCATCTTTCTCTTCGTCGATAAAGTATCTGAGGAAGAAGTTAGTGGGAGATGGAACTGATGAGATGGGAGGGACAACGTACCCAAGACCTTTCAAATCTGCTGGAAAGACGGGGTCTTTGGGCAGACCAGAGGGAAGGCGACGAAACATCTTCAAGAATCTCTGGTATGAATGAGCACAAAGGTTCGGAGAAAGCCGAGTTGAGAAAAAAGCAAGACTTTGGAGCCGATTAATGTTGATGTTTGAGGAAGTTTGAGTTGAAGGAGAGGTCTCCTTTGACTAGCTGGTTGCCAAGACTTGCTGTTGATAAAAAGTGAGGTGAAGGGAAGTGATGAAAGTTTGTTTGTGTAACCTTGAGATCATTGAAGAAATAATAAGAGAGGTGGCTGGGAATATTTGGTGGTAAAGATGAAAATACATCTTTTGGCAGGCAAACTAGAACAGGAATGGAAGACGTGGAAACAAACTTGGCTTCAAGTATAACTTTCTCTACAAGGTACCGTAACTGGTCTGTTACTTGTTTGCCTAGATGATCGAGTGATGTTTGCTACCGGAAAGCCTTGCTTGGACTGCATGCACACAGGTGGTCGTTAAGTATTCTAGTCTTGAGTAGCTTCTCAGCCATTCAAGAAAGCTATCTGCGCTGTGCTTGGATGCCGGCCGTAGTATGAAAACTTTCGCAAAGTAGGAAGATCAACCGAATCTTGTACTGTACATGCTCTCAATTCCTCTATTGGCGGAGATTCCTTACTCAAACACCCTTCTAATATATGTACAGTGCTGTCATGATACATCGTGTTGCGGATCGTCTCGGTGAATTGCGTTGGGCCTTGCCGTCTAGTTACGGTTGGTGTGTCCGCACGTTGCCCACTCAAGCAATGCTCTCTGCATCCTCCTTGCGCCTAGCCATGGCCCTCCTTCCCCAAAACGTCTACCAACTTGCTTTCTTGACTCCAGGTATATTTCCAGCGAGAGCGTTGACTCGGAAATTGTACTACATTCCTTGTTAGTCACAGTCCATCCTCTCTGAGTGGCCATGCCCAAGCTCCATGCTGCAGGCCAGTTCCCCCTTTCGCACACTTCGTCTTCGACATACCCTTGACATCTTAAAATCCCGCAGGATACCTCTTCCCTTTCCTCCTACTATACAACGATTGCGAATCTGGGTTGGACGTGTGTAGCAGTGCATCTGAGTCAATTCGAGCTGGGCTGCGGCGCGAGTTCTGGGAGGGAGGCTCATGTTGCGGATGACATATCGAAGGGCTTGTCTATTGTTGTAGCAGCGAAATTAGCAAGATTGATCTCGCCATGGATGTATATCAGTGGTCAATGGTCAATTGGGGATTGATCAGAGGTCAGGTCAAGTCAAATCATACCTCTCCGTCTCGTGGCCGGCGAAGACCTTGCGCTTGGTGTGATCACGGATGACTTTGATGTTGAGAAAACATCCCAAGTCCATCTTTTTCGAGCGAAACATCGACATGTTGAAGGTATTGTGGGGTTTGGAGAGAGGAGGCGTAGTAGTACAGTTTGTTATACGGAACACTCGCGATGGCTTGAAGTTGTTGCGTAGGGGCGGCCGCACCCCAAGTAGGTGCTTTGCTGGATGGCGCCAAACCCATTTGGGATCAGCATTATTTTCTTATGTCTTGAATTCTGAGCTTGATCGTAAACCAGAAGTCAAGAGCTTTACTCCGAATTAAGGTAAAAATTACCTATATCATTATACAATAATGCGGACTTATAACTCTACCTCTACTGTGTTTACTGTGCAGTATAACAAATCTGCTATGCTGTATCACTCCGCGATTTCGCAAATAGCAGTAAGTCCCCAAACCGAATACGGTCGGAAGCCGGAAGGTGACCGTTGGAAATGAGCTGAGAGCGGATCGGAGGAAAACGAAAAACCAAAACTCATTTCGTTGATATAAACAAACGGCACATCAGGGGCTTCACAATCGGAATTCTCATTCTTTCTTTTCCCTTCCTACCACTCCTTCTCCCTTTTTCCTTGCCTCGTTTCTTTCCTCCTCTCAACACCACCACATTCTCTCCCAGTAGTGTAGTGCACCATGATTCCGCAAACCAAGAGCCTCACCCAGTGGGCCGTCATCCTCGCCCTTCTCTCATCCGTCTATCTCTTCCTGGATGCGCATCTCGAGTCTTTCTACATCTTCACGCCCACCCAACTCAATGACCTGTCGCAACGTGCTCTGGGTGCACATGGAAATGACACTCGCTCCGTGGTCAACTTCATCGTGGCCGAGTTGAATGAGAAGCATCCCGGCGGATATGTCAACTTGGATGAAGAATGGATTTTCAACAATGCTGGAGGTGCCATGGGAGCCATGTACATCATTCACGCCAGTACGTCTCCCATTCTAGAGGTGAATTTTCAGATATATTGACTGACCTTCCTGCTAGGTGTTACGGAGTACTTGATTATCTTTGGTTTGTCTCCATTTGTTCCCCTAATCGCATGAAAATTATTTCTCACTCACGTTCAACAGGAACCGCTGTTGGCACCGAGGGCCACTCTGGCCGTCACACGGCTGATGATTACTTCCACATTCTGGTTGGAACGCAGACTGCTTACACGCCTGGTACCTTTGAGCCTGAAGTCTATCCTCAAGGCAGTGTGCACCACCTTCATCGCGGTACCGTCAAGCAGTACAAGATGGATGCCGCTTGCTTCGCCCTCGAGTACGCGCGAGGCTGGATTCCACCCATGTTGTTCTTTGGCTTTGCCGATGGATTGAGCAGTACCTTGGACATCCCAACTCTGTGGAGGACGACCTTTGTTACCGGAAGGGAGATTATTGCAAACTTGGCCAGATTCAAGTTCTGAGTAGAAGCGTCCAAGGGAGAGCCGAAGATGTAGTTTTTAGGGGACAATTGTCAAGGATCATGCCGTAATATTAATAAGGTGCTTGATGGATCTTAGGAGGACGAATAAATAGATTTGTATCTGAAAATGTATTTGTACTGCTCCATTTAATCTTTAATCATGCTTACTTCTTATGATCAATCTCCCACAAATTCAAGTATTCCACGTGATCCTCAATACTGTACAGTACCTGATGCTAATGCTGGAATTTGACCTCGGCTCCTACGGTTCCTCAGCCTTGTGTATACATATCTCCTGGGAAATCCTTTGAGTCTCCTTGACAGCAAAACCACCACCATCCCTCAAATCTGCCAACATGGAGTTCCTAACTGCCCTCAACTCCACCTTCGACAATCATAAGCCCTCCCTCTTCGAGCTCCTCTCCGAATACCAGCTGGCCTCCCTCCTCCCTCCTTCGCTCCGATATCTCCTCGCTGTGGCAACCCATCGACATCCCCGCTACCTCCTCCGCATTCTCAACTCCTTCGATGAGCTCTACGCGCTGCTCATGCTCATTGTTGAGCGGCACTATCTCAGAACACATGGTGGCGGCTTCACAGAGAACTTTTACGGCCTAAAACGCGAAAAAGCACTTGCTGTGGGCGAAGTCCCGCGCGCAAACATTGCTGCTGCGGCACATGTGCGAGAAGCTCTCAAACTCACATCTGCGGATGTGTGGAAGAATCTCGCTGTGATGGTGGGAGTGCCGTATCTAAAGTGCAAGTTGGACGAAGGGTATGAGATCAATGCCCGCGCGAGCCTTGCTGGGAGGGAATTATACGCGCATGCCTTCGAATCCAACCTGGAGGCAGTACTTTCTCCATTACTATCGCCTCTTTCTGCGGAAGGTGTATCCGACCTTGAATGCGGCTTACTATCTTTCGATGCTAGCATTCAATGTCGCATACCTGTTCGACAACACCAAATACCACTCTCCCTTGATGTGGTTAATCGGAACGAGGATGAGGAGATTGGGAGAAGCAGACTACAGAGCGATTGCAGCGCTAGACGAGGGAAAACACGTTGCTGGTGGTGGAAATATGGGGGTGACGAGTATATTTAGCCCGAGGATAATGGGGAACAAGGTCTTGGGGAGTTTGAAGATACTGCTGCCAACAAGTATCTTTGCTCTGAAATTCTTGGAGTGGTGGCACGCGTCGGACTTTGCAAGACAGTTGTCTAAGAAGGCAGCGGAGGGCATTGAGCTGCCTCCCCCCGTCATTTCTGGTCTTTCGACTGTCTCGGTGCGTTTCAATCACCCAGCGAAGAAGGACGGCGTGGCCTTGAAGGAAGATAACAATGCCGAAGCTGTAAACCCGCCAATTGCAGCAGCATCTCTTTTGCCGATTTTCACACTACCTGTTCCAGAAGACTCGAGCCTTTGCCCAATTTGCGAAAACCAGATTACGACAGCAACAGCTTGCCAGACCGGCTACGTTTTTTGCTATACTTGCATACATAGATGGCTAGCAGGCAATCACGAGAAGCAAGAGGAGTTCATGAAGGAGAAGGAAGGAAAGTGGGAGAATGGCATGGGAAGATGTGCCGTGACTGGGAGGAGAGTTCTTGGTGGAACAGAAGGACTGAGGAGGATCATGGGCTGATTAAATCTATGTCCGTAACTCTGCTAAGCTTTCGATAGCGCCAAATGCCGATGTACAGGGGAGATATTTTGGACGCTTTTGATGAGTTGTGGAAGATTTGGGGATTTCCCGGAGGCTGGAACGCCCCTGCAGCACTGTCGAAAGTCGGTCACCTCGGCATTTCCTATAGGCGGTGGTCCTCGTTTATTCTCACCACAATTCCCCAGACAGCTCTCACAGCTTCTACATAATATGCGCATAAGTCTTAATCCAATCTTGGGTTTGATTCGCTTTTTGTATTCAAAAATTCGAGCTTATCCGAGGCCAAGCCAGCTCAACCACCCCTCAACCGAAATACAGCACATTCTCGCACTTCGCACGTTATCGCCCTTGACCTTTCCTGTAGATTGATCGATAAAAGCGGAATACCCAGCCTGGTACCTCAAACCTGCGTAGGTATTCTTCTTCTCCCTGCAATCCTAGTTCTGACTTGCTGCCCCTAGGAACGCTTCTTCAAGAGATCTGAGGAGAACACTCCAAATCAACCACCATGGGCTACGACGTAACCAAGGCCGCTCGCCAATCCCCTCCACTTGACCTGACCGTAGGCTACGATGACTCGACACTACGTGGCCGAACTATATTGATTACAGGAGGGGCATCTGGGATAGGAGCCGCGTTTGCGAAGCGTTGGGCATCTTGCGGGGCATGTGTGGTGATTGGAGATGTCAACAAAGCCGGGGGGAAAGTAGCAGTTGAGCTCATAAGAAAGGAGACTGGGAATGACAATGTGCACTACCTCTACTGCGATGTCACCAATTGGCAATCCCAAGTCGACTTTTTCCACGAAGCTATCAAATTGAGCCCAACCGGTGGCATTGATGCGGTCGTTGCAAATGCTGGCATATTTGACAAACGCCCGGTCATTACAGAACCAGTAGGCCTTGATGCAGATGAACCTCAAGCACCCAACTTGTCATGCATTGATGTGTGTTTGATCGGGGCACTTTACACCACTCATCTCGCTCTTTTCTACCTCCCCAGGAATCCAAAGTCGCTGGCTGCAGATCCAAACAGAAAGCCAACTGCAGGAACTCCAGATAGGCATCTCCTCCTTATTGGATCTGTTGCCTCCTTTTCGCCGCTCGCTGCTATACCTCTGTACGGCACTGCGAAACATGGGGTTCTTGGTCTGTTTAGGTAGGTCAACTCCATACCCAATCATCCAACCATGCTAACTCTTTTTCCTAGATCTCTCCGTACTTCCACTTTCCAACATGGCGTCCGAGTGAACATGATTGCTCCATGGTACATCGATACGCCACTCGTCGATACCGTAGGTCGCTTTTTACTTGCTGGATCAGGGAAGGGCAAGCTAGAAGACGTTGTCGATGCGGGCACCAGACTGATGTCTGATACAAGCATCTTATCACGAGCCCTGGTAGTGGGGCCCAGAGCCACACTTGATCAATATGGAGATTTACTTCCTCCAAGTAACTTCGCAGACGACGAGGAGCAAGGCATCTGGGAATGCTATCCTCACGACATGGAGAACGTTGGTATGTTTGTCGCTCGCCAGACTGGTTGCCTACTAACAATGTACAGATATCTTCGCAGTGCGCATGATCAGGATTTTCAATGCAATTGAGATTGCCAGGGGTTGGGCAGGCTGGGGATCTGATATTCTTGGTATTTTCACGAAGCCCTTGAGAGCTTTATTGGGGAGATAACACCGCATCCGCTTAGATACCCATACAATGCTGCAGTGCGATTTTCCAGTTGCTTTCTCGAGCCCCCGCGGAAGTTGGGATAACCAACTATTCCTTCTCCGCGAGTTCGAAGCTCCTTCTGTTTTGTAAAATGCGCTCCTTCCTTCGTGCAAATAGTGCATCATTCTAGTTTCTTGTTCCTGTTCCTCTTCTCTTCCCTTCGCTTCTTCTCCCCATCACGAAACAAAGATCTCATCATCAAATTTTTGTTGCACTAATCCAGCGAGCAAGATGGAGAAAGGTCAACGATACTTTGAGGATCCTTTCACTTCGCCCCCGCCAGACTCTCGCCCAGCCCAAGAGTACAGATGGACCTCGAGACGAGCCGGAAGGCTGAATCGACTTCGTTTCACACCATTGCGAATTGTCGGATTACTTGTTCTCACTGCCGTCTTTGCCCTCTTACGTGGACTAGCCAATCGAACCTCCGTTGAACTAGTAAGTTCTTTGGATTCCAGAAGCGCTAATGCTGTGCGTTGGGATGTTGTTAATGAATGTCGTGCTGCCAGCTTCATAATTCCAATCCTGAAATGGCCATCATTCCTTATGCAGCCTTTCCGCCACCGGAAGCCAACGAATACCGCAGGCCAGACACCATCGATACTTTCCAGACCTACAAATTTCGAAACTCTTGCGACATCTCTTCTCTGGATCTGCACGCATCATTTAGCCCATTGTGTCAGACTCGAGATGACATGCTCTCTGCTATGTCAGGCGGAGGTCGCATTGGCTACGATTCTCCATACATGCCTCGAGGTTGTGATATGCGGTGGTTTACAACCGATGAAGTCTGCGAGATACTGGGGCGGTTTGACAGAGTTGTTCTTGTTGGCGACTCTATGTTGAGGCATGTCGTGGGGAGTATCAATATCTTGTTAAGGAAGGATATTGGCTATGGAGCTGTTACGGATTGGAACTTTTCTGCAAAAGAAAGGTATGTCGTCCTGCCCAAATTGAACACAATCCTGACATTATGAAGAAAAGAATGCTTCTGCAACGAGCAGTTCAATACGAAGGCATGTTCTGTTCAGGGTATATACAACTCAGCCGACGTGGTCCAAAATGATCCTGGAAGTTTCAAGTGTTCCAACAAAGTCAACGTCCTGAGTACAATACATGCTCATCCATATCTGGCGGCACTAACTTTCATTAGCGGAGCTAATAGTTCGGTTTCCAATCCCGGATGAAGAGATGAAAAGACTCAAAGCAAACACGAGCGGGAATAGCAAGACCGTGAGAGCTTTCATATTCGGCCACGGTCTTTGGAGTAATCTGGACGTTCAAAGAAGCCTGCTCTGGCTTGACACGATTGTCGACACAATCAAAAGTACCAGCACATCGAAATGGCATGGACTCTTCGTGACGCCCAATGCGGCTGGCAAAGACAAGCAGGATGAATGGATGCTAACTCAAGGAAACAAGGCACTCGTGCTGTTCGAGCAAGCTATGAGAGTTGAAGTCACTAAAAGGGGATTCGACCATCTTGGAACCTGGAATATGAGCATTCAAGCAAATTCTCACGATGGAGTTCACTTGGATATGAAGGGAAATTTGGTCAAGGCAATGATGGTCATCAATTGGCTGAACTTGCTTCCCAGCAGCTAAGTTCCACTCCAAAAGTCAAAAGACCTGCTAGTTTTCCTGCTTCCTGTATCTTTGTATTTTCCTTTCTCCCTTTCCAGATGGATGTTCCTGTACGAGATTATCCGAGTATAATAGTTTCCCAAAAACAAATGAATTGAGTTTTGCTTGGACGTCAAGTCTCCTTGCTTGCGATCCACGAGCATTCATAGCAAAGTGTTCTTACAATAATCCTCAATCCTCTTCTCTATTCTTGATCTTCGCGCTTCCGTCTTCTGACCGAAAGTGTTGCTTTCAAAGGCGGAATAATAGTTTGGCCCACACACGCATTCTTCGGTCTCTCCATCGCCTATTAGATGTCATAGTGTGTAATGATATAAGCCAGCATGATTTTGATATCCGTTGTAGCGAAAAAGCGACCCGGACAAGCATGTTTACCATGACCGGACTGAAGAAAAGTATGCAATGTCGAAACCGCACTAAAGGTTCTAGATTGCACCAAGGCAGCTTGTATATACCTCATCCGCTCTTTCCCCAACACTCCATCAGCCAATGCAGCAAATCTCTCTCTAGCATCCGAAAACCGAAATAGTTGATATACTGCCACATCCTCATAAACCGCCTCATCATGACGAATGGCATAACTCGCCGTTCCCCCTCGTTCCAGGCGCTAAATAAATCCCGTCGTTTGTGACGACTCCAACCTGATCAACGACCAACTTGTTTGACCTGTGCATGAGAAAGGCGGAGATACGCATACTTTCTCTCAGAGCTCTATCAAGTTTGACGAGTTTAGCGAGGGATGCCCGATCACAGTGACCGGTGTAGACGTTTTCGATTTCGGCGCGGAGGACAGGTATGGACATGGCGCTGGTAGGTGAGCAGTAGAGATCGAAGAGCATGTTGATCGCTGTGAAGGAGGTCGTGTGGTTGGAGGCGAAGTTGAGGGACATAACGCGATCGAGGATGCAACGGTGTGAATTTCGGTGGTTGGGAGTGAGGAGGCGAGCGCTATTTTAATGAACTAGTCTGGGAGAATTCCTTGGGGATTTGGGTCTGAGTTTGGTGGTGGTGGTAAAGATGACGACTGAAGATGTCGTGCGTTAATGAGAGGATTGAGGTGTTTTGCGCATTTATGGTGATGGTAGTGGTTTGGGATTGTGATGAACCACGAGATATATGGCTTCAGCCAGTCACGTAGGATACGCAAGATACCTGCTGAAATGGCAACGTCTTGTGCGAATTTGGCGGCGTTGGTAAGATATTCTTCAGTCCGACCTAAGGGGACCAACTATCAGATATGATGGTACAGTACAGTACATTACCTTAATTGTATTTCAAAAGAGCAATACTTACACAAAGGCAAGCCAACAAAAACCCTACTGCTTGACCTCGACACGAACCTCATAACCGTCTCAAATACACCAAAATCAACCCACTTCTCCTCATCTACCCCTCAAAACTCACCAATAACGGCAGCCAACTCATCCTCGAGATCTGGAATCAACGCATCAACCCCCGCGTGAGATGCTGTTTTATCACGGTAAGATGGACGGGAATGTCGTGTAGCGAGGCATCGAGAAGGGTGTGTTCGCTTTGCAGAATGTCCCTTTGCATGGCGGCGGCGCTCGAGTGGGGATGGTTGATCAATGAGCCATTTTATGGAGGTGCGCGGGAGGAGGACAATGTGAGCTTGGAGGGCGGGGAGTATGAAAGGGGTGCCGTTATGTTTGGAGTACTGAGTGCGTCGAGGAACTAATTGTTAGCATGGGAGGGAGCAGTTGCCAGTTGGGGGGTTGGAGAGGGAGGAGGGGGAGGAAGAAACGAAGAGCGGACCTCGATATACCCGAGCGTGAGGAGTTTGTTGATGTTCCAGAAGGCAAAGTTGAAGTTTCGGAGGCTGGAGATGAGACCGGTGTATGCTCTGGTTGTGGAAAGTGTCGATGGTGGGTGCTGTTGTTTGGTATCAGAAGTAGTGGTAGTCCTGCTATCACTTCTCTTTATTCCCCTAGAAAAAGAGAAGAACCAAGTGCTCTTTGCTAATGCCACTAGTGAGGTCAAGGCAATGGCAGCGAGCTCAACAATGAAAAGGAAGTTTTCGAGTGAACGCATCTTGTTCTGCTTTCGCCTGGTTGCCTGGGCTGGGTAATCAAGTGATTTGTACGCTGCTGCTCTCTGCTTACCTCAGTTCTGTTCGGTTCGGCTGTCTTCAGATGAGCAGGAACTTGTTTTGTTTATCAAGTGGGTTATATGGTCGTGTTGCACTTTTGTTGTCCGTTGGTTCTTTTGACTGTTCTTTGAGGATGAGCGATGCAACTTGATGTGTAAATACTCTCGAAATCAACATGCAACTCACCTCACTCACTTTCACTTCACTTCTTGGATACTTCCAATGATAGCCACAATACCTGTAGAAATGAGTCAAGAACCATCCACCTTCTCTCAAGTAATCACTTCATTAATGTTGGATTTTCATTATATCCTCCTCGATATAAGTAGCCCCAGAGAAAATACTGATTCTCTGGAGATGGAGATGAAGAATTCAGCATCGGCACCTAATCTTTTGTGTAGTCCTTGGCCCAAAGCATCTTTGCTAGTCGTGACTTGGGGATTGGGCATAGTATTGCAAACATTGTCTGCAGGCGGACTCCGCTGCTCCTGATGGGAAGATACATGCAATCATTTCATGTCATATTTACCTTCTCGCAACGCGAATTTTGAATGCAGAGGTAGATCTGACTGCACCGGTATCTGTTGCTTCTGAATCATCATACTTTCCTAGTTCCTTGAGCAAGAAATCAACTCGGAATTTCCTTGTTGCGACGAAGAATGTTGTCATTTGTTCGGAAGACTGCTCAAATAACTACCATATCAAAATTTCGGGAATCTGGTTTAGAAGAAAACTGTCTGACTCTCTTCATCTTTAACTTTCGTACAAGTTTATTCGTCTGTCTGCTGTAAGTGTAAAAACAGAGATTTTTTTATACAAGATGGTGAATAACATATACAGAACTTGCAACTATGTGTTTTCATTTCATTCTACTTTTACAAGTCTCCTCTACGTTTGTGTGATCGCAGGTTGCATTTCAGCATTGGCTAAGCCTGATGAGTTTTAGCTTTGGACAAGGCTGCTTGGTCCTGAAATGTGAGGGTAACTCGTTTGACATACTGTTCACAATGTGAAATTTCGACTTTGAATTCGGATCCCAGGCGACAGTCTAGTGGTGTATCTATCCAACTATCTTCTCATTTATATATCAAGTGATATTCCTATATGCGGTCGTTAATTCCTACCCATCAAACGCTGCCTAGATTTCAAATCGTGTTCATAGAAGCTTCCGGACTGCGCTTCTGCATCTTTCTATTGTGTTGACAAGATCTTGGATCCTGCGTTACACTCAACACAGATGTTGTTTGCTCTCGATAATTTTCCTCCATGCTTGCGTAAGCGAGCAATCCAAGACCCGTAGCCTATCCACTTTCCCCAGAAGCCAAACTTTCAGGAAAATGCTTGTTTGTGTAAAGACTAGTGTAAGGCTGCGCCAGCGTATTCATTTCTTGGATATAATACATTTGCCTTGGTTACTGGCCAGCAATAGTGATCTACGGTTTGCTATGCCGGCTACTGAAGACTAATGGAGCTAGCGCTTACTCGTCCACACCTGTCTTTTCGAAAAAAAAAAAAAACAGTCCCAGAATCCAGTAAAGCGGTACTATTAGCTTGTCAAGATGTCGATTGGGGTTCTTCACCCACGTCATTAGCGTTTGACGTACTATATCTCGCGACTGCTGCCATTCCCAGCCAATCAATACGAAAATGTGGGTGAGTTGAAGAGCAACATCGATTGTTGATACGCGTACAGAGTACGCTCCGGATAAAGTCTTGTGTTTTACAGGAATTTGAATGGCCATTCAAAGGATTCTACTCGTATCTTTCAACTATGACGTCGGTTCTCAACTTTCTCGTGTTCAGTATTCCCGGTTTTGTGACTGCCCTGCTGGTGTGAGGTATCTACGAAGCAAGGCTATACCGGTGCAGCAACGCCGCATCGATGCAGGGGAAGATGAAAGAAGACAGGAGAGGTGCGAACCCAGGCTTATCATCAATCTGATATTAATTAGATTCTGGGGAGTGGATGGGATTTTTGTCCATGCCAAGATCTCGTATCAAATTTCAGTCCTCATACAGGCTCTTCATTTCAACATCACCCAGATTCTCACATAGATTCGCTGCGATCGGATTATCAAAAGCACGAAGTAGAAGGTTTGGAGTATCGGCTAAGTTAGATTGAATTATGTCTTCCTATCGAGCTTGTGAAAACCACATGGACCTTTTCACATGTCTTTGGGGACTGAAACTCCCGACTCTTAAGCATTCAAATGCCACCTGCATACAGAAGCTTTGCCTAATAAATTTCTGAAATCCTGTCATAAATCACTAGACAGATTATGTGAGATCTGACACTATCTAGCATCCGAATCCGGGAAGTAGCCATTTGAACATGCAGAAAAAGCTTCAAACGTAGCCTGAACAAACAAGGAATGACATCTATCAACAAATACCATCATCATGATTGTCAGCATGATTGTCAGCATGTCAAATATTTGAGACCTCGCTCCATCAGATGTCAAAGAATAGTGATTGTGTATCAAATGTAGACCTTCAGCCTCCACAATCCAAGAGCCAGAAATGTCGTGGCTTATGCAGGATATTATACTTCCAGACTTCGTCTGACAGGGAACTAATCGCAAGTGAAAGAGGGCGGGAGATATCTGTACAACGACGTAAGTTTGAGTAGATCCCGACTCCCTACTTGAACCTATCAAGCCACGAAGCATGAACCCCTGGTTGGGTGTCTTGGGCTGAAGCTACAATGCATTTTACGTACATCCGACCCTCAGCTACATACTCCACATATTCCAGGCTCTAAACCTTGCCTTCCTATCGTCAAATCAATCGACAGAGCACATCTTGGGTGTATGATCGCCGCTTGGCAGTTTGCTTGATAAACCTTTGCTTCCCAGGTAGAAAGAAACCTATATTCTGGTGACCAGACTTAAGAAAGTTGAAAGACTACTTGTATATTAAGAAACATTCGATTTCCTCTCTCCTTCTGCCTTTCCTTATCGACGACCAAAAACGTCTTGGATCAAGAGATATTTCCACCAGATTGCATCTCAGCCTATCTGAATTGTTTAGCAGTGATGGGGAGCATCGCCAAAGAGGAGGTGTACTGCACGGTCAGTTCCACACGCCCATGCTCAGCCCACAGCACTGACGATATCAATAGCTCTTGACGAACGACAAATACCTGCCAGGTTCGTCCGCAATACATCTTCCTACAATACTACAGAGCTGAATTGAATCAACAGGTGCCATCACAATCGCACGCTGTCTTCGGAATGGCGGCACAACCAGAAAACTTGCGATCCTCGTAACGGTCGACAGTATCTCCCCAGCTACCCACAAAACACTCCAGGTAAATTTCTCCTTTTTGCAACTCAACTCTCTCGTGAACTGCCCCTATACCCTTCTTTTAACCACTGAGAATCACACTAACTTAACCCCTCGTTTACTAGAAAGTCTTCGACCACGTAATCGACGTCCAAAAAATGACCAATGCAGATCTCTCCCACCTGCGCATCATGGGCCGCGAAGACCTCGCCTCCACATTCACCAAAATCGCCCTCTGGCAACAAACCCAATTCTCCAAAATCGTCTACCTCGACGCCGACACGCTCCCACTCAAAGCTCCAGAGGAGTTATTCGAGCTGACCGCGCCCTTCGCCGCAGCCCCCGAACTGGGATTCCCCGATTGTTTCAATAGCGGGATGATGGTTCTTGAGCCGTCGCTGAAGACGTTTGAGGAATTGCGGCAGTTGGGTTTGAAGGCCGGGTCGTTCGATGGTGGAGATCAGGGATTGTTGAATATGCACTTTCCGGACTTTCATCGGTTGTCTTTTATGTATAATATGGAGTTGTACAAGACATATCGGTTGTATATGCCCGCGATTAATAAGTTCAAGGACAATATCGCCGTGGTACACTTCATCGGGAAGAATAAGCCGTGGGATATGAATCCCAAGGATGACTTGACTGATGATTCGGCGTACGCATTATTGTACCAGGAGATGCTGGGGAAATGGTGGAAGATTTATGAAAGTGTTGGTGGAAAGATAGGTGCGAAAGCGGTTTGATTGTCAGGTTAAAGTTTGAATGTTTTTTCTTTAGCTTTTATATTCCTGGATGGGACCATCATGTTGTTTCTAATTGGTTTTGGTTTTAGCTTGATATTGCAAATGAAGTTCGAGACTTAGCTTGTGTTGATGATGATTGAATTTGAAAATTCTGCTCCTCTGATGTATCATTATCGCAGTTGATTGCCCAAAACTGAAGAAATAGATAACTTTTCAAATTTGCAAACAGGTACAACGAAACGTTCCCGAGGAAGAACGAGAGTTAGACACCAAAGTAGAATGGGCGAACTTGAGCTTACGATACTGTTAAGAAGACAATTCTCATCAAATTCACATCATTTGTTCTGGCAACATAAGCAGAGCCAGTATTGCAGACGGAGAGAAGACTTCACCGGGAGGCAAATTTAATTCGTCCGTATCTACTTATTCTATCTCCACATTTCGGTAGCCTAGCACAATTAGCCAAAGTAATAACCAAATGGTTGATGAGATTCATACCTTAATTGTATTATATCCATCAATTCCACAATACTGAATTCTGAGACTGAATATCAAAAGGCCAAAGTTCACGTTTTCATGACTCTGAATGTGCCACCATAGAGTCGAGATACACTTGATGGGAAGGCGATTCGGGCAGTGATCGGGGCAGATTCAACAGTTGGAGGCGGACAGAAGTGCTAGTGCTCAGAAAATGAATGGGCAGATAGTTTTCCGGATTTCGTGAAGCAAGTTCGTAGAGGGCACATGATGCTTTTTACTCTAGCATCAGTGGAAGTGCTCCCAGATAGTGACCGATAGGGTACAATCGACCATAAGCTCAAACGTGTTCCTCGGTCATTCCTCAAGTGTTTGGAGAGCTTCTTCGATGCGCCCGGTCGACGTCGACATGATAAATCTTCATATGCTTCGCAGATGGCTGCCATTTTGGCGTCTCCTCGGCCTTCCTCTTGTTTGCCGCCCGAGTAAGTACTCTCATCTCATTGACGACATCTACCATGAATTGCGGCGGATCACTGTCTCTGAGTCCTCCCGTTGTATCCTTGACAAACACATCCACAATATATGCTCGTAGCGGACTGCCCTCGTTTGTGTTATCGTAGATTCGCTTTACCAAATCGGCAGAGAACGTTGACCCCTCGATTCGCGCCTTGTCCAATGCCTCGATAGCACAATTCTGCAAAAGGGGCATCATGAACCGATCTGCCAGAATCCACAAGCCGACCAACAGTGTACACGATAGCGGACTGCCCTTCGAACTCATGATCTCCTGCGTGTATAGCCAATTGACCATCATTCCGAATATGCGTGGGCTGACATCTTTGATGGTCATCTCCTGACTTTGGCTTTCAGCGAAGTTGCCTTCGAATGCGGCTTGGAAGAAGGGGGAATAGTAGCAGAGATAGTTCTTGTGGACGTGGAACGGCTCTTTGCGGACGTTGACAATGACGAGGCTCTGGGAAGTGCTGTATTTGGTGAGCATTTTGACAAAGGATACAACGATAGAAGAACTCACCACATATTTGAGGGAGATTGGGGGAGAATGGGATTGGTGACGGAGCCTATGGCTACTCGATCTGGGAGGGTGTCGGTCATGGTGTCGGTCAGGGTGTTGATGAGGGTTTTGGACATTGCGGCGGCGTGTCAGCCTCGAAATTGGAGAATTGAGCTTTGAAAGGCCGAGTGTCAAGGGGTTTTTGTATTGTATGTATAGTCACTACTGACAGTGACGTTGACCTGACCTGAGCTGGCTGGAATGATCTAGGACGAGGGTGAATGGGAGGGTGATCGTGGAGGTGAATGCGAGTGCAGCGCTCACTTGGTGACTGGGAATGCGAATGCGAATGCGAATGGGATTGCGTGCAATCATCACATCTTATTTGTAGGTAGAGACTTTCGGTTCCGGTAGGTTGGTAGTAGGTCGAGATGTGGAAGAGGGAACGGCACCATCAGGATCACAGTGTGAGATGAGGTAGTTGGTGGGGGAAGACAGTAGACAGTGCTAGCAACAAGTAGGATGCTGCTAATCATGCAGAGCCGTTCACTTGCTTTTCTCCCTTCCATGATAATTGACATGAAATCTATATTCTTGTACTGTAGTGCCGACCATTTTGGAAGCTGTAATCTGTAACATCATAAAAATATTACTGTATGGGTTCTATAATACCGAGTCTGATGAATGGAAGAATGAAATTTACCTTACACAAGATATCCGCACATGCCGCAGCAAAAATAAACATAAAAATAAAAAGAAGCAAATGCAAAAGCAAACCACAAAGTCACAAACAACCTTTCTGAAATCACTAACAGCCACCGGGCTGTTTGCACAAATAGGAATGTATTTACACGTATGTAATAATGGAGATGAATGATGCACGAGATATCAAAATATCATGGGGAAGTCTCGGCATTCTCCCCTCCACAGGACCCCTGGCCTGGCATTGGTCATCCACCTCAACCCCACGACGTCCTCGATGTCCAATATCATTCTCCTCCACTCCCCAAGAATACTCTACAAAGCACGAGTGAACGCATCATCTCTCCTCCCACTCCCTTCTCATCTCCATCGCCGCCTCCTCTCCATCATGGTCAAACCAACAACCATCCAACCGGAGAAGCGCAAGCTAAAAGTTCTCATGCTACACGGTAGGTCCTGATACTCTCTCTCCCCAACACTCCCTCACTGCCCCCTCCAACAACTCACTCTCTATATATACCAACATAACGACTAACTCTTCCCAAAAGGATACACCCAATCCGGTCCTCTCTTTCACGCCAAAACCCGCGCCCACGCCAAACTCCTCACCAAAGCCTTCCCCATTCCCGGTATAGACCTCATCTACCCAACCGGTCCCCACCTCCTTCTACCCCCCGACATCCCCGGCTACAACCCCGACTCACCCCCTCCGAAGCTCACGGCTGGTGGATCCGTGCAACCGGGGGTGAGAAATACAACGGACTGGAAGAAGGATTGCAGACGATTGCCGATGCGATTAGAGAGACTGGGAACGGGGGCATAGATGGGGTGATTGGATTCAGCCAGGGAGCTGCGGCGGCAGCGTTTGTTGCTTCACTATTGGAAGAGGGGAGAGAAGAGGCTTTTGCCTCAACTGCTCAGGCCTTTGAGTACCCGGAGTCTTTCCGCTTGTTGAAGAAGGAAATTGGACAGAGACCGCTGAAGTTCGCCGTTTCATACTCGGGATTCTTACCACCTTCCAGTTTATATAAAGCCTTCTTCGAGCCGAAGATCAAGACGCCGTTTTTGAATGTGATAGGGTCGTTGGATAGTGTGGTGGAGGAGAGTAGGAGTGTTGCGCTTAAGGAGAGTTGTGAGGAGGGGACTGCGAAGGTGATCTACCACCCAGGAGGCCATTTTGTGCCTATTGGGAAAGAGATGAGTGCGGCGTTGGTGGGCTTCATGAGGGAGTGTCTCGAGGAGAAGAAGGTGGAGAAGGAGGAGGAGGGGGTGGAGGATATGGATGTTCCATTTTGAGGTATTTTGGTGAAGGAAAATGTCAGCACCAGAAGCCGCTTTTCCTTTCCGACGATCTCGTCGTGCTTTGGCATGGCTCACAGATGAATTAGAAGAGGTGGAAGATCTCGTGGGAAGTGATTTTTATACATAGCGCGGAGTTGGGATACATGGACTGGTCACACGGATAGAAGGGGCGAGGCAAATCTGCTTTTAAGATGGATACCTAGAATCTAGAGTAGTATACAGTGGCATCATTATGTCATGATAGACGAGAGACGAAGACTAATAGAACACAATCAAGCAATTCTAATGCGACTTGCCCGTCTTCCCCGACTTGGATGACTTGGTTGGTTGAATTCTCGCCATCATCTCCTCCTTGGTGATCAAGTGATCAATACGCTCCAGCAGTCCCAACAAGCTCTTCATGTTCCCACTCCACTCGTTCAACACATCATCAGCATCTCTTGGCTTGGCGAAGTTAACAATCCGAGCTGGACGATCGATTTTGGCGAAGACTGTCTTTGCGGTAACCAACTCGCTGATGTACTTTTCGGTCTCCTCCTCCGTCAAGTCGAGGAGCTGGGTCAAGCGTGGAACTTGGATGCGAGTATAGTACTTGGCAACAACTCGAACATTGTGCTCAATGACACGCTTTCGGAGGTCTTCCCATCGCTTGTTAGCCTTCTTGTCTGCCGACTGATTTGGAGCAACGTCAAAGACGTCGGTTCCACAAAGGTGTGGACCGAAGATCTTTGCGACTTCCGGCCATCTCATGAGTTCGTGAATTGTGAAGAGCTTAAGGAGTTGGGCATCGAGAGCCACCTGGGAGTTTCGGGCGTCTCTGTAAATACGATGGAGGAGGTCGGATTGTTCGTTGTCATATGGAGCGAGAATGACATAGTAGATGATGCGTTGGAGGACCTGGGAAGGAATATTAGTTTTGGAAAGCAGAAAACCTGACAATGGCTTACGGATTGGAGTTTTGATGGATCTTCCTCCACGGCCTCCGTGTCAAGAACCTGTCGGTAATGCTTGCAGGCATCCAAGTACTTGTCGTCGTGCTTTGCTAGAGTAATCTGGTGCTCGTAGTATCGCAGCTTCAGATCCGTCACGTCGTCCTCCACAGGCTCTGGAACATCCTCGCCCTTCGATCTCTTCTTCTCCCGGTCCTTCCTCTCGCTCTCCAGCTGTGCTTCGGTCTTCTTGGGCTTTCGAGACAAGTACTTGGTGCTGATCTTCCGGCTTAGAATACCTGCCTGTGTCCAATCCTCGTTCTCTATGCACAATGCAACCTGTGCTAGAATGAACTCTGTCTTCTCTCTCCGCTCCATCGAACCAAAAGTTTCCACCTGAAGTTCGCATAGCGTCTCGGCCGCCGACTTTAAATCTCCTTGCTCCTTTTTAATATCCGACAGGATTTTGGTGACACGGGCTCGCTCAACCTCGACGAAGATCTTGCCTTCTGTGACGGTTCGTAGTGTTTCGATGGCCGATAACTTCGTTTCTAGGTTGGGAGCCGAATCTAGGAATCCCATCACCACCTGCACCATTTTGGTTGTAGCTTGTTTGAGTTGGCCATGCTTCTTAGACAGAAGGAGAACCTGCTCGTTCAGCAGACCCCAATCTCCCGAATCTTTGCTGATTGTTACAATGGCGACGAGGATTCGAGATGTAGATGGCAGATCTGATGCCTTGAAACTTGTTAGCTAGCTCTTGGTGTTTGGCAGAAGGGCGGCTGAAGCACTCACCTGTCTGGTTTGCTTCTCCAACGCCGTGAGCTTTTCAATAGCAGAGGTTAGATTCGACTGTAAATGAATTAGCATTCGGTCCGACGAATTCTGGCATGCGATCCTACTTGTGCGAGCTGCTCAGCCTCTGGAATTTGTGCATCAACCTCCTTGGAGAAGTCCTTGTCGGGCTTGCGGACATGTTCTTCGGACATTTTGGGAGGTATAAATGGGTAGAGAAGAGGTCGGAGGAACGATGGATTAGGAGATGGACGTGGTTGTGGTATTGTTGAAGAGGGAGGGCGGAATGGTAGAAATTGAGGACGTGGAGAGGGAGGGAGCTTCAGGTTGTCAACATGACGAGGCGCGAGAGCTTCAGAACTGCGTTCTTGGCGCGGCGACCGTAGTTGGAAATCCATCACATTTCACTCACCACAGATATACAACTTCCTTCTCACCTGAAAGGAGAACAAATGACTACCACCAAAAGGCATGTCAGAGGTATGAGATATGATTTGAGAAACCTCATGATTGTTTATGTTTGATGAGGCAAGCGCCTCCAATTGTACCCTATGTAGCAGGCATCGTTTTTTTACTCTTAAGAACCGCGGAATAACCATATTGGAATATGTTGCCTCCTTCTGCTGTGTTGGGCGAGTCACTTTGGAATCACTTCATCTAGTTACTGTACTCAATCAAGCGTATCTCGTCAGACCTGTGGTGTTATATTGTTCAAGATGGCATCGTTATGTCCTAGGTGGCAAGGGTTGCTTTATTTTCTTCCACTTCACTTAAGCCAAGATTGAAAGTTCACTTGTTCAACACGCTCGCATCAAATCTAGTCTTTATGCAAGCATGCTTGGAAATCAGACCTTGGACGTAGGTTCCCTACAGCCAGCTATTGCCGAGAAAGTGTGCTCAAATCTCCATGCCCATGTCCATACCAGGAGTGAGGTTTCTCATCAAAAGTGGCCTGTCGGCCAAAATGGTATTTGCAAATTGGCGTGGTGTATGGCCAAATTGGTTACTCGGCCAAAATGTAACAGGGCCTCACAATCGACGTGGGCCATGAATATTTCCTATATAAGGCTTGTTCTCGTCGGCTTTCTCTTTCTTGCCAGAATCAATCAATACTACCTCATCTCAATCTAGCATCAACCACTTCCTTCTTGTCCAAATGTCTTCCCCAAGCAACACTATCGCCTTGATCACCGGTGCCAATCAAGGGATTGGCCTCGCAGCCGCTACCATCCTCGCTCGCGATCATCATTATCATGTAATCATCGGATCTCGCAACCTCGCCAATGGCACCAAAGTTGTCGAACAGCTCAAGTCTGAAGGTCTCTCGGCCGACGCCGTTCAGTTGGACCTCACGTCCGACGAATCCATTGGTGCAGCTGCTGAGTACATCACCAAGACGTATGGGAAGATTGACGTTCTCATCAATGTATGTGCTCTCCATTCCTATGTTCTTGCTTCGAAACCTAATGAACGGAAGACGAGGCTAATAATAAACCCCACAGAGTGCAGGCCACTTTCTTGACGGACGAGTAGATGGCATCTCCACACGCGAATTGTATGAGAAGACATTCCAAACAAATCTTTTCGGACCAGCGTGCTTGACAGAGGCGATGCTGCCCCTCCTCCGCGCATCCACTCAACGACCAAGAGTAATATTCGTGACCAGCACCATGGGATCACTTACCATGAGTCTCGATAAGACAACGTTCTTCTATGCGGGGGATTACAAGGCATATGATACAAGTAAGGCGGGCGTCAACATGCTGACCGTTAACTACGCCAGAGTCTTAGCGGACAAAGAGGCGTATGTAAACACGGTTTGCCCAGGGCTTGTGGCGACCAATATGACTGGTTGTAAGTATATTCCTCTGTCTCTGAGATTTGTTTTTATTTGTTCTTAGACGAGATGGCTGACTTTCGTCCATCTTTGGGATAGATGTCTCTCACGGCACCACCCCAGAAGTTGGAGCATCTCGGATTATGGAGCTCGCAACATTGAAAGGGAAGGATACTGAAGTCACTGGAACCTTCTCTAGTAAAGATGGTCCGATCCCTTGGTAGAGCATTTCATCCCAGCTTGCAGTCTAGAGGTTTCTGCTGGTACAAAGGAATCGATTGCAATTTCAGAATAACGTGCAAGTCTTCTGATCTCGCTTGTGGTATGTTCATATGTAAACAATTCATTACAATCATTCCTCTATCTAGACCTAAAGTTACCCTTGAGTACGTGACCCCAATACCTTGGTAAATACAGGCCAAGTCCGGTATAGTTACGGCCTAAGCCGACATGCGCCCAGTATATGTTATATGATAAGGTAGACCTACTATAGTAGTTTAATCCAGTAAATTATTGTCAAGATTGTCCACTCCATTATGTAAGTATGAGCTCTTCCATTTGTATTAAGAGCGAGATGACTAATCACACTCCGGCTTGTTCCTATGCAAAAATTAGAGTTTCGAAACAACCCATCTTCTTCTGCTGCCTTCAAATGCAGATTAGTCTATTATGGAACGGAACAAACGCGTGAAAAACACCATTGGGCAGAAAGCTGTCAGTGACTGATACTACTACATGCTAGCACTATTCTTTCCTTGGTTTCCTGGCTAATCTCACTGTTTTAGTGCGCTAATTGCCGGCAGCGAAAGGTTCATAAACCCCCTTACAAAAGCATCAAGAGGCACGAACTGAAGCCCCAGCTAATTCATAAGGTAATCTATAGGTTCGCTGCAGCCGTACTGCACCATGCTCGAACTGTGTCACAGCCAGTTTGGCTTGTCCTCTTGACACAGCCTCACAACGACCCAGTAACATCCCAAAAGCTGCTCCTAGGTCAGCGCCTCCAATTCAAGAGCCCTTGTGTCACATAGCTCATGATATTATAGCTTAGACGAACACGCTGCGCTGGTTGAAAGGATGAAAACCCTAGAAAGTACGGTTCAGAGTATTTTAGGTCATCAGTCAAATGGAAACGAACAGAATCGATATTCTTCATCGGAACTTACCAGTAGTAGTATTCAGTCGGGTAGGATATCGGTAGACAGATCACCTGTGGTAGAAGGGGAAACATCATTTAAAACCCATGCTTTACGTGCAAGCAAGGTTGAAGAGCTTAATTCGCCAGCCGCGCAACAATCGCCTGCAATTGTCCAAGAACTGGCCAATCTAAGGGATGCGCTCCAGGATCAACAGACCACAAGAGAAGGAGAGGGTAAGGTAAAGTCAGGCGAGCTTGAACAGACACATGCGCTTGGTGTTGAGCTTCCACCACTGACATTTGTGATGCAACTGTTACAATTGATGGCTGACAAGAACCGTAAGCAGTTGGGAATTGAGTTCTTTATACGATGCAATGAAGCTGATTCCGTTGTTCTAGATACGAACCTGGTGATCTTCCACTTCTGGGGCGTTCAAAATCTTGCAGGCTTTCACAATCTGTGCAACTCCACATATTTCAACACCAAGCCATTGACAGTAACACAAAAGACTTCATTCAACGGAACAATCTGCCTTATCCTGAGAGAAGTTGGAACTGGGGATAGGCTAAATCTGGACGGTGGATGTTTGAAAAGCATGCAAGACTTCTGCGAAAAGAACTTCTGGGCAGGCGTCAAGACTTTTCAAGTCATGTCTGTCGCCACAGAAGAACACGCCACAGTCTTGTTCCTTGCGGTAAAATAAGGCTCCCGTTATAGTTTGATATTTGTAGACTGACTCAGGTGTAGGTTATATACGCTTCAAATATGGGGTCATTGCCTCTTAAATGGGACTTGACAGCAGCTGCAGCTGGACATTGTCTAACCCTAGGCTATCATCGGGAAAATCGGCTATTACAGCTACCTAGTCCCAAAGCAGAGAAAGCAAGGCGAATTTTTTGGCACATCTATATGGCGGACAAGAACCTTTCGCAACGGCTTGGACGAGCCTCCACTATTCAAGACTGGGACGTGGATGCAAAACCGTGCGCGATATCGAGCGACCCAAGGCAGGCGCCTTGGGATTTGGCTTTCATATCCTTTATAGAAATGGCTCGAGTACAGGGTCAGATTTACGAGAAGATCTACTCACCAGCAGCAAAGATACGTGATACGAAACAAAGAAAAGACGAAGTCAAGACACTTGATTCGGATCTTCGTCAGTGGTACAGTGAATGGGCTCAGATAGACAGTTCTACTGCATATGGAAAAGATCGATTTGACATGACGTTCGCGCCAGTTCATATCGTGTATCACTCTTTATTACCCTCATACACTGGAATATGCATTTTTCCGTTTCTGCACGAGATATCTCGGAAGCGTGCTATGATGCAGCACACCAAGGGCTACGGACGCATCTTACACACTACCCACAGCTGACCGCTTTGGGCGATGAGGCATCAGCTATCTATGCAATCTGGTGAGTTCCTTCCATTAGCCTCCAGGATGTTGGTTGATTTACATGCTTAGGGTTCTCAATACCACGTCTTTCACGCCATATGTAGCAATATTCCTGCATTGCGTTGCCAACCTAAATGCCGACGACCTCAAGCTTCTTCAGGAAGTGTTATACACACTCGAAAATATAGGAACAGATTTTGAATTCTCTCAGAAGCTGTTCAAGCTTTGCAAAGCCCTCTGTCGAATTGCAGAAGCCTTTCTCAGAAGCCAAGCCCCAATGACGGACACTATCTTAGACTCGTCCAACTCAGACTCCTTACCACGACAGGGTCTATTGCCGGATTCTTGGGCTTGGCTGGATTCACAAATTACGGATCCGGGTGGTATGGTAGACCTTGACTTCGATAGTCTGGATGAAACGTTATTCAGCCACGAGTTCTAAGTACCTTATGCCAGAGACCCCTGCAATTACCAAAGACCAGGGCGATATTCGAGGCTCATAGACCAATTTTTCAGAATGAGATTCATAAGCAGAAGGGAACAAGAGTCAGGGTCAGAACAATATTATTAAAAGCTTCCCACCAAAAGCCATAGATTCCGCGGATCGCGCGCGTTTTACACGCCTTGAACAAGAGCCTAAGCCTTGCTGAATCCACGTATATAAGACTGCATTGCAAACATCAACAATTATAATGATTAGCATAACATCACCATCACAATCTTTTTTGATTCGCCAATTCCTTGAACAATGGCTAGACCGAAGAATATCCTCGTCGTTGGTGGCACGGGAACGATCGGAGGCTACACCGCCCTTGAGCTTCACTCCCGCCATTTTGCTGTGACTGTTGCTGGACGCAATTCATTGAAAGGAGTCCCTGTTCTGGAAGATCTGCCTTTCATCAAGATCGATTATCTTGCTGGCAAATGTACGACAGAAACAATCTCAAGCTTTGATAGCATTGTTTTCTCAGCAGGCGCAGACCTACGACACGTACCACAAGACACACCCGCAGACGAGTACTACCTGCAATCCGCTGAGGCTATCATCAAGTTTGCTCGACTAGCCCGTGATGCTGGGGTCGAGAGATTTGTGCATATCGGTAGCTTCTATCCGCACATTGCCCCTGAACGAGTTGCCACAACTCCCTACATCCGGTCACGAAAACTTGCTGCTGAGGGCGTCACTTCCCTGGCAAGGCCTGGATTTGATGCATGCAGCCTTGATGCACCATGGGTTGTCGGAACTGTACCAGGCATGAAAAGCCCCATATTCGTCGCCTACACTCAATTCGCCGAGGGCAAGTTGGGAATTCCTCCATCAGCACCTACTGGAAACACCAACTTTGTAACTGTCGAGTCTTTAGCTACGGCGACTATCGCCGCGCTAGAAAAGAGCGAGTCTGTGTCCGGTAGAGCGATCCTCATCGGAGATGCAAACCTCACGTTCGCAGAGTATTTCGGCTTGTTCTTCTCTGCCGCGGGCAACAATACAACTATACCAACCTCTGAGCAGGAACATCCTTTACTACCGGATTATGCTCTTTGGGCTGGCCGTACCATCAAGCCTTATGAGCCTGACGCTGCAGATGAAGCTCTGCTTGGTGGATATCGTCGTCATACTATTCAAGACACTGTTAAGCGAGTAGTCGCAGAATATCGGTCACCATAGTTGAATGGCAAATTGTTTTGTCTGGCAAGGTAGCCTCAAGGCTGGATTTTCTTTGATATGCACAACCACAAGACAACTATTTGGGGCATGCCTTAGAGAACTCTTGTGACTAGATAGTGTGCATATTGGCTGGAGCATTGAACTGACAATCGATTGTATCTTGCTTCAGATGCTCTAGGCGTAATGTAAAATTTTCGAATTAAAGTACCCTTGTATTCAGGACCATCCAAGATTTCCACCTGCAATATAAATGTCCACTGCCCAGCGCATATACACAATATGATCGTCGACTCGTAGTCATCCAAGGGCAATTTCGGCCACGTAATTGTCTACGACCACCCACAAATCGGCCTCACCAGTAATGTCTACAACCAGCCCTAGAAGCGAATCCATTATTTAGCCTAGGTCTCATGAACATAGAAATGGCTTCTACTAGCGTGTCCACACGCAAGATTTGCAAGTTCAGACCTTGCTTGGTATTCTTAATCGCGCTAGCGCTTTTTAAGTGGAGTTGGGAAATTGATGAGCGATGAAGCAAATCTTGATGAGATTTTTTACCATTATAATTACTGATCATTCTTTATTTTGAAAGGTGCGATAATATGTATAAGTTGGGGGTTTGAAGGCGTGGGGTCGGTTGGAATAAGTTGTAGTCGAGATAAAAGAGAAGAGACGGACTAGAAGGTGAAGCAGCTTAGAAATATACTAATATGTAAATAAGAGCAACACACAATAAACAATATTCTGTGCCGATTAGTGTTCAATTTTTGTCCTGGCTTCTGGATATTTACATACCTTACAGAAGTCTTGAAGAGAGAGTCAACAGGTGGGAATGAGATTGTGACAATCGCTTATTTTCTGCCCCCTAATACAATCAGGTCGAATAACTTCCAACCACATCGCTACTGACGTACAGCTATACCCTTTTTAATGTTCTGATGGAGACGTAGAGACAATGCAATATGCAATACTTTTGAAATTACCACAACATCGACGGAAATCACGTGCACCGGCCAATTTGGCCGATGCATTTCTAATCAGTTCACCCAGTACTGAGAACACTCTCAAAGTCACCATAACATCCTTCAACCAAAAAAGGAAGCCCAATCAATAAGTTACGAAGCAAAACAGTCAGTTCTGTCAATTTAGTGGCAATACTCAGGCATTCGCCATGCAAAACTCACCTCTTTTCTTGTGTGGCTTATGTGAGAAACCCTTCACCAGAGGTATGTCGTTCCCATATACTGTACCTTCTCACCCCGTCTCCCTAATTATACGAGTTATTAGTAAGAACTCTTTGATAGATGCAACTAATAAGCAACAGAACAGCAGTACAAACGTCATACGGCGTACTGTATAAAATCCCAAAAAACTGCTCGGGTACGAACTAGATCTTGCCATGCATGCAACGCAGCAAAGACCAAATGCCAGCTTGTGGCGGGCGGTACGACTACCAGCGGTAGGAAATGCAAATCTTGCGTGAAGAAGGGATTAATTTGTGTCTTTGAGGGGAAGGGTGGGAATCTGAACCGTGGCGTTGGTGGCAGTGGAAAGGGAAAATCAGCAAGGGAGGATATGGTAATGTTGACAGGAGAAGAGCTGGTCATGGATGCCTCGTTTGCTTCTTCACTTGACCCGAACGCTATCGATCACGACCCAGTACTTACGGATCTGACGATATTCCCGGATGACTTGATGTTGCAACCATACCGCCAAATTGAAGATCAGAATATTGATTCCATCCAGGAACTATTCACCACCCCAGTCGCAAGCACACAACTAGCTACCACTTCAACAACTACACCAAACACTAGCGAAGACCTCTCATTACTACCCTCCTACCAAGAAATCTCAATGTCCCCAAGGAGACTAACAGCCTCTCATTACTCAACGAACAAGAGTTCGATTACGACTTCACCCTGATCAGAGAGCTGACTCCAATACTTGCACCAACATTTCCTTCGCCATTATCCTCATTCCTCACCACGCCATCGTCGTGGCTTCTTAAGCACTTCACGCCGAATCTTGGACAGGGCACTGCGCAGAGGATTATCTTGACCATGATGATTGATGGTATTCGCACTTATCCTTTGATGTAGGTCTGCTTTCCATCTCTCTCCGAGTCCCTGGGGCTCTCTCTTTCCTTACCCTACAAACGCCTAACATCACATTTGTCCCCAAAATCAACGAATGAATGAATGAATCAATCAATCAATACTAAGATAAACAACTTCAAATAAATAGGATGGCAAAACATACACCTCCACCTTTCATCCATTCCCACTTCCACACCTCGCCCACCCTCCTAACCTGCAGCGCCATCGCCCATCTTCTCACGAACACTACCACTTCCAACGCCAACATCAACAACCCCTACCCCAGTTCTAACGCCTCCTACTCTCAATCCCCAACCATAAACTCAAGAGGACACACCAACCCATTCATCTGGACGACCGTCTGGACCGAACTACGCTCTTTTGGCATGTCAGCTCTGCAAGACTCTTGGGGTAGACATGAAGCAGTTAGTACGTTATCGGCGTCAATGTGTTATTTAATTATGAGAGCTGTGCATGTGGGGAGTTTGACGACAGAAGAGGAGGGTGGATCGGATGGGAGTGGAGTGGGAAGGGAGGCTTGTAGGGAGATGTTGATGATTCATGATGTTAGTTCCGCTTACTTTACTCTTTTCCCTCCTTATTTTAGCCCCAATTCTGTGGAATCAAATTTTATATTGGGCTCTGGATTTAATCAAGACTCCTATGGACTTATGTAGGTAAAGTTGCATTATATCTTGCTAACACGAGTGATAAAAAACAGGCCGTCAAAGACAGCGTACTGCAACGAACAACACGTGGTCGAGCATGCCCATTCCAGAGTAATGCTGAGCAGATCTCTTGGGTAGAATGGATCTATGTCGAATCGATTTGCCGGTAAGATCATATTCCACCTATTCTTCTTCCCTCCTTTCTCCTTAGTTCCCTCTCTTCGCGCTCACCATACCTTTATACCTAAGACGCATTATTTACCTACTTATTCTTCCTCCCTCCAAGAGCAAAACCTTCTCTCACTTCCTCCCCTTCCCCTCCCCAATCAGAAACACCAAAAACACCAACCCAAAAATCAAAAGCTGAAATGAAATCAAACAAAAACAGAATCGGATGCATCTGGTTCATCATCTCCCTAATCTTCCACCTCCAAACCGGCTCCCCTTGCGCCGTCACAAACTCCTTCCGCGACATGCCCTTACCATGCTCAAAGTCCGAATGGGAAGCCACTAGCGAGGAAGCATGGCAACGCGCTCGGGCAGCAATAACGATAATGCGCATACGCACGGTAGCAAATTCTATAGTGGAAATGATGGAAGTAGAAGTGGAAGGGATGGGGGAAGTAGCAGCGCGGGTATATGTGGGAATGGGAATGGCGGGAGTGTTACGGGATTGAGGACGTTCGGAGAGTTGTTGGATGCAAGGAGGGATGGAAGGTGGAGGGAGTTGGATGAGTGGAATTGTAGTGTTGATGGGTTGGGGACACTTTTGAATATGGCTGTTTCGCTTATTGGGGTTGGTCAGGAGTAGTTAACTAAGGATAGGTAAATGAGTGGATGATTTGAATAGGATTACGTTGGATTATTTTATATGTAGCGAAAATAGATAGAAAGATGTTGCTCCTTCGTGTATACTTCATTAAATGTCATGTATATACGTAAAGTTTTCCTCAGATGCCACTCCCTTTAGTTATCACAATTGTCAGACCAGTTATCAAAACCATCAATTCGAAGTCACTCCACTCATTCCTCTCCATCCTATTCATTTCAAAGATCCCCCAAGGACTGACCACTCCTCCTCTCTCCCACTTAAACCTCGCGAAAACATCTCCTTCCCCTTCACCAACTCTCAAAACCAAATCCGGTTTCCCAGTCGTAAACTTCAACTTCCCATCACTCTCCCACCTATAAGCCTTCCTATTACCATGCCTCCCAAACTCAAAACCCCACCATGGACTTCTCCAACTCCCACCTTTCTGTAATTCTTCCCAGAATATTTCATCCCCAGCCATCCCTCCTGGATCTCCAACGCCGACGGTGTGATGTTTTAGCTTCCCAAGTTTTAGGACGGCGAGAATCGGGCCCGTGGATGATAGGGAGTGGAGAGTGAGCGAGGGGACGTGTTGTGGAAGCTGAATGTGGTGTTCCTGAGGTAGAGTGTTGGTGTTGTGGAGGAGGGTGGAGTGAGAGTGAGGTTCCCGGCGCCGCTGGTTGTAACATTAAAGGTTTGAAAGTTATGCTGAGTGCGAATGTCCTCTGATCCGATAGCATTTTCAATCTGCCCTGCCATATGTCGACCTAAATTATCGACTGCTTCCATGGCGGATCTTGGACTCGAGTGTCGTTTTGTGAAGCGCAGTTTGGGTTATTGCTAAGGTGCATTTTGTTGATCGAATCTTCAATCCTGAAAGGCTCGAGGGAATCCGCGTTGAAGAAGGCTGGCTGCTCGGTTTATATTTGCCCCGTCTTACATCACACAACAAAGGTCTGTTTTAGGTAACGTGACGCTCGCCTGCCTTCTAATTAACCGACAATTATTGAGGCTGAAAAGGGCTCTCATTTTGCGGATTGGTGTCCAAATATGAATCCTTGAAGAGAGTGAGTTTGACATAAATCGTCTTTACAGCAATCTTATATCAATGCCAAACTTGCCGAACGTCCCTGGGCGTCCATTTGAGAATATGCTTGCGCAGCTTCGAAATTTGTAGCTGATGACTGGGTATATGTCGTCCCATCAACCAATCCGATGGCATTCTGCTGCCCCTGTTGCTCCATCATATGTTGTGTGTACAGCGCGTTTGGATCCCCATAACCCTCGCTGCCATACCCTTCTCCACCGTATCCCTCACCTCCATAACCTTGACCACCATATCCACTAATAACAGGTGGAGCTCCTCCATTCTGGGTATCTTCCGCAATACTCTCTGCTTTGCTTTGGGCATCGCTATCGACCTCCTCGCTTTCCTTCTTCACAAGTAGAGCTGCGATTAATGCTGCGGCTTTTGCAGCTTTTGAAGCTTCTCGCCCTTGGTGTCCGGCAGCTTGTTCCGCATCTTCTGCATTACTCTCAGCATCACTTTGAGCATCCTCCTCTGCCTTTTGGGCGTCCTCAGCAGCACTCTCAGCATCGCTTTGGGCATCCTCTTCTGCCTTTTGGGCGTCCTCCGCATCGCTTTGGGCATCACTATCAACTTCTTCTGCCGTGGTTTGGGCTGGCTGTTCCTCTGCGGGCTGCTGCTCAACTGGAGCCGGTTCTTCCTCCTGCACAGGTTCTTCCTCCTGCACAGGTTCTTCCTCTTGTACAGGTTCTTCCTCTTGTACAGGTTCTTCCTCTTGCACAGGTTCTTCCTCTTGCACAGGTTCTTCTTGTCCAGGTTCTTCTTGTACAGGTTCTTCTTGCACAGGTTCTTCTTGCACAGGTTCTTCCTCAGCGGGTGCAGGTTCTTCCTCAAACATTACGGGTTGTTCCGCGGGTTGTTCTTCAATTGGGGCTGCTTCTTCGACTGGGGCTGCTTCTTCAGCTGGGGCTGCTTCTTCAGCTGGGGCTGCTTCTTCGATTGGTGCTGCTTCTTCAAATGGAGCAGGTTCGTACATCTGCTGCTCAGGTTGATAGAACTGCTCCTCGACTGGAGGCTGCTCATACATTTGCTGTTCAGGTTGGTAGACTTGCTCCTCCGCTGGGGGTTGCTCATATGGTTGGTATACCTGCTCTTCCACTGGGGCTTGCTCATATGGCTGATATGCTTGCTCCTCCACTGGAGCCTGCTCGTATGGCTGATAGACTTGCTCCTCCACTGGGGCCTGTTCATATGGTTGATAGGCTTGCTCCTCAACTGGGGCTTGCTCGTATGGTTGGTAAACCTGCTCCTCCATTGGTGCCTGTTCATATGGTTGATAAACTTGCTCCTCCATTGGTGCCTGCTCGTATGGTTGATATGCTTGCTCCTCCATTGGCGGCTGTTCATAGGTCTGATATACTTGCTCCTCCACTGGCGGCTGCTCATAAGTCTGCTCCTGGACTGGTTCTTCTGCTGGCGCTGCCTCTTCCCCGCCGCCACCGACATCCTCACCACCGCCCAAATCTTCGCCGCCGCCATCCTCTCCAACACCCTCCAACATATCTTCGAATCCTCCCAGATCGATCCCAACAGTCTCCCTCAGTAACAAAGTTGCCAAGCCTGCACCAGCAGCCATGCCGGCAACGAGTTTTTTGTTGTCTTTGATCATTTTTCCAGCGCTCTTCATTCCCTTCATTGTACTTTCCCCGGCGCTCTTTGTGCTCTTCATCACAGAACTTCCAGCGGGCATCTTCATCTTGGACATAGTCTTTGATGAAGTCATTGCTGAAAGCGAGAAAGTGCTCTTGCGGCGATCCTTTTTCAGTTGTTGGGAATCTGCGGGAGTGAGTGGACTGGTAGGCGTCGAGGAGGCACTTGTTCCACCTGTCAAGGATGGGGTCAAAGGTACGCCTCCGGGTCGTTCCCATTGTGTGGTTTGGGCTGGGACATTGCAGTAATAAAGCTTTCCATCTGCAGTCTTTCTCTCTTCCCAGCCTGGTGGGAGAGTGGCTACGGGAGGAGATGATGCAACCTGTTCCGGTGCAATCAAATGCACTGGGACCAACTTATCGGCGGGAACCATGGCAAAGTATCCTTCGGCAGTCTGAGCTGGAAGTTCCCAGGTTGCGAGTTTGGTCTGGGTATTGAAGAAATAAGGGTCGCCTTCGGTCGTCATCCGAACTTCCCAGAGAGGTTTTGGTGTTGATGAGACTGGTTGTATGGCCGGGCTTTGGACAGCTGGACTCACGATTCCCGGAGATTGTGCTGGAAATTGCGACTGAACTGGCATTTGAGGCTGTACTTGCACTTGAGGGTGAACCTGCCTCTGAGGCTGTACTTGCGCTTGAGGTTGAACCTGCCTCTGAGGCTGTACTTGAACCTGTGGTTGAACCTGCCTTTGAGGTTGGACTTGCTGAGGACTAGCTACTACTACGGGTCGCACGGTAGCTTGAGGCTGCGCTGTCCTCACAGGCTGGGTCTGAACGGGTGCTTGAGGACGATGCCACTGTGTGGTTTGCGCGGGCACGTTGCAATAATATATCTTACCCTCGTAGGTCCTTCTTTGCTCCCAGCCCGGAGGCAGTGCTGCAATAACCTGTCCTTGGTATACTGCAGGTACAGCTGTCACCGCGGGAACTACTTGTTGCTGCTGAAAGGTTTGCGTTTGAACGGGGTGCTGCAAGGTTGGTACCACATTCATCGTTTGAGGCATCGGCTGCGTCTGTACCTTGGGAGCTACCTGCACTGGTTGCTGAGACTGGGATCTCCTTTGCACTCCTGGATTCACCATATTCTGCTGGTTCAAGGGAGAAACCTGACTCGGCCGTTGCTGTGTTGCCGAAGGCGCAAGTACAGGCTTCTGGACAACGGGACTCGGCTGTTTTTGAAGAGGCATCGTCGGCGGATGCCATTGTGTCGTCTGGGCTTGCGTGTTGCAATAGTAGACCTTTCCATCGACGGTCCTCCGCTCTTCCCAGTACAACGGAAGCGGCCGGACCGCTGCTTGCGTCTGGGGACTTCGTTGCACCGCTGGTGTTTGTCTCGGGGACGCGACGGGATTTGGTTGAGCGAAGTTCGCAGTCGGGCTTGGAGTGACGACAATTTTCTGCTGTGAAAACTGAGGGTTCGAGCTGGCCACGGGGATCTTCTCTTGAGAGACGGTGGGCGTAGGCGCCACCACAATCTTCTCCTGCGAGATTGCTGGGGCCGACGGCCTCTCCCACTGCGTTACCTGCGAGGGCAGATGGCAGTAGTAGACTTTGCCATCTGGTGTTTTCCTCTCCTCCCAGCCCGGCAGCAGTGGCGAGGGGTTCAATTCGGGCTTCGTCCAGGTCGTCGCCTTTGTGGCATGGTTGACATAGTATGGCCTGCCATCTGGTGTCACCTCCTTCGTCCAGCCCTGCGGCAGTTCATCTTTTGCCTGTCCCGTGGCGCTGCCCACGGTCGAGAAACTCGCGACGCTCGATCGATTGGTGTTCGAGGAGGGGGAAGAGACGCTGTTGCGCTGGTGGATGGGGATGGACTGGTCGGGGGTCGAGACGGAGCGTTGGCCCACAGCTTTTCGTGCGCTGACGGCCTTTCTGGCGGCGGGAGCTTGGGGCTTGTGGGAACAGAAGAGGCGGGGATTTGTTGGTTTTGATTCTGGTTTTGGATGTTGACGTTGATGTTGTTGTTGTTGTGCACCGGAAATGGTGATTGCTGCAGTGAGGAATAGGGATCCATGGTTGAGTGGTGGTGGGCGGCAGCCTCGGCACCGCGAGGTGGGGAGAAGTGCCGATGTTTGGCAGCTTGGTAGCTTGGGAGGTAAGGGTGGATGGGGGGACTGCTAGGGTAGATCGCTGTATGTCAGACTGGAGATGGTAGAAAGTATATCTTCATATCTGGAGATAATGTACGATAGAATTTGATTTTAAAGAGGGCGACGACAGAAGAAAGTAGAGGAGGAGTTGTCGTCGCGCTGCAACCCGACGGGCGACGGGGGACGAACAGCGTTGGGCGAAGGAGCTCTCTCTATTTCAGCCACCAATACTTCCTCCTGTCTCCATCCTGTCCTGTCCCCATCCCACCATCCGTTGCGGCTGAGAGAGACCCCAGAGACTGGTCCAGAAGCTTTCCCAAGCACTCAAACAAGCATCTGACACCCCTCTGGGCGGTGACAAGAAATGAACAGAAAAATGGAAAATCTCATTATTACTTCACAAATTCTAATCTCACGATATCGGAATTCCCCGTTCTTTTTCTATTCTTCTTCTATATAATTACAGAATCTCCCATCTTCTTTCGCTCGTTCTGAGACGATATCGCGTCAGGCGCATCGCAAGGCTCCCCAGCGGTGACCGGCGGTGGTGCTTCTCGCTTGTTTCTTCCCTTCTGACCCCAATGATCTGCAGGAAGACTTTCCCCTTTCTGTAATGATCGAATTCGTTATTACAGAAAACCCAGCTCTAGTGTATTATTACCTACCTTACCTATGATGGATCACCATCTTTTCTATTTTCTCTCTCTTTCCCTCTACAGAAGAGCCGCATTTGATTCGGCAGGGCAACACTATTCATTCCCCCAGTCTATTTTAAGAATCTCGCTTATTCGTCCGTGAGCGGCACGGGAGCGGGAGATAGACCCCCTCTCAAAGCCTGTGGAGGCTCTTTATACCAGCTCCCTCCACAACCTAACCTTTGTACAATTATGCACATCCTCAGGTACTGTACCGAATGAGCAACACCCTTCGTTCTAAAGTTTCACAACCAAAACCTGCCTTACCCAGGAATCCAAGATGGAATTAAGTGGAGCACATTCCGGAGGATATACCCAACTATATCCCCCGTCCGGGCTTTCCAAAAATGATCACTTTATCACACACCAGAGTCTTCATGGAGCTTTGCTGATCTTAGCTATTACCTGTTGGTTGGAAGACTATGTTGAGACCGGCCTTCTCAAATCCTCGACATATTATTCTTATAATATAGCTTGGAGGAATGCATCTCAAACCTGAAACGAAGCTTACAGCCTCATGAACTTAGCAGGATATCGAAAACATCTGATATTTATAATGCATCCCAAGCTTTCTTGATTTCCGGCAGTTGTTGTTGGTTGTACCGGTTGCTTCACTTGATGCCCTTCACTCTCGACTATTGAAACACCGAACACTTTGTTTCTTGCAATTCAACAATTTTGTTTGCTTAAAGTAGTTTGATACTCATCATGAGATCACCTTATTTCAATTTGATTGTCATCTCGACCATTAATTCTCGTTTAAATTGGGAGTTGATTCTCTGTGTATGCAAGGGCGTCAAGTACGAATATTTGAATACCGACCACTCTCCCCTGCTTCCTCTAATCCTAATGAAACAAAACTGCGGATTGGATTCAAAATTGCTGTTTCATAAATCGTTTTAGTCTTTGTCATATCGTTTGCAATGCCTGTTGGGTAGCTCTACATTATTTGCACAGCACAATTGACGTAAAAGAGCCTTTGAAGCACTCTCGTCCAGGCAAAAATTAGGCTATTTAACGGGGCCCCATGGAGCGGGTTTTCAGGTCAGCGCCCCAATCTATGGATAACCGGCCCCATAATGCCCTCGACCTAACCCGACCTATGGAGCCCTATCGAGTGCTAAGAGGGTGCTAAGAGGACTATTAAGATCTATTTTAAGGCTTTTTAAAGAGCCTTAGCAGCGTATAGGGCCTTATGGGTAATAGGTATATTCGGACTTAACTTGTAAGGTAAATAAAATATATAAAAACTGCCCCATGGGGCTAATAACCGTGGATTTTTTGGCAACCTGCGGGTTTTTTTATAGCCTAGCAAAAATTCACATACACAATTACCTTTACTGATGAATGACGCTTACTAAATTGTCAATCAACCATCGGTGCATCGATTGTTTGAAGTCACCGAAATGAAAGGGAGTCAGATAGCATGCAAACAAAACTAAGGAAAAAACCTTCGTCTACTTTGCTGAGACTCGGCCTCGCCGTCACTTTCTTGCATCCATTCAAAGACACAATTCACCTGGGTCTTCTTATCAAGGACCAAAGGGATAGTCATGGTCGTATTTACCTGAGGACGCAAAGAAAGCATCTCTAGTCGAGTTCGACTACTTAAAGCCTCCTCATCGACACCTCAGTCGCTCGTTTTCTCCTTCTCACACCATGGCCAATGTCAATAACAATACTCTTCCCTCTCGACACCCACTTTTCTTAATCACACACATTACCAAACTGACTGATTACCCGATATCATGCGTGTAGCTCCTCCTCCTCGTTGCAATTACCTGCTTCTTGGGCTCCACTCCTCAAGTCGCCGCCAGCAACTTCAAGGCCTCTTGCCGAAGCCTGTCCGTTACCTACGAAGGCAAATTCTGGGACTACTGTAGAAAGCCAGATGGCAAGGAACAGTGGACTAGTATTTGGATTTGAAGATGGTAGGTAGGTCAATTGAGTACACCCTCCCCGCTCCATGCGCTTTGCACCTGGTTAATAATACGCATCGTATTATATATATATAGCTTATAAGAAATTTAAAGAATCTAGTCTATTGACCGCGCCTCGCTTAAATAAGAGATATTTCCCGCGATTATTAATCGCGTTATTTAGAAATTAAAGCCGCGGAGACTTTTCCTCTTTTTTTAAATTTAAGAGGTACTATTACCCTTAAATCTTGTTTTCTTACCTTTTTAATTTAAAGGCATTATTACCCTTAAAAGATTTTTTTATTTTTTTTAGTTTTTAAGAGGTATTATTATAAGCGGGGTAATAGTACCTACGTTGATTAAAACCGAGTTATAAGTAAGCGGGGTATTAGTACCTATATTAATTAAAATCGAGTTTTAAGCACGCGGGTAATAATACTTATATCGATTAAAATTAAGAAATATTAGACGTGGGGTAATAGTACCCACACATCAGTTAAACTAAGTTACAAGCACGCGGGCGAGGTAATAGTACTTATATAGATCAAAAGCGAGACGTAGAATAGTATCGGTGATAGTACTTACACCGACTAAAATACACCTGTAACTTTAAGAGCGGCAGATTGGGTGGCGGCTTATTTGGGCTCTCTTCAATTCAAGCGGACTGATACTTTTGGATGCGGTTCGAAGACGCACTAGGTATATCTGGTAGCGGGATGCGCTCGCCGGTAGTCCGAGGTGTCATTTCTGACGGGATATTGAGGTGCTGGATTGTCCATGTGCAAAGCAGCAGGATCCCAAGACACGACCAGACGATTTCAAGCGTGCCCCGGATGTCTGGGCCAGAGATATAGCCAGAGATGTGGTCGGGCAGCGGGCAAGCTGGCTGGAAGACTTGCATACTGAACAGTGATGATCGAAACGTCTTCGAGTTGAGCTGAGCCTAATAGCTGCAGCGTGTTTGCCGGCGTGTCTGATAGTGTTGCGACCGTGCAAATTTTCATATTTAAGAGCGTAAAGGTGCAGGTTTAACCATTCAAAGGATGCCATAAAGTGTTGGATTTTAAGTGCTTAATCATCAAAATAGTACGAATGGCGGTTGCAAGAACTCACGCACAGCCCCTTGTAGGCAGTGAGTGCCATCGTGCCATAGAATCAAGCCGAATGCTTGGCAGAATGCTATCGTACAAGTAGAACATCTCGACGTAGCCTGATTCTAAATATGCTCAACATCGTTCATCGCCATGGCGGCGAGCATCGGACTTGAATACCTCCCTAAAGATCCGTTTGAGACCCGTGCGGACTCCCGACTATGCGATTTGTGCGCGACGCTCTTCTCAAACACTGACGACGTAAGAAGATTCGTCCTACGTCAAACAATAAGCCGTTGCCGCCGTTACCAGAGCCTTGTAGAGTCGGAAGAACGTGGGTGTCGGCTCTGTTGCTTACTCCTCTCCATTATCAACGGGCCACCGTTAGAGTTGAATACTACTGACGGGATACCGGTGCCGACCGAAGAGGGAAATAATCGGACAGGCGTCGACAGCCTAAGCATTGTAGAGTGTCTGTTCGCTGGCGAAGGAGAGAAAACGATATCCACTGTCCGCATCGCCTGTAGAATCATACAAAGACCTGAACGGTTCAGACTTGTCAACATCTCGGCGGACGAAGGTACCTCATTCGTCCCATGACACGGAGATAGAAATCAATGCTGACCAACGAAGATGATCCTGCCGCGGAGCATTTTCGCCTCAGAAGCCTCAACCCAAAATTCAACTGTCCCCGAACATTTGCTAAAGTTAAGAAATGGCTGGGAGAGTGCCATTCTAGCCACGAAAGGTGCAACAAATGTCAGCTGGGTCTAGCAAAGGCCGATGTCAAGCCAACCTATCTCATTAATGTCGCCTTAAAAAAAGAGGTAGTATTCTTACACCAGACAATAACGGAGGCTAGTGTCAAATATGCGGCCTTATCGTACCGCTGGGGATCTGAACAGCCGCACGCAACCACACTCAAAAGCCAGAAGGCATATGCCAAGGAGGGTATCGCGATCCAAATACTACCTCGCACGATCCAGGATGCAATCATCGTTTGCAAGGAACTTGGCCTCGATTTCCTTTGGATAGACTCTCTATGCATTCCTCAAGACTCTCCGGCTGACTTGGAGCGCGAGCTCGCCATCATGGGCGCAATTTACCACAACGCCCATGTTGTCATATCAGCCTCGTCTGCTCAGTCTTGTAACGAGGGGTTTCTGGATAAACGTCCCTTGCAGGAGCAGCCAATCAACATACCCTTCGGCGAGAGCGGGAGCATCGATCTCACTTCACAATCGTCCAAGGATTGCAAAGGATTTAGCGACAGCGAACAGCCGCTGAATAGTAGAGCCTGGGCATACCAAGAGTCTTTCATGGCTAGGAGACTACTCGCTTTTCATAGGAGAGAAGTAGTTTGGAGTTGTTGCAAAACATGTGGTGATAGCGGTGGTATGCGAGATCCAAGTATCATGTCTGCGCCTTTCAGCGAGTCTTGCCGTGTCGAGCACATATTTTTAGGCGAATTTAGAGATTGGGGCTTTGTAGTCCAAACCTATTCTCGAAAAAGGCTAACTTGTGAAAGCGATAAGCTACCGGCACTGGCAGGCATTGCAGAGGTATTTAACTCAGGCTTCGAAAAAGGAGGGGATTACAGGGCTGGAATCTTTCTCCGAGAATTCAATCAACTTATTGCCTGGTATATGCCTTATCCCGGGGATGACCTATGGCCAGCGCGTCCGGTAACGTGGCGAGCTCCCTCGTGGTCATACATGTCTATCGACGGTCCGATTGCCTTGATTGATCTCAACGGACGCTCAGAAGGTCCACAGCCTACCTCGGAGTACCAAGGCTTCCTTTGGAACGCAAAGATGAATTTCAAGCTAGCCTCTGAAGAGAATCCGTATGGAGCAGTAACGGATGCAAGTATGCATTTCCGCGGTCAGCTTATAGAAGTGCGCCTTGGGGCAAGGATTGAGGAGCGCTGGTTCAATGTAGAACAACTATCCAAACCAAGCGTGTTTGCTCAGACTCCTGATGAATGGCATGTCAATTTCGATGCAATAATCTCCACGAAAGGCGCCGAAACCAAAACGATGATGATCTCATCCTGCTACGGTATCTTGCCTTTGAATACCCGCTTCTGGTGGCTCCCCATGTATCATACCCAGCGGTCAGTGGACTCCAAGTGCAATCGGGAGACTGGGTACCGTTATGGAGAAAGACTCATAGGCTTTGCATTGGCCTGCCTACCCGATGGGAGGTTTCACCGGGTTGGTCATATCGTGTGCGAGGGAAAGGAAGGCGAGATTCTCGTGGAGCAAATTGAGAAGCTGGAATTCACAGAATTTATGTTCATTTGAGATTTATGCTCCACAATCTAATTTTGATAGTCTAGAGTTTAGTTCCAATAGTCTGAAGTCCAGAGATAATCGCTACTAACTTAATACTAGAACACAACCCCCCCCCCCCCTCCCCCCTCTCGCAGCAGGCGGATATGCAACCACCAGCGAGTTGTTCAAGCAATGGAAAGATAGGGTGCACTAGAAGGGGCATGAAACGGAAATTATTCTACATCGTCACTTGTTTGGTTTTTCTACGATGATGCTCTTTGAATGGTGAGGAGTAAATCACATAATTTATATTTAGTTCTAATTGTAGATTCCTGCTTTGCAGGACACCCACATTGGACTATATTGAAAATGATTCATATGAGCCCAAGGTTGCTGTTCTGGACGAACTTCTTGTGTATTTCTTTGTGTGATTTAAGATATGTCATGCGTGCCATGCAAACTTCGAATCTCCTACCTCCAACTGGAATCTCAGTAGGCGTACGGTCAAAACGAGAATCGAATGTTCCTCTCGTCCACTTCCCGTGTGACATCCTCCCTATGGCTGTTACGCTGACAACAAACATATCGATAGCCATGTCCTCCACGATTCGGTTCCATCACAGCAACATGTCCGCCTCCACCATTCCTCACATATTCGACTCCAACCTTCTGATTGACATCCAGAAACTTTGCTTGTCTCCCAATCGCAGCGTTATCATCTGAATTCTGGAATCCACCATTGTAGAAGGTGACTTGGATGCGCCTGTTACGTACAACCCAATCGATCCTCTCAAACAGCGGTCGCATTTTCGAGACTGGAAGACCACCTGATCCATCTTGAGGCATGGCGATGTTGACGTCTTCTGAGAGTCCGTCGGCTGATTTACCGAGAGGGTAAGCGAGTGTCACGAAGATGCAGTTGTCAGTGCTGTTGGTGGGATTGTATGATGAGCCTTGTCGTCGACGGATCATCGTGCATTGCGACTCTGAAAACGACCGAAGCGCCGCTTGCATTCGGGACAGGAGTATTTGTCGATGGGGGATACGTGGGCTTCGAGGAGCGCTTCGTGGCTGTTAGAGGGATGGGTAAGCAGTGTTTGTGTCTGTCATTGTTGGACCGGAAGATCGTTGATGACTCGACAACCGTGGAGCCGTGTCTTATTTATCTATAGAATAGAGATATTGAGGTAGAGATAGTGATGCTTCAGTGCGAATACTTATATTGGGGGCATAAATCTTACATAATTAAGTTTATCTTTAAAATAACGGGTTATTTAACTTATAGAACGCTTTAATTCTCCTTTGATATAGTCGAACTCCTTTTAATAGCGTACATACACAGGAATATTAAAAAGGCGAGGCACTTACTTAAAAGTAATATATATTACTCTACGCGAGATATCTTTAATAGAACGTTATTAAAATAAGCGGCTTAGTACAGTTATAAAGAGGTAATATACTTACTTATAGTATATAAGGCCTCGATAATATAGGAGAATATATATTATTAGATAGTAATATATTAGGCCTTAACGGAGAGGTATAAAGACGCAATTAAGGAGCTTCTCCTCGCTGGAGGAGATATATTTTACTTAGACTTAAAGGGCTAGATATTATTATGTTTAATTATAAAGAGCGGGTTTAAGGAAACGGCGTCTCTTTTATTAATAAGGGGCGTAGTAAGATTTAAATACAGTCTCGCCAACAATAATGCCCGCCGACCGAACCAGAGCGAGACCATCGTCAACTGTGAATGCGAAGCCCGAGATAAGAGATGGCCCTGGCCTTGGTCTGAGGTTGACCCCAACGATCGTGTTACTGTAGGCTTACACAGATGTCCAGCTCTTTTATGGAAGTAATCAAATCGCTAATTTACACTTTTTCCACAGAACCGAAATGGCGTCTTGAATTGCAACTGGGAAGGCTGAATACCATCAAGATTTCGGCATTGACCTCTCGAAATTTTCTCTTTTTGAACTCTCGGGTTACTAGTCTTTGTATTCAGCCGAGCTTTGCACGACTTCATTCTTCAACACTGGGTGCCTTGAGTATAATTGACTTGGCATTGTCGGAAACCCTGGTCGACTGGATAGTTTCGATGGTTCTGATAGTTCTTTTTAGTGGTTTTGGTAGAATTTTCTATTCCTAGCTCGGTGTTAGCTTGCTTGGACTTTCTATTCAAATAATAATAGGGCGGTCTCCTCCATCCTTCTCGCCAATGAAGTGCTGTGACATCTTGCAAAGGACCTATTTATTGTGCCGATTTCTTTCTATTTCTTTGTTAATTGGGTAAATATGGTTACACTGGTCACGACCCCCTCAGTGTTCCAAGCTCATCCTGCTATTGTGCAATGTCCCATCCCCCAACTTCCTCCTCAGGATCTTGGGCACCTCCCGCAACGCCACAAAAACAAGCAGTTAACCTTATCACAGCAGGCCTTCCTTCTACGGAATACAGTAGGACGGAGTAATCGCTCTCTTTGCATAGCTCCTTCGCATCATCTTTCCATAATCAGACAACCGCCAACAGATCACCCAAAATCCATCACCGAACATAAACTCCCATGTTTCATCCTTCCATTCTCGCATCTTGCAGCATCCAATGTTAAAAGGAAATCTAATCTCCTTTACCCCTCCATCTTATTTTAAGCATAACGCTAAAGACAACCATCCAGATATTTCGGAGTATTTCGTGCATATGGCTGAGACTTTTAGTGGCTCCTTTTCTTCCATGCATGCGGGACGGTACGACGACAAGACAGCCTTCAACGCCAACCATCATTCCTCGATTCCTCCGCAATTAACTTTAGGTAACCCTCCTTCCCCTTTGTGCTACACTGCCACAACACTGCACACGCAGTACCGTTGATAGGAATCCAGGTACAATCACCAGGATCTTCGTTAAGATTACGGTGCCAACACATGATCTCCAAAACCTAAAAATAAGAATGTTATTAGATTGTTGGGAGAAAGTTACGCCGCGTCTGACGATGCACTTAGACCAACAACAGCCAAACAATCCCATCTAGGTACCTAGGCCGAAGTAGTCAGCATTGGCAACAGACCATGTAAATCAAAAATCAAAAAAATAATAAGCTTGAGAGAAAGCTGAAAACGAAAGTCTGCCTGGTAGACATTTAACCTCCATGCATTCATCCTCTCATTCGACGGCTCGCAAACTCTTCTTAGATTAATTGTGTTTCAAAGGCATGGGGTGAATTGGTGCTCGAGAGGAATTATTTGGCAGAATATTGTAGCTTGCACGTCCTGATTAGACTATATGGTCAAGGAAAGTGGTTATTCTTAGGGTAGGCAGCTATTGAGTGTTCGGGTTGGGCTACTCGGAATCCTGAATTGCATCCTTCGAGATGGTGAATGAAGTAATGGAATCTTCCAATTCTCCGTCTTGGAAAAAGTTTGTGAGATGAAAAGGCAGAAATGGAATGATAGGATTGCGGGGAAGTGGACTGGATGGGCTACTATGAGGACTGCAATCGGTGATGTATAGTTCTGGAAGAGAAATATAAAAAGGTAGAATAATCCTCTCTCAGTTCATCAGTCTTCACTCCTCATATTCATCCCCTTCGAAAACCGGCGCTTGAACAGTTCGATACAACCCAACCCTTCAAAGACACTGAAAGCTCCTTTGTAAACAAAATGCATATCCAATCCCTTCTCACCACCATCTTCCTAGCCACTGCTCTCGTGGAAGCAGCTCTCAACGAGCCTTGCTATGGAGCTGGAGGCGTCGCTGGTAAATCCCACTTTCCTATCTTTCCCATAGTCTCTCCCTTCCTTTCTCTTTCAACTCAAACCTCTCACTCCAGCAGTCCAGCTCCTTCATTCACTCAATCTAACCACCCAACACAGGCGTCTGCGTAACAACTGCAACCTGCTCCTCCAACGGCGGAACAACAATCAACAACGCCTGCCCCCGCGACCCAGCTAATGTAAAGTGTTGCACGAAACCCAAGTGCTCCAGTGCTGGTAATTGCCGCTGGTCCAGCGATTGTGGCGGCTCGTCTTTGACTGGACAGTGTCCTGGTCCGGCTGGGTTCAAGTGTTGTCAATCATCCGTATGTTCCCCTTTTCCCTTCCTCCTCATCCATTTCGCGATCTTCAGCCACCCTTACTTTGAATCTTCATCTCCGGTTTTAATATTTGAGACATTGTCCAACGACTGACCTTTCGGTTTGTGGTAAATAGGCTACGGGATTTGGGGGCTACCCAGCCCCAGCCTTCCCCTCCACGGGAACATCAGCAAATGCATGTAAAGTCGTGGCGGCCAATGGAGCCAGAAAAATCGTGGCTGCTTTCCCTGGCAGAGTGAGACAAATCTTTTGCACAAGAGGTTGTGCGTGTGGTAGTGGATCCGACCATTGCTGTGGCAAGGCGACGGACATGATGTGCTCTGATGCTGGTGGTGTAAGTCTTTTCCTCATGTTTCAACCTTCTCCCACAAACCTCTCGAGTTCCTATTTCTCTTAGATTCTTTCTCTTCCTCTTTTTGGATGTGGTTGACTGATGTTATGATCTTGATATAGACTGCAACTACCTCAGGTAAACAGATCGCAGAGTGGGTAATGCGAAACGCGGCATCTCTGAACTTGAAGTATGTCATTTGGGGACAGAGAATTTGGGCGCCAAGAGATGGTGTGAAGAGTTGGAATTTGTGGGAGACAATGGAGGATCGTGGAGATGTTACCCAAAATCATTGGTAAGTTTTATTGTGGTATCTGCATTCGTGTGGAAGTCGAAGTACTTCGCTAACACGGGTCTGTAACAGGGATCATGTTCACGTTAGCTACAACTAAAAAGTAGTAGTAGTAGAGAGAGTATCGAGAGAAGTCGGGGGAGGAACTGGTTGGATATTCTTCTCAATGGGTGGTATTAATGCATGCATGGAAGGCACTTACTTGTCTTTGGCCCCTCCTTGATTTCGTCAAGTCGTCTGCATATCCTCGAGTACAACGTGCAGAGAACGAGAAGAAACTCAAACAAAGGGAACCATGGATATTTTTATTTGTCTTTTTTATTTGCTATTCAAATTGGTCTTCTCTTCTAAACCTTTCCGGCCAAATCGAAGCAAAATGAATCTTATATACATGATAACGACGTTCCATTCCACGTCTTTCACAGCGAACGTGCCCCGAACCCCAAATATTCTATCCCAAACTCCAAAAGAAAATGCATTGTGCAGCGTTTTTTGCGTCCCATAGACTCCTCAATTGTATATACACGTCGGCCACGTATCTCTCGTTGCCATCTCATCCGGATCTAGTGGACACCCTGTACCCACTCAATACCCTTCTCAGCCATGATAGGCCATGTCAAGAAGAAAGCGAAGAATGGGAAGTAACTATCACAACAAACAATTATTAGCCTCTCACACAATTCCAATAGTCGACAAAGCACTTTGCTAGGTAAGGTACTTACAACTTGGCAGTGTCAGCAGTTTTCCTGACTTGTTTTGCCCAGTCACCCTTCGCATGCACCGTTCGCGATGAAGCTCGCGAGATGATGTGAGAAGCCGATGGTGCGGCGGTGGTAGATGAGAAACGAGCGATGTGGTGGCCAGAGCAGGAGAGGGATCGGCGGAGGGCACCTGTGGTGTTGAACTCCCACGCGTTGCGGATGATGGGGCGGAGAAGAGGAGTGAGTGTTTGAGAAGACATTTTCGTTATGTGAGAAGAGTTGATTCTTTTTCTTCAGAGAGGAGTGTGGTTTGATTGGATAGAGGGGAGTTGTTGTATTTGGAGTTGAGAGTTTTCGATCGAGTGAAGGGAGTTGTTATGTGCGAACTGAGTTGAGTTGGGTTGAATGGGTTATAGAGTAATAACAAAAGTCTTAACTATCTACGGATCACACAGAAGATATATACTCTCCATTGCCCATTTCGAAACAAATCGTAGCATATTGTCCCTCTGCCGCCGTCTCCCGCCGTCAACATAGCATCATAACTGCATCCTGCCCATCAACATCGTATCACCAGTACTTGCATACAAGGAATGCTCACCCCATTTCCAGCTTACCGGGATTTACTCATCTGGAACAGCAAGTTTCTGATTGGATATTTAATAAGCGATGTTGTTCGCATAGCCGGTTATTTGCGGACGCGTAAAGAATGTGTGTCGATGTCGATGGGGAATGTCGTGATGTTGTTGGCGGAGTTCGCCGCTTTGGGCTGTTTATGGGGTGAGCATCACCTGATGTTTTGGGACGGTGAGGTGATGACATAGTTTACACCCAAAAGGTCGGATTAAATGGTCTTTGATATATCTAGACTGTTCTTTGGGTATGGGAAGGTTTTTGGACCATTCTAGATGGGTCGTGGCGGGATTGTTGGGAAGTGATTGAGTTCTGGGTGGTTGTGGGATGTTTAGCTTAGCGAAGGTCTGGTTGCGATTGAGAAACAATTTGTTCAAAAGCCATCTAGAAAAATACTAAATACACCCAATTTAGCTTGAGCTTGCTGTCTTCATTCTTTCGGTGTTTACAATACATCTTACAGACCGTGCCAATCTTGGTCCATGGCGTGTCCCAGCGCAGCCGAAGCCAGGCTCGCCACCACGCGTCATGTTTCTTCCTGAGTATTCTCGATGCAATTTCCAGCAAGGCTTCCACAGGTTTCATTTCAAACTTCTTCATTTTCTTGTCTCCCAAATTCCACCTATGAGTTAACATACCCCATTACAGGAATGACAGCATATGGCCAGAACATGACAACGGTAGCCAAAGGAAGGTATCTGCGAGATCAGCAATTAGCCCACACTTCGAAGAAAAGCTGTGTCTCAAAAGCACGATGGAATCATTGCGAATTAATTGCATCTTTGTTATGCTGCTACTCGTCCAGTCTACCTCACAAGCCGGTACCAGATTTGCAAGGTCTTGAGAGAGATCTAGAGCGTGGAAAATTGCTTACAACGAAAGACCTCTGCCAATATTCCTGAACGACGATCCCCATTGTGGAGGGTAATGATTCGCGGATCTAAATCTGGCTGCGGCCCTGAGTTCTTGAAGTCTGAACGCTGCACGCGAAATATTTTGGAGTACGGATGGCTTCATTTCGTGGTCGTATTTTGAGGAAGACACGGGTTCGAGGATGCTATTGTGATGGTATTTGAACACAAAAAGTTGAATGGGAGTGAAGTGAATATCTCACAGGTGTATGGAGTATGTGAGATCGTCGAGACTGAGATATGGTGACTCTTGCTTTCCCAACTTTCCCGTGAGGTCTTCACTTACTATTTGTACCTACAGGAACAATCAAACATCATATGTTGTTTTCTATCGCCGATAGAAGTATTCAGATATCGTACGACGATATGTATTCAAAAAGACATTAAGAGAGGAGCAAAGAGCGCGGAAAGCGCGGTCAGTGGGCGCGGAGACGTTGTAAATCTGAGCAGAATCCCGTTGCGGATATTGATCGCGGTTGTGTCTGTACGAAGATGACCAAGCTATTTCTGCTGGAAGCAAACACCTAACATAGGTTTCCCCTCACTTATGGACAAACGCATTCAATTTTGAAGTTTGCTGCTAATATGGAATCCCGAAAGACAATTGAGTGGCTCGGGCTTTGAAGTACAAAATCAGGCGGGCTTTGCGAGACCAGATATTGTCATTAAAGTGGTGTGAGTAGACACTTTTCTATTCCGAGGGGTCTTTCAATTGAAGAAAGGGATAGTTAACGGCGAGTCAAGGTATCGGATATAACTCAATACCAAGCTTGGAATGAATTGTCTGGATGAGAGCGTCCATATGTGGAGAGGCGACAACTAATTCCGCTCTCTTGCAGCCTCTCTCCAGCGGAACAGCAACTTGCTTTCCAAAAAGCATTCTTTTCAACCTAATAGCATAAATTCATCGTTTGTCTCATAACTCTAGCGTCCAAATCAAGCCAAGCCACTCAATGATGACCCTCGGGAGCACCATGCCAATCCGCCTCAAACCTCCCCCATCCCCCAGTTGGCTCTTCGGATAGCCTCAGCTCATGAACGACAAAGTCATAATGCCCGTCTGCCGGTGTTTTACCCTGGCACACATTCCCACCCATTGCAATATTAATAATGATTTGCCAATCACTCATCCTCCTCGCCCCAGCCGGAAGCTCCGCTTTCATAACCGCCCTCCCATCAATATACCACACCAGTCTCCCACCTCCCGTATTCCTGCCCGCAGATTCATCTTGTTGCCATGCAAATTCATATCTGATCGGTCTGCCGGTGTACATATCACCGACAGTGGTATCAACAACGCGGTGCTTGTTCCAATCTTCTCCATTGAAATGTCCCCAATGTAAACAGGTGTGATTGATATTGTCCGCATTCCATGTCTCCAAGATATCAATTTCGGCTTCATTGGGCCACTGGAAAGGCTCGTTGGGAAGGAGCCATAATGCTGGCCAGATTCCTGGTGCGCATGGCGGGGTAGCTACAGCAATCAAGCTTCCCCGTTGTCTGGAGAGCGTTTGGTGGGATGTAAGTCTTGCAGATGTGTATTGTCCATTTTGGGAGAGGGCGCGTATGACAAGTTTGTTGTCAGGTGTGTGGAAGGAGTTCGCAGAATCCGTGATGTAATTTTGGAGTTCTTGGTTTCCCCATCCGTGATCTCCGGTCTGGTGCTTGAAGTTTTGGGAGACGGGAGCCGATGGTGAGAAATTGGGTGTCCAATATGTAGGATTGGGTGGGAATGAAGAACCCGGTTTGTTTGGAGGTAGACCTGGTTTGTTCGATGGTATCGGAGGAGGAGGTTGGAAATTCTGCTGCGGAGGAGGGCTATACGGGTTATTCTGCTGTGGAGGAGGGCTGTACGGGTTATTCTGCTGATATTGCGGTTGACCGTAGCTGCCCTGCGGCGGGTATTGGTTTGGAGGCGGATATTGTCCTTGCTGTTGATTATATTGATTCTGCGGAGGAGGTTGGTTTCCTGGGTACTGTCCTGGAGGAGGTTGTTGGTAGTTTTGGGGAGGGTAGTAGCCTTGAGGTGGGGGTTGCTGGTGTTGCTGTTGATTTTGATTTTGAGGTTGCGATCCAAATGGAAGAGAGATATTATGTTGTTTCGCGAGACCTTCGGCTTTGGCTTTCGCCTTGCCGAGCAGAGACTGAAAGTCCGGCATGTTGTCGTGAGAAGATACAAAAGACGCTGGTGTTGATGCCGTGATGAGGGAAGAAAAGAGACAAGAGTGATGTCAGTGGAGGTTCACGACATTGGGAGAGCTTGGCATTCCGCTCTGCCCAGCTTCAGTGTGCTGTGACACAATGATTGACAGATTGAGAGCTCTTTCTTGGTATTATGGCTAGTGCATGACCGTTCTTATTTCAAAGATCGATTTATCTACTCAATTCCGATAAATTAGCGAGATAACATATCATAAGATATTAGGTATCTATGCTAGCGTTAGCTGATCGCCGACCCATCGTTTGAGCCACCCGCTGTTGTTGTGTAACATAGAATGTCGCTTGTTTACTTTGGAATAAGCGAGAGATTATATTTAGTTATTAAGTAAAGCGACTAGAGCCTGTCATTCTCCCTTCAGAAGTTCTAAGATTTATTTTTCATATCTTTACATCCCCCAGTAACAAACTGTCTACGAGCATATATTTCCATCCACCACGCTCATAGCAAAACCCCATTCCTCTTGCTTCCCTCCGAACTGACCCCCAGCCACCCCCATTGCAGAACTCTCACCAACTTTCAGCCTTTTTCTGCCCGACACCATCAACATTTCATCTTCGGTCATTTCTAGTTCTAGTTTGACTTCCTGGGTAACTTCGCCTCGGATATTCTTCAGACTTCTTTTCCTCAATTTTCGGTATAGTTTTTCGACTTCCGCTTCCACAACATAGTAGTCTTCCGGGTTAATCATTGGATGTGGACGGCCGGTACTGGTTTGTTGCATCCTTGCATTCATCAAGTCAACTAGAAGATCCCGAGAATATAGTGAGGCATCGTCACGTTGAAGAAGTTCTTTCCACGAATCCACAATATATCATCGGATAGGGCTTTTCTCCATCGTTGCTTGGTAAACTTCATGCAGAAATAGTGGGGAGAAGGGTTTCCAGCCTGTTTCCCTACGATGTCTTTCCAATTACAAAATAATGTTAATCTGGCATAGCGAGTCGATCTGCGAGGAGCCAAAGCCGCACCATCTGCCATGGAAAGCGGGTGAGCTCTGCGTTGGAGTGGATCCGACTCGTGTACATCTAGGACACAACCGCCCCGAATATTTCGGGGTAGGGACACATAACGCCCAAACTGACTTTCTCTCCTTCGTCTAACAGAGTCTTTTGCGTCTCATAGTCATTCCTGAGACGGTACGAATAGTAGCACAAGAAATTTGCGTGCACTTCAAAAGTTAAGGTAGGGATATCCGGAATAGCAATGTCCCCCGGATCTACTATTCTGACGGTTGGTTGAGGATCATTGTGAGAATATTAAGAAATGAATTTTGATGCCTTATGTGTAGGTACTAACAATAGTTGCGGAGGAGGTCCCTTGATAAATTGTTTTTCAGGTCGATTGGGTTGGTCACCCTGGCCTTAAGCCATCGTGCGTTGTGACTGTTTAGGATTGAGAGCGAGCAAGACCCTCGGACTGAATCAGATAGTTAGGCTAATACATTAAAGATTAATCAAGCAATACCGAAGAAACAAAGAAATCGCCATTGATTTACCTGTGTATGGGTCGAGTCGAGCTGGGGAAGACTGTGGGACGCAGGTAAAGCTCGGCTGCCGGATTAATCATATAGAGATGTCAGACACTTCGCGATTTCGGACGTGAGAGTAGATGAGTGGTAATGAATCTGATAGAAAAGGCAGGAATTGGAAGGTCAAAGTTCGAAATCATTAGTCTGCCTGAAAATTGAAAAAGGAGGCCAACGTTCTCACCTGGCAACCGTCACTGACCCACAGAGAGCAGAAATCTCCTCAGCCAGTTCGACAGCACCCGCTCAAAATCGGCTCTTGCTCTCACTCATGGCATCTCAGAATTCGGATCTTTGGTGAAACACAGTAATTTCATCGTTGATGCTGGATCACTGTCTCGAGATTATAGGATTGGAACGGAAAACTCAGAACAGCGTCATAAATCGTCACGAATGGCAGTTGCGGAGAAGATTAATCCCGTCCATGCCTTCGATAAAAGAATAAAACAGACAGCGGCGAGAAAGGAAAAGATAGAGAAAGCTTCAGAATGGAATCCCGAGGAGAAGAACCCGGAGGAAGAAGGCGTTAAAAAGAAAGGTTATGAAGAAGAAAGTTACGGGGGAAAATAGATGGAGAAGGCGAACTGGAGGTCAAAGAACTGCGCAACATAATGGCCCGGCTCACGAAAACAGAAAAATGCAAGAAAGAAGGGTTGCTTCTTCAATCTTCCAAAGCTGGACGACCGGAACAAGCGAGTATCATCGCCAGAAAGTCAAAGTCTGGAGAGTCAGGGACAAGTCAAGATGATGGGGGAGAGGGATGGATGCTCCAGCTCTCGGTCAATGTATGACCCCGAGCCACATGTTTGGCGATGAAACAAAGAGAAGCAGTAAATAGAGTGGGAAGGGTTAGCGGAGGGAAATTGAGAGAGATGTTCGAATCAACAGTAAAAGTCGTAGAGCGAATCTGATGCCAAGCAAGTGTTGATATATCTTACCTACCTGCCATCCCATCCCATCTCTTCCCCTTCCCCTTCATCTTCACCTTCGACTTCCAAAAGGGGAGAGAGCAAGCAACCACACTAGCGTGCTTCTTTGCCTGGGGCCTCCTTCTCGCAGCTTCAGAAGCTCGCTCTCACTCTCGCAACCTGCTTCTCCTTCTCCTTCTCCATTTCCTTCTCCATCCTTCTTCAACACCTTCTTCAACACCATCTCCATCACCATCTCCAGCACCATCTCCATTACCATCTCCATTACCATCACCATCTCATCCTCTCATCCAAGGTGCGTGCAAGGTTCTCCAATGGCCACCTTGCTCAACACGATCCTTCCTTCACTCGATCGCACTGTCCTCCCTCTTTTGATCCTTCCTTGTGTACAAGGGTCGTTCTTGCCAGCTTATCCTCGACAGCGTCGGGGGTTCGACAGTGTGCACCCCCCTTTTCTTAGCATCCTCTTCACCCAAGACAAAATCCATTCGCCTCGAACTTGCCGGTAATCTATCAATACCATGACTGACCATTTCCGCAGAACTGACTTATGCCGGGAACCTTGGCCGTCATGGAGCCCGCCACTTCAACGGCCGTTGCAAGAAAACTCTTTCCCCGTTGGATCGAGCATGAACAGCTCATCGAGCAACTGAAGACGTGTGGCCAGGTTCGACATAAACTGCGTGATCTGGAGGTAAGTGGCTTAGGATCGCCAGCATTGATTGACGATCTAACTGACCTATCTTGCACAGCATGACGACAATTCCCCAGAAATGGTTTCAACCATTACAGAACTCTGGACGCTCATTGACGCCGTGGAAGTGTTTTATGAGTGTCAAAACCTTCGAGTAAAGAAGTACCGCGAAGAACGCCAGTTCATCGAGAAACAGATTGCAAAATATGATTATCTTGCCAGTCGTCCCAAACAATCGTCCAAAAAGTCGACATGGAAATCTGTACCAGTCTGGGAGGACTCCAGCAGTGAGGAAGACGACATCGCGGAAATGAGGGCCTTGAATCTTGATGGTAATTTCTCTGTTATCTTCTTATGGGGACCTGCTAACACGCAACTACACAGTTCCTGGCGCGAAGAAACAAGTGATCGGTCTTTCCGCTCAACTCTTCTACGAGGCAGTCATGTCTGCAGGCCTTGAAAGTGCTATGCAAGATTTCGCTCTTCGAGCTGATCTGGAAGATATCACGGTCGAAAAACGAGACCGCGAGACCGGCGGGTTTCTCAAGTCTCTGCTGACAACTTTCGACCATCTCTCGGTTGCTCGTTGCAGCCTGATTATTGAGATGCAGCAACGCATCGCCCATTATCAAAGATTACATTGCCACCATTATGTTGAGAACTGTGAAGACAAACATGATGGCCTGCAACCTTTCGGTAAAGCTAAGGTGGATGAACAGCTTCACATTCAAAAGGAAGCTTTGGAGCGAACGGCCACACAGGATGAGACTGGGAAGAAATATGAGCCTCTTCAGGAAGGGTCGATATTAGCGGACAATCGGTCTTGCGAGATTTGCGACCATTTTGGTCATTCGTACGCAGCTTGTTTGCAGGAGGGAAAGGCGAAGGTTTCCGATTCCACCAAAACTGAAAAATATTCTTTAAAGGCTTTTGAGAAGGAGACAGCCAACACAGGCCATCTCATAGTCTTCAAGGCACTCAATGTACCAAATTCTACCGCCCAAAGAATTCCATTACCTTCGCGACCTGCACAAGGTAAACTTTCTGCTCAATTAGGCTCGAAGCCGCCCCGAAGTGGCAAGCATTGGTACGTGAACCGTAACGGCCTGAGGGAGTGGAATTGCAATTCTCCGCTCAATTCGCAGGATGTCCCAGTGTCGTCTAAAGGACTAGAGAGTAACAACATTTCTCAAGAGGCCCCGTATGGCTTGGAAGAGAAGAAGAATATGATCGTACTTGAGCCCGATGTCGACTACCTTCTCACCGGAAAGTACAAGGTAGACTACCAACGCTGGATAATGAACTAGAGGGGAAGGGGGAGAATGATGAGAACTCCACTTGCGTGAAGGAGGCAAGAATCAGTGAGCCGCTTGCGTTCGATCGTGGCCGCCTTCTCATCGGGGTCCTATGACGGGATACCAATCTTGGGATTGAGGGTTGAGTGGGTGTGTGGATATATTGCTGTTGAACCTTGGGGTTATCATTGCTTATTATGGGGGAGATCGGTCGAGGAGACGGGAATATGAGATGACGAGGGTTCCTAAGAATGAAAGACTTTGGTTTATGATTCCTCATATGTAGCTACAATTCAAATTAGCAAGAACGATACGAGTTTTTGATCAGAGTGCGAAGCGAGTGGCACTTGAGAGTTTAAATGTTCCCAAGGAGATCTATTAAGCCTGCCATTCCTAGAAAAGTTGTAGAAAGTGAAATTACAGAACGTTGCAATCCTCTGCTTGCTATTGATCATACCAGCTCAAGAACTCGGACTTACATTCAATTTTTTGGTTTGTGACAATGGATTGCAGTTGCCAAAAAAAAAGAGAATACTGGAATGTATGGGAGACAAAATAAACTTTCTCTTCTACTAACTTGTAAAGGCCTCTACTCTGAGAAGCGTTCTATCTTGACTCGAAATTCCTGCCTCGAATCGCCGTTCGGTTTCGTAGAATAACTCCTGTCACTCTCGAACTACTTTGGTGAAGTTCGCAATTCTCATCGACACCTTCTCTTCATGGCACGTCTCTGTGTTGTGCCAAGTTCAACCTCCGCCCATGTCTGCTGCATCCAAACCAGAGGTTCGCTAGTGTGGTCCTGTGTCAGATGCTGCGTTCAAGGCACCAATCTGAGGTTGTCTTGATGTGTCGTTTCCCCATCGACGCAATGTTCATCCTTCGTTTTGTGTCTTCCATCAACTTTCCCGTCCTTCACTTCAATCCCACAAAGATGATCAAGCAGCTCACTCGCCTGACCCTGCTCTCTGCAATCTCGGCCTCCTCCTCTCCCTCATCCCCATCTATCTCCATCTTTTCTCCCTCCTCGGCATCCGCATCTTTCTTTCCTTCTCTTCCCTTCTGAGAACCCGCCTTCTCGACAATATCATCAACAGCACCCACACTCCCAGTTTCAAACCGTACCCTCAACCCCTCCTCCTGCTGTAGCGACACCGCAATCTGCAAAGCCTTCTGAATGGCCCTCCCCGTAGCTCTCAATTGTACCTCCTCTTCTCTCGGATTCTTTCCCCCATTCCCTCCGACTGCACTCCCATTATTCCCCTTCCCAACCTTCACCCTTCCTCCACCCCTTCCATTCCCATTCCCCCTCCCTCCTCCCCACCCGCCACCACCAAACCCAGCAACAGCAGCCTCAATCTTACTCAACACCTCCCTCCCATTCCTCCCATTAACAAGTTGCAATTCCCCTGCTGCTCTGCCTTCCACAAATCCAAGTAATTGCTTGACGCGCTTTAGTATCGCGATGAAAGGAGACGAAGTCGAGATATATACAATTTTTGGCGTGAGAGCGGAAGTGTGGGGGGAGGGGATCGCGGGGTGGAGGAGAGGGCGTTTGGAGATTTGGTGGGCTGGGTTTTTGGGTTAGTTATTAGACTGTTGTTGAGAATTGTAGGGAGGGAGGATTGGAGGGGTGGTGTATGAGGTGAAGGAGAACAAACTGGGTGGTAATCGGGCCAATTTCTTGTGCTTTTGCTGGGCTTTAGATTTAGTTGGTGGAGCAGAATTTCGTGGTGGCATTTTTGCGGTCGCTCTATGCCTTGCGACTCGTATTTATCTGTGCTTTCGGAGGAGATATTTGAGAGATATCACGAAGAGAAGAAAGTCGAGATATTGGAGTCGCGAATTACTATTTTCGATACTAGGAGCTCTCCACCGCCTTATTCTGCCGTGAAGCTATCGGTCATGATGCACATGCGCGCAGCAACCTCTCTCGAATGGAAATGCATGATTTCCCGATAGAACTTTTCACGGTATCCTTTCTTTCCCAATTTTATAATTATCAATACAAAATATGTCAACAGCAATATATCCTCCCCTTGAACCGGTCTCCCTCAAAGCAGCAGAAGACCAATCTACCGTTCGTCCCCCCCAATCATCTATCTAATATTTAGAACTACTGGACGACTGACATACCTACCTCTCAAAACAATAGGCCAACGAACTAGCCTGGCTCTTAACCTCTCTCCAAGAATCACTCCTCGATCTCAAATCCGGCCTCGAAGAATGCTACGCGCTTCTTGCGCCGATAGAACCGGGGAGTACACTCGTGCTGAGTAGTCCTAGAAGTGAGAGTATCAAGGGACATATTACACGGGTTGGAACTCTAGTTGTTAAGGGAGTATGTCTCTCCCACCTCCGCTGCTACAAAATGCGCATTTCTACATTTGCCCATTTAGAAAATTATACAACTTAAATAAAGACAACTGCTAACATATTCGTGTGTTAAAAAAATAGCAAATTACACTCCGTCTGAAAACCCAAAACCCGCTCACCCTCAGCCTAAACCCCACCTCCACAACTCCAATCTCCATTCCAGCCCTCGACCACCTCCGTGCCCTCTTAAACCAGTCCCTAGATTGCATCGATATAGCCCGCTGGACGGGTGATCGCCAATCCGCCTCCTTCATCAGCGGACAAATGCGCCTACTCGCCTCCATCCTCGCAGAAGCAAGTTCAGTCCTACGCGGATTTCAAACCACCACATCCACAACGACAGAATTAGAAATAGACCACCCCATCACCGAATTCACCCAACCAACCTGGCACACCACTCCCACCCCCTCCTCCTTCTCCCCCCCATTACCAGCAAACCTCTCCTTCCACCTCACCCTAACCCCCCCGTCCCTCTGCCTCACAATCCGCGTCCTAGAACCCACCGCCATCCAACCGCACGCCCTCACTAAATTCGCTTTCGCGATTGGTGCACAGAGGAGACTGGAACATGATGAGATGGATGAGGTGTTTGTGTATAGAGGCGAGGAGGTGAGGGTTAGGGAGAAGGTTGTTTTGGAGAGTGCAGCGGATCCGGGACTGTTGAGTTTGGGTGCTAAGGTGGCGTGGTTGGCGAGGGGGTGGGAGGGTTGAGGGGGGGTTGGAGGGGGTTATGGGGTGTTTGGATAGGTAGGTAAGGTAGGGTAGTTCAGGGGGTTTGTGAGAGGGTGAGGAAGGGAGCTGCGGGGATGTGGATGGTGTTGGTGCTGGTGCACAGGATACCTATTCTATCTCTTCCTTAGAAATACATGAATGCTGGTTTTACTCACCTTTTCTATCTAAGTTGTTCTTTGACAAAAGGAACGAAGGGGAATGAGAGTAGAGAGGGAGAGCAGCTAAGCTAGGCTTATCGGGAGATTTAGTGCCTACCAAGATCTTCACAAAGACAAAAGACCTGCTGTACTCTTCGTCTGGAGCAAGACTTCTACTCGATTTTACTAAAGTTAACCGTCAATACTCCTTGACTATATTTGGTATATGTGTAGGTATCTTAAGACAACTCGTCTCCATCTCCTAGGCAAAATCAAGATGATTCACAAATGTTAAAACTACTTACTCGATTGTAAAATTACGAATTGACAGCTTAAAATGTATGAATTCATTCGCTGAAAATATGTACTGACCGAAAAAAACTCCATAGCCATAAAGAACTAACAAAAGAAATGTTGCTAGCTGCCATAGCCATGGGTTCTGTCCGTCTCTCCGTCTCCCTCTCTCTCTTCCCTCTTTCTCTTTCCACTCCTCTGTTCTTTCTCTCTCTCTCTCTCCTGTCTACTGTTCCAGAGACGTAGCCAGCCATCATCTGTCTCTCCGAATAAAGGAAATAACGTACATAACCCCTTATTCCTTTCCTTCATCCATTCTTTTCTGAAAAATCATTCCCTTCAATCTCAACACCCGTGTCTCGGCCACCTAGTCTCCTCTCAAACCCATCCACCATCCAATCAATAAACCAATCAAGCAACAGGCGACCAAGGCATCGGTACCAAGATCTTACTCTTCATACTCTGAATCAGCGGCACAGTCTTGTGAACCGTATCTCCCCACCCCTCCACACTCCAGCTCTGCTCTCTTCTAACCTTGCGCTCCTCCAAATCCGCAAATTGCCAGAGGTGATGGACGGTGTTTAACTCTCCAATTTGCACGAACCATGCACCTACGCCTTCCATGACTTCACGTCGTGCTCGCAGACCACGACGCCAGTGTGTCTCCCACTCGAGAAGATTGCCGGGGTGGAGAGTGTATGAGCGTAGCTCGAAGACGCCACCTAGTTGGCGGGGAGAAGTTGTGGGCCAGAAGGAGAATTCTTGCATGAGGGATGTGCGTTTGGAGGTTATTAGGCTCTTGAGCTTTTTATCGAAAGCGGGGAAATCGGGGTGCGAAGCAATGGAGTGTAGAGAGTCGTGGTAGCCGTCATAACGTTGGTATTCCCAAATGTGCACTGTATGTCGTTAGCAATTTTCTCGGATATCTTGCGAAGAAGGGATGCATCATACCAAACGTATCACATTCTCCAACCTCAGTCCTCCAACTTCCTACCAGATGCACCTTGTTCTCCTCCATGCCAGCCATCTTTGGGTACCACTTCCCAACCAACTCCACATATTCATCCACCTTATCAGGCTTCACCTCGTGGAAGACAATGGAGTGAACGTATTTCCCCCTAGCCAAAACCTGCGAGAATGAATGCTCCATCTCCTTCTCCATCTCTCGACCCTCCTTCGTGCCATAGATCAGATTGCTCAACTTTCCCTTCTTCTTCGCATCTTCTTCGGCCGTTGAAGCTTCTGCAGATGAGCCGTGTGAGTCTGCCGGTTTGTGGAAAGTATGTCAGAGGAAGGGAAACTCGCATTGCTCGCATTTGGAGCAGTGGGAGATTGGGGAACTGGGGGGGTGGATAGGAGGGTAGATCTTGGGGGAGATTGGCAAAACTAACTTATTTCTTTCTTATTCTGCGCTGCCAATTGCTCCCTGAACTCCTTGCGTTTGGCCTCGAACGACTTTTTGCCTGATGGAGTGATGTCTGCGATGGCTGGAGAGCGAGACCATGACGTCGTCGTGGTGGAGAAGGGCCGCAAGGCATTTGCCGTTGTGAGAGAGCCGCTGCTCTTTACGATGCGGCGGGTGAACATGATGCTGGTTTTCGGAGAGCGATTTGGGGTACTGGGAGAAGAGGTGGTGGAAGAGAGAGTGTGGAGGTTTGGAGGGTGATGGTGGTGTGTCGAGTCTGGGGAAGGTGGATGTCGGGGAAGCTGGTCGAGTGGATCGAGCTGGGTTGGAGCTTGCTCGCTTACGGTATCTTGCTTAGGAGATTATCTGGGAGATCAGTACTGTACTGTACTGTACACAGCTGGAGAGAAATGAAGCTATTCCCAGATCCCAAAAGCTTAAGAGTGTCGTCGATGTCGAAGATGAGAGTTCGGTAGTTTGCGGGGGAGAGATTGAATGAGGAAAAGGACCTTGGGAGTTAGGACTGAGGGGGATGTGGGTGGTCAAATTCAAGCTTGGTGATTGGTCACCCCGCAATCTTGGACTTTGGACTTTAGACTTGAGTTCGTTCCCTTTGTTGACATCAGGTGACTCGAGGATACTAGTGCTCTGGTTCTACCTATTCACATGCTAGAGTAGAGACACCACTGGTATCGAAGCTTTCGGGTGAAAGGAAGACACTTTCGACTATATTTGTGGAAAGATTGATGTTGAGAGGAGTAAGTAAGGTTGAGCAACTCCCAACCACAGAAATCAATTAACCACCATGACCCTGTTTACTGAAGGACGACCTACTGTCCTACTAGTTCCACATCTTATTATCCCTTTGCCCTCAACTCCTGAAATAAGTACAAGGTAAACAAAAGTAAATATATCCTCAAATTCGCCGTTGTCCTCCCTCTCCCGGCTGATCAAATTAGGTATCTCCCGTATTTCCCTTCCCTCACTCCGTAAAATTCAAAAAATGCAATATCACAATCTCATCTCCCTACGTGCTCCTTCCACGCCACCATAACCTCATCGCTTGCATTTCCAACCAAGTTTGCCTCGCTGCTTGTTGTCTCTCCCTTTCTCTCTCCCTTTCCCTTTCCGCTTCTCTTTCTCTTTCTGTTTCCCTTCCCCTTTCCCTTTCCACTTCCACTTCCACATCTCCTCCCCCCACCCTCACCTCTGTCACAACCGCCACTCCAGGCGCACATGGCCTCGTCGTCCCAGCACCAACACCAACACCAACCACCCCCTCATCCCAAACCTCCTCATACCCCGGCGGCACCTCCCCGGGCTTCGGCACCCTCGAATAAACCGGCGGTCTCTCCCCGGCCTCATCCTCATCCGCCTCCCTCACCACCCCCGCATCCCTCTCATCACCCCTCTGAACCACAGTTCCGAGTTCAACATCTCCATTCCCATTCCCATTCCGAGCAGCCTCCATCCTCGCTCTCCGCCGCTTCTTGCGTTTCCAGACATTATAGAACGTTCCCATCGTGAAAGCTAAGGTGAGGACACCCACGGCAATGAGAACACCCGATACATCTTTGGTGAGCGAGGTACTTCCACCGGCATCGTCTTTCGAAGTGGTTGGGTTATTATTGCCTGTGTTTATGTTTGTGGAATCCTCACGGACGAGACAGCTGAATGAGGCGCTATTTGCTTGGACGACGGCATTTACCTTTCGCCAGTACGAGCAGTCGAAAGTGGGGTTTGTGCTGCTGATATGGATGCCACTTCCTGCTAGGACTGGGATATTGTTCGCATTTAGATCGATGGGGAGGTTGATGCTATACTCTGTGTTAGAGCGAACGTTGCACCCGGCCTAGGTAAGAGATATATGCCAGCAGTATGAAAAGGTAGTTAAGAGAGAAAACTAGCCTAAGATTGACACCAAGATCTTCCAATTGGAATTATGAGGACACTTAAGACAAAAGAAGAATTGGAGGAAGAAAACGTACCTAGAGATATTCCCGCTAAACTCCATCAACCCACCCACGGACTGAAGAAGACCAAACCCATCGACAACCGCCAACTGCCCATTATCAACAATTGTTAAATCACCTGACTTCCCGGCCATTGTCCCAACAGAGTACATCTTTGGGAATTCCAACTTGGTGAGTCGATGATTGCCCTCAATAATCAAAGAACCCGAAAGCCACTCGAAAGCTGGGAAAGAGATCGTTTGAAAAGAGTTGTTTTGCAGCACAACAGTGCCCGTTGACTTTTGCAGAACAGGCACAGTGAGACCACTCAGATCTGAGAACGTCGCATTCCCCACCTCGCGCATCGCAGAGAGCGTGAGCACCAAGTTCTTCGAGTTACCGCTAACGACTAGGTGCTGCGGACCCTGTTCCAAGGCGGCCAGAACAATGGTGTCTAGGAATCGGTTGTCCGTGATAGTCAAGAAGGAGTGTGAATCATCTTCCATGTCATTTGGTTGGACGAAGTTGGGGAGGGCGAAGTAATCGAGCGTCGTGAGAGCGGTATCCGAGAGGAGGAAGGTGGGAGCGGGTTCGTACGCTTCGCGTAATCGGACGAAGGGGACAGTGACACTTTGCGAGTTCCATACTGGAATTTCTCGAAGTGAAGGTAGCGATGTCCACGCGATCCGTCCAGCACTTTCCAGTACCGGGAGGTTCAAGGCGCTCAGAAGTGGTAGGTCGTGTAGATTAAACTCAAGTCCGATGCTTGTCAAATCTGGGGCGGAGATGGTAGTCAGGTAGGGCGACTGAGTGATCTGAAGACCCCCTTTGAAGGCTTTGATGCCGGGCAATGAGATGATAGTTGCGTTGGTGGTAATTAGTATGGAGTTGTAGATGATGGAACAGTTAAGTTTGTTGGTTATATCGGCTTGTGATGACAAGATTTGCGTTCGAGGGAAAGTGCTGTTGAAGGGGATGCAGGGGTCTCTGTAGGGGCCTTCTCGTTCTAATGATGCGAAGAGAGCGAATTGATTAATATTCGTTAATGCAATCAAAGAAAGGGTTGAACTTACGTGCGCTAATCGACACAGCTAGGAAGAGGGTAGTGAGAAGGAGAAAGGTAGATGATACGCCCCCAAAAGGTTGTGGAAGCCATCGCTTGGGTGAACGGCGGGGGGCGTTCTCATTCTCAACCCACAGGGTGTCGGCGAGGCCATGAAAATGGGCGGGACATAATATGTGTGAGGGGAAAACGAAACGGGATATAAACTATAAGATAGGCAATGATGGAAAGGCACCTAGTAAGATTACGAAAATAAAGTAAAACAATAGGTATAGGAAATAATGTGTGAGGTTGCGATAAACTTCTGAGTTGTCACTACCGTCTGCGCAGCACAAAGGAGGAGGAGACAGACATCAGAAGTGCGGGGTGATCAAGGGGTGATGGTGATCAATCACACCACTCACACACACACCTGCTGTCGAGTTGTGCTTGGTGCTTGGGATTATCATTAGCCGAGGGTATACCCGGCTACAGCATGTACCAAAGTATCGTCGTATACGGAGTACAAGCACTTGGCTTCAAGCAATTATTGGGCCGGTATAGGAAAGGAAATTGAGGGAAAACGTTGTATTCGCTAAGAAAGCCAGCGAGCTGCCCAGAGAAAATACAATGTGAGTGAGCGCATGACACCCTTTCCCTGTCCTTTTTTCAATTATTGAACACTACAGTCTTATGTCCATTCAGCAACACCCTCCTCTCACTGAAGAACTTAACTGCTGCCGCCAACACACCACTCTCGACATTACTCCCCTCAGCAGTCAACTCCTTCGGACTCATACCATGACCAACCCTCACTACATTCTGCTCAATAATCGGCCCCTCATCCAAATCACTCGTGACGAAATGCGCCGTGGCGCCAATAATCTTAACGCCGCGATCATAGGCTTGGTGGTAGGGCTTCGCACCCTTGAAAGAAGGCAAGAAGGAATGATGGATGTTGATAATCTTGCCACTCATAGCCGTACACAGCATAGGCGATAGAACCTGCATGTAGCGCGCCAGGACAATCAAATCGATCTTATGCTCCTTGCACAGTTCCAAGATCTTGCCTTCCTGCTCGGACTTGGTAGCTGCCGTGACGGGCAGGTGAATAAATGGGATCTTGTAAGTTGCGGCGAGAGGGGCGAAGTCCGGGTGGTTGGAGACAATAAGCGGAATCTCAATACCAAGTTTCTCGGTGGATTGGCGGAAGAGCAGGTCGTTCAGACAGTGCCCGATTTTGGAGACCATGATGAGCACGCGCGGTTTCTGGCTCGTGGAGTGCAGCTCGTAGGTCATTGTCATTGGCTGAGCGATGCTTTCAAAGCCAGCGCGCAGCTCTTCCACCGACGGGGTACTGGCATCCGCGGGTTTGAAGTGAATTCTCATGAAGAATTTCTTGGAGGTTGGGTCACCGAATTGGGAGGAGTCGAGGATGTTGAGGTTGTGCTGCGCGAGAAATCCGGTCACGGCATGCACAATGCCTGGTCTATCGGGGCAGGAGAGAGTAAGAATGAAATCCCCATTGGTGGCAGCCATCTTGCGGTTTGCTTTTGTCGTTATATATCGTGGTTGAGAGGGAAGTGAGTTAACGGTTTTGACCACACGTGCTGCTGCTGTGTGAAAATTCGATGACTCAAATGTGGACAATGGAGATGAACCTCTGAACTGTTGAAGTTGAGAAGGCGAGTGATGGTTTGTGAGTGTTCGAATTGAGGTTGATTGAAACGTAGAAATCGCTTTGAAAAATATCCGTGAATTCCGAGCGGGAATTGGGAAGATGATGGACATTATTTTTTGGCTGGTGACAATGAAGTCAACTAATAAGTGTCTTTTCTTTTCCGAGATCGTGGTCTCGCCAATCGCCAATCGCCGTTTCTGGGCTTTAGGTTTAGTCACGTGGGACTTCCTTTAGCCATTGAGATTATGGATTTGTGTGGAAGTTGAGACATGTGGGAGTTAATAATGTAAGGAGCTAATTGATCCTATTGGAGTATTGTCGAGGTTGAGATCGTTGCACGGGTCATCAAGCATAGTGTTGTTGTTGTGGTTGATGCTGTCGAATTTTGGAGTCAGAATTTTACGGACGGCTCAAATACCTGCAGTTCTCCACAACTGGCTTGAGAAAATGAGCATCCCATCTTTTCATCACTTGCAACTTATATCAAGTAAGAAGACAGAAGAATTCCTATCACGATTAGCAGCTCACTAGCGCTTCATTGACCAAAATAGTCAAGCCGGTGTCTTCGTCTCAATATATCCCTTTCCTAGAGTTTGGTGAAAGTGAAAGGAAGGATTGGAAGCCACAAAAGGATGAGGAGGTTAGCCGACTACAGATCCCACTGCTCGCTTGACTGTATCTCCAATATATGATAGTATTCCACGCGTCTCGTGCTTAGATCCATACCAGCATTTGCCCACTGAGGCAAGAGTAACAATACCGAGGTATGGCATGAAATACTTCGGAAGTTTCCATCAAGAGAACTTGGAGAAATAAGATAGAAGACATCATTCTGAAAGCGGTGGATTGACCCGTCCTTGAGACTATCAGGTAAGTGATTGATGAACTGCATCATACTCGTGGTGGCGTGTTGAATGGACGCATATGGAAATCGCAAAGGCAACTTGCCTGTTGTTGCTTTTGGTTGCAATATGCAAATGGGGTCGCAAAGGTCCTTCTAGGGTGATAACAATAATCCAAAATGAAGAGAACTTGTTCTCCTGGGCGTGAGTGCGGCGTCTCACCAATATTTTCGACATACCCGATGTCGTTCTCTGAAATCTTGCTGCTTAGCGTCGATGTTCCATCTCCGTCGGGTATCCCACAATGTACAGCCAGTCGATAGTGGCCACCTGCCTCCCAATGTACGGCCAAAAGCCCCAGAAAATGTCACAATCCAAACAACTCGGGTATGATGGCTTTCTCCTATGATACAATGTCATCCTCCACCCGCCCAGCCCATCAATCCCGCGACCAATCCCACATATCTATAATTCATGACCCAATTTGCGACCCATCGCTCGTGAAAATTTCCCCAGTGCGATCGATGTTCACCCCTCCAGATTCATGAAAAATCTAGTGCTTCTCGGCAGTCTTTCCGCTCTTCACATTTGGGTTTCTTGGATCGTTCTTGAATTCGGCGGCTATTCATCCATCCATCTCTCATCAGCCAAATCACTCGCAGATAATCATGTCCAGCGGACGGATGGGTATGGGAAGACGTACTGTTCATCAACAAGTTCTGGACGGAGTTGATTCCGTATAAGATCACAATCCCTATTTCCAGCAGTCAGTCTTTGCATGCCCCTCCCCTTCGCAACTCGAACGTCCTCCTCTCATATAGGCCATCTATATCGATTTGCGCGCTCAATGGAGCAGATAGGTTTGATGCGTACCGGCAGCGAAGAATGGAGCCATTGGCTTAGCTGTTGGAAAATCTTTCGTCAGTGTCTCTGTCTCTCTTGTTGATTCTTGCTTGTTCGCGTCGGGGGATTGCGGGTGGCCATTGAACTTACCCACGGGGGCGGGGAACTTCTTTCCTAGGAGCGACATCTTGAATTGGGTGTTTAACGGTGGAGATGGAGAGTTGTAAGGCTGGTGGAGAGGTGTTGCGTTCGATGCCGTTGGGAGTTGTGAGGCTGGTTGACTTCCCGAGAGCTCTTCGTCCGGATGAATCTAGTCTTCATTTGGCATGGTTTCATCCACGTGACCAGGCTTGGCAAAAGGGAACTTCTTCTCACATTCCAGATACTGCAATTAAATTAACCTGCCACGGTGTTGCTATGTTTTTACTTTCTTGCTTTGCACGATCAATATTCTCTTAAGCAAATCAAGATATTTGACAACGTTTCTGCTCTTATCGCTTCAAAAGATGACGCCACCACTAACACACAACACAAGCACTCTTGTGCAATTCAAGAACAAGTCGCCCTCAGGCAAGAGGCTAGAAATTGTAGCCATCCGAGAGCAAGACCTGCGATAGGAAGACAAGGAGAATAGTGATTTTGAGATACGCAGTACTTCATCTGCGCTTCTGATGTCTGAGATTTTAAAATATACCTGTACTTACGTTAAACCGCACATGAGTGTGCCAGTGTCCATGCGAGAGTCGAGGAGAAAAGGCTTTGAATTGACACCCTCCATCACCTGTTGGTACGTACGTCGGATGCAACGGATCAGATTGATACGTTTTCACTTTCGATTTCTCGAGTGCGAAGCCTTTTTGGCGGTGACTGCGAAGGACCAGTTGCTAATGGTAGGCTAGCATATCGGACTTCTGAGCTGGTGGTGCGACAGTTGAGGGTAAAAGTCCTTCCTTCCCGATCTTTTGCTACAAGAATTCTTCTCATTGATCCCTTCTAAAATTTTCAATCTAGCTTCTAGTTGTGCAAGGAAAATCAAGATACGACAGATGAATGATAGACAGATAGATCAAATACTGATCGCTTGCAAATTGGCCACTACAACAATCAGAAACAGAACACCGAAAAACCAAGTTCAAAGTCGCCCCAAACAGGATAGAATCGCGAAATACAACGGGAATATCCTGTTTAGATTTCTCCATTCCACCACCCTTCATTGAAAGCCATGAAGCTGTCCATCGTCATAGGAGATTCGTAGATTTTATAAGACACAAAGTCATCAGACATTGGATACGACTCATCCATCCCATTAGCAATACCACCTTGGCCAATTCCACCAAGTTCGTTATTGAGCCGCGGCATCAGGTATGGAGCGTCATCTCTGCCATATGACAGTGTCGAAGTAAAGTCCGTGTCGATGAAGCTTGCAAAGGAATCCGCAATGGGATCCTGAGCGTGTCCCCCCAAATGTTCAAATTCATCAACCACTCCCACATTCTGCATCTTCAATTTACACCTCTCCACCAAGCTCTCCAAGGGCTTCCAAATCGCCTTGGGATCCACCTCGCTCACCCCAAGACAATCCTCAAAGGCATAATTAACGGCCGTCCACGCCCGCTGTAACCGCTCCGGCGGCTCATTCGAACAGCAGATAAGATTTAACAAGTAAGCAACTGGGTGCCAATGTATGTGCGATCGCACGATCCAACTCAGTCCTATGGTGGCGGGGTCGTTGATGGCTCTATGCTGCGATTCAATGATCTCGCAACTGACTGCTGTCAACTGCTCGATCATGGCCGGGACAGGTGGTCGGCGCTTTTGTAGCCATTGATGTGGAAGAGAGGACATTGAATTACGAGCGCGAGTTTGAGAATGACGCGGTGGCCGAGTTTGAGTGCCATTTGTTGGAAGGGGACGGTGGGCGAGCAGAGTTTGAAGTACTTGCTTTCGAGCGTTTCTTTGCATTCTTTGAGGTGGAGACACTGGGAAAGGACGTCTTGTCTACTGCCGGTGAGATCACCCATTGTTTTTCTGTTGCGATGGGAGTGGAATTCGTAGAGCTTTTTGCTAAGTTCGAACTGGTTTTGTTAGAAAGATAAATACTGTACAGTCAAAACAGATAATAAAGGGAGCTCACTCTAATCAATGGCCAGGTGAGCTCCGTAAATTCTGCTCTCTCAATGGGAGGGGTCGTATCTGTGGTTGATATGTCGGCGTCGTTGATGTTCAGAGGCATTCTTGCATCGGCTCGATGGATCTGTGATGGAGTAAAACCGCACTCTTCAGCAACGAGAACATCTAGTTCTGTTATGTACCACCAAAGCCTTCTTCTCATCTCAGTCGCAAATACGGAAAGTTTGAGCACTGATCCATCGCGATGAACTCCAAGAGTCTGTGCCACTTTTCAAGTAAAAGAGTTAGTCTCAGGTAAAAGAAGGTGTGTATTGGTGGAATGGTCCTGCATTTCTCAAGACACTTTCGAAAAGCGATCTTTTCTCAAACTTTTTCTTTCTCTTCTCTCTCAATTTGAAGTACCAGAAAATGAAAAGTTAGTTTCACATACTGCGCATGGCAATACCACAAAGCATCCACATATTTCGAGCTTGCTCGGATCTTCGACTGCTGATCTATAGAAATCAGTGGTTGAACCAAGAAATGAAATCGAAAGACTGAACTTACCAAAAAAATGACAAAGGCTTGAAGAGTGACCAAGGCCTCCGAAGTCATGAAATTAGCTTCCATCAAAGCCTCTTGCACCTCTCTCCTTAATACGCCAAGCAACGTTTGCCTCGAAATTCCATAATTCCAACACTCCTCGTCTCGCATGGTGTTGACAGCAGCATATTTGATGGCAGCAAAAAGACAGTCACATTCTGCGTTTGATTGTTGATAGCCTCCCACGGCTGCTTCGACCACTGGCTGGAGAGAAGGAATGTGGAGAATCTTCATCACCGGGTCCACATTGTGCACATATACTGGCCAGAGATCTTCCAGACCGACAACATTGCATATCTCTTCTCGGCGCCTCTGAAGAGTTGGTCCACCAAACAACTCCGATGTGATCAACTGTGAATTTCCAGACTTTTGGTCTGCTTTTGATGGATTGATTTCTTCGAGAAATGTCCCCAAATCAGATGCCTTAATTACAATCACATCAGTCAGAAAGGTGGTTTAACATTTAACACTGGTGGGTGTAAGGTAAAACAACATACTTCCCATGCGAAGTTTGCCCAAGAGCTCGTTGATATGTACCGGCTTTTATCCTCTCCAATAATTAAATGTCCAAAGAGACCATCGAGAGTTTCGCCTTCCTCTTTGACCTCGACCGTTGTCGCCTCGACAGAACCAACGGCGACTGGTATCTCAGATGCAGTACTACTTTCATTCAACGTTTTATGAGCTCTCAACTTTTCCTTCGCTTGCTCCAGGGCATGCTCGAGTTGTCGCACTCGGGCGACGAGATCTACCGATTTCCTTGCTGGCCGACGCGGTTCGCGCTGAAGAGCTGGTTGGGCGCATTCGTGACCGTAGGTCAGACATCTTGTACACGGATACTTCCTGTCACATTTTACCTTCCGTCTTTGACAAGTGACGCATGGGTGTCGAGTTGGATAATTGGGGTCCGTGTGGATAGATTCTGCACTTGCACCAGTATGAGGAGGAGCGCTAAAGCCGAAGCTGGGAAAGGGGGTTTCGGGGGTGGGAGCCATCATTCTGGACCTGGACCCTTAATAACCTTACTTGAATAATCCACAGCAGGAACAACAACAACAGGAGAAAGCTTATGCAAAGAACTGTTGACTGACATCACGTATACATCAATGGTACTTATCTTTCGACGGCTTATCAAAAGATGCCCCGTCTTGGAGCCTCGAGGACGTGAATAGATCGAAAGGAGACATATTGAGGGCTTTAGTCAGCATGCTGCAGTTGTCTTGGGATTGATCTCAGATCTTCCAACGAACGACATCTTCACGTCCAAGACAAATACCGCCCCAATACCACAGAAGAAGTCCGAAGATCATCAACATCGTACGACGAATTATCAAAGCTGCTGCTTTCGTCATCATCAACATCTCCCTCTCCCTCTTTCTCTCTCTTTCTCTCTCTCTCTGTCTGACCCGCCCCCTACGTTGCGAATACAACCTCCGAATCAATGTCTCTTGTCGCTCCCTCCACCAATTACCGCGTTTGGGGGTTGCAAAAGGAACACTTGATAAAATTGGAGACGGGGCCGTTTCTTGTTGAGGGACGGGTGAGTGACGGGTGAGAGACAGCATAATTGACGCCCATGATACGCTGGTTCTCAACGCAACATGGCAAGGGATGCGCGTCCATCTTATCAGGACGATGACAGAATATTCGAAATACGCGGGAAGAGGGTTGAGCAAAGGAATGCTCTTAAATAAATATCTGGACCTCAAGTGATGTCTATGATTGCCAGTCATGGCTAATTTGATGACATATCTTAATTGATCAGTCCAGCGCCTTGAATATCCTCTTCATAGGACCTTTCCCTTCCTCTACAAGAGCATCAAATGGATTTCTTGATAGTCTCCGCCCCCATATCTTGGCCGATGGGGATTCCATCCGTTATACCTCAATGTATCCCAGACCTTCCGCCTGTCCGGCTCCCTTGCATCATTGCATGATCAAGTGTTGCTACATTTCTCTCGAAGCCGAGAATAGATCCACCAGAGCCTGTTCTTAAATGGAATAAGGAAGTCGAGGCCGACGTGGCAGCCAAAGATTTGTCTTCATCGGTTTTGACTTCAAAGGTTGAAGTTTGGTACAATGCAACAACTTATTGTGCACCAGAATATTACGGCATAGCCTGAGATGACAATCCCTAGCCATTTCTATAGCTCAAGGACTCTTTGACTTCAAGTTGAAGGAAGTTCGGGTGCGGTGGATATACATACTTAGCAAAAAGAGAGCGGCAGCATGATTGAGTGTGTTGCTGTCATTAGAATAGTGAATTCTTTTCTCTTCCATGCCGTCTTCGAATTAAGTCTGTTTCTGTAACTGCAATTGCAGCGTCGTCGACAGCACCGAATTACAACTTACAAGAACCGCCATTTTGAAAGAACTTGTTTATTTGAGCCTGGGTAAAATCCGATTTTGGACGAGGAGTCTGCCTCGCATGTCGACGGGGCAGGGCAATCACGTTCATGGAGGAGTCACATTCACGGAAGATTTCCGAGCTGCAATAAATCATTAAATTCTCAGGGTTGGTATTTGGCAGTGAGAATCGTGAGGTTGAGCAGCTCGTAGACTTTTGATCGACAATCGAGGGTAAGATCTTCTGACGCGCATATTACGTTTCGTAATGTTCACAAGACTTTCGACTTATATTGTAAGACCTGGAACTAGTAGTTCCCAATGCTTATAACTGTATTACTCATTCAGTTAATTGCCAGCTGTTGCGCGAGCCATGAAAAGATGAGTAGATGATTCCACAACAGGAGCTCAGGCCGTATCAAGGTAATACTCTTGAATATAGGAAAATAGAAAACCAAACATCCTCATCTTTTCGGGTTGGTTTTGAGTCACACCAACGTAAATCATCCAGGGTTAATGAACCAACAGAGCCCGAAATCCAGACTGTCACTTGTGCAGCTCACAAACGCGAACCCAAAAAAACTACACCTAAAAGCCACGTCAACTTTCCCAGTCCAAAGAAACAGAGGCAGGCAGAGGATACGAAGATAAAAGTACCTAGTAATAGAGCTGGAGTGTATGAAAATGCATCAAAATTATAAGATCTAATCGTCATTTCTCCCTGTAGATCTGGGCCCTGGGGAAAGTCCCCCAAAAATTCTTAAATATCTTGCTCGGCAACGCATGGACAGGATCCCCAACAATGTGCCCACGACGCTTCAATTGAAGGTAGAGTAGCACGAAAAAAAGGAATTGATGGAAAGATGCCCAGTGCATCTTGGGGTCCTTGAAAAACAGTAAAAAAGGAATTAATCGAAGTTTGTCCACTTCTGTAACTATTTGATTCCATGGTCAAAGTAGTAAGAAAAAAAAGAAGAATGCTTATTCAAGCTCCTTCGGGAGGGCTCGAACCTCCAACCTCTCGATTGAATGTATATTTATTTTAACAGTCGAACGCGCTAGCCAATTGCGCCACGAAGGAATGGATTCAGTTGTTGTAACCAACTGGACTGTTGAATCGTTGGAGACTCGGAAAGCTTATGTGAAGATATCAATCACTTTTGGTGCGTTGCAGGTTTTATGTTCGGCTTTGTGGGTGTGCGGGTCTTGGCCCCACTAGCACCACTGTACAATAGGGCAAGAGGCAACTTGCATGGGCAGTAGTTTGGATGAAAAGGATGTGCAACGTGTTATTTTTTGATGTGATGAGTGGTTAGCGTACTTTAAAAAATCATCACTTAATTAATTGGGGTGGAATTGATTTGGCTAAATTCAGCGAACTCTCTGGAGGTTTTAAGATGCGTGGGGGGTCCATGCAAATACATTATTGGAGGGGGGGCATGAGGTGGGTAAGTTACCTGTTGCATTTCAGTTAAAAAAAGGTAAGCTCGCGACGTACAAAGCTCATAAAAAACATGCTGAACTCAGTCACCATAACTTTTGTTGACGCCTTAACAATTTTGCTCAAGGAAATTTTCCTTCCTTAACTTCTCAATGTGTAGTAGCCTAGAATATAAAATTCCGATCAATGTCTGTTAAGATAATCAAGGTCAAAAACACTCGTGTGTATAGTATTCATGATAGATACTGTCTTCAAAGCTTGGTTCTTTGAAAGCAAGGAAAAATCAACTAATTCGAATATTCTCAGTCATCGTGAGATGGTTTGTTCCACATAAATTCACAATTGATAACAGTAGACCTCACAATTTCGCAAATATCGTAAATTGTAAACTAAAGTGATTAATTGCATTCTACGCATAGCAAAATTATTGTCTATCTGTCCCCTTTGATCAAAAAATTAGCTAACCTTTTCCCAAAGGGGGAATATGGAAAGGAAAGAAGAACCTTTGCTCGCTAAGTTCCGAAGATCAACGATATGAAACTATTCTGCATCTAAATGAATCCAGAATTTTAACACACAGACCTTCGAGTTACGGGACTAGTTATATTATGATCCCCGATTGAGGATGAATCGAATAAGCCTTCAACTGAGAAAGCCAAAAGAGATTAAGAACCGAAAGTAGCTAGTTCTTCAAAAGACATACGATCTAGACAAAAATTAACCATAGAGATGTTCAAGAGTCGCAAGAGAGATCTATCACGGAATTTTCTCCAAATATGACTACCTTTCTTGTTAATCCTTTGTCGATGGCGCAATACCAAATATCTTGTGACTGGATAACTCGCGGAAATATTGACTAGCCAATAACAAACCACGGCCCTACCGGCAATTCCGTGATTTTAGCTACTTATTATTCTTAAAGACGTAGTCACGCAAGGGAGTATTGAACAATCCATTTTTCTCCAATCCGAAATACAGAGACAAGCGTTTGACCCGACCATTTCAAGCAAGGCTTTTACTAAACAATTCATTTGACGACTACTTACTACTTATTTAGAGGAGAAACAGACCTCTCTATAATAGAACCATCTGTACTCCAGGCCCTTAAGATGCGAAAAATGTTGTCGCTCCCACAAGGACCACAGTGATATTTCAATTATTGATGATGAAGCATGTTTTAAACAGCAAAAAGGTGATGTTGATTTGTTCATATCAAATCGTTTTTCTTCAATCCCAGTAACTCCATTACAATGCAGCCTCCCCAACTCCAATAATGTAACCTGCCCCTCACTTGAGCCCGTTCACCAAAGGCGCCACTATCTTAGCCAGATTCTTCTGCTGATCTACAGTCAGGCTTTTTTCATCGGTATCCTGTATCGCCTTGCCAATAGCCAACGTAGCTTGGATCGATTTACTGTCCACCCAGACCTTCCCATTCCTCCCAACCGCAATCTCAAATGCCACACCCCCCTTTCCTAGCTCTTCCAATATGACCAACTTGCCCGCTTCTGCTGGTTTCGGTAGCATCAACCTCCTCGACATGGCCAGCGAAACATTGAATAACATTCCCCCATTTAGTGGACCCAGTCCCTCGGACTTTCCTGTGGACGAAGACACGCACTCCAATTCCGGATCCATATGCTTGTTTGACAATGTAATCCTGCCATACACCAAAGCTCCTGGAGCGAGATTCGGTCGAGTCTTCTTGGTTGCTCCTTCGAACGAGAGCTGGGGAAGAGTTGCATTTGGTGTGAAGTCGCTGATGCTGACGAAGAAATGATCTGGGTTAGATCGCTGAACTGTTGCGATGACGAGATCTCCAACCGTGGGTGTATACTAATAGATTTAGCATTGGCACATTGTTCAAAAGGCTGCAACGTACTCGACCAGCATCAAATTCAACCCAAATGGCATTTTTCCTCTTGTCTATACATAAATGGCCCGCAACAGTTGGTGTGATTGTGTTTGGTGGGATGTGCCGTAAACCTGGACCGACTTTGAGAGGTAATTTAGGATGTTTTGGGAATGATTCCGGGTCTAGATAGTCGCCCGGAAGGACGAATAATGTATTACCATCCATTGTATCGTCTCTGTAGGGATTTGGTTGTTTGTTGGATTTGAAGTCGAAGTTGCCCGATTGCCTTGGAACTTTTCGAAGTTTCTCAGCCTTGCGCGAGGTTGTCGGTCTTGGCACGCTAGTCCTGCCCATCTCACGCTAAGGAAATTTCTGGATGTGGGATAAAAAGTTCAAGGTCTAAATCCAGGACGTCAACATCGAATTTATTACTCAACCTCTCCTCCGAACCTCTTAGCTATTCCCAAAAACGAGAAGATGGCTGCCCAAGAATCTGCCGCAGGCACAACGCCAGCGGAGCGCCACGCCATTGGTATTGCCTTTGGAAACTCCAACAGTTCAATTGCTTTGACTTCAGTTGACGACAAGGCCGAAGTTATTGCTAACGAGGATGGTGGTTAGTAGCTGAAAATTAGTGGGGGAAATGTATGAAAGAATGATGCTGATTGATTGCAGATCGTCAGATTCCTTCCATCCTGTCCTATGTTGATGGAGAAGAGTACAATGGTCAACAAGCCAAGCACCAACTCATTCGAAACAGCAAGAACACTGTTGCCTTCTTCAGAGATTTCCTTGGACAAGAGTAGGTCGATACCTTTTCGCAGATTGCGGTGACTGACAGTATGCAGCTTCAAGTCAATAGACCCAACCCACTGTCACGCTTCTGCTCACCCCAAGACCACGAAGGCACGATCGCATTCACAATTCAAGACAAGGAGGGAGATGAGCCATCAACGGTTTCCGTTTCCGAAATTGCTACCCGTCAGTTCAAGCGTCTCGCACAGTCCGCCTCTGATTTCTCTGGCAAGACGGTCAACAGCTGTGTTATTACCATCCCCACCAACTTTAACGACAAGCAGAAGGCTGCTCTCACCAAGGCTGCAAATGATGCTGGTCTTGAAGTCCTTCAACTTATCCACGAGCCAATCGCTGCTCTTCTAGCATATGATGCTAGACCCGAGAGCAAGGTTTCGGACAAGATTGTGGTGGTTGCAGATCTCGGAGGAACTCGTTCTGATGTTGCGGTCATTGCATCAAGAGGGGGAATGTACACAATTCTGGCTACCGCTCACGACTACGAGTTTGCAGGTGTGCACCTCGATCAAGTTGTGATGGATCATTTCGCAAAGGAATTTATCAAGTGGAACACAACCGACCCTAGAGAAAACCCCCGCAGTTTGGCCAAGTTAAAGGCCGAGTCAGAGGCAGCAAAGAAAGCTCTCAGTATTGGTACTAACGCCAGCTTTTCCGTTGAATCTCTCGCAGAGGGTGCCGATTTCACATCTACCATCAACAGATTAAGATACGAGACGATCGCCCGCAAGGTCTTTGATGGGTTCAACAGATTGATCGAGGGCGTTGTTAAGAAGGCTGGATTGGACGTTCTGGACGTTGATGAGGTTATTCTGTCCGGAGGAACTTCGCACACTCCTAAAATCGCTTCCAACATGGCGAACATCTTCCCAGAAACTACCACCATCCTCGCACCTTCAACCACTCCTACCGCCATCTCACCTTCCGAATTACAAGCTCGTGGAGCCGCGCTTCAAGCCTCGCTCATCCAAGAATACGAGGCCGAGGATATCGAACAGTCAACCCATGCAGCAGTTACAACTGTTAAGCACTTGACAAACGCCATTGGTGTTCTTGCCATCTCAGCCGATGCCGCCAAGGGTAGCTTCGTCCCAATTGTGGCTGCCGAAACTGCTGTTCCAGCTCGTCGTACTATCCACATTCCCGCACCAAAGGACGGAGGAGATGTGCTCGTTAAGATTGTCGAGGGTGGTTCAAGTATCAAGATCAGCAAGGCAGAAGTCAAGGCCAAGAGTGAGGACAGCGACAGCGACAGCGATGATGACGAGCCAGAGGATGTGCGCGAGAAGGTCTGGAAGGTTGGAACAGTCCTCGCCGAGGCCGCTGTTAAGGATGTGAAGAAGGGTGGTCAAGTTGAGGTTATGGTCAACGTTGCTGCGGATTTGTCTGTTACGATTACTGTGAGAGAGGTTGGCGGAAAGGGTGGCGTGCGTGGTAATTTGAGCGCTGCTTAAGTGCGGGGGATGAAAAATACATATATTATGATAGTGGGGGATTTTACAAAAATTTGCGATAGACAACTTCGGGTCTGTTTGGGAATGGTTTAGAATTGCTTGGTGGGTGCATAAATGTAAGCACTGAGCGTTAGACCGACAAGTAGAATTGAATCAAGAACATTGAACCTTGGCAGAAGTACTGCATTGGTGTGGAAACTTCCATGGAACATCACTACGTTCTCTCTGGGTTTGTTGCTGTGGTGCTCGGAGTCGTAGCAGCATTCTTCTGGGCTTGTGAGTTGAAAGCCATTTGTTCGATTGATCTGCCCATTTATCTAGCACTTTGCAAGGGAGAAAGGGTTTGGATATTCTGCAACTTTGATACCATAGTCAACAATTCTTTCATCATTGGCTAGGTAAGTTACATTGTCCGCCCGTGTTGGTTTCATGGATAAATGCAATTTCGTGAAAGGTACTGGACTCCAGACCTCGAATTCGAGACTGAGAAAGGAATTGTTGGAGCGAGGTTTCAAATTTCTGCCCACTGCAAGTCTTCCATGAGGATAACTACAATTCAACCATCTTTAAACAGCGTATTTCCTTGTTCTTAGTTTTGCTTACATTTTGTGCTCGCCAGCCAGGAATGCTGTTCACCTAAGTCCGAAATCATTTGCTTACACAATGTGTTTCTGGCAATCTGCATGTTTCTGGAGTTAAGAGAGTATGGCCGCGGATGTCAGGCAAAAAAAGAAGCCATAATTGCTAGGTGTCGTGTCGCTTTACAAATTGTGTGGGCGGCCGCTGTAATTAAGGTTTGGCAGATAGTGCCAAGGGATTCTTAAACTCCGTTTTTGAGTCCAAGGTTCGTACTCCGTATACCTCCCAGGTACTTTGTCAGTATCTTCTCTTCGCTGAAGACGTAAAATACCATGTCTGCTTTGAAAACATTACCGAGTGGGATAGAAGCATTCAATGTCATTTTCGTGCTTTGAGTACAAGTGATACAATTTTCATTAGTCAACTACACTTGATGCAAAATGTAACACGTACGTCTTCGGGTCACCTACTATGTAAGAATATATCAAGTATATATAATGTGTGTAACTACAACATATTTCACCATCATCTACTCATCTCTTCATCTTCTCATCTTCTCATCTTTTCACCAGCCTTCAAACATGTCCCAACAATCCCAGAATCTGGCCGCAGTGCTGCAAGCGATCGCAACTCCTCTAGTCCTCGAGACTCGCCCAATTCCAGTTCCAGGTAAAGGGGAAATCTTGATTCACAATCATGCAATTGCAGTCAATCCAGTGGATTGGAAAAGACAGGCTTGGGGATTTGCAATCCCCTCCTACCCGACGGTTCTGGGCAGTGGTACGAAACCTCCCACTGCTTTCCATCTCATGAAATATTTCTGACCACATTTGAACTACCAGACGTCAGTGGTATCGTACAAGCAATCGGCCCCGACGTTACGAGCTTCAAGAAGGGCGACCGAGTCATCGGTTTCGCCAACGGGTTTTCCAATGGTAAATCTGACAGCTCAGCCTTCCAAACGTACACCTTAGTTCCTGCCACAACTGCCACAAAGATCCCAGACAATATCGATTTCCAACACGGCGCCATCCTCCCTATGGCCATCGCAACTGCTAGCATTGCTCTGTTTCATGATCTAGGCCTTCCACGCCCAACTTCGGAGCCCGTACCCAAGACTTCGGCTGCAATTCTTATCTGGGGTGGTGCATCTGCCATTGGATCTACGGCTATTCAATTAGCACATCTCGCAGGCTATCATGTATATACCACTGCTAGCCCAGCTAACCATGCATACCTGACATCTCTTGGGCAACAGCACTCTTCGACTACCGCTCTCCAACCATCATTCAAGATATCATCGACGCTACCAAACTCGCTGGACATTCCATCGGTCACGCCCTGGATACCGTGAACGAAGAAAAGACATTAGCAGCAGTTGGCGCGGTGCTCTCTGGCTTGGGAGTGAAGGGCAGCAAACTCGCTCATGTCCTCCCTTGGCCGGAGAGCCTGGCTAAGCCCGACGGAGGAGTGGAATTGTTGACGGTGTCTGGCGAGAATGTGTGGACTTCGAGACCGGATATCGCAACTTGGGCGTTTCATGATTTCCTTCCTGTTGCTTTGGAGAAGGAGGTGCTTGTTCCGAGTCCACGACTTAGGATTGTTGATGGGGGGCTTGGTGGGTTGCAGAGTGCGATGGACTCTCTCAAGGACGGTGTTAGTGGAGAGAAATTGGTTGTTAGTCTTGTCTAAGTAGTGAGTTGGGGACGTGTTTGACACTAAATGGTTTGTAGTTGAGTGGTAATGTCAGAATTCGTATTCACCGAGTTCCCCATCACGCGAACTCATTTATATGTAAGGGAACCTTACACTCCTACAGTCTGATTCTACATCATAATACTACACCATCACACCTCACTTCCTGACTTCGATCATCTACAGTGCATTACATCCAACAGGTAAATTGATGGTGAATAAATTCCGCATCTGCGAATAGCATTCGTTTAGATTCCAAGACTTGGCAGCTACTTCAAGTCGAAATTCGCTTTGTTTCCAATACACTGAATCTATGACCTGTGAAAGTTCAACTGTTCTACATTTGATAAGTTTATCTCGCTTCGTCTCCGACTTTACCAGCAGCTGAGGTTTGTGTGACTTTTGGAGTACAGTAGGTTGTGTGCTGCTCCGGACTTGAAAGAACCCCAGAGCGTAATGTTGCTGGATGTAATGCACTGTATGGACGAAATCAGGTAGAGTGAGGTGTGATGGTGTTGTATTTTGATGAAGAATTAGGTTGTTTATAAGGCTTTATTATACATAGAGTCACGTGATGGGGAACTCTGTGATGAATTCTTACAAATGTCTTCGAGTGGCTTGAAGGGAGTGCCACAGTCCAAGAAAAGCCGATGTGATTGGCCATGATACGAAGTAATCGTATTACTTGTTTCCGGTTATGCTCACTTGTAATTGAATGTAGGTTCTATAGCAATAGGTCATAGGTGTCTCGCTCTCTTTTAGGCTAAATAGGTTGGGGGATTTGGCAATAACAGTGGGATGGCATTCTGCAATTATGGATGGATGTTTGTTTGTTGATGTTCGATATGTAAGCACAACGAGAGGGCAGGGAGTTGTTGACCCGAAACGGAATGCCGACAACTCCGGATCCAGGTCAAAAATGCCACGCTAATCCCAATCTGATAGAAGGTTCTAACCTTAACTTTAAGCAAAAACAGTCGGGCGGAATGCGCGGGATAGGTGGGCGAGTAGTACTTACAGGATGAAAGTTACTTATTACCTTACATTTGGTAGATACATTTATTTACGGATTCAGGGATTAAGACATAAGGTACAATATCTATCTCCTCCATACTTCTTCTCCCTATCCTGCTACCATTAAGTCACCAACATTATTTCTCCATTGAGGCTGAATCTGAATGATTGATGATCACGGACACGGACATCCCACCCATGAGCCTGCCCAGCCCCAGGCCCTTGGTCGCACAGAATCTCCACTGAAATGATCCCCAGATCACTCGATATTCGCTTGTTGCAACCAACCAGAGTCTGATGGGGGGCATCATGGGGGGCACGTTTTATTGAAACACCGCTATTTGGGGAAATGGAAATCTGTGGTGGCAGGGGGTTGGAAGGCCGAAGCTGTGCGTATCGGGCAGACACCCAGGCGCAATCCATCCCGATGAGGGAGAAAGAGAGAAGAGAGAGAGAGTCCTTTCTCACAGAGCCGCCGCCGCCGCCTCCCTCTCCCTCTTCCTCTCTTACATTTTCACATTCCATCAATACCTACCTACCTAGGGGGAAACTTTGCGCTGGTCGATCTGAAAGGATATATAGATACATATATATCCTTCGTTCATTCGTTCAATTCGGAATCCTGTCAAGATGCTCGCTTCGCCAACCATTTCCTCGTTTTCCTATCTGCTGCTTCTCCCAGCCTTGTTTGCGCCAGCAACAACAGCTCTTCGGCCGCAATCAAACAATCCAAAGATTCTTTTCGGACGAGATGATTTCTTAGGCGGTTGGGCAATCGGACTGCCGGGTACGACGTGTCCTAGTCTCGCTCCAGTTAAATGCTCCAGCTTTATCGGCAATCCAGCCTGTTGTCCAAAGAATACCGTCTGCGTTGGTTTATTAGGTGATTCGTACTGTTGTCCAACAGGTTCGTGATCTATTCTCTATCTCCCGTCAACATGAATCTCCACTAAACACCAGGTGCCAACAACAGCAACCGACTGCAAAACGACCGTCGTCAACTTCCCCAAGTGTGCGGACCCTGCTTGGACTCTCTACAAACTAGGCATCTTTCAACCCTCGTCCTATTTCTGCTGTCCAGATGGACAATACGGCGTGTTACCACTTGCGGGGGATTATGGGGGATTCTGTCTACCAATTGGACAGGAAGTCGAAGCAAGTAGGACTGCGGCGAAAGCTGCCGATCCATCAACCACTGCTGCTGGGTACTTCAGACCTTTATTACTTGGTATTGAAGAATACAATAACTGACATTTTATCAGCACAAGACGACCGACTTCTGCTCCAGCTGTTCAAACCATAACAAGCATCAGCACGCTCGCGGGTGGGATAGTCACAACAATCATCTACACCAGCGCAAGAGCCACGAGCGCAAACCGTAACGACGCCAGCGAAACCTCTCCCCCAGAATCATCTACCTCCAAAGACGCTTCATCCGGATCATCGCTCGGCCCCGGACCAATCGCGGGAATCGTCATTGGAGGATTGGCCGTCATAGGTATCTTCCTCATCGCATTCTTCCTCTACCGTCGACGCAAAGCAAACCACTCTCCAGCAGCTCCAGCACCAGGTTACGCGCCGCCCTCGCATCAGCAAGATATGGGAAATTACCCACCTCCTCCTGTTAAGAGTCCGGCGCTGTCGCAGGCTGGTACGGCTACGGTTGTGGGGGGATCAAGTCCTGGAACGGTACATGCGGATCCTCATCACCAACAAGGTGGGGGATATAGTAATTATGGTCCGCCTCCACCAGCGGCTGGATATTATGGACCACCTCCGCCAGCTGCTGGATATTCGGAGGTACAAGGGCAGAATACGTGGAATGGACCGCCGAGGGTGGAGATGGGTCCTGGGAGGTAAGGGAGGCAGTGGAGAGTTGGATCTTACATATTAATGTGATTGATGGTTTATTAATTATCTATTTGGGATATCAGCGGGATTTTTTGTATATACCAATTGTTAGCTGCATTGAATGGATGAGAAATGGTCAAAACAGTTGGAGGTTTTTCGAGGATGAATGATATGACATACTGAGGTTTAGGTAATGTTCTTACTCGAATTGCCAATTCATGGTTGAAGGAACGCTTCTATTCACTGTACATTCCTCGTTCAGCCAAGAATGGAGTGTATAATATCACAAAGCGATGAGCACCTTGATTCGATGCTGAAGTGGAGTGCTTGCTGCACGCAGATACTGGAAGCAAGAGTTTCTGATGAATTTGTAAGACTTTTTCAGATGCTACTGAATTATTTTCTAGAATATCGAACAAACATCAAAAGAACCACGTTTCTTATAGATACCAGCTGGAAGGGGCACCAAGTATAAACAAGCTTCTGTGGAAGGTCCCGTGGAGGGAGCGTTTGAGCCAATCAGCCGGTGCTAACGAACGAAGCGGACTTCGATATCCTTAAATCCGCCACATCCTCCTCAACCTCAACACGCCACCACAGCATCGCACAAAACATGAAATATGCCCTTCGAATTCATCAATAGCACGGCCATTGACGCCAATGCCCGAAAACGTATCCGAAGCCATGTGATGAAAGGCAAGAATGTAGGCAAAACGAGGCCGCAGAGAGCGAAGTTCGAATCAGCCAAACGGACAATTCTCCAAGATACATCTCTGAAAGCTGCATGTCACCAGGAAGCATCCCGAGCTACTTTTCTACAGCCGAAAGACAGCCATCATTCTTGCGACACTTCCTCTGTTTTTGACGCGGTGAATAAGGAGAACGATGACAACCAACTTGTCTATATGCTACCACCAGCTAGAGCGCTCCTTCAACGGCCGCTTTCTCACGAGATATCGATGTGGCCAATGCCCGTTGAGTTGAGTCCCGTATCGCAGAAAGATATACATTCTTGTGTGTAACCCGAATTGACCTCTTCTCTCATTTCATTCTTACATGTCCGTCCTAGTCTTGGGACTTGTATCCACAGCCCTCTACCCGCCCGAGTTTTGCTCTCCAGAAGATATAGCCAAGTCGGTATGGATTACTTATATGTTCATGGATGAAGCCTGTTAGTAAATACTGTCTTGATTCCACGTCTGAGTTTTTTACTAAGTATGGTAGATCTCCAGAGTGCTCTTGCATTGTCCGTTATATATGTCAATGCCTTTTCAGTCAGTCGGCGAGGCTGTTCGGAAGCGGCGCCTTACCTCTCGCGCGCCTGCCAACTTGTAAATCAGAAATTATCGGGATTCGATGCTATTTCGGACGTTACGATAGCCACAGTTTTATCGTTGTCTATCTATGAGCGGCTTCAAGGCAACTATGAAGTTGGCTTGGTTCACCTTCGAGGACTGAAGCACATGGTTGAGTTGAGAGGTGGCATCTCACAACTTTCAGATAACTCTCCACTGTTGCAAAAGATCTTTCGGTGAGCACCTACATGCAGGTACACCTTATAAATACTAAATCCCGGTATAGAGCTGATATCGAGCTCGTCTTACACTTCGGAAGCCCGCCACTTTTCCATGTTCAAAGTATTCCAGGCCAAGAAATTCTCAGCGACCTCCAGTACAAAATGTTCCATGACCGCGTCTACGAGCCATCTCAATTCAGGTTCCTCGCGGCGATGGGTCCCGAAATCCAAGACGTTTTCCTCGACATTTTGAGCACTGGACATTACCTTAAACTGCACATCAATCACGTTTCGAGGCTGAAACCACACCCATTTCAGGCCATTTTGATCAGAATTTGTTACAAGCTCATCGATCTTTCGCATGTCAACACCGGGCAGCCAGCCAGTAGCACCGAGAACCTCCTCCGTCTCGCTTTGTTCGCTTTTATGACCTCTTTCTGGTTCCAGTACGGTGATAAATCACAGATGTTTCCCGTCATCTATCATCCTCTCCAAAATGCCATCGAGGCTACTTCCGAGACAACCATTGAATACCCGGAGCTCCTCTTATGGGTTGTCTTGATTGGAAAAGCCTCGATGTTCACCGATTCAAGTAACTCGTGGGTACTTCCGATCTTCACAAGACTCTGTTCGTCACACGGGCTGCGGACTTGGGATGACACTCGCCATATGATTCGTAATTTTCCATGGGTCAAGATATTACATGAAAAATATGGGAGAGACTTCTGTACGAATGCACTATCCTGAATATTTACAACACCTGTCCAACAAATGGCCCTTCCATCGTACTGCACTTTACACACCATGGCAGTTGACTAGCTAAAATAGAAACCCTAACATCTGCCAATTCAACTTCTATCCAATTCTCGCATGCAGCAAAATTATGTCAGCCTAGGAACACATCCGGGATCGACATTCTCTAGTTCTTGACGAATCTCATGCCAGAGATTGTCCTGGAGCTTCCTACCGGCCTCATTTGTTATCCAAGCAGGTAATGTCACGCTCCAATAAGTGTCAGTTTGGTTTTAAAACTTAAGAAAGGGGAAAATATTCAACGTACTCTGCCAATTTGCAGTTGTCCAGAAAGACACCATGACTTTCGTTGCTTGCGCCGATCGCATGAAGAAGCGTTCTAGAGCCCATTTCCGCAGTTCGAGCCATCATTGCCCGAAAGAAACCGATGAACGCCTTGCTCGCTGTTCCGAGGCGACGAGTGAGGCCTGTCTTTACCAGGCCAGGACTAAGCATGTTGATGATGACTCCTGTTTTTGACTCGGGATACAAATCTGCCAGCGCACGAACTGCAAATATCTGTATCATTTTGCTGACAGCGTACCTGCACAATGTTAGAGTCAAGCGTCGGAGCAGGTCGCTCAATGAAGAACGTACCTGGCAGACATATCTGCATTTGTCTTGTCATCCAAACCCTTGATGCCGCCTTTGCGAAGGCCCTCACTGCTGGATTCGAAGGAGAAAGCCAGAGAGCTGGAAACAACCACGAGGTGGGGAGAGACTTTGAACCGCTCTCCGGTCTCCTTTAACTTCGGCAACAACAATAACGCCAGCAAAAATGTCCCGTACACATTGACCGTCAAAGTAGTCTCGTGTCCTTCGGCAGTAGACCATTTATCCAAAGCAACACTGGCATTCTCAACGAGAGCATCCAGCCTGTTCAGGCGATTGGCCTTCTTCGCAAACTCCTTGACGGAATCGTAGCTGCCCAAGTCTAGTTTCCAAACTTCCACTACGCCTTGTGTATTTGTGCTCGCTTCGATGCTTGTTTTGGCCTCCTCGCCGGCTTCGAGGTTTCGGACGCCGAGGATGACTTTCTTGGAGCCCAAGCCTGCGAGATGACGGGCAGTTTCGAGGCCGAGACCGATGTTTGCGCCCTGTTCGCAGAAGATTAGCAGTCTTCTTTTAGGTCGTTGGAGAATATGAAGCGTCTCTCTCTCTTTCTCTGGGTATGTCTGTGGATGTCTTTGGGAATCAATTCCACTAGGAAGACAGACAAATATGGAACCTGTACATACAGTGACGATGAACGTGGCTCCATCGCATTGCTTCGGTGTCAAGAGAATAGGAAGGTCACGGCGTTGTTCGCGGAAGACATCCATAGTTAACCAAGACATCTTGAAGCCTCTTCTATTCGATCTTCGGGAGGGGGAATGCTTCTAATAAAATAAGCCGCAATGAGATGGAAGATAACGGTGTTGGTACCGAACAAACTTCAATGTGTGGACTGAACTTAGAATGAAGAGATATCCAAAGATCCTTTGGATGTTAAAAAATCAAGATCTTTTTATCTCCAAAACACGAAGCAACCTCCTCCCTTATACTCTCACTCCTCCTCCCTCTCTTCCTTCCTCCCAACCCAAATCGAGCATCTTTCCTCAAACCACTACCCCCGACGCTTGCAAAATAATCCACCGACCGGCCATACGGTCATACCACAAAATCCGAGATTCACCTCCATGATCCATCACTCCTCGTCCGTCACCACTCAACCCCAAAAAGAAAAGAACAAAGCCTGAAGAACCGCTTCAGCAAATGAGAGAATGGCTTCCTACTTGGGAATGCGATACTGCTGCACACTGGTGATGATATGCGTTCAGCGCCAAGTATTGAAACTGGGTTGTGGCCAATCAGAGATTGGAAACTGTTTTGGGGATAGTGTGGTTTTAGTGTTTCATGAGACTTTTGGAGATGAGAAAAGGATCTTGGGTTGGGAAGGAGTGGCCAATTAGAGATTGGCAACTTGATTAGGTATAGTCGGCAGTCTATCATTCATTATGATCTACCTTCGGGATTGTCTTCTTGATTGGGGATGGGATGGGATGGGATGGATTTCTTAACTCCTTGTTAAGCCGTTAATGCCGATTTGGTGGCTTACTTTCAATAGTAACTTATGTTAGTATGAGGTTAGCATTGAGTGTTGTGGCTTGGGGGTCTGTGTATCCAGTTCTTGGTTACCTAGCCAAGTCTGAAAGAACGGACAACTGCAAGAGAGGCGAGAAACGAATCCATCGTACAAATTCCTAGTATTTACTTTGCCCGTCCCCGAGAAATTCAGATCCATGAAGAAAACTGATCGTTAGGTAGGTATCAATTCACCCTTCGTATCTCCGCAACTCGCTACTGACAGAAGACGAACTCAGACTTAGACTCTAGCAGCAGCACCTTTCAACTTAGCTGCCGCCCTCCGTTCCCTCAAAGCCTCCTCATCTTTCGCTAGTTGTTCCCTTTCAGCAAGGATTTCTCGCCGTTCTTTTAATCTTCGCGCCTCATACGCAAGTTCATCATCATCATCATCGTCGTCGACGATATTTGCCTCCGAGGTTGAGATTTCGGTTGAATTGTTCTTGGCGATTTCGGTATGAGAATCTGGCTTTGGCTTGTCTGAGAGTGCTGCAATGGTTGCCGAATCTGTGGTTGTCGTTGTGTTTGCAGGAGCTATATCATGAACAAGCTCTGTGGTGAGTGATGGAGTCAACTCCGATTCTCCAGGCTCAGCGACGTGAGTCGTTTCTTGTGACGAGTTCTTCTCTGCACCAGACGACAACTCAATTACGCCCTCTGACACAGTTTTGTCGCTCAGTTCTGCAACATTCGCGTGCTCCTTTTCTCGCTCGTCCATTCCAACGAATCGATTTGGAGATAAAACTCCTCCTGATCCTCTCTCCAATCCAGGATCGTCCCGATTGCCACCAGCAACCCCAGGTAACTCAGCTTTATAGCTTGCTTGAGGATCAAGTGACAGTCGACGAAGCCGCCTCTTGTGATACAGATAAAAAGCTAAGAACGTAAGGATAGAAAAGACGAGCGAGCCCGCCAAGCCAATTCCAACTTTCGCACCAGTGGGCAATTCAGACTGACGAGATGCTACTACCTGCGTTACCGTCTGAATAGGCGGTCCCGTCGTCGTGCTACTCGTCTCCAACAGACTCGACGTGGAACTCGCGAAATCCGCATCCTTAAACCGCACTTGAATACCACTCCCACTCACATAAGTCGCCACCGTCACCCCAGGATTCTCATTCGAAGTCGTCGTAAACCTCTCAAATCTACTATCAACATAAAGCGCAATCGTAGCAACCTTCGTCAGATAAAACTGCCCCACACACAGCACATGAGGCACACCCGTGAGAATAGTCTCAGGTAAGATGTCAAAAGCGAAAGGCGGACAGCAATTATGTGTCTTTTCGAGACCGCCGTTGTTGGTGTTGGTGATGGATTGGCTTTTCCAGCCGCTTGGGCAGAGACCTGGTGAGTAGTATGCTTGTGCTGTGAGGGCGCCCGAGGGGAGACAGCGAGTGCCGGATTCAAGGTTGGCGTTGTACATTGATGCGTCGCCTAGACGGGTTTCGGTCTCGAATCTGCGGTTGAGAGAGATGTTGTTGCAGTCCGGTGGGGCGGTCCATGTTGTTGGTAATGGACCGAGTAATTGCATTGATAAGGTCGTGGAGGCCATTTTTGATGATGCCGTGAAGGGAAATTGTTCTGATAATTTGACTTTGCGCAGAATTTGGATGGTGATATCTTTGGGGAATTGCGATGTTTAAGAGCTTAAGTATCGGCTATAGGAAGATGCCGTCCTCAAAGCCAAGCACCAATCTCTAGGCTGAGGCTGAGCCATTTCGAAGGCTTGAAATCCTTCGCGAATGCTTTTTGAAAAGCTCTGAGCGTCTGAGGGCATTATTGTGGAAATATGGCGTTTGTGAGCCAATGAAGTGCAGTACTTACCGTTCCAAAATGGCTCTGCCTTAAAGCCCGAAGCCTTGCACAACGCCAATTCCAAGCCCATCATTCCAGAAATAGTTGCAAGGGATGAACCGATTTAAGGAATCGCTAACTTTTTTCTTTAAACAGTCGCGAATGGCAGAAGTTGGCAAATTGAAATCTATTACAACTCGATCTATCACTAATGCTCAAGCCGCGATCTCAATTATATGTATCCAGTCGACAATCTTTCCGACTCTGGAACAAACAACAAACAAAACACACCATTTACAACCTCCCACGAATCTTGATCTCCAACATTCTGAACGGCACATAAAGAAGTCCACTTACGACCAACGCAACCTCAAATCCAATATCTCCAGTAGTCTTGGCAATTGGACCTGTATACCAGACCTGCGACATACACGGAGCCACAACACCAAAACTCGCACCCGCCGCACCAAGCGCCGCAATACCACTCGGCAAAGCCTTGAAATCATCCCAAATAGCATGATCATAACTATCGCAATCCATCTTCCTGAACACCACATGTTCGGTGATGACGACCGAAATGAACGCCGCAGACCAATAAGCGATGAGGTAGATGAAGTTCTCGAGGGCAGCGAAAAAGGAGCGCGAAGCTTGAATGGAGACCGCAATTGAAATGGCGACCACGATAATGGCGTAGACTGGTCGTGGCACCTTGATTAAAACAGGGTGCAGGATTTGGAAGTTCAGAGAGATGGAGTAGAGTGAAGCTGCCATGTTTCCTATTCCGGAGAAGGCGATGAGAACCGTGACGAATTGTCCGAAGCGGCCTCCGGGGTGGAGGATGGCTGCTAGAACTCCTCCAACTGAGTGTGTAGCGTAGCCTTCTCCCCAGGTAGGATTGTTGGCTACGGCACCTCCGATGGCAGCGCCGAGGATCATGAGGAAGATGGTGGGGATAGAGAGACCGAGGTAGGTGTATGCGAAGATGCGTTTTCTGGTCAAATACATTAGTACTGTTTTTCTTTCTTTCTGTCTGATTTCTCAAAAACAGATTGAGTGCACTATACTTACGAAGGAGCATCTGGTCGGATATAAATGGCAAAATCAGAAGCGAGCGCACCCCACGGAATGAGGAATCCTGCCACCACACCAGCAAAAGACACAATGGTGCTTGTAGCGGCCGGCTCAACCTCTGCTTGCTTGAGATTTGGGCCTCCATAGCCGGCCGCGATGATGAGAGCAATGAGTGCTGGAATCCAGGAGTATCTCTCAAATTGATGAAGCAGTTTGTAGCCACAGAAGGAGACGACCAGGGCGATGATGTTGAGAATCACGATGGAAACTTCGACACTGATAGATCCTGGATTTACGGCTGCGAGTGTTAAACCGCCTAGAACGGAGCCGATGATTACGAAACCTGTGATTGTTGCGAGGTTAAGCACGACGAGGACTGCTGCTCCGACGATTCCAAAGCTGTAGCGCGCCTGAATCAATTGTCTCAATCCTGTCTTCGGGCCAAGCATAGACAGAAATGCGACAACAAGACTGCAAGTCAAGGTGAGGAAGACGATGATGAGCGAAGCATCTCTCAGATTGAGACCAAAAATAAACGTCCCAAGCATACCAGTGACGACTCTGCATCGAAGTTAGAAGATGCCATCAACCGTACAAATTTAAAGGGAGGGGACAAAATATCTTACGGCAAACAATTAATGCTCATAGTAAACCAGATTGAAAAAATATTGATGAAGCGATCATCCGTCCGCTCTTTAACCGGAACAGGTTGAATTCCTCGCTCTTCTACACCCAAAGAGAGTAATTTCTTCCACCATGCTGGTCTCCCATCGAAAGATCTCGACTCGGCGTCGAGAATGTCAACGTTTTCTGAGCTCGTCGACGGTGTATTCTTTTCGATGTCCTTCAACTCGGTGGCTCCCACCATCTTCTCAGATTGGATTCCGGACATGCTTGCTTAGCGATGTGAAAAATAATCCACCAAAAAAAAAACAATTAGCAACCAATTCGCGAATTTTTTCGAGTCTTTGATGTCAAAATGAAAGTGTCAATGCAATTCAATGAATTGAAGGTTGAAAGTTGAGTAGGTGGCGGGCGCTGACACTATGACTCTCACATCCGACAATGGCCGCATCAAATTTTTCTCTTCCTCGTGTTTTCGGCGAAAAGCATCTTTTTATCAAATTTCCCAAGTCACACGGCCAAGCAAGAAAGTCTGGTGTGTATTTCCCGTTCAGTGCGATTATTGATACCGCCAGATATGCGACGCTTTGAACGCCTATCAGATACCAAATATTGGATACCTATCAGTTTGATTGATTGCTTCGTATTGGCACAGAGCAAGGACTGGTCTACAGTGCCGGTGGACTGGTACGGGTTCACAACCCCAGGAATTTTGGAGGATTCAAAGAATGTGTGGAGCTAGCTAAGATCCAGATTTAATCTTCTGGCAATTGGCGAGATACCAGATGTGGATAAGAATTTTTTCGTTTGCCGGGACTTCATGATAAGTTCTTTCACTGTTATCAAGCTGTTAGATTGGAATAAATGGGGTTGTGGATTATGGATTCTTGCCGGCAGGAAAACTTTGCCGCTTGGAAAGATTGTGAGGGTGGGGTGTTTATGTCACGTGCATGGGGTAAACAAAAAGTAATGGGGGTGAGGCTCGAGTTCACCTAGTGCGTGGTCGTAGTTTTGTGGGCAGACACGGAATGGTTTTCATACTGGAAAATAATGTTGATTCCCTCGTAGTTGCTCGTGTTTGCATGATATTCAAAACTCAGGCATGGACGAGGAGAAAGGAAAACACCCCTGCCACGGAAGCGAGTCGCTCGCTTCGGGAGTCGTGGAGCTTAGTAGAAAGCCAGAACCAGAGACAAATCAGAGCGATGAGCTGCCTTATAGTATTTACAACTCAAAAGAAAAATGGTTGATTGTTGTTCTTGTTGCCGTCGCTGGGCTTTTCAGGTACGCAAATGTCCCTCCTGCCAATGTTGTGGTGATGATCTTGTGCTAATCAACTGAATAAAGTCCACTGCCAGCAAACATATATTTCCCAGCAATCCCAACCCTGGCAAAAATCTTTAACAAGTCAACTGAGCTTCTGAATGTGACTGTCACGGTCTATCTCGTGATGCAAGGAGTTTGTAGGTTCTCAAGTCTTGGTCAATATCGTGCTCGCACTATTCGTGTTTGACAGAGTCACTGACTGTAAATTTCACAGCACCAATGGCATGGGGTCCAATATCAGATCAATTTGGACGCAGACCCACGTTTTTAATGTGTCTTTTGATACTAATATTATCATGTATTGGTCTTGCACTCACGCCGACAAATGCGTTTTGGCTGCTCCTGCTTCTAAGATGTGTGCAGGCTGCAGGGTGCGCAAGCACAATCGCTTTAGGTATTAACCCTTTTTTCAATGTCTCTGAGTGTGTTCTCAAAAAAAGTCTAGGCGCTGGTGTGATTGGTGATGTGTTTGAAAGAGCAGAGAGAGGAACATACTTTGCGATGTTTAATCTTGGACCGATGGTAAATTAATCCTCTGCATCACTCGCAATCAGTATAGCACTAACTCATGGCTAAATTAAGCTCGCACCTTGTATAGGTCCTGCAATCGGGGGCGCACTTTCAGAAAATCTTGGTTGGAGGTGTGTCTAATTACCCTGCTGACTTTCAAAATAAAATCTAATTTCTCATCTACAGATCAATCTTCTGGTTTCTCACCATCTTTGCAGCGGCTTGTTTTCTTTTAATTCTCTTGTACGAAAATATCCTCAAAAGTTCCCCGAAATAAGAAGATAACTAAACGATTGGTCAAGCTTTATCCCAGAAACTTTACGAGCGATTGTTGGAGACGGCAGCCAATACCCCGCAAACCATGGCATCGTATACCAACCACTAATTCCCTATATTGGTAGCAGCTACTCAAAATCCCGGCAAGACCCAAAATTATCGCACCTGAGAGATTCAGAAATTAAATCTAAGTTCATCAATCCATTCGCCCTTTTCATATTCCCAGACGTCGTCGTCACATTGCTGTTCACCGGCATTGTCTACGCAGTAAATTACACGATAACAGCAAGCATGGCATCAGCTTTCCACGCCACCTACCCAAACTTATCCGAAACCAGTCTCGGATTATGTTATCTCAGTACAGGAGGTGGAATGCTAGTCGGAAGCACTGCCACGGGCAAGTTACTCGATCGAGAATATCGTGTTCTGAAAACCAAATGGGACAACAGTGACGACAGAAAAGAAAGTCTAGAAGAGGCGAAGGAGGACTTTGCAATTGAGGTTGCGAGGCTGAGAACTATGCCGTTGCATCTGGTGATTTTTGTGGCTTTTTGTTTTGCGTGGGGTTGGTGTTTGGAGAGGAAGGTGTCAATTGCCGCGCCATTGATATTTCAGGTCATTCGTAAGTCGGCCTTTTCGTGTGATAACAAGTATACTTGTCCTATCTAGTTGAGAACTAACAAATTTCTACGCGTAGTGGGATATACGTCAATTGCGGTTCTCAACACGACCATGACGTTGATGATTGACATTTTGCCATCAAAGGGATCTTCAATCACCGCCTGTGTAAGTTATGAGTTCATCCCTCACTTCAACCTAAAACATTGACCAGAACTGACTTTGTGTTCCAGACAAATCTTGTGAGGTGTTCACTTGCGGCAGTGTTGGTTTCGGTCATCGATCGGATAACAACTGTTATGGGATATGGCTGGGCATACATACTTCTTGGTGGCATTTGTCTCTGCTTGCTGCCGCTGATGTTCTGGGAGATGAGGGTCGGACCCACCGTTCGGCGGAAGCGACAGAGAAGGGAGCAGAAAAGGGAATTAGTTGTTGATTCTTAGAGATTGGTGGGGAATCAAAATGAGAGAAGAGTGCGAAGGGTTTAAAACCCTGCTTTGGAGATTGGGCCACGGGTAGAGAAAAGTTTTGATTTCGGAGAGAAGAGAAGAATGCAGTCAGTCAAGGAAAAGGAAATGGATTATGATTTTGATTGATTTGATAAAAAATAGAAAGCAACACATTGATTATTGCCATCCAGCCCTGATTTTCTCCAAAGCCTCCTGTTCCTCCACAACGTCAGCATACTTCGCATTCAAGTCAAATAAGTTGCTGTTGTGGATCTGGGGCGTTCTATCACCACAAGCAGACCCAACGACCTATTTTCAATGTCAGTTCCATCAATTTCGCAAAGCTTAACACAGCATTCGCTCTACGCTGGAAGAACAAGAGAAAAACTACGAACCATAGGCCTAAATCCAGATTGCATTGCATCGAGTGTAGTAGCCCTCACACATCCACTCGTACTAACCCCACAAATCACCAAAGTATCAATACCCATCACACTCAACTCACTCGCCAACGTCGTCCCAAAAAACGCCGACGCATACTTCTTCACCACAATCGTCTCCCCATCCCTCGGTTCCAACCCCTCCATACAAGCATCCAACCCCCTCTCATCACCCTTTTGCCAAACAGTCAAGACTTTAGCTTTTAGATAAAAGAGTCCGGCGTCGGCCATATCAGGGTGTGTGTAGGCTACTTGAGACCAGACAACGGGGATTTTGGCTTCCCGTGCTGTGGCGAGAAGGCGACGCATTGAGTCTGGCGAAGCGGCGGCAGCGGGGTTGGATGAGAGGTCGAGGGGTGAGCCGGGCGTCCAGTATGCGGTGCAGACATCGATTATGAGAAGGGCTGGGTGTTTGCCCCAGCCCATTTTGTTGGCGAAGCCAGAGGTGGCATAGGAATTGGCTTCGGGGTGTGAAGTGTGAGTGAGGGTTGGAGGTTGTGGTGTTGCCATGGTGAATTTTGTTGATTTGGGATTGTGAAAGAACGTTGTATGTTTTGGATACTTGCAATAAATGATTGGTCATTTGATTGGTACTTGTATATTCAATGGGAAGTTGCAATGATGGTAGTGATGTAAGGGTAAAGTTGGTGCCCTAACCTCAATTCACTCCCTTATCAATTCCGGCAGACTCCTGATCGGCCGGCAAAATGAGACTGCCCCCGGGTGGTTGAATCTGCTGGTTTGTGAAGAGTGGTCAAACAAATATTCGAGAATATTGAGATCAAGTTATATCATTTCTTGCAAGAGAGCTGTTAGTCTTTTATGCGATATAATGACAGTCACCAAGAAGACCGAAAAAAAACTCACACCCTCCGACTGAGTTCGTGTGATTCTCACAAGTTGCTCGAAACTATTATTTCATACAATAGATTATGTTTCTATAGATTCCAGAAATTGAGCATTATAATGCTTCTAATTCCCGAATACAACGCATTATGCCATCCAGCAGTTCCCCCACCTCGCTCATGAAGCAATGAGTGAATTACAGACTGACTCCGAAGGCTTTTTTGTCTCATCTATCTCTCCAATCAACTCTGACTTGTATTCCTCCAGATTAATTGGAACACTCGCAGCTGCATCTTCATTGACGATGTCCACAGGCTCTACAGCAGCCAATTCAGGAGAAGAGTCCGGGGTAGCCAGGTCAATCTTGCCATTTGCAGCAGCGACTCCTAAAATCGGAAGACCTGCGGCTCTCAAGTCCTTATTAATCTCATCCAAATGATCCAAGAAATGACCTTGAACATCTTCCCATTGATCAGGTGGCGACACTGGCTGCGATTAGTTTGTCGTTCATCTCGTAATCGGAAGACTTACAATGCATCGCTCCAGATCGCTCCAGCGCATATTCTGTGAGTGAGAATTGGACGCTGATGTGAAACATAAATGCTAATTCCAAGGTAATTAGTCTTTCAGTGTGCCGGAAATGTAATTGGTGTTGTGTACCTAATGTATTATCGCAAACCCTTATGCAGCTCAGCTCAGCTGTTGAAGCTGCCTTGAATGTCTCATATGTTTCTATTGCAATATTCAGCATAAGAACTAAAAAAATATTAAAGTTTAAATCAAAGACTTACCTCCATGAGGCATGAAGCTCGCCTCATAACTCAACCCGCCTGGCTCAAGAACATGACTGCTTCCTCCATATTGCCCATAAATGAGACCCATAACCTCTGAAGCCATATTTCGGTGGTAGTACTCCAAAATATCAGTATATTTAAATCAAGTATCTCGTGCATGGGTAAAGTTACGGGAGGTCTGAATGTATTCGAAGTGACACACCACTTTGGAGTGAAAGCCAAGAATTCTGTGATGGAAACACCAGTGATTTTCGACTTGGCGAGCAGAATACAGGAAATCGTGGGATCAGCTTGATCTTTGTCCAGAGTTCCATATGTAATGAATTTCTCAATTGCATACTTGTAAGGAGCATATGTTCCATGCCAAGCCACAACATCGAATGGAGTGTGGTTTTGTTTGCAGGTGTACAGAGATCCAGTCATTTTGTATGTAACTAGAGAATATCAGAAACTGGCGTAGTCATTGAGAGATTTTAGAGACATACTTTCCCATGGTGAGCTGTCAATATCAAAAGATGCAACAGGAATTTCGAAATCGCGGGGTAGAGCCATGCCATTTGAACCCACAGGACCAAGCTCAGGAAGCTCGTAATGACTTCCAAATATTTCTTGAATGTCTGATTGCAAATTAGCAATAATTTTTCTCAAGTTTTTGGATAGTTTTCATTTAATTACATCCTCGAGATGGTCCATCTGGTAGAGAAACCTTGAATCGAATACCTCCTTGAATTACTACAAGCTCTCCAGGGCGAACCATCATTCTACTCGACGTTAACATAAATTCACATTAAAAAATGCCAGATATCCCTTTTACCTTCCATACTCAGTCTGAATATCCAGACGACCCTGTTGAGGTAGAATCAACATATCACCATCGTTGTTACAAAACGCACGATTCCCCATTGACTTGTTGGCCAGGTAGACGTGGACTGCAATACCTTCTCTCAATGTGGGGTCACCTTGACCACCAATTGTTTTTAACCCATCCACAAAATCTATCTCCTCAGGTGATGATGGGATCGGGAATGGATCCCATGCTACTTGAGTTGGGATAAATTGAACTTTCGGATTTGAGAGGGCGAAGTTTGCTTCAACCTGAGGAATTTTAGAAGTCTGTTTTCAGAATGATAGGCTCGACTTACATCGTGAGAAATTAAAGATTTTTCAATACTTTTGATGGCTACTGATGGTCGTATTCGATAGAACCAACTGGGTGATGTTAGTTAGTAGACTGGGTAGAAACGATATTGAGTCAAGATCCTAGACTTACGCGTGCTGTAATGTTGCGCGACTTGAAATGAATGGCGAGCCATTCAACTAACTCAATTAGTAAGAGTCTCAGGACAACTAGAAATTTCTCTCACCTGCTCTGAATAGAGATCGTACTTGCACTTCTGAGGTGTATTCTGGCCACGAGGAAGTGTTCCAGGTCTTGACACGAGTCAGCTGACAACCGCCTCAATCATATTGCAGACTCGACCTACATTGCTTCAGTTGCAAAACGGTTGCCAAAGCCTACTTGATAAATGTACGGATCTTCTGGAGTTAGAGATGTTGCGAAAGCTGTTCGAGCGCTGGCTCCAAAAGTAGGCCCGTTCATGATGGATTGGCTTGAGTCTACAAGAAAACGTGACCACAGAGAAAATTTGAATCGAAAGGAGACTGCAAGCTTGAGAAATTAAAATAACACTGGTTTTATTGATCAAAAATTGAAGTTCTTGCCACAGCTGAGAGATGATTGATCGGCTGTTCGTTGTGCATGGTGCAGGAGAAATCAGCCCTAGGCAAGCTTTGCAAAGGGTTGCCAAATTGTGATGCCGGATCTTAGGACATCTTCAGATCATCTTGTCCCACAACATATTCATTCTAGTCTGGATACCATTATCGTCTACTAGGATATGCATACTTGGGATTCGATAATGAGAAATTGATTTGCCGGCGGCGATATTGTGGCACTTCGAAGGATTAACAAAGGTGGGGTCCATCACGATAAGCGCTTTGAATGTACTATCTCGAAGTTGCCGGCCGGCAAGTGTTGAACTGAACCAACTTCCAATCAACAAACTACAGTCCCTATTACTAATATGATAATTTCTTAGCACCATGAATAGAGTCTAAGATTTCAACATATCCCATTTCGGCTTCTAGACAAAAGTCCAGATATACCCAATATATCACGTGAAAAACGCCGAAAATGGCACTCTCAGGTCTCGAAACTTTGGTTGCAATTCTTACGGCCATTATTTTATGGAAAATTCCATCATTATATGTATCAAGGAAGAGAAATCCGTATCCTCTACCGCCAGGCCCAGCTGGAGAGCCGATTCTTGGCCATCTTCGTGTTGTGCCAACGGACAAACCTGAGATCGCATATGCGAATTGGTCAAAAGAATACAGCAAGTACTCATACTTCGAGACATAATTTTGATTGAAAACTAAGAATAGATCAGATTCTGATGTTTTGTATTTTAACATCCTTGGCCAGCCGGTCGTGGTTTTGAACAGCGTCGAGGCAGCAGTTGATTTGCTCGATAAGAGGGGTGCGAATTATTGTGATCGCCCGAGATTTGTGTTGTTTGAAGTGTATAAAATCATTAGAATACCTAGATCTTTTCTTTAGATATGCAGCTGATTTTTTTTTAGAATGGGATGGGGAATGACATTGACGTTCTTGCCATGGGGTCCCCGATTCCAAATGCACCGAAAGCTCATTCAAAGTTCTTTCACAAAACCAAATTGTGTTCAGTATCAAGATCTCCAAGAAAAAGAGACTCATCAATTAATGGCCGGCATCATGAAAAAGCCAGAGGATTGGGAACTACAGATGAGACGGCAAGTTTGAGTGTTCCAAATCGGTGGGTGAGACTGATGAGTTTTAGTTTCGCAACTGCGATTGTTCTGGGCATTGGATTTGGAGTCACCATTGACAACGATGATGATCCCTATATTCAAATGGCTGTTGATGCATCCTATGCGCTAGGTCATGGAGGAGCACCAGCCGGAACACTTGTTGACTTTTTCCCATTCAGTACTTCTTCTTACCCATTTACCTGTCAACTGCTAACAATATTGCCCAGTCAAATATTTACCCAACTGGTTGGCAAGATCTCAATCCTTAAAATTTGCGCGCGATTGGAAGTGGGCTATTCAACAAATCCATGAAGCTCCATTCGCTGCAGTTGAGAAAGAAATCGTAAGTACTTCCGTGCCAATCAACTGAGTTAAGTTGACATTTTAGTAGGAAGCAGGAACTGCTCAGCCATCATTTATTCACACTCTACTGGAGGGAAACTCTCTCAGAACTGCAAATGGCGAGCCAATTCTTTTTGACTCGGAAGATATCAAAGGTGCAGCAGGTGCCATTTATGCTGCTGGGCAAGACACAGTATTTGCCCTATACGCCTTTTGCAATTTTCCGACTGACACTTCAACTTCGCAGACTTGGTCAACACTTGTAGTTTTTATACTCAATATGGTTCTCCATCCGGAAATCCAAAGGAAAGCTCAAGCGGAGATCGATTCTGTTGTTGGCGACTATCGGCTCCCCGAGTTCAATGATCGTGCTTCACTGCCATACATTGATCGCATTGTACAAGAGACTTTGAGGTAAATATTCTTTCTTGGTCCGCGCCACTTGAACAAATTCTAATTCTTGATCAATTTAGATGGGGTCCAGTCTCGCCTGTTGGGGTACCTCATAAATCCTTAGAAGATGATGTGTACAACGGAATGTTCATTCCTAAAGGGTAAGAATCAATTCTTCAAACACAAACCTTCAGGACTAAATCTAGATCAGCTCCTTCATATATGCAAACGCTCTCGCCATGACGCATAATGAAACAACCTATCGGGATCCCGATGAGTTCAATCCAGACCGCTTCATGCCACAGTCGGAAGGTGGGGCAGGAGAGCCACTACCCATTGGACAGTTTGGTTTCGGTCGAAGGTTAGAACATCTATCTCTTTTTTCCATGACATTTTGAACATATGATGACTCAAATATAGAATATGTCCCGGTCGTCACTTGGCTGAGGCAAGTGTTTGGATCGTGATGGTTACTATGCTTGCCACTCTCGATATTAGCAAGGCTGTCGGAGAAGATGGGATTGAAATTACGCCTGACGTTGAACTTACCCCTGGATTAACAAGGTAAGTTTTTGTGGTAAATATGAACAATAATGCGAATTCAACTGACTGATTTATGTTACAGCCATCCAACTCACTTCCCATGCGTTATGAAACCCCGCTCACAACTAGCTCGTTCATTGGTAGAGGACACTTTGTAGGGTATTTCAGCTAAAAGAAAAATAAAATTAAATGAAATTGTGAAACAACTTACTCGAAACCACGCTCGACAAGTTTGACTACGCTGAGGATCGAACTTGGCTTGTATTATGAGCCTGCTCACTGAGTCACTGTGGCAAAACTCTGCCTTGAACAGAGCACTTTAAATGAAATCGGAAGCAGAGATCGCAATAAATTTGGTCTCGACTTTGATACTTAATTCATCACCAAAAATATTAGAGCCTGATTTCAATAGATTCTTGTTGAACGGCAGAATGTCTTGGCATCGGGGTCTACCACTTAAGGAGGCTACTATATAAGGATACCTAAACTACTGCACATTAAGTGTAAGCCTATGCTTTTTGGGTCGATAATTCTTGTAATCCGTGTGTGATTGAAAAGACTGGCCTTGACAACCCTCTCAACAAGGTCAAATGAGAGCTACGTACTGAGAAATGGGGCAAGCAATAGGAGATTTCGGGCACCCCAGTTCTGGGTAATATATAATGACTTCTTTTGATTTGGAATTTCTGTCTTCCCGAACCTACGACCAAACATCTAACATCAACCTCTTTCTTTCCTTCAAAATCCTTAGCTCTCTCGAACCCACATCCTTCCCACCACCCAAAACCTTCCCCATAATACTCTCAAGCGTACTTTCAACCTCCTTCGCCATGAACTTAGCATCCCCACAAATATACAGATACCCCTTCCTCTCCACCAACGCCTTCACAACGTCATCGGCTTGCTGCTCGATCAACTGCTGCACATACATCTTCTTCTTCCCCGGTTCTCTCGAAAACGCAACATGCAGTCTGAACTTTCCATCTAACTCCTTCGCGTAGGATTCCCATTCGTCTTTATACAGAAAATCCCAATCGGAGCGACGGCAACCATAGAAGAGGTCCATTGTTGCCCAGTCTTTGAGTGCATCTGGTCCCATTCTAGCTCTCGCTCGGCGGGCTAGAAAGACTCGCTCTTGGATGAAGGCTCGGAATGGAGCTACGCCCTGTTTATCTTTCGTCAGATTTTTGTTGATTGTTCATCAAAACTGAGGTGAAGGACTTACTGTTCCTGGTCCAATCATTATCAACGGGATTTTGACGCTCTTTGGGAGTCGGAATTTCGCGCTTCGGATATGGATTGGGATTGCATGACTTCCATCTCGAATATACTTTCCACGGGGACCTTCAAGAATGTATTGTGGGGTATCATCATCCTGCAATCTTGGCGTGCTCATGATGGAGTTCTTGATTTTCAAAAGGAAGTTGGAGTTCAACCCGTAGATCAAATTGCCAGTGGGCGATGGTTTTAACTTTGAGACTACAACTGTGACGTGAATTGAGTCGGGAAAAAGTCTCGAAGATGACGAGATAGAGTAATATCGAGGTTGAATGCGTGGGACACAAGAAAGAATATGCTCAAATGAAATTGGCCATGTTGTCAATCCTAAAACGTTCGAAGGAGATTCTCCAGTGGCGTGAAGTAGAACATCAGAAAGACGAAGACCTTTCACCGCAACTGTGGTTCGGTATGCGTTTCTGTCTGTTCCAAGAGTTTCCAGCACCCTCCTGGCCTGTTGGGTTGGTGCATATTTGGCCAAGGAATGTATCATCTGGCGAGAAGCAAGTTGTGATACGTCCAGATAGTAACGCAGGACACTATCATAAGTGGTCGGAGAAGGAGTTGGAACCTTTGCCAGCGCTGGATCCAGGGAAATGATGTCAATTGCCTGATGTCGCTTTGACTCAAGCCCAAGAAGGTAAATCAGGCGATCAACTTCTTGATCTGCGTTGAGTGGCCATATTCCGACATGGTCACCAGTCGTGTATTTCATGCCGCTGTTCCTGATGTCAAATTCCATGGAAACGCAATTGCGATCTCCGTCTTGAAATAGTTCTCTGGTGTTGATGATTTTCGAAATGAAAGGATTCTTTGCATCTTGAATACCCCTCACTCCCAGCAACGCTTGTTTTGAAAGCTCACCCTTGTAAACTAAAGACTCATTTCTGTCGCTTTTGAGCTCGGTAACTTGGAAATCAGGGACACTTGACCCTCCACCTTCCACCCATCCCATCGAAGTTGACACATCGCTCCACACCGCTTCCTTCCAGGCGAGATAGTCCTCTTCCAGCGCCTTGTCATCGTCACCTTCACCCCGGGGTCCGATTCGGTTTGCTCCCGAGCTCTGAAGATAATGATCGACTTGCCTCCCTGTTTGACAGAAGTGCTCGTAGGTGGTATTTCCAAGACAGAACAAAAGATAGTTCAGATTCGGTAATCTTGAACCTCCTTTTGAAAGCTCAAGAACTTCAGCTTTGAGGAAATCAACCAATCCGAGTGCGTTGTCGGGAGGCTCTCCCTCTCCATAAGTTGCAAGCAGGAAAATCACCAGGACATCCTTCGGGACTAGATCCAGCACATTGAATTCATAACTAGAGAATTATCATTAGCAGCAATTGATGTGGATATTAAAGGGGAACGAACTCTTGAGGGTCGCAAACTAAAGATGATAAGCCGTATTTAGCTTTGATCTCTTTCGCAAGTCTTGTGGCATATTCTTCGCTAGAGAGAAGATGAAAGTCAGCTAACGACTCGACATAAACCCATTTGTTCCTTGTGAAAGGCAAATAGGCTCGGAACTTGACTCAACTCACGCTGTACCCGTCTGAGATCCATAGAATAGAATCACTTTTTTCCCTATCGAGTAGTGTGTCAGCGTATCTCACACCACGTGACAAAGACTTAGAATTACACTCTTTTGCAGTTCGGTAACAAAGTCTTTCCCAGCTCCATTACTGATGCTAGCATTATTGATTCCAGAATACTTGCTGCCGTATAGCCAGTTCGGTAGTCCCTTAGTCGGATAGTGTATATAAATCGCAACCAAACTCAACAAAACTAACACAACTCTCAGCTCCGTTTCCGAAAACGAACTCATGGCGTTTGATCCGATGATGTTGAACTTCGACAAGAAATATTTCCCAGGCACGCATAAATGAACATATCACTTCAGTACATCTAGTCAGACATGTAGTGGAAATCACGATGTTGCGTCGTCTGGTTTGATTCCATTTACGTTACATTAACTGACTCGTAAACTCCTCCCTTATCACAGTTCAAATCAATCCGTCCACGATAAGGAACTTCCCCATTGTTTCCCCGGCTAGGAGCAGTCATTATCGTAAACCAATCGTTCTCTGTGAATTTGCATTGCACCAAGAGCCGCTGCTGTGCACCCCACTAATGATTTGCCGTACGTGCTTTAAATATGGTTCGACGTCCCGTCCAGGGAACTCGGCCGGCATCTTCTTAGCTTTACACCTCGCCTGATTGTGCAAGTCGAATGATCAGTATGCAATCCCATGGCAGTTTGTCACCGGCAAATAGCAATGGACCAGAGAAACGGACGAAGAGAGCACCCGTTGCTTGCAAAAGGTCAGTTTAATTTTAAATGCCAAGCCTTATTTTCGTGCAGGAGTGTTGACATTTTGGAATTTGTGAAGATGTCGTCGTCTGAGAGTGAAGTGCGTATGTGGCCATGGAAATGCTTCAGCTCCATGTTTAGGATGTTACAAGGCTGGATCTGCAATAGCTGCTGAATGGTGTGTAATTTCTCACCTGAAACATACATGTTTTCAACGCTGATTAAAGTCATGTGATATGAAGTACATTTCCAAGAAGGGGTGCAAAGGATGGTGATCGAGAGGTAAGTTTGAAATGTTTCAAACTTAGAACAGTGACTTAGTAGAGAATCTGAAGTTTCGGAGACCAAGAGTGCCGGTACGGCGAGAGGATCCCAGCCGGAAGAAGACAAACCACCCCGATGACCGCCAACAGCCCCTCGATTCTGTGAGAAGAGAGAACGAAAATGTGACATTGCAAGAATTCCAATCACAAAGACTTTTCCAATCCCCTACTATAAACTTTCAAGCAAGCAATGTTGTAACATCCCCTGCAATGTCACTTCTCCATGCGAGGAGCCCAAGTGTTCACCGAGATCTCCTCCCACCCTATGCAGAAGTTATCCAAGGTTGCAAAGCGCTAAGTAGCTCTTACCTTCAGCTTGGTAAGATCATCCAAGCACTACTAAAGAACAAATTCTAATGCTTCAAATAGGTTTCATACCCAAAGCAATCTTCCTAGAACGCCTCACCACAGATTTCGAATCTGTGAGCCTGTTCCTTCTATTGAGTATTCTAAGCGTGTCTGCTCGCTTCACACCAAGTCTGATAGAAAGATATGGTAGTGGAGCAAAGGCGAGTGAATATTTCATTGCCAAAGCTACGGAAATGGTCCCGGTTGAGATGTATAAATCGTCGCTTGATAGGACCCAAGCTTTGTTTCTTTTGGCAATTGCAGATTGGGGAAATGGGAACAAAGATCGTAGCTCAGTTCGTCTCACCAAGTCGCTGTATTATTCTACAAGTGCTAATTTTTGAAGATGCACATGGGCCTCGCTGTTACGAGTAAGTCTTTGATCAAAAATGAGAGTCAGGACTCAGACCAATTAATTTCTGAAGTGGCCGGTATTCTCCGCCTTCACCGAGAAGAAACGTATATACTTCACCCCACAGCCACAGCAGACGAAGTAGTCGACTCCGAGATGGCACGCCGTACATTTTGGATGATTGAAAGTAATTTGGTTCCCCCCCCCCCACAAAACACAACTTCCCCTCCTAGTCGATTTCTCAACTAAACCCTCTATCATATAGGTCAAACAAATTTACACTCCGGACATAGTACACCCTTCCCTTTTGCTCTCAGTGACATAACAGCTCAATTGCCCTGTTCCGAAGCCGACTTTGCCTTCAGCGTCATTCCCAGCGAAAGAGCAGTTCTACTCGGAAGCCAAGCAGCTGCCGCGAATCCTTCGCTTGTTTCTATCCCTTCTAGATCGTTATTTGCAAGCTTAATCCAAAGTCATAACTTGTGGGGACAAGTAGCAAGACGAGCGTGCCGATGTGAAAGAGAATTAAATGGCGTGGCACCGAAACCGTGGGAGAACAACAGTGAGTATTTTGAGTTGTCGAATACATTAGAAGAATGGGAAAGAGGGCTTCCAAATAAGCATCAGTGGTCAGTTCGAAATTTGAGAGGATTTAAGGCGGAGAATCTGGATCTGGTAGGTGGTGCTTCTTCTACAGTCGGTGAGGATTTTTCTGACGTTTGCGAAAGGCATACTTGGCCACAGTGATGGTCTTGAGATTGAGTAATATCGTTCTTAGGAGAATCTATCATCCTGAGTATGATTTTCAACTTGTTGATCTCATGTACTTCACAGCTGATCGCATCTAGTATTATGGCGGTAATTTCCGAAAGTCCTGAGGATCGAATACAAGCATCTCAAGCACCACCTCAATTTTGGGAAAAAATGTCCGAGGAGCTGTTCAACAACGTGTACAGTCTCTACGAACAGATCGACGCTTATCTTCCACTCAGATCACGAGAAGAGGGCTTTCCCCCTATCATCGTCTTCTGCGCCTACATCTGTGGTTCTCTCGCTTCATATCTTTGGAAGACACCCCAGCGTGAGTAATTTCTCCTCTCCATCACTCTATTGCAGCTGACAAGAAAATGATAGTTTGTATTCGACTTTCGCAGTCTGCAAAGAAAATATTCCATCGATGCCTGGAAGCGCTCACTGAACTGCAAGATGCTTGGCCGATGGCTTCGAGGTGGCAAGAGGCACTGCGCAAACTTGCTGTGCCAATTACTAATTCTTCTTCACTACCCCTGCCCCACACTACTAGAATTGAAAGTCAAACGCCGAGTCCCATAGTAAGTTTATAAAATATATTCAGGCTTCCTGATTTCAAAAAATGCAGAATTAACATATCCAAAGACAGCAATAGCCACAAATCTACAGAATATCCCAATCGAAGGGTTCGACCAGCCGGTACGCAACCTTCCGGTCTTTGCATCCACATCAAGCCTCCAAGATTTGTCCCACAATCCATTTTCATCTTCGAATATGACCAGTCTCCCAATCGATTTGTTCGAGGCCGAACTTACTGCTTTCTTACAAGGGGAGGTGCCAGTAGATGTTTGGAATGGCTGGGACTGGCAGTGAGAATTGCATCAATAAATTCGACGCAACATTCTGCACACTTTAAAGTCATTTCGTTTCAAAAGCTTCGGCAAGAGCATTAGAAGCATCCCTAACGAGCTCTTTTCCGAGGTCAAGTATCCTGGATGCAAAGGTCAGCACATAAGTTCGCATTCTCTCGAAAACAAGCTGCAAAGTCTCACCCTATACTACAGTTAGTGTCTATGTTCAGGAATAAGAAGAAGGAATATCTATACCATCAAGCGCAAGCAGCGAATGTGTACACCCAGGATACACTTTAACCGTAGCATCAATCCCCACCTCCCTCAACATCTCTCCATACTCCACTCCCTCCTTCGCCAAAATATCCATCTCAGAAACACCCATCCACGACTTCGGACTCTTAGCAAGTAACTCTTTGGGCGCTTTGTTTGGCGAAGCCAACCAAGTTTCCGCATCCTCCTTGTTGGGAAGATACATATCTCGATACCAAGTCATTCGAGCGGGTGTTAGCCATGGAGCATTTTGATTTTGGGACCATGAGGTTTCGATAGTGGCGGTGTTGTCTATGACGGGGACTGTCACGAGGAGGAATGTTAGAGGTATGGGAGGAGTGATGGTGGAGGCATGGAGAGAGAGGGCTGTTGCTAGATTTGCTCCACTGTGAAGATTGGGTTAGTTTCGGTGTTGGAGATCATCGTGGACTTGAAACTAGAGCGTACGCTGAACTCCCTCCTACTGCGATTCGCGAGGGTCAATATTGAGCAATTGTTTTCCGAAATGGTGAACCCATTGCAGTGCGGATATTGCGTCGTTCACGGGGGCCGGAAAAGGGTGTTCGGGTGCAAGGCGGTAGTCTACTGTTACCACTACACAAGAAGCTCCTATTGATCTGTCAGTAGATACTTTGGTACTCACTACTGGAATTAGCAGAGTGTTGACACTGACGTTTGCAAAGGACGGTGCAGAAATTATTCTCCGAGTTTATGTTCCCCAGAACACAGCCGCCTATAAAGTCAACAACAGAGTCAGCCTGCAAACTCGCAACAGTCTCAAGAATAATTAAAGTAAAACTTACCGCCATGAAACCATAATAGAACGGGCCACCCATTCTCCTTCGGGCTCCCCTCAGGAGTGAAAACTCTCACCCGAAAATCCCCCACCTCGAAATCTTGAGTACTTCCCACATCTAACTTTGGAGATCCGAAATCAGGGAGGCCAGGTTTATTTCTTACTTCGGGATCCCATAGGAAGTTTTGAGAAGGTTCAATGTATTGTAGATGCTCATCATGAAATGCTGCATACTGGGGGTCGAGTCTTGAGCGAATGGAGGGGTGGATTGGTTGGTAGATTGGGCGGGGATCTCTCATGGTTGATGAATATGGTCAGTATAGTTTGCTCAATGTGATCCGAAATCCGATTGAGATCCCTGTGAGCGATAATTGAATTGAGAATCGCGATGTATTGTAATCTTGTATCTCCTTTCGTTCTGGAGTAACTCGTTGGCGGGAAGTGATTTTATATGTGACCAAAATAGATTGTGAAATATTTTCCTACAAACCAATAGATGACATGGAAAGATACCTCCAATTGTAAGCTGGTGGGTCGATTTGAGTAGGAACCAGGTAGTGAATTGCCGGCCGGAGAATTGCCGAGTGCAGGTGCGCTGGAGATGGTCTTCGCAATTCACACTCTAGAGAGGATTCCAGGAGAACTCTCAAGCTCCAAAACATCGTGTACTCTCTGGTATGACTTGAAAATCTCAAATCTCATACAATTTTGAAGCGTAAGGTCTCCAAATCAATCATCCCTGCTAAACCCTATTCCTCTTCTTTAATCTTCGCAGATCTGGAACGACGTATCTCAAAATGCCTTAATAAGCTTAGCTTTATCAAGTTTCGAATATAGTGGCGCGAGAACATATCAAAAATCGAACAGTGGAAAGGGGGTTTTATTTCTTTCGGCTAAACGGCTATATTTATGTTTTTCAGTATTGTTTAGATAGAGTCGGAACTATGTGCCTGGTAGTCGCGGCGTATCATTGCTCCACAACCGTGATTTTCGCTAAGGGAGAACACCTTGGGCATGCGCTACCATAAGCGAGCCGCCCTAACAAGCAAGAGCCTTGGTAAAGATTAGTAAGGCGTGTACTGTACGGTAGCGAGAATAGAAGTGGCACTCACGTGTGCTAGGTTCCTCCAAGATTTAGTATTCGGTTTTCCTATCCCAATCGACACCTGTGATTCAATCCAAGCTACCAGACCTTGTTCAACTATCGTTCTCCAAATGTCATCGAAGAGACCGGAAAACAGTCCCAACAACAAGAAACCACTTTCACACCACTCCATTAATCCTACCAATGCCCTCTAATCTCCGAAGACTCTACCCGTTGGATTAATGGAGAAGAGTCAATAACACAATAATTAGACTGTTGTTAAAGAATACTGTTCACAGGCGTTAGTGACTGCTAAGGTTCACAAATCTGTTCTAGAAGCAAACTCAAAGTTAAACCGCGACCGAGACAACTCGGTAGAAAATTGCTCCGCTTCCGGTATTGGTTTCATGGAGAATACCATCGAACTCAGAAGTTGAGGCAAAAATACTCTTGAAGAACAATAGCTTACAAACATCTCCTGTTCTTTTTTCCAAATCTTTTCCTAACTTCCGATGTCATGGTATTATATATATCTTCTGTCTAGGCTGCCGCTACCTTGATACTACATAGCTCAACCTTCTTTCAACGAATTCCCTTTTGTACAGTCATTCTCCCGGACACCTCAACATCATTCTCCAAAACCTCCATACACCAGCAAAATGGGCAAAAAAATCCCTTTCGATTCCAACAAAGACATTCCCGATCTCTCTGGGAAAGTCATAATAGTCACAGGAGGTAACAGTGGCCTCGGCAAAGAAACCGTCCTTCAACTCGCCAAACGCAATCCTCGCACGCTCTACCTGGGCGCGCGCTCCAAAAGCAAAGCAGAAGAAGCAATCGCCGACATTAAAACCACCGTCCCTAATGCCAACATTAAATTCCTCGAAGTCGACATCTCCTCCCTCGCCTCGGTCAAGCGCGGAGCCGATGCATTTCTCGCAGAAAACGATCGCTTAGACATTCTGATCAACAATGCAGGTGTTATGGGCCTTGCTCCTGGCCTCACCGAAGATGGGTACGAGGTCCAATTCGGGACGAATCATATGGGTCCTGCACTATTCACGAAACTCCTCCTTCCCATTCTTCAAAAGACGTCGCAGCTTCCAGGTGCAGATGTGCGAATCGTATGCCTCAGCTCGGAAGCCCTCAAATTTGGTCCTCCCACCGGCCTCGTGCTCGCACAAGACAAAACACCACTCGCTTCTCTCAGCGGCGCACAACGGTACGGACAGTCCAAACTCGCGAACTTGTATTTTGCGCAGATGCTAGCGAAGAAGTATCCCAACATCAAGACGAATGCTATCCACCCTGGCTTGGTCAGGACGGGAATCACCAACAATACGGCAAGAAACTATTGGTATGTTTCGTGGGTTCTTGAGCTTGGGTTCAAGTTGTTGTTCTTGAGTACACATGATGGGGCGAAACCACAGTTGTTTGCGGCGACGGGGAAAAGGGATCTCGTGAAGAGTGGCGCCTTTTACTTTCCTGGTGTGACGGAGTGGGGTAATGCGATGACGAAGAACTCGAAGCAAGCTGAGGAACTTTGGGATTGGACTGAGGCGGAGTTGAAGAGCAAGGGGTACTAGATTGCTGTTAGAACATGATTGTGCTAGGAGTTAGGGATCCATTCTTGCAGCCGAGGGGTTGTTTGTATAGTGTACATTCTGTTTCTGTTCGCTTGGGGTCGGAATAATGCGAATTAGTCTTTGGTATTGTAAATAAGAGCCTGTACATATTATAAATAATACTACTATTTGATTGAGGTCTGGAAATTTTTGTTTGAGAGAAAGGTGGAAGTTGAGTTCTACCCAAATGATGAAGAATGAAAGCCAATTCATTTCATTACGTACCCCCATCGGGTTGTCTTCAACAAATGAATGAACTAGAATAGTAAAATAACTTTCGTATTTGTGTGAGACCGAGACCGTCAAGCGCCAGATGGCTTAGCGTAGAGACAGACTTGACCGGAGATTAAGTCCAAGTTTTAACGCAGCATAGAACTTCGGCCTGTTCATAATGGGAACGCAAATATGTACTTAATCAAAGTATACTTAGAACCTGAATCCTCAAAGTGTTAGAGGTATCGTGCTTTTCACTGTAAAAGGGGGGCGTTCTCATAATCCTGCTGAACCCTTCTGGTGGAAGAGCCTCTCACATGCCTAGTAAGTTAATGAGATCTTGCGATCTGAATTCACGATCCTGATGTGCATCGTATTTCGAATTTGTTCTAGCAATTATTACCTCGGGAGCTTTGAGATGTCCGCTAGCATCCATAGTCCGGCACTCGCGTGCTTCTTTTGAACTAAGTAACAGAATGAGTCGTACCATCAGCCCTAGGCCGGTACCATCCGCACTACGGGGTCTGATTGATGCGTGCTCCCAAGTGTTTGAAAGTACTCATGTTTGCTTGCTACAGCTGAACTGCAACAAGATCTAATGTCAGAAGTTCAGTTCAACTAACTAGGTAAGATCTTGCCAGGATGGCTTAGGCTTATCAAGCAAGCGGCAAGGTTGTTGAGCCGCGCCCGAAGAAGGAACCACAAATGGGCGGCGGTATCACCTTAGGTTTCACCCGAATGGGGATTATTGGTAGATGGAAACGGAGCTTAAAAAACTCAAAAAGGAAACGAGGAAGCCAAGAAAGTATGCAAGAAGAAGCTGTCTTTGTAAAAGCTATGTTGAAGGTACGTAGGCACTATCCTGATTGTAAATAAAGTACTACAAGACAGATATCAGGTAGAAGTAACAGTAAAGTAAACAAGTAATAAAAGTACTTTTGAAGATGTATTTTGGTCGATTATGTGTTCCTTAGTAAATTACATCAGAGTAGTAACTTATTGAAGAACTTTGATAGCCCGCTCTTAGTTTTATCACCGATCGACCTCTTGAGTCAGCAGAAATGTTGTAACTATCTACCCCGCGCAGGAAGTACATTAGGACGAAGCACTTTTGCTCTGCTTACTTGATTATTGATATTTCACATTCTTTCCACGGTCTAGGACCACTCGGACATAGGTATGTTATTGCGCCGCGACCGAGCAGTGAGTAGGTACGTAGCCAATACCACCTTACGCTAGTTTTCATCCTAATTCATGTATACATAGATATATATATTCATCGTCGACGGAGCATCCAAGACACATCCGCAACAATCCAACATCCAGCGTCTAACTAATCAAAATGCCATCCTACCTCGTAACCGGCAGCTCTCGTGGCCTTGGACTTGGCTTCGTAACCGAGCTCGTAAGTATCACACGGGATTTTCCACCGCATATTCAACTAAATAACACAAACCTCCAGCTCCAAGATCCGCAAAATTATGTGATTGCAAGCGCGCGATCTAGCAGCAGCACCCCTGAGCTCCAAGCAATTTTAAAACATCACAACGAACGGAGTGCCTTCGTACAACTCGACCTTGCCGACCCAGCTTCGATCGAGAGAGCTGCAGTAGAGGTCGCGAAGTTAGTTCCCGAAGGACTTGACATCTTGGTCTCAAATGCAGGCGTGAATTTTCAGCCAAAGGCGTCGTTGGAAGAAGCGTTCGTTACCTCACATCCATGACTCCCTCCCTCCCTCTGACCGTGCTCTCATTTTGCAACCTGATATCTGGCAATTCAACCTGACCTCAAAATTAGAGATCTCGCCCTCTTTTCGTCAGAGCTCGAGGTCGAAATAATCGGCAACACCCGCCTAGTCCGTGCCTTCCTCCCTCTCATCCAGAAAGGCCAGAGCAAGAAACTGATCTTTATCACCTCTGGTCTCGGATCTATCGAGCAAGCCGCTTCTTTGCCAAATCTCAATGCTACATACTCTGTCTCTCGTGCCGCACTGAATATGCTTGTACGGAAGTGGGGTGGCGCGCTGAAGTTCCAAGGGATTACAACGGCGCTGATTCATCCTGGTATGCCTTTCATTCTATCTCTTTTATCCCGTCTCAACTCTTGCAACTTTCAAAGGCAGCACTTGCACGTGAAACAGACACAAGAGACTAATTGATTATGGGGACATAGGCTGGGTTCCAGGCACGGAAATCGGAGCCGGGATCGTGGACTGGGTGGAGCAATACGCGCCCCAGATGCCGAAGGTCCCTATTGACGTGTCAGCGAAGGCGTGTGTGAAGATATTCCAAGAGGTCACCTTCGAGGATGCCAATCTGTTTTGGAACTATGATGGAACTAAGATTGCTTGGTAGTTGATCGCAAGAGGTTTCTTTAGTAGCTAGACGTTGTTAACCTACTTGCTACTTTTGATAAACAGCCTGAGAATCAATCAATACAAAATCGCATAAATTCGTCACTAGCTTCGTTTCTTGGAGGGTTGACTGCAGATGGTCGTCAGAGAAATACTATTTTCTGTGTCTCGTCCATTGTGGTTGACGATGGGGCATTTGATACACCGGTCTTCTTGGAGAGATAGGGGCAGCGTCTCCCAAAAGTGGCTTCTTCGATGAACATCTAAAAATAATATACTTGTTCAAGTTGCGCATTAAAAATATCATCCCAGGAAGCAGGAGCAAGAATATGCATGGCCAGCTTTGCCGTGGAGTATGACATTCTCCGCGTGTGGCAAAGCTGGCAAGATAATTTCAGCAAGATCAACAGGAACAAAAAAGTATTCAAAGATGAAGAAAATGGAAATTGAAGCAAGCTTGAGGTACTAGGTTTATGAAAACCAAGGCCAAAACGCGTAGAATACACTCCAGCATCGTGGGACAGCTGGGCCCGACAAACTTATCGCGATAAAAACAGAAATGCGAAAGGATACAAAGAGGTGGCAATTGAAAAATTGAAGTTGTACGAAATCAAAATCAGAATATAAGTGGTGCGCACGATATGGATTTGGACCTTATAGAAATATATCGATGGTCAAGGCCGTGGTTGAAAGAAGGATGACGATGGTTCCGCCAAAATTCGCTTGGTTCCGCCCAAAATGTGAAAATGCCGACCCCAGAAATTTATTTTCTCCAGCTTCTTTTCTCGTTCTTTCGAGGAACAACAACACCACAACGTCACCACCCGTTGACCAGATCCAAATCGATCTATAGCTACTAGCGATAACCTCTGGATTTCATCTACAGAAAACAAGCTCATAAGATTGCTGCCACTGTCGGCATCAGCTCCTCGAAATTGCAATCCTGCCCCTCAGCGTCCTTTCCACCCCACGAGAGCCGGAAAGAATAGCTAGGAAAGATGCTCTCCGAGTCCTTCATCACGTCGATTCTTGCGCAGCAGAAGACCGCAAATACTGCAATTAAGAAGGACATTGGAATATACGTGCACGAACTTCACCCAAACCACACCATTAAGTCGTCCTTCAAGAAGAGTTCTACGCCTGTCAACGCCTTAGCTTCAAGCTCCACCCACATCTTCGCAGCACAAGCAGGGAAAGCGGTGGTACACGTTTATTCTAAAGAGAAGGGCAACCAGGAGGCATTGATTTCATTCCCAGAAAGGATACACACTTTGACCTTGGTTGGAGATGGGCTGTTAGTTTTGGGAACGGCAGAGGGCAGGCTCATACTTTGGGAGGCACGTTGGGAACGTTCATAGCAATTGTGATTGTGCTAACTTAGTGTAGGTTGCTACTGGTAGACAAGTCTCAACTCCCGCAGCGCATTTGCAGCCTGTCTCGTGTCTGGCGGCGACTCGAACGCATTTGATTAGTGGTTCCGAAGATTCGAACATCCACGTCTGGTCAATCGCGCAACTCCTCTCCTTCACCACCACGGAAACACACGAGCCAATTCGAAGTTTGTCGAACCATCGAGCTGCCATTACATCAGTTGCGACAGGTCACAGTGCAAGCAATACAAATACCTGTGTTTCCGCGAGCAAGGATAATACGGTTATTGTTTGGAATTATCATACTGGGGATCTGCTGCGGACATTTTTGCTTCCATCGACACCACTTTGCCTGGCATTGGATCCATGTGACCGCGCTGCATACGTTGGATTTGAGGATGGTTCCCTTCAGATAATCGAATTCCTCCAGCCAAATGCAACCCTAAACCCACTCTACGACACCAGACAACAAACTACCCCAATTCAAGTCACACAAGCCCCTTGGGTAGCACCTTCGGAGACCGGCGCAGCTTTCTGCCTTGGCTTAAGTTATGACGGAACCATCCTCCTTTCAGGGCACGCTTCTGGAAAGCTCGCGCAGTGGGATACCGGAAGAAGAGCATTCTCTGCAGAACTTGGAGATCTCAACGCGCCCATCACCAATCTCCTCATGTTCTCTCCTTTCCCAGCCAAGCGACTGACAAAGCTGAGCGCGGTAGTCAAGCCAAAGCTTGCCGAGGGGAATTACGCAATGACTGCTCAATTGACTGGTTCCGTCGGCGGGCTCAGTTCATTTGATCGTGCTATGCAAACTCCAGGTCTTCCTGTCGGAGTCTTGGAGGACGCCATTGCCAGACTTTCCGGACCGGTAGGTGGTACTGTCTCCTCTGCAGGCGATGAGAAACTCCGGAAAGAAAATGAGGAGCTGTGGAAAGTTGTTAATGAGCAACGTGCTCTTCAGCAAAAGACCTTTGAGAAGTATACCAAGCTCAAAGCCAAGTCTGGAGGAGGTTGAGAAAATGATTTTCTATGATCTGGTTCATACACCGGACCTAGATCTATCGCTCAACACGGTACTTAAATTGGGACCTCAGAACTCGATTCAAGAAGCAGTCAAAGCCTCAGCTGGCTCCAGAGGAAGAAATAAAATGGCCAGCAAAGGCTTCTATGGAATGGAAGACACTCCGTCCACAAAGCAGAACTATTTTCACAAGGTGTTGAATCCAAGCCCCTCTGGTCACTGGCTCAATGGTGAACTTCAAGTTCCCTTGTGCACTCCAAGAAGAAGATTTAAGCTCAATTCGGCTGAAATTTAGTCAGTTGGAACCCGAAATTTTTCAAGTGGCGGTCATGATCAGCCCTTTTCATAGTCCATAAATCAGAAAACCTTCTTGAAGAGTTCCGCGTGCAATCATTTCCTTCATATCTTCCTTCTTTTTTATCCTCTTTCATTTTACTAGATCTTTTTGTCGATATCACCGTCCCTTGACTTTCCTCCTCCACCGCCCCAGAAAATTTTAGCGCCCTTTGTGCTCCCCTCAAGAGTCTCAGCAACACATTCCACATGGTAAGATCTTACAACATCATCTGTTTCATAATATCTCAATAAATCACCAGAACATATACTGTCCATCAGATGTCATTCTCACCATCACCAAAATCCACCACCTCCTCTAGCAGTCCAGTCCTTGAAATAACTCTTCCCACCACCACTCCACCATCCACAACAACATCAACCCTCACCCATCTACAAGACGTCCGCACCCTTCTCGCCCAAGAGGTTCTCTCAACCTACCCTCGCTTCTACGCTTCCACCAATGCCTCCATCAATTCCTCCAACAATGAGATACATCCTCGATCTCTAGCCCTCTCTCCAATCCCACCAAGATTTCTTAAACGATACGAAATTGTGTGATGAGATTTTGACACCGCAGAGAATTTTGGATTGGACTTGGAGTGGACATGTTGAATTGGGTGATGTGGAAGGATTCGGAGATGTGATGGAGAGGGTGAAGGGGGGTTAGGATGATGAGGTGGTTTTGAGGGGAGAGGAGAAGGAGGTTTTTAAGGAGGTGATGCGTGGACGAATTGCAGCAAAAGGGGAGATTCCGGTGTTGGTTATAGCGGAGGGTTGGGGAGTGGATTCTGAGATGAATTTGGGAGATGGACGGACGGAGTATATCAGGATTCAAGGCTTGATGAACATTGACGACGAAGTAATGATTTTGGAGCAGTACAAGGAAATCGAAGGGCTTAAGATCGGTAGCGAGTCTCAGATAGGGGTTTTTGTGGATATGGAAGGTTAAGTATCGTAAAATCCAGCAAGAGATGAAAACTTTCTCATGCAATCAAATACCTTCATCACCAGTACAATCACACAAAATTCAATTTTTCCTCCAAAGAGCAAATACAATCAACATACATCCCTTCAACGAACCTTCTCACACTCCCTCTCATCACCTCATCCACCAACGGCACACCCAACGCATACCATCTCACCTCCGTCCTTCCCCCCTCGACCTCCTTCAACTCAATACCCGAGTAGATATCCTCTTTTCCGCCACCAACAATATCATTAAACACCTGCCAACGAATATGAAGCTTCACACCATCCGCAATAACAAGCTTTTCTCTCACCGTGTCAACCCAAGCGCTGGTGTTCTCGTGGAATTTAAGAGTGCGGATTGAACCGATGCCAAAGCCAGAGAGGCTGGATGTTTTGACCGTTGGGTGCCAGAGGGCTTCAGAGCCAAAGGCCGATACAAGGGCCCATACTTGTGGGGTGGGAATATTGATTGTGCGTGTGGTTTGGGCTATTATTTCCTGGTGTTGTTGAAGCATTATGACGGAAATTATGTGTACGGTGTGAGGTGCGCTTGGGTTTTGGTCAGTTCTTGGATTCGAGCAATAAGATATTGGAAGCACGAAAGAAATCCTCGCTTACCCTGAATTGATGAGATTGTTTGTTTCGGTATATCGTACAGCTGAATTCAATCCGGATCGTTGGTATTATTTTTCTCTTTCGTTGGTGGCCGATTGCAAATAGGAGTTTCATGCAGATATGGATTTATACATACTCGCCATGGTTCCTCATTCATTGCGTTTAAGAATACGGATGTTAATGTACCTCCGTCCCCGATGCCCCCATTTTAGATTACCAGTCTTTGCTAACTATGAAACCCCATTTTCGAGATTTGTAGGATTATTATTTTGTTTCTAAGAAGAATTTGGGTAAGAATTTGGGTACAAAGAATCTACTCGCGATTCAGTTTCTTGCCGAAGAGCGAAAGTCACCCTCGTGCTTGGCTGGACCGATTCGTCAGTACACAGAAGTTGTAAAGTCGCGCCTCAAAGGTCCAATTTTAGGATTGTTGTCGGAGTTAACATCAGTGCGAGTCACATTGTTCTACTTCTCTACGGCATTGAGTTTTACTTACTCTGTTCGCTCAGGTGAGATAAGAAATTTGAGAGTTTGAGCGAAAGGTATACAAATACAGTCCAAGTTCCCGTTGAGTTTAACGTCAGAGTCCATCACAGAAACTGAAAAACAACAACACCTTGAAAATCAATTTACAAATTAAACGCCTAGTCATCACGTTCTCTTCTCCTCCTGTTCAAACACATCCTGCGCATCTACAGACTACACCGATAATCCATTAATCACCAAACGCCCAAACCTCCCTCCTGCCTACGTACCAACACCATGTCTCTCATCAAAATAACCAAATACTCCCAAACCATCCCCTTCCCCATCTCCCAAATCTGGGCCATTCTCTTCGTCTTTGGCAGCGAAAAACTTTGGATGCCAGATTGTATCTCCTCCTCGGTCGACGGCTTCGGAATCGGCGCCATCCGCACTCTCAAATTCAGCACAACTCCTGATGTATTGATCACGGAGACGCTCGAGGAAGCTGATCCTGTGAAGCATTTCTTTCGTTTCAAGGTCATGAGGAGTGATTTAAGTGGTGTGTTATCGTTTGTATAGCTGTTTTGGATGGTGTTGGTGAGGTTGGAACGAGATTTACTTGGATTGGGGAGTCGGACTTGCAGATGGAGGATGATGGGGGAAAGGGGATTGAGGTATTGAAGGAGAGATTGAATGAGATGTATCATGGATTTGTGGAGTCAATTGCTACGAAGTTGGCGGTGGGTTAGCATATTTCCTGCCACTACTACTGTACAATTGTTGAACTCTGTATATTTAGTAGTGAAACGCATCTTCAAGTTGTCGAGCCTTGGGATTGAAAATTTGAAAGAGTTTGCTGAGTATCACCTATGTCACTTACGGCCATATTTATGTGTTTCTTCGATATTTCCTATAAAGAGATCCAAAATTGCGCGTCTAACATCTCTTCAACCCTTTCCATGCTCCTTCTACGTCCGTCAAGGTCTGAGGACCATTCTAATTTACCTTGCTAAATTCTTATGACCGTCAAGATCAAAAAGCCAATATTTCGGTATTCAATTTCCAGAATATACAACACTGTTTCCACTTCTTCTGGTTTGACAATTTTTGATACCGACACGAAGTGACCTTGTGTGAGTAATGTTGATTGTGGGGAACACGGTATTAATTGAATGAATAATAAGATTGATTCACGACCAATGGACCATTCACAAAGACGTTAGGAGATTTAGATGCGTTGACATTCAGATAAAATAATCAGAGTCAGAGATATCTAACCCTCAAAATTAAAGAGAGTGATGAAAGAGAGAAGAACTTCTCTCGTCCCGCCTACCTCAGCCAGACATTTCTGAGCACATGCTTTCAAAGCTCTCGTTAACCCAACTTCATAAGAGCCCTATCGAAGATAAGCACAGCTAAAATGACCACGCCGAAATCAGGCAAGGATCTTGCTGAGACTTTACACGCAGCCATAGCAGGGATAGCTCTACTCGCGAAGCTGGCACACACATCAACCGAAGACCTCATCGACCTGTCAGAAAATCCTTTCGGATCTAATTCCGATGAAGAAGAAGATGAGTTCTACGATGAAGATGAAAAGGATTTAGACGATGAAAGAAGCAAATGCAATAACAATGACACATACAAGGAGGAAATCTTTCCAAATTACGAATTAGCACCCACCTCGGGGAACGCTCTCTCATCACATCGTCACATTCACCTTATGCAAGAAAAGGTTCAAGCAAGCAAAGAACCGTGGCAAATCATTCACAAGCAAAGACACAAAGCATCGGACCTGGCTGAGCTTTTGCAAGCTCTGTGTCGGGTGTCGAATGAAACGATGACTTCTGCGCAACTTGAATCGTTGAAGGTCTTCCACGATTTGCAGGCGAAGTAGAACAATCGTTTTGACCTCGAAAATGGCACAGCATCGGATGTGGAAATTTTAATGAAGTACTTTCAGATCTTTGACGATTTCTTTTTTCTCGGCGTCGTTTGGGGATGTTATACTATCGTTAAATTATCATTGGAAAAGAGCAAAACGACGCAATTCCATGGTGAATGCATCTCAATTTCCCCCCATCGGTATTCGAAATGAATCACGATCAAAGCAGCTCTTGCAACTTGTAGTCTACATCAGCAAGTCTGAGAATGAACACAGGAAAATGCGAATGGCCTTTTACTTGGGAACTCTATTGCATCAGATGGCGCATGCATTTCTCGCTTTTGGCTCATGCGAGCTTTTCCATTGCAATGAAAAGCACAAAAATGAAGGCTTAAAGGGGCATAAGGAGGCGTGGCAGGATACCGCGTATGCGCTGGAAAAGGGGGTGAAAAATAGCTTTGAGTTGGAGCTGGATTTGGGGAGGGAATGGGCCTATGTGTGGGAACTGGCGACGACGGAGTCATGGAAGACCTCTAAGCGGATGTCAGATTGGGGGTTTGAGCGTGATGCGATTGCGAAGCAGATCAATTGCTGTTATGACATGTATCATAATTTGGTCGGGAGGAAGAATTGTGTCTCTCGTTGTCGACCGATGACTTTCAGAAGGCGCCGCCAGATGCCTAAGAGTGAGCGCATGCTGGGAATGAGGCAAGTGGAAGTAGATCTTGATCTTGATCTCGATCTTGATCTCGATCTCAATGAGCGAGTAGTATCAGATAGATCGTGTCCGGACCTACCAAATTGTTGTTTTTATGAGGTGTTGAAGCCTGGTGATATTGCACTGGATCCTTAGCGAAACGCTCAACCAAAAAGGCTATATTTGGCGAGTAACAAAACAACGGTGACAGCCGAGTGGGTAGATTCCGATGATTTCTTTTGTCAGTTTGGTCAGTTTTCATGTTTTCTCTCGTCTGAGGATTCAAGCAAATATTGTTTCTGAATGCGTGTGAGGGGGGGTGAGATCTTCAAACAGTGTCCCAAAGGGGGATGTTGCATGTATCTTTCTTCGTACGTCCACTGAGGAGGGAACTTGGAGTGTAAGCGCTTGAGCCAATGGGTAAATACAAGCGCTCGCTTAACCCTAGCGCTTTGCGTTCCCCTGCATTCCCCTCGTTCTGAGAACAACTCCCTGAATCCCTCCACCTTCCAGCACACCCTCTTAACAATCCAGACATCCTCTGAGCCTCCATCTGAGGTCCCCTTCTTTGCTTTTATTTTAGGCTAGCTGCTAATTCGAGTTTAGCATCGCACTAACAATAGTTGAACGACATATTGTTTTGATGATATCAGGGTCTTCAACAACAACAACACTTGTCACACAACGAGGTACGGTACAGGCCCCTACACATGACTGGCTCCCAGGAACGAGAACACGATGGATCCTATCACCCACGTCCCCCATTACCAAGTCCCGGTAAGCCGAATTTCCACAAACGCAACACCAGAAATGAATTCTGTCAGCCCTGGGGACCGTTGCCCGGCACGATCCGAAAAATAGCCCCCAACGGTCACCAGTACTGTTCCACATCGGTCGTAAAAGCGTCCCAAAGTGTACATCTAGTTGCTGCAGCTGCAAAGAATCAATATTTCCAAGAGCCAGCGTTGTAGCATTAACCCTTGACTGCGCCTCTACGATCCTGCGGCGTGGGCACGCTGTTGATTTGGTCAGTAGGAACCCTACACGGCGTTGATGCATGCTGGGGAGGTCGGTAGGTGCCTTAGTGCTGGTTGAGTCTCGTTCAGTCTTTTCCTTCTTCTCTTGTTGTTTTCTCTTGTCCTGTTACCATTCCAAGTTTTGACGTCGCCGACGGCAATGGTCTCTATTATTCGGTCTTTAGCTTGAGAAGGTGTTCACTCGCCTCGTCTCCGACCAGAAAGAAGAAGGGAAGGGAAGCAGTCAAGCAAGCGCCATGTTCCACCCGTCGAGGATATCCAGCGAGGCTCCAGAGGTACTCCACGGTCCAGAAGTAGTCCCTCGCATTGAGAGTCCGGAACAGATAGCCCTCAGCCCAAGGACGATAGAAGCTCAGAAACACACCAGCACATCGTCGACCGCATGGCACGAGGAGAATGAGACGGATGCAGGATCCAGGACGCTAGAACGGGAGGAGTTGTACCAGAGCGACACACCGCCACCAGCATCATTAATAGAGAAGAAATGGAGGAGGAGGCGGATAATGATTACCGCTGTGATGGTCGGAATAGCATTTTTAGTTGGGGGAGGTATCGGTGGGGGTTTGGGTAGTTCAATCGCAACCAGCAAGGCAAAAGCGAGGTTTGTTCTATCTAGGCCGATGAGGGGGTTTCCAGTGCAGAACTAACCACCAACCAACCAGTACTCCCACAGTCACAGTAACGGCACCCAGCTCAAATCCTACAACAATACTCGACTACGCCGGCTGTCCCTCAGTAAACAATTCGACCTACACCGATCCGACAACCAACAAGAGGTTCTTAAAGATATGTGGATCTGAAATTCTACCTGCCGAAGGACAGAATATCGATATGGCCAACTCAGTCGAGACCAGCTTCAATAACTGCTTAAACGCATGCGCGCAGAGGGAAGGATGTATGGGCGCAACATGGTTTATTTTCTCCGCCACTAATCCAAAGAAGAATTCGGTATGCTATTTCAAGGATGGAGTGGGAAGTGCGAGTAACACAACAGTAGCTGGGCAACAGCTGGCGAGTGGTGTGTTGCAGGTATGATCTGGGGCTACGAATGCTTCGGAACGAGATGAACGACACGGAGAATTAGTTGGATTTCACGATACATTTGCCACATCGTCATCCATCGAGACTTCAGCTTGGTATGCTTAATTCAGGTACCGAAAGCCGAGACCTTAGCACCCCCGAGGACCCAGAAAGATCGACAACCTCAATCCATCATTGATCGACAACGTGATGGTCTAGACTCATTCCATCAATATTTTTTTCAACGATGGGGTTGAGGCCTTTCCGTTGCTTCACCTATTTACTTCCCCTTCTTGAATCATTCTGGCAAATCGATATTCGTTGATTCACTGCCATTCCTTCCTTCATCAACCATCTTCACCATCTATCTCGCCTTATCTTCCGCCCCTTCTGTCGAATTTCAATGGATCTTCTCCAATCGTCTTTGAAAAGCTCGTCTGGCTCTCATATTACTGGCCGTTGAGTTGCGTCACAAAAGCAACTTTACCAACCAATTCTCCCATCCATTTTCCAACAACCATCCAACAACCAATACATCATCTATCACCCATCACCCATCACCCATCACCGACCTTCCACACCATACCTAATTGCATTCACCTCCACCAACAATCACATCATCAACCCAATACCCATGTAAAAATAAAATCCATCACATATCAAATTTTACCTTCCATTCATTTCAGTCTAAGGAAAAGACAACGAAAGCGAGGCGTTCCCTTGATTTTTATAAAGGAAAGTGCAATATTGGTTAGAAACGGCGGCGTTATATCTTGGATTCTGGAAGTTGGCTTATATCTTTTGTTCTTCTGCCTCCCAGACAACTTGTTGCTTTTTTGTCTTTTTCATGTTTTTGGTGGGGAGAATTTTGTGTGGGCTAGGTAAAGGAAAGGATGGGACGGGATAGGGATAGGAAAGGGAAAGGGAATGGGCAGATGAGCTAGACTATTCGGTGGATTGAGAATTTTTGAATGGAAAGAAAGAATGAAAGAAACCCAAAAGTTTAAGAATATCTCAAAGAACTTGCAGATGGTACAGGTTTTGCAAAATTTCTGACTTCCCTTCCATCAGGGGAAGAGCACTTGAGATTGTATTGATGCGATTTTCTTCTCTTGCTATATCATCACATGAATGCACTCCCATTGAAACATCAATTCCAATCAAAACACATTCTGTCGACCATCGATCTTTCTCAATTATTATATAATTTTCCAATCACCTTTCACCCCAAAACCCAAAAATACCGCCTGCTCAACATAATATTCTGTTCTTCAATCCTTGCACGAGCAACCAGCCCGAACGCATTACAAGCGGTGCGGTGGTCATCATACCAATCAATAACGGAAGGATCCTTCAACTCGTAGAAGAAAATAGTGTTAGTGGAGGAAGTTGAGGTCTTATAAATCAGCTCTAAGTGACGAGTTATAAAAAGAAAATATTTCTGATTTGGCAAGGGTATACATGTCACATGATGAAGCTTGAAATTTGCTTAATCCTTCCGTCCATGCCCTCATGGAGGTAGAAAAGAGTATTTTTTCGAGTTAGGACTCGAAGAGGAGTTAGGTGATAGACTGTAGTTGAAGTATCGTTTCTTTGCGGCTTTTTTGCTCCAGATAGGTAGTTATGGAATTTACGATTTCTGCTCCCTGCTCCCACTCAGCTAGAGAATGAGAGATTAAGGATCTGATGTAGAAAGGAAGTGATTCGGAGGTCTAATTCTCCAAGTACTGACTTTTTCTGGGATGCTAATAAACGCTATCAAGGTAGACTTCCGAGAGACTTCCCAAGGCTGAACTCATCTTGATTCAAATGTACTTTAGCGTGCTTCTGTAATCTCTCTTCAGTCTGATATGTCCTAGGATGTTGAGATCAATGATAATTTCGATTTTGACGAGCATCGTGATGTTCATCTCTTCTTTATAGGGAATTTTCAAGACATCGATGTTAAGAATGATTTGGCGATTGCTATTACCAGAAATAGCAATTATCTAACGAGTCTTCCAACACTACGATGGCCATGACTATTTCCTCACTCGCTCGCAGTCGTGCTTGCGTTGTTTTACTGGAAGACAATGCAGAAATGATGATTTGTGTTTGGAAGTCGAGATTTTGAAGTTCTTCCGTGACATTTGGAGATGAGACATTGGGATTACTTCTATATTGATAATTATCATTAGTTGGATGAATATAGAAGGTAACACGACTTCACTCGCCTCAAGTAAGATATGATGCGGAAGTCAACAAGTCATTTCAAATTCATTGACTCACAGGTTGAAGTTGGTAATCTCACTTTGAAACCGAGCACCTTCCATAGCCTGAGAGAGAATGGCTCATACGCTACGAGGAGCTTTGAAGAAAACATTCGTTCCAACATTCAGTTCCTCGTGTTCATTTTTGCGCCTTTGGTCAGTCTACCGCACTGTTCCGGCAAGCGCGAATGCTGATACTAGATGCATTTTATGGAGAACCCAGCTAATTATGACGCGAAAGCCAGAGGGTTAAAAGCTTGACTGTAACAAAGTCTGGAACCAATTTATCCGTGACGTATAGGTAGGTTGGTTCATGGTGTGGGCAACGCAAGGGACAGACATGGTTGTTTCGCTTGGCACGAGCTGTCATCGATGATCTGGAAATCTCGAACCAGGCATTCATGAGATATTTGTTTGTATTCAAATCTTCATATATGAAATACTGATTTTTTAACACATGGTTCTATGTTCTCAGAACCGATTGATAAGTTTGATCAACGATGTTGCTAAATGTCATTTCTCGAGTTTTAGGTGTTTATGCTTTGGTCTGCCATTCCAGTTCAACTGTAGAAATATTAAAATGGATAAATGTGCAACGCCACTCAATACTACCTAGACAGGTAAAGCAAGGACGCAAACACGTAGGCAGGTAGACGTCAAAATTCCACGAGGCTTGGCGGTGTCCAGAAAGAAAGATTATATTCACGTGACACACACATACAAGTCAATGCAAGTCGTTGTTGAGGCATTGTATTAATTTTAAGCTTTTCCAATTTGGGACCCAAGATGACAGATGAGGTTAGTTGTTTTTATGAGTAATAATATTCAAAAATTAATCAAGACAGAGACAGGATGTGTGTGTGGGGGTGTTTTCAGGTACGGATTCAAGATCCGCCGGAGGTTTTTATACGCACGGAAGAGAAATCCGATCATCACTGTGCCTGGCAAGAATGCAAGAAACAAGCATTGTCTCCGTTACACGAAGGAAGCTAGCTAACTGCTACGATTAAGCTTAAAATGAAATCATCAGACGTAATAAGAATGATAAAAGCCAAAACGAACGCCTGCCCTCTTCTTCGGTTTATGATTATATGTTGTCCCATTACGCTTCATACCAAAACACCATCCATCTCAATCCAGCAACCTCGACATTTCATCTTTATATCCGCATGAAGAACTTATCATCCGTCTCCCCAACCTCAGTGGGCGAACTCTGCTCACTGCTATAGTCGCCATCCTCCTCCATCTCTTCCTCACCTTTCGGCGAGAAGATGTCATCATCATCATCCATCATACTCTCCGACCGACTCGAAATCCTGGCGGAGGATCGACTGCCCATGCTCTCAATATCCATCCCTTTCGACGTACCGGTCCAGGTGATTCCGTCGTCCTGAATTCTCAGCCTCAAAAACCTGCTGACGATCTCCTCGACGCCAGCACTATCCATGTCCCCACCAGCGCTCAACCTTTCTCTCAAATTCGCCGCGAGCACCCTATCATCACATTCACAGTGCACGCCAGTCAATAACCTCAACACCCCAACCTCTTCTCTCAAGCTGTCTATCTCGGCGTTAAGAACTTTGTTTTTTACGTGTAATTTCTTGCCTCGACGTTCGAGGTTGGAAAGGTACGACTTCTTCCTCTCGCGACAACGATTAGCAGCGACACGATTTCGCTCCAGGAAATTCTTGCGTTCGACTATCTGGGCTTCGGCGTCGAGTACTCTGGGTTTGCGACCACGCTTTTTGGGGATTTTCACCGGGGTTGTGGTGGGTGGGGATACCTCCGTGCGCTCTCGTACTTGCTTTGGTAGGGCGAGTGGTGATAGTGATGGAGGAGCTACTGCCACTACTTCGGGGCTGGTAGTAATAGCAGTTGAAGCTTGATTTGTGAGGAAGTCCAATGGTGGAATGATTCGACCGGGTTCGCTGTCGAAGGATAAGGACTCCAAGTTGGCGAGGCTGTTGGTGTAGCCTGGGGGGAAGGGGGTAGGTGTACCGTCCCATTGAATTGGATGAAAGAGTGAGGACGGTATGGAGGAAGAGTACTCATCAAACGAAGCGGGCGGGTATAGAAAGTCTCCTACGTGATATGACTCCTCCGCAAACATCCCCAAGCTGAGGTCGGGGCCGGTTGGTGGAGCAGCCTGGTAGTCTGCATTGGGGTCTCCTCGCCAGCTCTCGGTCATCGGTAGTTGTGGTTCGTACATCTCGATTGCGGCAATGGGAGGGAAATGAATGCTACGCTCTGGAGTATGCCACAGGTTGCTTTGCTTCTCTTATCAAGGAGCGAAGTCCCAGCCGACAAGTAAGGGGGAGGCGATAGGCGGTAGGCGGTAGGTGGCAGTGAGCGGGAAAGGTCGGAGTGAGTAAGTCTTGCAGAGGGAGAGGGAAACAGACAGACAAACACACAGAGAGAGTGTGTCTCTCTGTGTGTGTATGTCTGTGAGTGTATGTGTGAGAGAGAGGGAGCGCGCCAGAGGAACGGGCGTAGGTCAGAAATGCAAATCAAGGGCTGCACCTGAGGAAGTCAATCGCATCCAGGACTTCGACATACCAGTCGTCAAGCGTATCGAACAGATAGATATGCCTTCTCTTGCGACAATCAGATTTGTCAATCTCAGCTGCGAAGGGTTTCATGAGCGACAAAGGGAGAGGCAAAACAAACAAAAACAAATGCCTGTTATTCCCATCTCCAGTCCGCATCTCCAGCTTCATACCCATACGCTGTCCAGCATCTAGCCTCCGGCATCCACCATTCACCATCCCACCCAAACTTCCTTGGCAAGGATCGCAGCGTCATGGCATTCGCGAAACTTCCTCCAACCAACAAAGAGACGGGGGTGGTGGAAGCAGGTGGGAGGGGCAGGTTGCACAAATATACAAACACGTTTTGATTCTGCGAGCCATCACCACTGGTTGCTTCTCATCTAAAAGGAGGCGACGCGGAGGCGGACAATATCACCGATATCAGGAGATTCTATTGTGAGCAGAGATCGGCGGCAGAGGCTGTAGATAGAACACTTGTACTAGTGTTGGGGTAAAAAAGGAATCCCAAGGAGTGCAAGAAAACTTTCCGTGTCGGCGATCCATCCGGTGGTGCCCTGGCCTCAGCCGGACATCAGCCCCGATACATACATGCGACGTGAGGAATGACGTTACAACCATTGTTGGACGAAGTCGCGGATGTGCCATAAGTTAGATGTTGATGTTCAACGGTCTCCGAGATCTGCGATGGAAGAGAAAAGTATTCGGCAATCGAATTTCCTCTCTTTGTGAATTCCTTCATAGGCGCTTGATCTCGCCACTTCTATCAGACAGTCTGGAGATCGATATCCATCAATCCCCTCAAGCTTCATAGACCCGCCCAGCTAGCAACACATAGACGACCGACGGTGAAATATCCTCTCGACAGACACTGCTAGCAAGATGGTAAGCACCCCACTTCCAAGAGCGTACACCACAGTTCCCACAGCTAATCTTCCACCTTCCTAGGCGCCAATTCTCTCCGAACTCCTCGCGCGTCAAGTCGTAACGACAGCTCAAACCGCATCAATAAGTTGCACTGGTCTCTCCGGCGGCGATATCGCGGGCATTGTCATCGGTACCATCTTTGGAACGCTCCTCATCGCCTATTTGATATCGAAGGTGCGAGGGGAAAGCTACACTCCACGACCCGAGCCGGTGAGGAGGCGCAGAAGGACGAGGCGATCATCAATGGATACGAGGACCTATGTGAGCGATGATGGGAGGAGCCATCGTGTCAGCAGCGTGCGGTCGCCTTCGAGAGTTGTATATTCGAAGAGTGAGAGGTTGTGAAAGATGGAGGGACGTTGAACAAGTGGGTGTTGATCTTGGCCCGTGAGACGGAGAAGGCGTCCGTCTCCACGAGCTGGAACACGAAATGCGTAGGAAATATACTCCAGATGCTTGAGGATGCAAGTAGTTATTGCGCAAGAGGCGTATTGGTACTGTAGGGTAAGTCGTGTGGTCATATACAGTAGCAACTTTGATTATCGATGAAAGTGTACGAGTCATCATCTGTCAAAAGCAGAGACCGGCCGAGTGACTGTTGATTGGAATTGCGACCATCGCCTCAAACTAAATGGGCGTTGTGCAGGCAGATAAGAATAAATTAACAGTTCGTCGATACTAGTACAAGAGACAATGTCCCCAAACCCATAGCATTGTTCGCTCCCTTGATCAAGTACCGATGCATCTCTCCGGATGATCCTCAAACACCAGCATAGCCAAAATACCCGGTCCTCCCACTGCGAATAGATAGTAGTCCACGTAAAATTCATAAGCGAGATAGAAAACATCAAAGGGGCACTTGTACTCAAGAGCGAGGGAAAACTATGCATACCCCATCATGTCTTTAATACAACTACGGCCGATTGCCAATATCTGGGGACAGCCCGAGTACATTAAGGTTAGGCCTTCCGTACCTCGGGTTGCTCGTTCGTTCCCAGTCGCTCGCCCAACAGACAAACCCAAAGCAAAAGCTGGTGGTGAATAGGTATGACTTGGACACTTGGAATGAGTAGACCTTGCTCTTCAACAACATTCCCATCCCATTTTGCTTTGCAGTATTGTCAGGCGCAACTAAGAGACCAAGAGTTCAATCTAGGTGATATTAGTAATTAGTACGAGAATGAGGTCATCTACCTCGACGCTTCCACCATATGACAAACCTGTCGCTCATTGGCCAAGTACTAAGTACCTATATTTTTCAATAGCAAGATCATTCATTCCTGCTTTCAAGAAATATGAATAATTCTCAATCATCTCGTTCCAAGATCTACCACGAGTGCCGTTCGTGTTACCCTCGTACAGTACTGCACTATAATGTTCTGTACTGTGAGGTCAAGGGCTGATTGTGTCAGCACCTACTTCTCGTCTTCGACTCTTCCCACATGGCTTTCTTCCATTACTTGCAGAGCACCAAGCACTCTAAATAATTAAATAATCCTGTTCAACCTAGCTGGGGTCAATTCAATACATGCCTGTCCAAAATTCACGCTTGCTTCATTGGTGAAGCTTCCGCCGCCAAAGTAAAGGCTTCACAAATCTTGACAACTAAAGCTTCCCACCGCCACAGTGACAAGGTTAACAGAACCACAAGCAAAGCTCTATTCCATTGGATGACGAATTGGTGGCCCCAGTGGTAAGTCCGAAGATTCGTGAGAAAGCAGTGCGAGGTGTTGGTTGAACCAGTCTGCTTCGTACTTGCTCAAATACCCCTCAATTAATGCGTGTGCGTACTCATTGAGACAGAGATTTCTTGTAGAGTAGAGTTAGAAAGCATTTGTATAATGATTATAGTGAGGATCAATCTCCAGGGATACTATTGCATGATTTACTTGGACAAAATTAATAGGTGTCTTGTCCGGAGATCACTTGTACTTCGGGTTGCACGAGGCTTAAGAGAAAAAATTGTGGAAATTTAGCAAGGAGGTCGTCTGCGCCTCAATAGGGAAGGTTACGAGTTCATACTCCAGAATGATTTGATTGGACATTTTACGGTACTTTCAATTGTAAACATATTTTTTTTTCCCCACGACCATCACACCACTTCTCCTCCCACAAATCCCGTCCACCCCTCAAACATAACCTCTAAGCCGAAGCAGTAGCCCCATTTTGCTTGCAATAGCTAATCATCTCGGTTAACCTCAACGTAAAAAACTCCATCAAGTAGAGGCACTTACTAATTAAACTCATCACCACCTAAGTGATTACCAAGCGACTGACAAGCCTTGATCTCATTATGCTGAATAACAGTACAGTCCGGGCACGTATCCCACTGCTTTGTACCGGTATTGCGACGCTTATAAGCATTGCAAGCTGCGATAGTAGCCGCGTCGTTTGTGGCAGCGGTGGATGTACCCGGACCGAGCACAGATTGCGAGTAGTTTAGGCAGATAAGTCTTGTGTGTAGATCAGCTGCGACGCTAGGAGTTTGTTAGCGAGCTAGTGTTGGGGGTTGGAGAAGGGGAGTTGTACGTAGAAGCAAACAGGGCAACGAGAAATGTTGAGAACTGCATGACGATGGTAGTAATGTCGAGCGAAAACGTGGTGCCGGAAGTGATTGGCAGTGGAAAGTTGTTCTTGAAGAAAGTAAAGTGAGTGTGTGTAGAGCGAAATAGGATTGGAATGTGTGACACTATATATATACATCGAAAATATTCGGTCGGAGGACTTGAATGCAAATGCCCCTTTCATTCCTCATCTACAGTCTAGTTAGCTACGTATGTGGCTCGCCATGTCCATGAGAAATTATATTACAGAAAATGTAGTTGATTCAGTACACATACATCAGAAACGTACTACTCCAGGGACAGTCATCTGAAGATTAGCCTCGGAGCCTCGGAAAGTAGACTTGCGCGTTGTGAAGCACTCCCACTGAGACATACACTTGCAAAGTTTCGCGAAATCTAGACAAGCATCTACTGTATGCTTAAATTTAAAGTTTAAGGGTTCTCCGCGTTGCTTGGTCGGTCAGATGAAAGCACGAATCAACAAGGTTTCCGAGCCACAATCCGATGCGATAGTGAGATCCACAATTTCGATTGTTCTTTGAACTTTTGGAGAGTGCGAGAGCTTTGCAGGGTTCATACTATATTTCAATCACGGTCGTCGCGTCCTAAAAGAGTTTGAAAATAATAACAAGTTGACTCTCACAAAGTTAAAAGGAGATTATCGCTATATCCGGAATCCTCTCTCGTTAACACAGAGCAATTCAATCTAAGACGATTTTCTGATCGGTATCGATGACTCGCCGTGTTCGTGTCGCTTGTGGTGAGATCTAATTTACTTGTGCAGTTATGATATAACGTAGTATTCAAATGCGAATATATAAAGGAACACAGACTGCTCACAAGATATCCGTTGTGTCACTACATCTATCTTCATTCTCTTGTCTACAGATTCTCACATTCTCACTCACTACAATACTCTCTTTCTCGGATTCAATCTACCCTTCAATATGCAATTCACCGCCGTAATCGTTGCCTTTCTGGCCGCGGCCCAGGGTATGTTCATAACTACTTATATTCACTTATATACTCCCGTGCTAACTTCAATCCAGCGCCATTGCCGACTTGCACAATATCGCTGTATGTCTACACGTCTTGACCGATGTCATTGACTTACGAAAGAACTTGCTGACTTTCTTAAGTGGTGTTATGATATTGTCCCGGCCCAGAACTTCAAAATTGGTCCATCTACCACAGATGTAAATTCGCCCCAAAATCTGTTCAAAAGCATCCAGCTAACTTTTGAACAGAGAGATGACGTGACTGTGAAAGCATGTGCTCGTTACAAGGCTCGCAATACCGGCACCAAGCAGTGGGATACTTGCCCCGATTGCGTTATGGTATGTGTATCTCTGTTATAATAGTTCATGGTGCTAATGAGGACACAGAGCACGAATGGAGTTGAAAACATCGTTTGCCGATCTAATGCTAAGCACATTGGAGGTGACGAGTGGGCCTATTACTGCAAGCAAGAGGGTGCCGATGCAGCTGGAGCATCATAAACGTGATTGGACCCCTTCACTTCACTTGGAAAATTTGTCTTCTTACTTGACTTCTGTATATATTTTTGAAATCTGATTTGTACCATCATTTAACGTTACTTTAAAATCGGTAAACAAGTTCTTATTTTAGCAAAACTTATCAAAAGTATACTCGGTGATACTTGATATAGTAGGAGTTTCACTTGCTAGGCTCGGTAGGACTTTTGGCATGTTGAATTCCCCTTTTTCTGTGCATTCGCTAAAAGCAACATCGCAAAGCAATTTCCTTAAAAATCTCTTCCCATTCAGTCACGATCAAAATTTACCCCTAAAATCTCCTTACCTTGTGTTTGAGCGCTGTGACGAATGAAGGTAATTGAGTATCTTAATGAGTACATGAGAAGCATTCTATCGGTTACATTCAGGTGATATCTCCTACACTTAAATCCCAAAGTTTCAGTACAAATTCTCGGTGCTGGATCTCATTTGATCAATCAACATGATCCATATGCATCAAACTTTGCAGATGTCTTCTGCTTACTTCCCCATTCCAGCAGGTCCATACCCATTTCTTAGGGCCGTATACTCATCAAACTTAGAGGCTCCAACTCTCTCTACCTCTTCCTGCTCCCATTCCCAAAACCCAACCGTATTACCCTCAACCTCATCAACCCTCAACCCCTGATAATCCCCATACTCCTCCTCATCTTCATCCACCTCCCCCACCTCCTCGACAACAAACCTCGTTCCAGTCGCAGGCCCATACCCATACGGAAAATACTTCGATGCCTTTGCCACCAAAGCCTCCTTCTGCCTCTGTCTATCCCCAGGCGACAACACTATTCCCGTCAAACTCTGATGCATCCTTCCATTCCCAACTCCCGCACCCTTGAAATTTCCTCGATTTGGATCAATATCCTTAAAGAATTGCGCATTCTCCGCACCCCAATCTAGATGAATAACATAACAAGGCAAAATCTGCGCGTTATCAAAACGATATACTCCATTTGATTGTTGGCGACGTGTGAGTCTGCGCCGGCCATGGGTTCGTGTCTATCCCACCACTCGTCTTGGCGCGTCATGTTGCAACTTCGTCCCATAATAGTAGCACATACGAAGAGTTTAAGACCCCAGAAGCCGTCGGGCTTAGTGGGTTGGGCTTCAGTGCCAGAGTAGGAGAGGGAGAAGGAGGGAGATGGAGAGGAGTAGATTCCTTGCCCATACGTACTTCCGCAGCGTACAGGAAGTGGAATGTGAGTTTCAGGATGTTTGGACCCTGGTGCTAGGAAGCCGTGGCGAACGATTGAGGGAACATATTTGTTCGATGTCCCGTGAAATGTCATGCGTGGCGTAGAGAGGTATCGAGCCATTGTCTCGGCATCCTTGTAGCCGTGTCGTGCATTTTGTGGGATGCATTTTTGAAGGGAGGAAATGGATTGTGTTTTCAGATTTTCGAAGATCTGGGACTGGCGGAAGAGGAATTTTTGATGTAAATCGGTGCGGAGTACAGATTCAATGTGTAGAATGCGGAAGGAGAGGGGAATAAGGGAGCAGATTTCTTCGGGAGGGCGTCGAGGATAGAGGAGGCTGTGGCGTCGGTGGTGATGGTTGAGAGGTCGAGACCTTTGTAGGCAATGGAGTTGTTTTTGACTCTGCAAAATAAATGTTAACATGCTATGTTGAAACTGGGAAAGAGAGAACTGCATACCCATTTTGAATGTGTGTGGATGCAGGCAAGGTCTCGCTGCCAGTCTTACCCATCACCATGTTATTCTTTGAAAATCCAGCTCTGAGTCGTTGTTGATAGATTTTAATGTGCCTCTGGCAAAGAGTGGCAATGTTGAATGCAGTTGTATGACAATCAAACACCTCTGTGACATCTCTATCTCCCCATCTAACAATGTTGTTTTTGACTTCCCCTTCCTCAACCAACTTTCTACACTCAATGCGCAATGTATCCATGACCAACCGTGGTAAAGATACATTTTCATATTCAATCTTTAGCTGTTGAGCTGGATATGCTGGCCCCGTATCAAGTAAGATTATAATCTCGGGGAAGCTGAGTGTGATGCTGTCGAGGAGTGTATCATCGAAGCGAGATGAGGGCGAGATGAGCGATGCTTCTACCATCTCGTCGATTTCAAGACTGCGGAGGAGAGACAGTTCGACGAGTTCATCTTGGGTGAAATCGAAAGTTGCTGCTTTTGGTTCAGGCTCCGAGATGCTAATGCTTGATTCTGAAATGTAAGAGTTATTCACCTCAGAATCCGTTTCGAATATTGCTCGATTGATTCTCCCTTGCTCCGTAAGCGAAGTGAGGTCCATCTTGCAGAATCCAGACAGGTCAATTTGACCGTCACTGGTACAATTTTGAAGTCGGAAATATTTTTGAGAATAATAATGGAACTAGAGGAAAGAAAACAATTTGATATTTAAAACCATTTCTTGATGTTCGCCGAGAGCTCACTTAAGACTAGGAGTTCGGTCAAACCTAGAGTTTGTGAGTCAAACGGCCTGTGACAATGCATAGAGCTCAGCCTTCATGGCGTTGTTTCTGGTCACGTGATGTGTTATCTATGTTAAACATACCCAGAGTCGGGCAACTGTTCTAAGATGAAAAAGGAGAAATATTTTTAGGCGAGTCGATGATGATGATCATGGTGTCTTTAAATAAAAAATCTATCAATAAATTTATCAATTCTTTGAAAGTTGGTCAACCCAGCGTTGATGCTCGATTTCATAGCCAAATTACTCTTGTCCCACCAATTGCAGGCTGCATCGCCAACTAAGTACAATGCATAGCTCTTTTCAACTTGAAATGATATCTCAAATAATTAGTGCTAACACGCTCGTTGAATTTCTACACGTTTCATATAATTGTGATGGTTGTTCTTGAAGTGCACTTCTCTGACATGAAATCCGGTTCGTAGTCATGAAACGGCTTCTGATATTTACCGTCCCTCGCCTACCAAGTTTTCGGGGGTAGGGGGCGCGGGGAACGACCCGGGTAGTTGGAGCAAAAACCTGGGTGTTAAAGTTGTCCCACTAGTTTGGGTTACGAGTGACAGTAAACCAAATCGAGGGACGAGCGTGGCGCAGGCGAAAAGCAAATTCGGGGCTTGGAATAAGGTAAATGCACTTGCTGGAGGAGGGTATTAGAATGATTTTGATATTGAAAAGATGAAACTAAGCTATACAGATCATGGGAACGTGCTGACGAGCAATTTCCCCTAAATTTTAACAAACATGAGAGCCATTGCTCAAATTAAAGCAGTTCGACGTCATACCAGGTGAGATTGGGCCCTTGAACTACTTCTCCGTCCATAACTCCGTAAACATAGCACTCGCCGATAAAAGTATACCGATCTTTACTACCATCTTCCTCACGAATCACATAGGGCACTTGGCCACCTCTAAAGACACATACCAAATCACCAGGCCTTGCCGACAATGGAACAACTCCAAGCAGCCCTTTGCCCAGTTGACAAACCTGGCGGCCAGCCCAGTTGGCTCTACCTCGGGCACTCAATATCTTTCTTAGCTCATCATTTTCCTCATCCTCCTGAACTATCCATTCGCTCGTGCGATTTCGCCGGCTATCCGGTCTATCTTCATTGCCCAGGGTTAGATATTTCAAGTCCATATCACGAAGACTTGCTAGTGTGCACTTGATCTGAACAAGATCAACGCCACTATTTCTCAAAGCCATGACCCAAGGAACCATTTCCTCAGATATTTCTAGGTTTTCCCCAATGACCCACCGGGAGACTGCATTTATCCCTCCGATGATTGCTACTTGGACCATCAGAGAGTCTTCAACGATGTAGGCTAGGCACTCATGGTCACCGCTTGCTCTGTAAGTACGACTGTCGGGTATCGCTCCATCAGTCTCAGTCAAATCGTGACTTAGTAGGAGAGCTTGTTGTAGATCCGGGGGTAAGGCGGCCATTACGACATCAGCAGTCATCAGTCGTTTCGGAATAGGGTTGACACTGAGTTGTCTGGACCAATCCGGACACCAGCTGGGTAGACCTGTCTCAGTCCTGGTGGATTCAATACCAGGTTCTGGAGTGGTAGTCGGTTCCATGACTGTATGTCCAAGGAAGCTTAGCTCTTGTCCCTTGTGGCTCAGACAGTATCTGACGACGTCTTTGCACACATCTGAGTAGCTCTTAGACCTGTAGTCGACTTTGATGGGAGACGGAGTTCTGATACACAGAGCTTGCGGAGCATACACTTTATCTCTCGGATCGGAGCACTGGGCATATCTTGCGCATTCGAGCACCTCTAGAAGCGTCCGAGATCTATCTGGTCTATTGCGTAGTCTCCGAAACCAGTACAGAAATTCGACCGAGTCGTGGCGACGTTGAAGATATGCTTGAGAAGCCATTACGTCGTCCCGATGTCGGCAAAACATATGAAGAGCTCCAATGGAGTTCCAATCGGAATCTTCATCGCCAAAAGCAAAGCGTACTGGATACTCCTCAGTCACCATATCGCCATGATCCCTACGAACACCGGGCACAGTCGCTTCTTGAACAATCCAAGTCCTGTCCCACCACGGGCTCTCCCACATATCGAGAAGGCCACTCCAGGCTTGATTTTCCTCATCTTTCGTGAATTTCGAGTCAGCGTCCACTTTCTTGGATCGGACGACAAAGTTGTACTCAAAGGAGGATGGATTGAACTCCGAGTCGCTGCCAGCCAAGAATCCGGCCCATATCGCGCGCTCGATTTCTGTGAACATATCGCCCATCCTCTCCAGCTTGGCAAAGGCAAGATGGTTGGACTTCTCGCATTTAGGATTCCCAAGCCATACGAAAACTTTTGTCGCCTTCTCATAAATGCGTTTCATTAACTCAACCTGTTTGCTGCGCTCGTCTAAGGCTTCCGAATCCTCGCCTTGATTGATACATATAGCGTCGATCCAGAAGAAGAGTGTCACTTCTGTCCCCATTCTTCCGTTTTTATGTCTTGATTCGATGGCACCAAGGGCGTCTTTGAGGTTAGGTCGAATTCCAAATGGCTTCCCATCGAGCTCAATATAATCTGTTATGGCTGGAGAACCCCATGTGTATGACAGAGCCGTAAATCGCGGCGCCGATGAAAGTTCCACAGCCTTAATTCCATAGCGGAAAGGGCTCGAGTCTCGATCAATGACAAGAAGTCTAATGTGGCCTTCGGCAAGGCTGTTGTAGGTATACGTCTGCGGCTTGGTGGGCTTCGATGGCTCGCTGGCTGCATTCTTGGGAGGGACTGGTGGCATGCTGGGTTGGCTGAGCTCAGCCTGCTGTACCCTCCTCCGCGAAACGAAGAGCTTCGTGAGTAAACTCATAGCTGCAAAGATTTTATGAAAAGGAGGATCAACTTCCACAAACGCAGTTAAAAATCTAAGCTCGGTATTTGCGGACACTTCCAATAGCGATGATGAAAGTCGAGAAGGAACTTAGCTAAAGAACAACAAGCCCTTACGCCATTACGACAGCTGAAGAACTGTAGGACAACCCCGCGCTGATGACTAATAATTCTCTGTTCGCCTGGTGCACTTTTAAATGACTGGAGGTGCGAAGCCATTTTGCACTAACCAAAATTGTCCCTCGTTTTGATCCAGGTACCAATCCGTGTGGCGGTCATGAATGAATCTACAGGTCCCAGCAGCCACAAGGCTAATCGCGATTACCTGAATAGCGGTAAGGGCCTTTTTAGCTCGGATGAAACTCCTCCAAGGTAGTAGGAATAGGATAAGCTCGGCGGCGGACTGGTGGCGGAGGAATGCTACTATGCCCTAAGATGAGACACTTTGCAAATCAGACGTGAGGGCGATGATATAAATGCTAATTTCTAGTAAAACTAGTTTAGCGTGTCTGGGAGTGGCTACGGGACATAGTTTATCCAGAATTATAAGAGACATTAAGGTGTGCACAGGATTTTAAAATGCTTCAAGTCAAAGTACCTATTATTTTTTCCGGCACACAGGGTTTTCCGGCACGCAGGGATGGACGTTACTTTTTTAGACGTTAGCCATGGTTCAGGAGTACCGGATTGTGACTTACTTGGAATTAATCAATTTTTTATGAGTAGACTTGATCTCGAGAAAAATCGAGGACGGTGTGAGGTTGACAAAATACAGTTTTTATTGTCGTTCATGAGTTCTGGCGCAACATACTTTGTCTCCTTTGGCAGCGTGATTTTCATTTCCAACCTCTAGCGTGTCAAAACATTAAGCGAGCAAGCCGATAATCCCAAACAAACCGTGCGGTACAGCAGAACATTGTCAAGAGGGAAGAAACAACGAGGGTCTGCTGAGAAGGCCATTCCGTATCTATCTTTCATTCATCTACATAAAAATTAAAAAGAAAAACAGCTTTGGGATATAAAACATAAGGAAAAGGATAATAAGCCGCTCAAAGTTTTTGAGACTGTTTCGACAACCAACAAAAATATAAAACCCCGTAGGAAAAAAAAAAAAACCAGACACACGTACGACAAAACATACGTGCTCACATCATAACACACACAAATATATACAAAGATTCGCAACGGCAACGCCCTACTCCCATCCGCCAAGACTGACAGGCTGACTGACTCTCTTCACAATATTCTTCGCGCCCACTGCTGAGGATGCTCCCCTGAGCGCCAGCCTAAAACCTAACAAGTCTACCGAATTGCCCTGTCCTAAGCTCACATTCCGCGCAGCCGCGTTCGTAAAACTCTGCAAGCCATAGAATCGCTGCAGATTACTCTGCGCAAGTACCGCATTATCGAGGGATTCCTCTTGGAAGAGATAGAGAACTGCGACACGGGAGAAGTCGAGTACTTCTTGGGTGATGTTGAAGAGGGCGGTGGCGGGGATGTTGGATGTGGCGGAGACGGTGGAGTCCGAGGAGGTAGCAGGGATGTTGTTAGATGAGTCGAAGATGATACCTGAGTCGGCTGTGGCGACGGAGTTTGAGGATGAAGTGGTGGAGGTTGCTTGACGACGACGACGGGGAGAGCTGTTGCGTTTTGTGGTTGTTGTGGGACCAATTACTGCGTTAGCGGCGCCAATTCGCGTTGACTGGCCGTTGAAAGTAACAAGGGCGTTTTGAGAGACGCAGGATAAATCGGCGGTGTTGAAGCGAGAGAGGAGAACTGTTTCGCTGAGGGGAATAGAGAAGTTGGATGCGGAGGAGGTTATTAGACGGGGATTGCGTCTCCCAATGTGGCATTCATGACGGATGTCGCGGTGGTGTTGGTGTCTTTCAATGTGATGGCCGAGCAAGCGCCAGTATCAGCAGTCGTACAAGTCGATCCCGTAAAGCCGTTAATGCAGATGCAACTGCAGGAACCAGTAGACAAGGAGGCCACGCCGCCGTTCTGACAGGCTGTTGAGCTGTCGGCTTGGCATTGCTGGAGAGGGGTGAGAGAGGCGGTGGAGTCGTTGTTTTTCTTGATGACAAGGAAATAGAGGGGGATTACGATCGCCGCGGCGACAATTAGAACAAGTAAGAATTGGAGGAGGACAAACAGCCAGCAAGGCATTCCACAGCAGCGTCGTCCAGCTTTGCGAGGGCGTGAGCTGGCGTTGCCACCGTCTTTTTCGCTGCCAGCGCCGAAGCCCATGGGCCAGGCTGATAGAGGGCGAGTATTACCATCATTAGGAGTGGCGAGGCCAGGAGGAGGGAAGGCGTTGATCATGCCTGAGAATCCGGAGCTGCGGTTTCCGCCTGGTGAGACTATTAGGTGTTAGCGGAGTTGAGATTATTCATGTGGCGAACTTACACTCTTTGTTTCGTGATGATAGGTCAATATCGCTTGGGAAATTACTCAGGTCGTTCATTCGGCTACCAGGTCTTTTGCCTCTGTCCATCATAGCTGCCAGCCTCGTTGCTCTTCGGATGAGATCTGGGAGACTTGTCAAACTGCCTCTTGCCTCAGCATCCCTCACAGCATCGATATCCAAGCGAGGTGGCGGTCGTCGAATAGCCGAGAATCTGCTGAATGCACTAGGACTTCGCTCCCGAGTTTGTGGCTGACCTGGGGTTAATGAACTTGCATTGTTGTAAGCTCCCAAGATGGGGTTCTCGTTGGGATCCGAAGTCGATGAGCGCTTTTGCCTGACACCTGAGGGGTGAGCAAGCGTAGGGACAGATTCTGCAGATGTAGAAGGTGTTGGATCCATTAATCCAGTTCCACTTGCCAATGGTGAATCTGGATTTCCAACTGTTGGCCAAGCAGTGTTTCTCTGTCCGGCAAAAGGTTTTGCGATTGGTTCAAGCTCCGTTGGCATTGGTGGAGGATCAGAGTTTGCAAGCGAAGGCCAAAATGTTTGTCGCTGTCCACCTCCATCTGCCTGGGAGACTGCTAAGCCAGTCGTGGCCGCAGTACCAATCACGCTGTCCATGTTCGACTTTTGCAATGTCAAAGGCTTTGGTGTAATTGTGGCCCGTGGATCGTCGTTCTTCTCAAAGCTCTTCGTTGTAACCATTGAGGGTTTGGCTCTCTTCCCCAAACTTGCACTCCTGATCAATCCTCGATCATCACTATCATCTCCTGGGATTGATCCCCTAGAAATGCGGCCATCTTCAATCAGTTGTCCGTTCGATGTCCTGTCTCGGTCATAATAGTCGTCGTAATCATCGTAGCCAAATCCGGGAGATTCTGGGCTTCGGGGCCAGTTGGGAGGTATCGCTGCGCTTGAAGCATAAGACAAGTGTGAAGGTGCGGCGAGTGTATGTCTTGGGCTCTCTTCCGGAATTGGGGAAACGAAAGATTGTTGAGAATAATATGACGAAGGACCTCTTCTCACAGTTGGTGGTGGGCCAAGATTTCCGCTCCTTCTTGCTCCCTGAACAGGGAAAGATTGCGGTATCGCTGGTACTGGGAAGTCGGGGATTGATCCTACGGAAGAAACGGTAGATGGTCTTGATGAGCCTGTTGTGGGCGACATTATCTCTGGCGAAGGAAATCCATTATCACTATAGTAACTGGGCGAGACTTGGGCGTTGTTATATTGGAAGGAAGGTGTGGGATCCTGTACTCGCGAACTGTCAAGCATTGAAGGTACTACACTTGGTCGCGGTGGGCGTTGTGGTGCGGCGCCTCTCCCTTGGTTTTGGCTTTGGCTTGACGAACTCGCGTCTCTCGTTCCTCCAAGTGGCCATTGAGGTACCTGCGTTGGACGAGATATCGCAACCCCAATCTGACCTTGTTCATTCCTCACACCTGACATACCTGCCGGCATTTGTGGTCGCGATCGATTCGAAGGTGGACTGGGTCGAGATTGGTCGTATGGCTGTTGTCTTGGAGGAGAAGACGGGTCTATCGGTATTCCAGCTTGCGCTCGCTCTCTTGCCTTTCGAACAGATCCTCCTCCGTTCCCTCCCCGGGGTTCTTGCCATTGTTGACTCATTGAACAATGGAATTGTGTTGTATTTGCGGTATCCTTCTGCTTTGCTACCAGATAACGATTGATTTCTGGCGTTAGTGTGGCTGCTTGTAAATTGACTATTGCGCTTATATATGCATGAAGCCGACACGGTCAAAGTGTATGTTGGTAGCCGCAGATTCCAAGAAAGTATTTTTCGAAGTAGATAACTGAGGTGAGGAATTTGATTGTGTTGTTGGGTCGGAATGGTTTGCGCAGTTTGTCAAAAGTTAATGGTAGAATATACAAAGTAATCGAACTTCGGATTATAAATTGACTGTTGAGAAACGAATGTAGTCGGTCGCTGGGATCCGAGGTAGAAAGAATGGACAAAGACCGAAATCTATATGCTGAAGGTAAATCGATTGAGGGTTATCGCATCGCAAGGTGGTGCAAAGTGTGTACTGAATGGAAGTCCTGCTTGATGATGTCGCTATCCCAATATGTTCAACCCAAGTCGTCTCTATCAAATCTATGCATCTAACAATTAGTAATTGAACCACCGGAGTCAATAATGAGAAGCAGTAAGTGGCAAACAATTGCGACAGAGATATGAAAGGAAGAGGTCTGGATGACGATGGAGAGTCTCCCGACCGCTCGAAACACTGGCACGATTCTGTCCGCAATCAACCATGACATCCAGCTCTCCCATCCTCCCTCTCGCGGTCATGGGAACACCCGCCATGGCGCGACCACCCCCAAACATTCTCCCGACAGAAGCGAAGAAGAAAATCCTTCAGACGATATGAAATCGGTTGCATACATGTGGTGTTTCAGAAGCTGGTGTAATCCTCTCATGCGATAAGCGTGCGTGTCCGGAGTTGTTGGATGCTTGCGCAGTTTGTGCTACTACTGATGGAGCTATCGAAGCTCGAATTGGGCCAGAAAAGTGGAAGAATGCGTCTTGTTTGCTGGCCAAAGGTCGCCAGTTTGAAGATTGTCAAGAAGAAGGATGCTCTCGAAGCTGCCTCGGAATGTAAGAAGTTGTGGTGGTGGTGGAGGTGTTGATGGGTGGTGGTGCTCGTTTCACAAACACCAAGTCGGCTCGAACAGCTTGATGCACGGAGCTTTTCGAGTTAAAGGTACAGGTGTGAGGCTTGCAGCAATGAACAATCGAACAAAATCGCAACAATACTCCTTCAGCGGCCTCTCCACAACGCAATCCAAAGACAACCAGACGTAAAAACGAAGTGTCGTTAAGAGGTCAAGAGAGGGAGACCAGCGGCGGTGGACAAAGGCGATTGAACAACTTTGGGGCGCAGATCGAAGGAGTAGGAAATTAGCTGATGTGACCCCTGATTGGGCCTGCAGCGGCAGATACAAGGTTACTTCTCAACCCTCCAGGCCTCTGAGTGGCCAGAAGGAGACCATTTTCATGGGAGCCCTGAAGAGGAGACCAGGCAGGGCTGGTCAGTGGACAACGCCCCATCGCAGGAGGATCAAGCGGAAACACGCTACCCAGGGTGCTGGTCCCAGTGAAAATGTCAGCCATCGGGGTTTCTGGGAAGATGCCAACGTTGAGGGTGGTTGTGATAGGCTGGCTAAAGAGTGTATTCAGGATATTCCTGGAAATGCTCGATATAGATCAAAACAGCGTTGGATCTTGCCAATGATCAGCGGTAGAAATATAGATAAATGGCCATATCGGGCAAGTATTGATGCTGCTTTCAATAGTCTCAGAATCGAGTTCCTCCCTGACGATGTCCCACAGTAGTGCCCGGAGCCCTCCACTGGTGGCTTTTTTCCTCCCCCGAGCGAATCGCAAGGTTCGAAAATTGTTGAAAAGGCATTGAAAGGGATAAGTGAGCTGAGAAAGACGGTCAGAAAGGCATAATTATCAGAAATAGAAAGAAAAGAAAAAAACATTCGCTCATGATTCTCCCAACGTACCTCAAAGTAAACTCTGAAGCTATGAGAACTAGCAAACTCAAGTCCTTCCCCGTGCCAATCTCCAGGCATCCCGAGCAGACTAGGATGCGCCAATGCCAATACTCAGCGTTTCAGATTGAGATGCATCTCGAGCCGTGGAATTTTTGGAAAACGCAAAACCCACTTTCTCAGGGGGAACAACCGCAGACGACAAACTTGCTAGCCGAGTATTTCTGAGCACGTCCACAAAAAAGCCGTTAGTGACTTGGCGAGTGGGTTGAACGACATCAAAACCCGCAATTCCAGCCGCCAAATGATACTGCAATTCTTCATAACTTCAACCGCTAGCTTTGCCTTTTGCGAAGGTTGTATTGCGCTCTGCCCAGCAATGAAGACCGACCTCGGGATACATCTGTCCCTCCTGTAATAAGCTATCCCGTCCCTTAAACTCACTTCCGCACAGAAGGAATCCCGAGCAAACGATGATCCATCCTCGGGAAGTCAGTCCACTGACCACCAAAACCACGCCGTGCGAACTCAATTCAAAACTCTCCATTATTTCCCGGATCACCTTGAGGTCCAGTCTCTCGTGATGAGATGGCTTTCATTTCGTTGACCTAGCTGCTTTTTCCAAGTCTGCCAATATTTGTTCCGCTGCTCGTCATATCTGATTTCCGGAGGCTGGGGATTTATTGTATATTCTCCGGAGTGGTGGTTCTTTTGGGGGGGGGGGGTATCGGAAGGGGCCGGTGGAGGTTGTCCGAATAAATGAATAATTGGAGCAGTTCGTGGCCTTTGTCGCGTAATAATGAGCTGTGGATGAGACACACATTATTGACGTCGTACTTCGCATCCGGACGAACGAGCACAGTAATGAAGCAATACGACTGATACGATGAACATTAATACCACACATGGGGCCACACCGGCCAGCATATCCAATAATCCATTGTTTACAAGCCCTCAAACCACCTCGGTCGGGTTAAATTCTTTTTCTAGAGCCTGGATTGTGTTGCGAGTCTTCAATTCTGTTTGCGCTGCTCGTTTGCTTTCCGTCTCTGTGGTGTATTACCGGGCCACGGTTCATTCTCAGCAAGTGCTGAGGAGGCGCTTTTTGTTGCTCGCCGTGGGCAGCTCAGCAGTCAAGCTACGTTTGCACAGAGCTTTGTGCCGGGATTGCATCTTGGTGGTCGTTTTGTTAGTAGATAATCTTGTCTGTGGTTGACTCTCTTCGGGGTTAACTTCCTTCGGCGATGAACATCCTTTGGCTTTGTGAGCGATTCCTTTCGAGTTGGTTTCCTGCGGACAACTTCATATCTTTTGCTCGTCCTTTTGCTTCTAGATCGGCGAGAATGCTTCCTCGCTGCCACTAGAACTGCGCAAGGAGGCAGTGGTTTTGTTGCAACTCCAGTTGGATCCGTTTATATCCTCAAGACGGGGATGGTTGTGTTCTATTCGTATTCACTTCCCAAGCTTCCCACAAAGCTACTAGCGCGCTCGGCCAGCCTTCAGACGAGATAGTCGCGACTTCCTAAGTAGTTGCTAGCCCTATCATCATTCCGTGTCTGATTTTCGACTTCGACTTCGTATTCATTTGTATCTTTTCATTTCTTTCGTTCTTTCTTCCTCCTTCATAATAGCCCGCCCCCTGGTGCGAAGATGGTCACTTGATCGGGCTACCAACCCTCGGAATCTCCCCTCTATTGGGAGGATGATCACTTCATTAGATGGCCAATGGTTAGGGGATCAACAGAAAGTCCAACACCAAAGATCGAGAAGGTTTCTTGATTGAAAGGATTGACTACTATTCTGAGACTAGATATAGCATCTACGCGCCACGAGTCGATCTCACAGCCTTCCCACCTACTGTACGATTTCCACAAAGATATACCAAAGAAGCTGGAATTACAGGCGACCTGTTCGTTCTATTCCTATACGCCCATTTACCGTCCAAGTCCAACAGACCACACAATAACTCCATATCATGCGCCATATCGAAGCTTCAATATCAACTTCCAAATGCAGAAAAATGCTCGCTGAGAATGTATCATGAAGTCCTTTAAAGTACCAAGCGATGGCAATGGAATGCTGTGCCAGCTACACAACTCGTCCATCCAGCTCGAGACTTGCGGGTCGACCGAGATGGATTGCTGCTTACGCTTGCGGCTCACAGTCGTCGTTCTCTCAACACGAATTCTCCATCGTCGTCCTCCTCGAATACGAATCCCTTATCAATCTCCATCGGAACGAATCCCTCCCCGTTCTCCATCATCCATTTCTCCTTTGGAGCCATTGCAATCGGAAGGTTTTCTCCTAGTGATCCAGCTTTGGTTGGGTCGGCAGGAAGATGGTCAAAAGTCCAAATCTCTTGTCCATTCTTCACTTGTCCGCCTGTCGTGCCACTGGTAAACTTCTTGCCAACAGATGCAAGCTCTGCAGCCAACTGATAGGAATTCCAATCACCATGTGCTAAACCCCGGTAATCGAGTGCCTTTCGTGCAACTTTTTCCCTCGGGTAGGTCTTCTCGCCAGTCTTCTCGTCGACGTGTTCAAAATTTCTGCATATATCTGCGGGCTTCAAATCACCGACCAAGTGAGCGTTTTCCTTCAGGTACATACGCATGCGCCATTCCGACAAAGCCCGAGGACCTCCAAACGTTTGAATTGCCTGGTTGGTGTTCAGCTTGTCCATTCGGACGTGACGACTTCCAGGGTTCATGAGCACCTCCTTTGGATATCCGACTAATGTGATGCGGCTGTATGGGTATCTCTCTGGCAGAATGTGTGGGATCTTGTCACTTGTTGGTTTGTATCGGAGTGGTGAGTCAATTGGGAGATCGTCTTTATACTTTCCGAAGCCAGTTGCGAAGTGTGGTTGTGTACCTCGGAAGATAACAGCAGAGAACGGGGTTGAAGGCACAGTTACGCGAGCCGTGGTAATGTTGAATCGACCTGGGAAGACATCCGTGGGAAGATGACTCAAGTTGAGAACAACTGTCACTCGCTTGGGATCATCAAGTCCATCAACTACATAAGATATCTGAGTTAGTTGTGTCTTTCGAGACTTCATGGGTGGTGGGATCAACTGACTGTGCAACTGTCCAAAGTCACCAAGGCTTTCGCTCTTTCCACTCAATTCGTCAACCTGATCCAATCCCGTAAGATTCAGCTGCAATCCCCCGAAAATATGATTATCCTCATGGCCAACAGGCATCGAAGCATCCACATGAAACTGGTGATCGAAGACCTCGTGCAGTTTCGGGAAGCAAGTCTTCACGAGGTAGATCGCACACTCGGCAGATAGCTTTCTCATCTCGGTGAATTCCTCATTGTCAACCAGGCCCGTCTTGCTCAATTGTACTGCCTCAGCTCGATTGTTTCCAGGCTGTACAGAGAAGCCCAACTCATAGGTCGTGGTCTTCTTCTTTGTTACTCGAGCCACTTCCTTCTGAAAACTAGGATTAGCAGCAATCTTTTGCATGCAAACGAAGCGGGAGAAAAGATACTCGTCGCCGCAGACGGTCTCTTGATCAACATACTTGAGCAAAGGGTACTGGACTTGCTCATCGTTGACCATGACCCGGATGTAGTGTGGTCTATGATCGGCTTCAACCCAACCAATAGTATTAAGCTCAGCCTTGGTGAGGTTTCGTTTCTCTCTGAGGAGGGAGGGAACACGTTGGCTGACATCCTTTCGTTGCTTGATGGCATTTGGGGTATTCTCGTTGTTGGAGAGAACGTGTTCGTATCTTTGGGCGAGTTTGAGGCATTTGAACATGGGAGTGAGATCGTCGCTAGAGACGTAAGGCTTTGGAGCAGCACTTTTCTTAGCAGGTCGGGAAGGAAGACTCTCAGATATCTCATGCTTCTCAGAACGAGATCTTCTTTGAACACTCATGCTTGCGGCACCGCGTTTCTTTGCACATGTCGAGGTGTTTTCGGCAGGCATCTTCACGGACTCTCAGATGAGTTGCGTGAAGGAGTGTTATCCGGGGATGCGTTTTGTCCGGGGGCAAGGAAGATGGAGAAGGTAGGTAAAGAAATGTCGAGTCTCAAACTATCTTGATAGATTCTTAGGTGTATTGTGTGAAGGGTTATTATCAGAAGATGCGCTTTTTGTGAGGGCAGGCAAGATTGAGAAGGGATGTCGTTGTTGTTGAGGGATGCAATTTGTCTTTGGGGGAAAATCGAGAAGGTAGGTGAAAAGATGCCGAGTCTCAAGTCTGGGTTGGTCGGAAAATCTTCAGTTTTGGCAAGGCTAGAATATCTGGTGCGTGTCACGCGTCGTGTATATCGTTAGCGTCTCTTTACAATTCACTTCAGGACCAACTTAAAGTTGAAGCTGAAATATCAAAGACCTGGCAAAAGGTTGGCTGAACGACACCCTGAACTCAACAGAAGAATTGGGCAGAAAAGAAAGTTTCTCTTCAGTGTTCAGCCTTTTAGTGTGATAGAAAAAATACAATTAAAGTCAACAAGAGCTTAGTGACTTATGCTCGAGGTAGTAGTTAGCGCCTCGCTTTCAGGTTTTTGTCGTTAAACCTCAAATATATAGGTTGACCTGTATTCACGGGATCCTGCCTGATGTCTTCCACGCGGGTGCGTTACTCTCAAATTGGTTTTTACCTTGAAAAATGAACTGTCAGTATCCCTCACGACGCTCAACTTGCGGTATCCCAATGGCAGGTTGGTTCAAAGGATTTTCAACATTTTATTCCGTTCTCAAACTTTGCATATAAATTTATCAGAGTACATCCGCCAAATATACTGCGAATGGCCACTATTAATAAGCAGGAAGCACTCGTATCCTTGTTTTTTCAATCATACAGTCATATATATCTATCTCATTTTCACTCCTGCCCATTCAGAAGCCAGCAAGTTTTGCATTCGTGACTTTCTTGCTGTGTGCCTCTGACACAACACAAACAGGGCGCATTATCGATCATTCATACCGAATTAAACAGTAGAATATTCTAATAGAGAGAAAAGATTTAAGTGCAAGACTATAAATTTGGGGTTATTGGCGAGGTAGAATTGAGCGGTAGCTGCTGGGGATTTTGTAATCGTGTTTTCTTTTGTATAGCTCAACACAGATATGACCACGACTTTTTCTTCCTAAAACTGGCATCTGTTATGCGTGCTTCAACAGAAATAGAGGCTTTTTTTATCTGAGGGTCTTTGACAGTTTTCAGCACACACCGAACAGGTGGACGATTAATTTGTTCAGAAGTATTTATTTTTAGGATGTAGGGGAGAGGGAAGTGAAAGTAATGAGGGGGTACAGGAGGTAGATTAGTTAAGGACATAAGGAAGAAGAGGAAGGAAAGGCAAAAGAGAAAAGACGTGAGGAAGAAAAGAAGGGAGGAGCGAATGAAGAGTGACAACGCACAATGGAAAGGAGAACAGGCAACAAGAGATTACGGAAATGAGAGAGTCGGTATTTGATTTGCTCGCTTCTACAAATGGAATATATAAACATGCGGGGGTTATTGAAAAACGAAATGGATGAAGAGATGGGATATTCGTGTTGAGTGGAGGGCTTTGATAGAGTCTAGAGAAGAGAGGTTTCGTGGGCCGACGTGGAAATTCAACAAACTGGATCGATATTTGTGTTTAGTTTAGTGTGTCAGGTGACAATAATGGTGTGTTAAGGACTAATTTGTCGTGTTTGTGATTTGTTTGTTTTGTTTGCGATTTGCTAAGCGAGGTATCTGAAAAGCAAGCGCCACGATGGAAATCCAAACAAATCGTTTCTCTTAACAGCCTATCTGACTCATAAACTTCTGTTCTTCCCTCTTAACTCCCTACTACAAACCAAACTTAGAGTCTTCCAATTGCCAGCCAAAACCCAAAAATTTCAAACAGTAGTAGTCAAAGCTGCCGCACTCGTAGTCCTGGCAGTTTTACTCGTCTTGCTGGTCTTGCTCGTCTTGCTAGTCTTTGAAGTCGTGACTTTCGTAATGGTAACTGTTATGGTACTAACCACTATAGCAGGACAAGATGTCACTGATCCCAGACTCGAAGAAGATGTTGATATTGTTGTACTTGTTGGAGTTGGAGTCGGAGTTACGGAAGGCGTCATCGTCGTTCCATTGACCACATCGTTTAATGCCCATTTGAGCGAGAAAGGCTTGAAGTTATATCAAAATCAGCCCAGATTCATATTGCGAATTTGAAGACGATCTCCGGTTATTCCGTCTCTTCTCTTTGACTTCTCCACACATAATAAAAAGTAGAATACTCACATCCCAATCTGCATCCTCATGCCACTCATACTCCATCCCACTCGCCAACTCCTTCGCCGTCGTCAACCCCCACAGCTCCGCAACCCAAGCAAGCGTCACATCAATCCCAGCACTCACCCCCGAACTACTCCACACATTCCCATCCACCACCCACCTCGCCTTGGCCACCCAATGCGTTTTCGGCCCCAACTTCGCCGTCTCGTAAAACGCCCATTTATTCGTCGTCGCTTTCTTACCGTCTAGAACACCAGCGCGAGCGGCGATTCCAGCACCGGTGCAAACCGTGATGAGGTAGCGTAGGGAGGGGTACGTTTGGCGAACGTAGGAGATGGCGGATGTAATGGGAGGGAGTGGGGAGCGGTTGCCGAGGCCGCCGGGGATGAGGAGGACTTCTAGATCGGGGGTGGAGAGGAGAATGTGTGAGTTGGGACGATGGATTCGGAGAATGAGGACGAGGATCGGTTGAATGGGAGGGTGTTGAGGGTGCTGGAAATTGGGTCGAGGGTGGAGGCGAGGATGGAGAGGTTGAGATTGGTGCGCCAGGAGAGGATATTGAGGACTGTATGTGAGGGGGAAGTCAGTGTTGGAGAATTGGAAGTTGAAAGAAACCTCGATCTTGAGGAAGTTCATAGTCCAAAACAGGGTTGGGTTGTTGCGGTGGAATTTTTGAGATGTGGATGATGTGGATTTGAACGTACCATCGAGAGGACCAAATGCGTCGATGACTTGGAATCCAGGGAAGAGAAGAATGCCGATTTTGGTTGGTGGCGGAAGAACTGTATCAAAGCGTTGTTAGAGCTGTTGAAAGTCTCGAATAGTGGGCATGAAAAGGTTGGCAATGTACCTTCTTGAGCAAACACTAACCCGACCAGAGGGAAGAGGAGAATGGAAAGAGTTGATAGTTGCATTATTACCGAAGATTTCTGTAGAATAAAGTGCGTTGAATGACATATCAGCCAAAAAAACAGAGAGTGCGAAAGGAGGCGGTTTATATAGACTTCGGAAGTCTGCTGCTCCTCCACATTTGAAAGCCTCTGCTATTAAAACATCACCATCACTCTATCTTGGGATCAGATGGCACAAACAGCTCAAATTCCTCAATACCACCCTCCTCCATCCAAACTCCTTCCAAAAGTCCAAAAAAAAACACTCTCAATCATGCTCTCGCTTCCATCATCAACAACAAACCCACGCCTTGCCAAGTCCGATCTATCATTCAACCATCCAGCCTGAATTCTCCACACACCCACACACTCGGATGAGGCCTAATCCTAAAGTACCAGCACATGCACGTAATATAGATATAGATTGAATATGCAGAGTTTCAGATTGAAAGTTCGTTCCCTGAAATGGCTAGGGCTGCATTGGGTCGATTGCATTCGCTGGATATGTTTGGTGAGGTATCAGCTCAATATATCTATGTATTAAAAGTTCGTACATTGGAAATGGATGCCAAGAGGAAATTTTTGGATGATTTGTGCAATTCATCGGAAGTTATTAATTACTGAAATGGGTTGTTTGCAAAGGATTTTGTTTGGTTGCTCGTGAGGGACTTTTGGAGGTTTTGACGTAAATGAGTATGTATCGTTGGATGGGTCAGAAAGCATCAGCAGTAAATATCCATTGTCCTTTAATCAGAGCATCTAGTCGTAATACCTCATACGATATTTGTATTAGACGAAAAACAAACGACACGTAATCTCATCCATAATCGCAATTTGGGTCCTCAAATGAATTGAAAAATCGTTAAAAGAGATCTAAACTATACTGAAAGTGAGTACTGTACAGAGTAGAAAGAAATCGCATCCATAACCATAACGCCATGCTATGCTCGAAACCATTTTCTTCAATCAAAGAATTAGACCGCACTTGTTCAAAACCTAGATATATGTCTTTAACCAATAACACTTCCGTTCGCTTGACTTTCAAGACTTGGTATTGAATCGGTTTGTTCGATTTCCTGGGGTATCTCGGATCTGTGCCCTCACGTAACTCTCCATCTCTTCTTCCATCTGAGCAGCACTTTACTATTCGCCTCTTCTAGTATGTACAACCCCCTCTTTGAATTTTTGTCGTTTTGCATTGTGTAATTTTTCTTTATAATTCGGATGAAATCATCAATATCTCACTCCACTCATCTCATGAACCTCTCCCCGTCCTTCATGAGTTTGCGAATAGCCCTGCGGCGGGGCGCTCCCATTGCCAGCACCCACTCCCGTAACGCCCCCAGCCCCATTCATCTCATACGGTCTTTGCTGACCCCCTGCCAACTCACTTGTCGCCGTCATAGGCGTAGCATGAGGTGTATAAATCTCACTTGGAGCACCTGGTCCACCAACAGGTTTGTAATAGCCACCTCCCTGCTCGGCCATCGCGTTCGGTGCATAGTTACCGTCCCCTGGAGGGGTGTATTTATTGTCGATGTTGGGAGGTGGACCAGTGGTGGTGTAATCATCTGGGGAGGATGCGGTTTTGTTGGCGTTTTTGCGGCGTAGCCAGAGGAGAAATGCCTATCCGTTTGTTAATTGGTACTGTGGTGAGAACGATCTGGGGAAAGGAGACGAACAATAGCTGCAATAGCAATGACTCCCAGTGGGACAGCAACACCAATAGCAATCTTCGTGCCGGAAGAAATGGCTTGTTTCTTCAAATCCTCACTTCCTGCCAAAGCAGTGTTGGAAGAAGTTCCAGTAGCAGTCGTAGTAGTCGAAGTCTCACTAACAAGCGAGAGGGTCTGGGAGGCAGATTGGGTTGCGGAAAAAGTGCTGCTGCTAGTTTTATCATCGCTATTTACGCCGTCTCGGGTGAGGTTGAAGTAGCGCGATGAAGCTGATGGAGAGGTCTCGCCAGTTACGAAGATTTGGAAGAAGAATACTGCGCCGTTCTTGAGATCTTTTTCGGTGCCAACGTTCCAACGGAAGCTGGAAATATCGACGCTGTTGACTGTGAGAGGTTAATTAGTTGGTGACCTGGATGGTGTGGATCATGATGAGAGACGAACTGAAAACATATTCGAATTGATCTTCTGGGCGCTCTTGGTACAGGACAATAGAGACACTGATGTTTGGGGGAGTTTCCCAGCGGATTTGAAGGGTCGAGCCGATAACATAGGTGGGATTGAGTTGGTAGTTTCGGTTGCCACTTGAGCTTGGATCGGGGTTGGTGAAGGCGAGGGTTTGAGAAGAGACGCTCGCGATCAAGTTCGCAAGGAATGAAAGGAGTAGTAACTTCATATTTGCGGATGAAGGTGTGAAAAACCAGAAGTCGAACCAAAGAGGGGAAGAGATGAAAATTTGCAGTATATCCTCATCAACCAGCAAGCGTGTCAATGCTCCACTTGTCTACACGGAAGATGCATGAACGGATATACCAGAACACAACAACGCAGTAATTCACAAGCAGAAACCGAAAAGACTCAGACCAAGATTGAAATCCATTGCAAGAAAAGGGACGGGAAAGGCATGCAATATGAGAAAGAAGCAAAACAGGGGAGATGCGCCTTACGCTTGTAGGGAATGTGCCTAATCGATGAAACTGGAGCTTCCGCCCCTCTGATCTTGCCCTGAAGAAGTTCGAGAGTGGATGTCAACGGATGGAGTTTGAAATGTTAAGATTAGAAACCTGCGGCTCTAAGGCACAGACGGGGATGTTGTAGACATGGTGATTGGACGACCAGATGGTCTTCTGGGAATCTTCAGGGCTGAGTTAGTGGGTTGGTCATCTTTGGAAGCGTGCTGTGCCTTGTTGTTGGCTGGAATGTACGAAGTGATTTAACTAATGACTTGAAGTAAAATGGCTGTACGTAAATAAGACCAGATCCGAGTTAGCCGAAGGGGAAGCGAGGAGAGTAAACAACAGCAGATGCTGTCAGTGTAGAAGTCTACAGACTTAAAAACATGCAAATGGAAATGCCATCCAAGGTCAGCTTCAATTTCCATTCCCATGTTGTCAACTTCAGTTGTGCGCTTGTGCCCCGTCAGAAGTAGTTGAGGTTGCATCTCAAACTCCCGCCCATCCTCCAGCACTAGGTTTGAAAGCTTGTGCCCGCCCCAGCGCCATTTTGACCTATTTCTGGCACCTTCACAGCCTATCAACTGGGGCGGCCGACAGCTCCTTGAGACCCGCCACACCCGCTGCATGAGATAATCCCCGGGATCAAAAAGCTACACTGGCACTCACTGGGCCGCTGGAGACTCGAAGACTTGGGCTTGGGCTTTTGGGTTTTTGGTGGTGGTCGTAGCCGTCACAAGCCAGGGGAACTTCACAACCCTTTTTGATCCTTCAACACCCAACTTACACAAACAAAAGTGTTTGTATGGTATCTACCATCGCTGCTCTCCCAAAGCACCCGGAATGCTCTCATGGCGAATGCAATGTTTCTTCGTTTCGCCACGCAACGAGTCGTTCTTAGTGCCGTCTTTATCGTCTGCCTCATCGCTTTATTAACATCTCTCAATGGGAGTCTCGCAACCACCTCCAACACCCCCTCACAACACCACATACCAATCCAATCTCCAAACCGCCTACTTTGCCATCAGAGAAGCCTGCATCGAAAAACCCCCGCTGTGCCACTCTCCCCGAAATCAAAGATACCCTCATAATCGTCAAGACTGGCGCGAACGAAGTCTACGAAAAACTCCCTACCCAACTCCTCACTGCACTAGAGTGCTACTCCGACATCCTCATCTTCTCAGATCTCGCACAGCGACTAGGCCAGTATCAAATCCACGATGCGCTCGACAACGTCACAGCATCGGTGCAGAAAAGTGCTAAAGAATTCGATTACTACCGCACTCTACAAGCCTACAAGCAAGACAGGCAGGAGCTCGCAACGCTGAAGGAGACAAGCGGCAAGGCGGCGTGGAATCTAGATAAATTCAAGTTCTTGCATATGCTGGAGAAGACGTGGAAGTTGGCTCCGGCGAGGAAATGGTACGTGTTTGTGGAAGCAGATACCTACTTGGTGCAAAGTAATCTGCTGCTTTGGCTCGCGAGGATGGATCCAGAGAAAGCACTTTACATGGGCTCGCCGACCTACTTCAACAACGCCGCCTTCTCCCATGGTGGAAGTGGCTATGTGCTCTCCGGCGCTGCACTGAGGAAATTCGCCGACGGCGATGAAGGCGTTGCGCAACGCTTCGACGAGCCTATGCAACATGAGCAGTTCGGGGATTACATGCTCATGAAGGCGCTGAAGACAAAAGGAGTCGAGTTCAGTTCGGTATGGCCGATGTTGCAGGCGGAGAAGCCGTCCGCGTTACCGTTTGGTCCTGGGCCGGATAATGGGGTTAGGCATTGGTGTCAACCGATTGTGACGATGCATCATATTACGAGTGATGAGGCGAGTAGGCTGTGGGAGTTTGAGGGGAAGAGGGCGGATCCTATGGTATGCTTTTACTTCCATTTCCCAATTTTCGAGCTTACGAGAAGACTTGATCAGGAGGAGCATTGCTAATATATATATATATGATATTTATAGAAGCCCCTCCTCCTCCGCGAACTATACACCGGCTTCATCGCCTCCCATGTCCAAGCCGTTCGCGAGGACTGGTACAATCTCTCGGACGACCAACAATACCGTGCACCAGGTGTCAACGGCGACCGCGAGAAGAAACCCGAACAGATGAGCGAGTTGGAGAAGTCGGCGTATAAATCGTTTGAAGATTGTGGGAAGGCTTGTGTGGAGCAGGATCGATGCTTCCAATATACATTTAGGGATGGGGTGTGTGGGTTCAGCTTTAGTTTCCGACTGGGGTACAAGCGCGAGCCGGAAGATGGGAAGAGTTTCAAGAGTGGCTTTGCCGTTGAGAAGATTAAGAAATATGTCGAGGCGAATAAGTGTGAGGAGGTGCAGTGGTTGGGATGAATTGAAATTTGATATGGGATGGGGTGAGCATTGGATAATTGAATGGGGGTAGGGGTTATTATGTACATCAAGAACAGTGGGAAAAGCATCGGCGTTTGGGGATAGAAAGGTGGTTCACGGTTCGATAATATTCAAGCGATCTCGGTGCTCGTGATTGAGCAGGAGCGCGGGAGGCCTTTTCCTTCTTTCTGTTTGGAGGGGCTATATTGTATATGAACTATCACAATGAAAATGTACAAAGTATACGTCAATGGATAAACAGATAAGCAAAAGTATGTCACGCAGGGCAGTTCATTCCCAATATATCCATTATTCTCCAAGAATGAGACAGCACATGCTCAATCAACACGTATCCAGTCTTGCTTCTACAATGCTCTTAATTCAATCTATCATATCTTCGTCAACTCGTTCATTCATTCATTCGTGATAGATGCCCATGTCACAGACCAGTAGCCTACTAATCCGGCAAAGTAGTTTTCTTTACTTGCCGCAAAAAAGTGTTCGTCAACTCCATGGTCTTATGAATCAAGAAAAGAGAGGGAGCTTGGTAAGTTTATAGTTGGTATCTCTATATACTATATAGTTAGGTAACTTTACTAGTTTATGTTTCAATGTTTATTACAAGTAGAGTACACTCAAATCTCTCTCTCCAAGTACATAGAGCGGACCCAAAATGCCAAAGCATGTAGTGTAGTATAGTATTCGGATGTCGACAGTGCTAAGATAGTCACTTTGCGCTATTCACAGGCGGCAAGACTCTCGTTTTTGATCAATATAGTGAGTCCTAACTCTTTCAAAGGCTGAGAAATATGAATACGTTTGAGAGGAGGTTCGAACAGCAAAGACAAATATCAATGAAATGAATATAGTGCACAATTCGTCAGATATTCCCCACCACAACCAGATAGATAGGTAGGATACGGGACAAGCAAGCGGGGTAGGCTATCCTGGACGGCGGTTCTCAGGTTTTATTCAAGAGCCTCAGCTCAATAGTAATTGCCTCACATGGCCAGTCATTATTACTGATGGGTTTTGATTCCTCACTAATTGCTATGTATGCTGGTTGTCTTCATCGCTTGGGATACCGTCGGCATTTCTAGATACATGTCTTCCAATGGCGCATTAGTGTTAGCCCCTGTATAACAATGTATATGCAGTATTGTGTAATCAACTTCTGTTTTATTTCAGCGTCAAATTGTAATACAATAATCGACTCTCAAGATACTGTACTGGACGTATTCTTTCGGAATCTTGTCATAATACTACGGACCCTTGCTTGTTGTTGCAACGTCAAAGTCTTGGACCATCCGACCAGGGCGAGATCACGAGCAAGAGGACCCGTTGCAGAATTAGGAGGCCTGTCATATTGTAGAGTATTGTGCTCAATCTCTAGAGTGGGGCTTAGCATTTAGGGCTTCCCACCCGATTCGACCACGTTCCTGAACCCGGCGACTATTGCCCCTCCGCTTCATCCTCGCTTGACGAATTCATCCCACGTTCCACGTTCCTCGGTCCCATTTTTCTCATTCTTATCCGCTGACGAACAATATCGCTCAATGGATTCTGATCACGGCAGCCAAAGGTGCACTAGTGGGAGAGTGGTGGGTGCAGAAACACCGAACTAGCCAGGTCAGCCCCCCCTCCTTTCCCTTACAATTCTCCATCTTTGACGTCGCGAAAGAATCAAAGTGTCCCCGGTTTTGACTTTACACACTTGCAAAGACAAAGCCAATCTACTGCTATTAGTCGGTCGGCTTGTGTTGACATCATATCATCATCATCATGGCTGATCAAACTCCTTTGAAAGCTGGGAAGGAGGTATGTTTTGTTTACCTTTCTTTCTTTCTCCATTGCGTTGTTGGCTGTTCAATTACTCTCTTCATTGATTGATGTGGAGAGGACAAGGAAAGGAGGGGAAAGGGAAGAGAAGGGAACGATGAAAAGAAAGCGGGAACTAAAAACGAAGACAGGATCTTACCACTGACCCAGCCGTCTCTTCCTCTGAACAAGCCGCTTCTTCATCTACGCAAGCAGCGGAAGCCGGAACAACGACTGCTACCGTCCCACCACCAGCTGGTGTCGAAGCTCCAGCAGCAGCCGTTGAGGGAGGAGAGGCCGCCGGCGCTGTTGTTCGTGAAGACACGGATTCGGCTTATGGAGAGGATTGGTTCGTTCTCTCATTTTCATATTTCATCTTATCTTATCTCATCTCTCCTCCCCTCCTCTTTCTCCTGTCACCTGATTAATGAATACTTTGCAAGACCTCTGTGCGGTACTTGGAATTGATGTGTCAAGGACTAGAGATTATTGAGGGACTATGTACTTGGGATGAATGCTAATTGTGTGACTGTGTGTGATTTCAGGCAAAGTGACACGACGTCAATAAGAGATACCATTCGCAATTATCGAACGCTTCATGGCAGGACTTTCCATAATTATGGAGACACAGAGTATTGGTATGTTCCCCAATAACATTTCGTTTTCCCCATCCCATCTTATAATTGAAATTTGGCGAGCAACGTGAAATCTAACCAAAGTGATTCGCAACAGGGGACCAAACGACGATGCTGCAAATGAGCAATGGGATATTGGGTACGTTATTCATCTTTCTCATAGCACAGTTGACAGTTGTCAACCACCCTTTTTATGGAGACACAAGATCGAACTACTATAGACTAAGACTAAGCTAACGGTATGCAATATCAGACATCAACTATACACCCTTATCCTAGACTCCAAGCTCTTCCTCGCACCCATTGGAGATAAACCCCAGAAGGTTCTTGACGTTGGTACCGGAACTGGTATTTGGGCCATGTATGTTGTTTTACCTTTGCTGCCCCCGCCTCCCTTCTTCTTTTTCTACTTATTCTCCTTGTTGTTGTTTGGACTTAGTAGGAGCATCGTTGTTGTCTGGTAGGGTTACATTGGGTCGTTCGTTGCTGATCTCTACTGTGTAACTTATACAGGGATTTCGCAGATGCATATCCTTCTGCAAGTGTTATTGGTACTGATCTTTCGCCAATTCAACCAACTGTAAGCCCCATTCCACCCTTCCTTAGCATACTCTTTAATCACGATCAATTCATACACCGGCTATTCACTTACATTTCCGCCCTCATTCCAATTCACCCTCTCTGTCCCCTCACCTTTCCCCACAACAAAATCTCTATTGTCTCTCATCTCTCCAAAACCAACACAACACCCCTTCAACACAACACTAACCAACCATCAAACTACAGTGGGTCCCATCCAACCTCAAATTCGAAATCGACGATGCTCAACTTGAATGGACCTACCCACCAAACACATTCGATCTCGTCCATCTCCGTATTCTAGTCGGCTCCATTGACGACTGGCCACTTCTCTATTCTCGTGCTTTCAAGGCCATTAAGCCCGGCGGATGGATTGAGCATATGGATACTGATGTTGTATGTTTGTCTCTCCATTATACACCTGTTGTCTGCTTGACTCTCTTTCTAATTGATGATCTTGTCTTTGCCTTTCGTGATCATACGATGAAGATTAATTCTAAATTGTCATTGGGAAAACTATGAGTATCATTTTTGCTAATTACATGTTTAAACAACAGCGATGCCGATCCGACAACGGAAGCCTCAACCCCGGCGATGCCATGTAGTATGTCTCCCCCACATCTCCCCTCCCCCCTCCTCCCACAAAAGCCCCAACTAACATCTCCTCCCTTCCAGCGACTGGGGCGACATTTTCATCGGCGCCGGCGAAAAAATGGGACGAACCTTCCTCATCGCCGAGCAATCCAAAGCCCTCCTCGAAGCCGCCGGATTCGTCGATGTCACCTCCGTCACCGTCAAAGCGCCCATTGGTCCGTGGATGAAGGATAAGAAGATGAAGGAGATTGGAAACTGGTATTTGCTGTTCTTGACGCAAGGGTTGGAGAGTTTGGGCATGTATATGCTTATTCATGTTTTGGGGGTTAGTATTCTTTTCCTTTTTTTCCCCCCCGTTTGATGATGCCTGCGGACGCAATTGGAGGGAAGAAAGGAAGAAAGGATGGATGGATCGATGAATTAATGGATGAATGGATGGATGGTTCTTGCTGAGAAATTAAGCTGACATTTTAATAGTGGCAAATGCCTGAAGTTCAAGTCTTCCTCGCGAAGATGAGAGCGCAATTGTTGACAAAGGGTATTGAGGGCTATTGTTTGGTGTATGTATTCTCTCTCGCTTCTCTCCTTCACTTCCTTCACCATTTCTTTTCTTTTCTTTTCTTTTCACCCAGGCTGACGAAATGAAATAGCACCACGACTTATGGTCGCAAACCCGAAACTGCTGCTTGATTTCCCGATTTCTGCTTTGGTGGGTATGATGGAGTCTCTAACCAACTCCAGTCTGACATGACCGAGAGAAGAGAAGAGTAGAGTGGAGCAGAGTAGAGTGTGATTTGACTTGAGATATTTATTCCTGAAATCGGTCGACAGTACGGAGATATGTGGGCGGTTGTTTTGTTTCATGTAGTTAGCAAGCCCTTGATGCAATTGGATTTTCATCATCTTCATGATATCTAGCAAAGACAACAAAGTCAAGTCAAGTCTTCATTATTTCAAAACCCATTAGCTAGATCATGGATAATCGACGAGGTGAACTCGACATGTCTGGTTCCGCCTTGAGGGCAATTTATCTGCATCTTTCACACTCTCCAAAAGAGAGTTCCCATATGCCGCCGCTTTGAATATTACTTACCTAGATACCCAGGTATAGCGCAAAATAATTTGAGATGAGATGAGAAGATGGCTGTAAAAGTGATATACATTTTCAAAAGTCCCATTCCTCATCGCACACAAAAAAAAGTTATCAAAAAAACGAATCTTCTGTTTGCAACTGCCGTGAATCGAACACGAACCTCCACCTTGCGACGGCTGTGAAACAGCTTGGAAGGGTGGAATCCTAACCATTGGACCACAGAAGCTTTTTTAATTTCATGTTGTGAAGCGGGGATATCTAAGGATATGTATCTCCTTCCCTCCTCAGACTCCTGCCCCCTCCCTCTCTTCCCCCTCCCCAACCCACAAAAAAGTTGAAAAGGCCCACCACGAAGAAAAACATCCGCTCAGAAAATTGAAAGAAGCCTTCCGAGAAAGTCACCCTCTCCCTAAAAAAACTCCCACACAAAAAGCAGAAGAACTTCCACAAAATTCAACCCGAAAGCCCTTCTCTCAACCCTTCCCCAAGGACACCAAAAAAGGAAATCTTCAATCTTCTAATTGCAACTGCCGTGAATCGAACACGAACCTCCACCTTGGAAGGGTGGAATCCTAACCATTGGACCACAGAAGCCACATAATTCCTCTTTCCAACTTGAATTTTGAGATATTGTGGACAACGTCAATGCTGGCTTATATACTCGGTCGAGTTGTGTGTAGCTTATGTTAACCCCACTCACTTCCCACATTATATATTTGTCCACTTTATCAAATTAAGCTGGGGCATGTGGAGGTTTCTAGAATGTGAGATTAGTTGGGTGGGGTGGATGAATTGCAATTTTACCGAGGGAAGGGGGAAAGGAGAAAGAGATCATGGAGAGGAAGGATTGCTCTGCATGCATAACTTGCTTGTTGAGCCTCATCTTGAGCCTCATTTTTGGCTTGGCACGAAACGCGTTTAGGGATTGTGTTGCTTTGAATACCTAGGTAGAGAATCAATCATATACAAGTCAGGCTTGTTGTAAATAAGATAGTTTTCTATGTTTGAGAATGGCACTTTATGCATTATTATACTATAGTAGGTATCATCAAACTAACCTCAACCTCGCCCTCAATTTCTCTCTCCTTTCTCCCCAACTAGGTACCTACCTAATTAGGTACTGTACAGTACGAGCTCGAGCAAACACCTAGGTATCTATCTACCTATCCAACCGCCTTCCCATCCTCTTCATCCTTCTCCCTACTCACCTCCCCACCCACCGGTTTCCTCGGTAAATTCATACTCGTCCTCCGAGACTCACTCACACTCGCCGTCGCACTCGCACTCCCCTCAACCTGCATACTCCTCCTCCCCTCCAACTCTTCACCAATCATCCCACCCTTTCCCCCTTCCCTGTCTCTACCCTCAACATTCTTCTCCCCAAGCAACTCCTCCTCCCTCTTCTTCCTCCTCTCCTCCTCCCTCACCCTCCGCCTCTCCACCTTTCCCATCGCCTCCTCCGTCAACGCCTGCCTACTCATCCTCTCCACAACATCCTTCTTCCTACTCCTCTTATCACCCACACTAATCAACACCCCCGCCGTGATATTAACCGTAATACTACAGCACAGAATCACCGTCGTCAGCGCAAATGGTCGCACATGGTAGCTAATGCCCCAGGTACACGCGCCCAGGCTTATCTGCAGCAGGGAGTGGCAGTCGAGGAGCACGACGACAGCGACGAGGAGACGGAGCGGGAAGGCGTGGTGGGTGGATGTTTCGTGCGGTTTGTAGAAGGAGTGCGATTTGCTGAATTTCTTTTGGTGGTGTTCGAGGGATTTCTGTTGCGCCGGTGTGAGGACCGAGAATTCGTTGGTGCGTGCGGATGGGAGGGGGGCAGAGGGAGATGCTTTTTCGGGGTCGGAGGCTGAGGTGGAGGGTGGGAGGGTGGAGGGGAGGTCGGATTTATTTTCGAGTTTGGGGAGGGATTGTTCGCGTCGGAGACGCCAGGTTAGGTGGTGGTAGTGGGCTATGTAACACATCTGTGGGAACGACTGGTTAGTAAAGAGACAGGCGAAGGGAGATACAGGGAGGGGATATTTACGTGGTATGTATCAATTGCTCTAAAGGGAGCAAGTCCATCTCCTACTATTGCGAAGAGGGCTACAAGGACGCTGTCGATGATGTGGATGACATAGAGTTGTTTACCACCAACATTTACCCAACCTGTTCCTCATCAGTATACCGAATTCACCAGCTTTCTAAGTGCTAGAACCTACCAATTAAAAAGAGAACCCATGCTAGACCAAAAAGTGTAATCAAAGTAGCGTATAAAGTTACAAAAAATCCAAGTGCTAAATAAATCAGCGGTTGCCCAACCCCATTGAGAGGAGGATTGGGGATAGACTCACGCTTCCTCACATATAATCCAAATCCTCGCATACTTCTCCTAAATTTCGAGCGTTTAGAATGCATCATATGTCTGACATGATCATTCATTTCCAATTTCTCCTCTTCGGTCCATCCATCCAATCGTACGCCATGAGGTAGCACAGCAAAATATCTTTCGTTTACCCTGGAGGTGATGGTATTCAAGGTGTGGTTTGTCGTCGTTCGTTCAGCTGTTGGCCTCTGGGGGGTCGCAATTCAGATGCAGCTCGCACCTCCAATCCTGCTCGTGCATCTCCTTCTTCATCGCTATCGGTAGAAGAGCGCGATTCGACGTCGTCTGGTCGTCGACTGAGGATGTAGGTAGGTCTGCGATTGATGTATCTTCCCAGATCTGGGACGAACAGCGAGTTTTGGACGTTCGTGAGAGTGGTGAGGGTAGAGACTTCAGGATCTAAATAGTTCGTTGGGTTAGTCCTGACCTTGTTTTAACTCCCAAATCCAGAAGAGAAAAACTCACCCATCACATCCAGAAAATCGACCATTGAGTGTTCGTACTCCCCATCCAAATTATTCTGCGACTTCTTCACCCCAATACTCGTCCTCGCATGTCGCAGCGGAGGGACATTCAACCCACCACTCGGATTCCCATTCCCAGCATCATCACTCACAGGCGTAATATCATCCTCCCCCCGACGAGAGTTCTCTCCACTTGTCGCAGCACCTTCTACAATCTCAGGCATATAACCCAAATTTCTCCCCGCACCCGGCGTCACAACATTCGTTGGCGTATTCACCACTCTCCTCAAAGGGTCCGAACTACTTCTATTCCTTCCCCAATGGGATTGTGAAAGCTGCTGAAGTAACCACCACCACCACCACCCCCATCCGACGCCGTACTGTCGGCATTGGCGCTCAAGTTCTGCCGCGAGGATTGTCGTTCAATTCGAATACTCGGTTGGCGAGAGTAGTCGATAGCTTCGACATGCTGCTGCGCGAGTTGCACCTGTGATTGTGAAATTGAGGATGCTGAGCGTGGACGGTCACCACCGGCTACTGCTGAAGAAGCTTCCTCGCCTCTTGACCCTGGCCGTGCAGCTGCGGCTGTAGGGACAGTTAGGTGCTGCTGATTGTTCCCTGACATGTTTATTTAAAAGACCATCGGCTGTTCCTCTAAATGCTGCATGTGTGGAAGTACAGTAGGATTAACAAATTGAAGAAGATGATTAAAAGAAGATGCCGCTAGGACAGAGCCCAAAAACGAAAAGAATTGGAAGGGTTGCAGGCCAGGATGTAGTGAATGGGAGCAGGAGATTGGAAACTCTGATTATGCTCGTTCGCTAGCTGACTCCTGTCCCGAGTAGTAAGCAACTTGGAGGGGGGGAGCGGGAGCGCTTTTTTTTGTGCAGCAGCGCAGCCACTGAAGGCGATTGCTCGTGTTGTTCCGACGTCATTTACTGACCGTAAGTCCCGAGAAGCTTGTTTGGCTGCTTTCGGCTCAAGATCTTCTTCGAGGGATTTGTAATCAAAAAAAATCAATAAACTGGTGTAAACGACATAAATCGATAACTAATAAATCTTATATCATCTCCTTTATCACACGACGAAGAAATCATTATCTTTATATGTGGTGATTGATGCTAAACCACAATACAATCACTTACTTATGGATCCTCAAGTGAGCGATCCGGGGTAAAGTAACTGTACAAGATCGATCGTACGTGCATCGATCTGATACGCTGGTCCATCAGCATCGTCGTCTCAAGTGCTCAATCTCATGGATAGTTCCTCGTTGGAAACACCTTGGCCGGATTCGAAGTTTGGGGAATGGTTCGAATGAAGAGGGTGAAATGGCTTGTATGTGGAGTTCGTGTATTGTATCGAGATGCCACAAATGCCATTGCTGGCCTTGATGGCATTCTTTCCTTCCATACCTTTAGGGCTGGCTGGTGGTTAAGTTCAAGTGTAGGACTGTCTGTACTGGAGTGAACAATCATCTCCTTGGCATCAGGCAAGTGATGAGAACGAGGCCAGCGCCAGCTATTTTGTCAAATGGTCTGTTGTTTTGGATGTTATGCTTTAGTTATGCTTCACGAATGCTTCAACACAGATCTAAAGGAGATAAAGACACAATGATCTTGTCCGTTCAGATCTCGGCATTCTCCGCTGAGAAATCGAACCTTGGCACTGCACCACCCAACCAGACTTCCATATCTACCCGCAACACGATTACAAACTTCCCTTTGCTTGCATCATTCTCTGCATATTATTTAATGTTTACATATACACTCCCTACTGGGCAAACATGGCTTCGCCCATCCCCGCAATTTCTTACATTGTTTTAACCATCTTGCGGCATTGAACACTCCTCGGGCCAATCAGCAACAGGCACTATGGACATTTAATCAGCGGGATGCATCGTTTGTAATCGCTTAAAAACATCATGGACCCAACTGCCTCGACGACTCTTTTCCTCTGCATGGGTTATATGGCGTAACTGTTGTATGAGGAGTAAGTGAGTAGTATACTTCACAAGCTTAGCAGTACATATATATATAAGGTAAAGAGAGATATAAGATTCTTTGAACCTGCAAGTGCTCATCTCTCACAACTCACAACGCCTTTCTCAGTCACCTCCCTCCCCTCTCAATCAAAACAAACACATCTCTCTCAAAATAACAAAACCTCCCTTCCCCTTCAAATCAATACCTCGCTTTCAATAATAGAACACCTCCACATACTCTCAAAATGTCAACTCAACCACCACCAACAACAATGAAAGCCCTCCAACTAACCCGCACCTCTCCAACCACCCCTCCAACACTCACCCTCACCACCCTTCCAACCCCCATCCCATCTCCAGACACCAACAACCTCCTAATCCGCATCCACGCCTCCGCCATCCACCCCTCCGACATCCTCAACTCCAAAGGTTCCTTCCCCCAAACCACCTTCCCCCGCATCCCCGGCCGCGACTTCTCCGGCACCGTCGTCCTCCCCACGACCTCCCCCCTATACAACAAACCCGTCTACGGCACCTCAGGCAACACACTCGCCTTCACCACCGATGGCTCACAGGCACAGTACCTCCTCATCCCCTCCACCGCCGTAGCCGAGAAACCAGCCAATCTCTCACACACCCAAGCCGCTACCCTCGGCGTGCCCTTCACCACCGCAGCGATAATTCTTCGAAAGGCGAATCTGGACCCGAAGGGTGGAGAGACGATTCTCGTTCTTGGTGCTAATGGTGCTGTGGGACAAGCTGTCGTTCAGCTGGCGCTGGCGAGGAAGCATATTGTGCTTAAAGCGACGCGAAATGATTCGAGTGATGTGAACACGGCCTCCGATCCCACCCTCTCCGCACTACAGGGCAAGAAAATCGATGTCGTAGTCGATACCGTCGGCTCACCGGCTCTCACCAAAGCCGCCATTGAAAAACTATCTGTGAATGGACGATTGGTATTCATTGCGTCCCCGAGGGGAGCAGGTGTGTCGACGGAGCTGGGCGTTGATATGTTGGATTTCTATAGGAAGGGGAAGAGTTTGATTGGGGTCAATACTTTGATGTTTGGGGTGGAGGAGATGGCACAGGAGTTGGTGGGTTTGAAGGAGGGCTTTGAAGGGGGGTTTTGAAGGCTGCCGGGGAAGGGGAGTGGAATGAGGTTCCGCTTGAGGATGCGGTGGCTGCGTATGCGAAGGCTGGGAGAGGGGGGCAGGGAAGTGGGTCGTTGTTGTGGAGTGAAGTTTGTTGATAGAGGCGAAATGGAGGAGGGTTGGGAATGGGTGTGTGGCGAGACTTTAAGTCTGATATAGGTTGGTAGTATACTAATGCAAACGGAAAAGTCAAGGTTATCCATATGTTCTAGAGCGAATATAATCATGAAATGAATAATGACTTCCGCAACAAGTGATTATTTGTCGAAAGAGGGCTGTGTGGCAAGTATGGGAAGAGGATGTTTCGAATTCAACTTTCAACAGGAGCTAAATGATCGATTTCAATTTCATTTATGTTACTGCATTATGACCGTACCATAGTACTATCACTGTAGATTGCATTCTATAGCTCATATATCATTTTCAAGCACTGTAAAAAAACCCTTAAAAAGCGAGATTGTAAATGATGAATGAAGCGACTTTCTCAATCCAGAAGATAGACCGATCAAAACTGAAATAGAAGAACACAGAACTGACAGACATAGCGCAAGCAAAACCTTCCTTCCTTCCTTCCTTCTTTGGTAAGCCAAATCCACTGCTATAAAAACCATCATCGCCTTCGCAAGTGATGAGTGAAAAGACAATCTGCGACGTTAGATACGTCGGACAGTGGGATTTTGCGTTCGTCTTATTTTTCGAAGTCTCTGTATGACACGACGCCAACTTTATCACCCTGTTTCCTTGAATGATTTTTCCGTTTCATGAAAGATTCTTTGATGAGAAAAACTTAGAAAAACTTTAAATAGCTTATTGCGTTTAGTGAGTTTTGGAAAAAGATTTGGATGCTTGACAAGTGCTGAACGAGGTGGGGTGAAGAATGACAGTGGATAAGAAAACGATAGCATCATATCTTCGAAAGATATATTATCGACGGTGCTGAAGAATCGACAACAACAAAAATTTCAATTTTTTTCGACAACTATCCCTTTCTTACATGTTTCCCGAAGATGGGTTTTTCCTTATACAGACTACTATAAAAAATTCCTTCCCACGCCCCCTTCCAAGCTCCTTTACTCTCCTCCATGGTCTAAGCCCGCCCTCGACTCTGGAAACTCCATCTGATTTTTCTGGACCCCCTACTTTCTGTCTGCCACTGGTGTATAATGCATTTGGATCGTAGATTATGGAAAGGAGACGGCGGTGCTTTTATATCCCAGTGTCTACCTCTCATTATGCAGGCAGCGAGATTTCAGAAGAGAGATAGTTGGTTAGTTGGCTGGTTAATTGATTTTGACAATTGATGTTGCTTGCAAGAAAGTGAGATTAAGCTCTTGAGGACTTTGATATGGAGAGGGAGAATGAGGTGAAATTATTAACCCACCCCATTTCCCCCATTTTCTGCTTCTACTTCGGGGGTGTATACCTTTAAAAAATAAAAAATATGCGGCGAACTCAGAAAAAATCGATCAACTCATCTTTCCATTTCATATCTGACCGTCAGATGCACATCTACCTATAAGTATATATTCTACAAAGCTAATCTCCACCCACCCACTTCACCCAATAACGGCCAAAATGAGCGCCTACGGGGAAATCCTAGGACCAAAGATCACATGAACTTTTCCAGCAGACATCCACCGTCAGATGCTCTGCCACATATCTAGACTGAGTAAGTTTCAGGAAGAGGATCCTGCGCGAGAGTGTTAGATTAATATCGGTGTGAGGGATAGAAGTAATGTTGTAAGTGAAAGATAATTTCGACAACGGCAACTCCCTGAGAGAAAGGATTGACTTGTTGACTGGCGAGCTTAGAATCGACGGTAGTGTGAGAAATGAAGGTGATGGCGAGAGAAAGGAATCAACAGCGACAATTACTTCTGATGACAACAACTATAAAACAAATATAAGATAGAATTGTCATACGCATACACCATGACGACGCCACTGAGAAAAAAAGAGAGAAGATACCAATCAACAAGATCTCATGGGAGGGCAGAGTGAGTAAGTAGGATGATATCCGTCAAAGGTGACGATAATTTCTTGGTAGGTTTTAAAAAAATTATGTCCTGGGGGTTGGGGAAGATATATATATATATATATATATACATAGGTATTCTTTTAGGAAGTCAGTCAATTTAGATGGAGGTTGGAGAGTTCGGCTTTGGTAGGGCACTTGTGAGGTGATGGGGACCGATTCCATATCTGGTCATTGATATTGCAAACCAAAAGATTCCAAGTTGGCGAAGGAGTGAAATCTAGGTAGAAAAAATAAGAAACGACTCTTAGTTGTCTCTGAAAACAAGATAAAGAGAAGCAAGTGGAACAGTGAAGATTAGGCGGCAAAGTTGAGAGAAAATGCCTTGAAAGTAGTATATGGACTGCTGCTTCCACATCTCAACTAAAACAAGACAATGCCCCCGGTATCACAAAATACAGAGCGAAGTCCAAGACACTAACTAATATGTTAACTTCCCCTCATTGAGTCAACTTATCCTCCGTACTTTTCGACCATTCTCCAATACCAAATACTCCTTCCACCTCACGAAATGCCATTAACCAAACCCCCACTCACTTCCCTCCTCTCCACCACACCCGAATCACTCACACTCTCCATACTAAAATCCCTCACGCCTCCCTTCCAATCACTCACCCTCCCATCCCTAATCCTAACAACCACAACCCTCACCTCCTCGCCCTCAATAAAGCTCTCTCTCCCGCCATCACCACCATCCTCGACCCCACTCGACGATGCCCACGCGCCTCCAACGCCCGCACTCGAATCCTCAAACGTATTCTCCACCAAATGCCTCTCCTTATAATACGCCTCCTCCTCCGTCCCCCTCTCCACAACCCTCGCATCGCCATTCAACGTCGCCGAAATTGAACTCAACGCTGATGTGTTTAGATTCTGCAGCAGATTCGCCAAGCTCGATCGGATTCCTCCTCGGGCGGCTGTAGGGGATTCTGGGGGAGGGGAACCGCCTGCTGTGGAGGTGCGGCGGGTTGGTGGTCGGTGCGATACCCAGTCGTGGACGAGGAGGGAGACGTGGGGATTTGTGGTTAGATTGAGGGTTTTCTTGGAGCTGGGTGAGGTTGTCATGATGATTGTGGGGTAGGGGCTGTATGGGGAGGACGGGAGATAGGTGTAGATCATTAGAGAGACGTGGGGAATGTTGGACGTGCAAGTTGCGAGGTGGAGCTGGGTGGTATGATGTTAGAAGAATAAATAGATTGGTAGGATATGAGGGAGATACGTACGAAGCGTGCGTTTTGCAGAACCTGGATTACTTCGGACGGGAGGGAGGGGGAGCTTGAGCTCGAGGAGGCGGGGTGGTTGTTGGTCGATGCCATGATTGTGTGGAGGATGAGGGATATCGCGGATGTTGCTGGATGTATGAGCAGGTAAATTTTCTCGCCGGCCTGATCTGGAGACCGTGGTTATATTTCGAAATTGGAGTGTGTTGATGTGTTTAAGGAGAGGAATTGGGTTGAAGAAGGAAGTTCGTAAGATCTGGACCACGCGATCTCTTGGCATCAATCATGACAACCGATTCACGGAGAGAGTGATGAACTCCACAATCGGTCACTTTTACAGCAACAGAAAACGCAGGATGTAAAAAAAGAAAACTAAAATACCAGGAAACATCGTAAAATTTTAAGTCCTTTTCCAAGTCTTCGATCCCGAATACAGAATTATCGTAGCATCCCGACGCCTTCCGCGGGGTAAATTAAGCATTCCAGAGATCAAGATAACCCCACCATCCATCTACTCCAACTGGACGAGAATAATCAAAGACGATATTTTGGTTCCCAGAAATTCTCTCCTATCAGTCTTTTAGGAGTCTCCAAAAGAAAGCCCATTCAAATTAATTAGTGAAACTCATTTCATTTCGGATTCTCACGGAGTCGACACTTTCGAGATCAAATCTATGTAAGATCGTGTACTTGCAGTTTCCCACGCTAGATGAAGATAATCCTTTTGAATTCAATTTCGCCATACATTTCAATTCGTACCAGTGCTTTACTTTTCCAAATATACGTAGACAACTTTGAAAACCTAATCGATTGCTACGGATAAAATGGTTAATTGTAAGAAGTAAGTGCTGACTTTGAAACTTGGCCTTTTGACGTAAAAATATTCGTACCTTTAAAAAGACCATACGCATGCAATAAGTCTCAGCAACGTCCTCATCTCTTCATAACAATATATCAATCACAAATTCTCAATCGCTTCATGCTCATGAACCCTCCTCTCCAGCACCAATAACAGCCTCCTCAGCAATCTCAACCGCCCTCCTAAACGTCCCCAACAACTCCTCCGTATCCTCCAACCCAACCGCAATCCTCAGCTGCGTAACCCTCATATCATACCTCCCCGCCCACTCCAAATCATTATTATACAAACCTCTTACATACGGCAACGCAAGCGTCAAGTGCGCTCCCAGATGCGGTCCGTGATGCACATTGAGATTATCATAAAACGCAATTGTCTGCTCGACGTGCTCAAACTCAATCGAGAACAAACAACCATATCCGGGCTCAAAATCCTTCGTAGAGTTCCTCATAGTGGATTTATAGCTCTGAAGAGATGAGGGGGAAGTCGTGGTGTAGAACACACCCGTGACGCAGCTTTTTGGATCCGCGGCCTGGGTCTGGAAGTATTCCACTAGGCGGAGGGCGTTGTTGTTGAGGATTGCGGATCGGTAGAGGTATGAGCGACTGTTGGATTCGAGCTGTATTGCGTCGCCGTTGGAGTATTCATCTTTGAATTTTCGCGCAAAGAGCTCTTTAAGTTCAGCGTAGCGTTTAGAAGAAGGGTTGAGAACGGTGCTGGCGCCCATTACATCGGCATAGCCGCTGAAGCTTTTAGTTAAGCTTGTTACAAGAACATCAGCGAAGTCGAGGACATCTACATTGCAGAAACTTGCGATTGTGTCGTCGATTATGAGGAGGAAGCCGTATTCATCTGCCAGTTCGCGAAGTTTGGCGAGATTGGGTGTCACGATGAGGGGATTCGAAGGATATTCTGCCCAAAGTGCTTGGACTTTTCTGCCCTCTGCTTTTTCTTCCTTCAGAAAGCTTTCGAGTTCCAAGAGGTCGTTTTCATCGCCTTTGCCGAGGAATTTGTAGCCTGGTCCGAAATAGTTGAAGACGTGGACCGTGTGGTGGAACGCAAAGCCGAACAACACACTTTTTTGCTCAGAGTTGAAATGTTCGATCAGCCAGGTGTGTAGGCTGTAGATACTCGCCATTCCAGTTTGGAAGAGGTAGACATCTTCTGCTTGGACTTTTTTTTCTCTGTCGGTGATGGGTGCGCGCTCGAGTAATGATGCGATGCGTTCTTTTATTTCGAGGTGTGCTGGAGCTCTCTCCACTTTTGGTTTTTCAACTTCATTCTCATTTTCGATAATTCGTAGTCTGTCCAGATGTTGAAGGCTGGCTTCTGCCTGGCGAGATGATGTACCCAGACCAGAATGCATCCAGAAAGGGTGAACGACGGGCATTTTGGTGAGAGGGAAGAAAAGTACATAATACCGGATGTCAAGATCGATCACTTTGACAGCCAAATCTGAAGGGAGTGCTGCGGCGTCAGCTCCTCGAGCTGGGGAGGTCGCAAAGGCGATGGCTTCAGCTGTAGAAGTGGGTGAGGTATATGGCGAGCAGAAATGGGTTTTGGGATCATACCCTGCTGCAGCGAGGAAGGCCTGGATGAGCTGGAGTTGATTGGGTGGTTAGCTGGGAGTTATTCTTTTACTGATGCAAGTACAGGCATAAATACTCACAGAAACCACGTCTGAATGCAATTTCATCCGTGGATACATGCTTTTCAACAACTTCATGAATTCGGCATCTTTACTGGCAAATCGAATGATTGAAGCCCATTTCGGGATATGGACGGTAATCGAGTGGTGGGGTTGAGGTGGCAAAGCCTCCCCGAATGGAGTCTCGATGATCGCAGTTGTTGCCATGGTCTAAGTTTTGTTTTCGGTCTTTAAGATTGCTATGATTTTCAAGAGGAGTGAAGAGCTGAGAATGAGGAAGTGTGAAGTGTGAGAGAATATGTACTGTAGATGTTTTGAAAAATGGAACAGGTGTTTTCGTAATATGTCGCCGACCTTGAGCTTTGTGGCTGGAAGTGGCGTTCAGCCCCAGCTGTCCTTCGGCAACTTCACTACTTCCTGCTCTTACATCTCCTTCTCATCATCCTCCACAACTTCACGGTTTGTTATCTCTATCTCTATAGAGAATAGCTATGGCCTCGGCTTCTGACGAGCCGTTTTAGCAAGGCCTTAAACTAAATGCTTACTTCTAGTAAGTGTCTTACTACTTGATCATCCTGGCGAGCCTGGTGCAGCGCCCCCACGTTGAATACGAGTTAATTCCATATCAAAGCCTTCTGCTGCCATCGTGGTTTCCATCCTCCTAATATCTATCCCCAAAAATAAAAATGACTTTGCTAATGATTACAGCTTAGGCTCAGCCCATTTTCGACCGCCGTCTCGCCCCTACCTATTCTTTTGGCCATTTTCGGTGGTCCACATAAGAATGATAAGATTCTGACTAAAGTTTTGGAGTTGCGATGTAGTAATTACCCCGAGGAGAAAGAACCATTACATGAGTCAATCAACAGGCAGTAATTCTATCCAGATCTATATTTAGTTTCGAAATATGATGATATGGAGTATTTCAAGATGGAAGATATCATTGGTGAAGTTTGACCAGTCCACTTACAATACCTCACACTCACGAGAATATCAACATCTCGCTTCCACTAGTTGATAAAGTTTGAGAATGTCACAAAGCTTATTAGATCCCATCGTTGTATCAATGTATTTATCAAACTTTCTCTGGCAATACAATCCCCAGCAGGTATTTACGTCACGTGACCGGTGCTGAACATACAGAACCTCACCTTACCTACCTTATGTTTTTCTCTCCCCATTGAATGGTTAGAAAGCCACGTTGAATATGACAATATTCAATCAGTGAATGCTTGCAATAACTCAACAGTATCCGAGCCATGAGGCGATCAGATCGGTGATCTTGTTGCCGTTTTTCACATGGTTCCAATACTGAACAATCAAGATTTGTTGTTGAGATGATTTTTGCTACCTGTAAAGTATTATAAAGAAGATTAATGCAATGAATGTTACCCAGTACAGGTTATTGTTGATACAGAACGATCATTCACTATCCGCAGTATTTTCTCTCGGGAACTGCTCTTCAAATGTATTTATATGCCTCTGCCATGGCTATTATTAACTTCCTTTTGCATTCTTGCAAACGCTTGCAACCAGAAACCAGTTACCAAAGAAAGCACTCGCAACCAAAAACCAGATACCGACAAAGCTGTCATGGCGAACATGTCTCCCTGCTATTGCACCTCCTACGAATCGCGCTTCACAGACTGTGGGCACTCCCTACTTCAATTAGACGACCAATGTGAAGGACAAAGCCATGTCAACAACAACGATATACCAATAGAGCAAATTGATATCTTCGGTCTATGTGGCAACTGTCTATCAGATAGGTCAATTTGCAATCGACATACTATTCGAGATGCCGAACATACGAACGTACTTGCTCGCGAAGTCTACCGACTCCATGAAGACCCCAGAGCCGATGAGAATCTTGAAGGTATTGTCGAACGCAGGGACCTTAATACCGTGATGTCAATCCAGAGTGTTCTTCAATTGGACATCGGATGGAGAGGTCGAGCTGGCCAAACCCACAACCTTCCTTCTGAGAGAGAGCGAGAAATTGCCACCAAATACGGTGACAGGATCTTCTGTGTTAAAGTTCGCAACATGAGAGCACTTCGACCCGATAAAGTGGTCTGGAGACGCCAGCAACTGCTCTTTCCTGTCGATGTGGCTAGTCTCAATGACGATTCCCAATTCTGCGATCAATGCGACGACGAGTGGGGCCAAGTCAATCAGGATGGAGAGGTACTACATCCCCATGAGTTCATGTGCAAACACGGCTACTACTGTATGTCATGCGCAACCAACCTTTTGAACGCCAATAATGGGAATGTTGAAGGATCAAGAGTGTGCCTGGAACGCTGTCCCCTACCAGGTTTTCCTCAGATCGTCAGTGACTATCTGGATGAACCGATACCAGACGATGATTTCATGATTAGGTTGTTGACGTTAACGACAAGATATTTGGATGCCATTGACATAATTGTTTAATGAGATAGCACTTGCATGATGGCCTGCTTCTACACACAAGACATGCTACCACAAAGACCAAAGTGCCTCTTGGCACGCACAAATATGCATTTCTTGCACAAAATCGACAGCAAAACCGAAAGTCATCGAAAAATACGTAGGCGCTGTGATGGGAGAACAACTTGTTGATGCTTTTTCAAATTTCTTTCGTCGGTTTACATGGTCATCTTAGGTAATAGTCAAAAACCGGGTGTTCCGATGCCCGGGTTTTTACACTACCCCTTTTTATAGACCTCTGGCATCTTACAAAATAAAGCGCGTGCTCCGTTGCTCTTTCAAACAATTATCATTTGGATGTGAGTGTAGTTATAGGATTGTTCTGTAAATCATCTAAGATAAGGCTAGTATGCCGGTGTACAGAATGAGATTTGCATCGAGTATTTGTTTTTGGTTGTGTCTTGTGTTCTTTTGTTGCATTCTTTTCTTTTTCAGAAATGAGGCTGGAGAAATAAAGGTGAATAATCTTAAGATAACGCCAATGTAGTTGTGGAAGTGGCATCTTACGCACTGTGTAGTGTTAACTTTAGGTCGCCGCACAAAACTTCATATCAGATCTATCTATTCTTGAGCAAATTCCTATCTGGTCCTCAGATTTTCTGTCCTGCAATTGGATTTTGATTAATTGACATTGAATGGTTCGATAACCTTATATTTGCGGTTTCTAGAGATTTCTATTCAGAATTGATGATGACAGCATGTACCCAAATAATCGCTTTCTCAAATTGTTTGTCTGCTAATTTTCTCGTTCGTCCTTCCAAATTTTCCTCCAATGTGAAGTGCGGAATTAGAGCTTATTTCCCATTCTTAACTTCTCCCCGCTCATAATCTCGTTTCAAGTGACATGCATTTCTGCTCTCTCTTATCAGCAACTCGACTTCAAATGCAGTCTGTATTCTCACCCCAAAAGCTTTCTCAAATGATTTCTTTTGTAGTTGAAGATCGAGCGAGGCCCCAGAAGTTCCAAATGTCCCGCTGCATTTGTCGTCTCTCAATTTTGTTGGTAACCTTCTGCTTGGTGATCAATCCTCATGAGTGGTGCAGTTCTCTCGTCACTCGTCCTTCCCGCAACAATCCTGTGACGGAAGGAGAACATGGGTGAAGCCAACCAAGTACTAACGCAAGGCGTGCCTCATGCCGTGCGGTGGCTTTGCTGAGCATGACAATGGCCCTCGCTCCACACTCCGTCGGGTCACACCAATGTGAGTTGTGGTGCTTGAGTTGACAGGAAAGACGTGAGAAAGAAGCCCTCACAGCCTACTTCATGTTCAGTCGCCTTCCTAGTTTACGGAGGTTCTGCTTCAATGACCTCGAATTCGTAGCTCCAGGCTCTTGTGTCTTGATTTGGCCGAACTTAGACTTGGCAGACGTAACTTGCAAAGTTTCAAGACGATCCTCAATTTGATCTACCTTCGACTCAGCAGACACAACTTCAAGCGCTTGAAGCTTGTCTTCAAGCATCAAACACCATTTCGAAGAGGGCCCTTGAACTATCCTAAATCCAGACAACGCTCGATTGTACATCGTCTTTGCCATGTCTTTCCGGTGAGTTTGCGAGAGGGTGTCTCCGAAGGAGGACATAGTCGCCAACGCTGGCATATAAGTCGACGAAAGTTCAACGCCAAGAGCGACCTCATAGCCCTGCAATGCTTGAAGGTACATCTTCTCAGCCTCGGCCAGCTTCCCTTGTAAGTTGTAGAGTTTGCCTAGATTAATGACTGTATTAAGTGTTGATGTATGGTCTGGCCCGAGGGCCTCCTTCGTGCCATAGAACGCTCGAAGATATATCTTCTCAGCCTCGTCCAGCTTCCCTTGGTTAAGGTAGATGTTGCCTAAGTTATTAGCTGTATCAAGTGTCGAAATATGATCCGGCCCAAGCACCTCTGTCATGCCTTGGAGCGCCCGAACATACATCGTCTCGGCCTCGACTAACTTGCCCTGGGATTGGTAGAGGATGCCCAGGTTATTGACTGTCCTCAATGTCGATTGGTGATTCGGTCCGTATAGCTCCTCCTTCCCCTCAAGCGCTCGTAGATGCATCTGCTCGGACTTGACCAGCTTACCTTGGCCAGCATAGACGCTGCCTAGATTATCGAGTGTATCAAGTATTGATATATGGTTTGGTTGAAGAGTATCCATATAACCTTGCATCGCTCGAAGATACATATCCTCGGCCTCGTATAGTTTTCCTTGATCACTATATAGGTTGCCCAAGGTTTTAGCTGTATCAAGTGTTGAGGGATGATTCAGCCCAAGCACGTTTTCCTTCCCCTCGAGTGCTCGAAGACACATATTCTCGGCCTCTACTAACTTGCATTGGTGGGTGAACATGCTACCGAGTTTGTCAAAAGCTGAATATAGCCCGTCCGAATCCGACTTAAAGTTTTCTACGAAGTCTTTCTGTCGTGTCGCATGTTGAAGGAGTCGTCGTTCCAATAGCCACCAGTCCTCGTCATCTCTGCTGGGAAGCTGCGAGGCTACACAAGCCAAGGCCAGACGCGCAAGACTCTCATCCCATTCCTTGTTGAGCACAAAAAACGTCCATGAGTGGACGCAAGTATGTATACTGTACCCTCTAGTTCCGTCTTGGTGCTGAGAAGACGGATCTGGACTAACCAGTCCGAAATTACATAGTAAAGTAACGGCTTCATTGAAGTTCAACTCGTCCTCCGAGAACGTCTGGGCCCATTCGTCGTCAGAGTCTCCACCTCGTAAAAGGTCGAACCACAGATCGTGTCTATCAAAATAAGCCCACAACTTGAGTAGTTTTGCTGATGTCTCGTTTTGATGTTGAATCCGATCGAAAGTTATCTGCCAGGTCGTATGCAAAGTGCGATTTTCATACGAATCTAATTGAGGACTTGTCGTTTGAAGCTTCAACCACGAGGCTTTGTAATGCCGGAGATAATCTGAGAAGCTCATCGTCACGTGCTCGAGATACGCTCCGGCTGTGGAGAGAGCGAGTGGTAGACCGTCCAGTTCCCTGACAAGTTCTATTGCATCAAGATCTGCGTTGTCAGTACTTGATTTTTCACTTAGTGACTTTATCAACATACCATTTTCAGTAATCTTACGGCCTGACATATTGGACAGAATCTGAAGACCTTCATTCACATCTAGCAATTTCTGAACATGGATTCGTGTACCTTGTCGAACTTGTGATGATCGCGTCGTAATAATGACGGAGCCGTGATCAGAAAGAGGGAGAAACTGACGTATATCGACGGCCGAGTCATCGGGATTGCCAGACATTTTAGGATTATCGAGGTTATCATAGATGATTAGCCATTTTGTATTCTGCATAGTGTCAAGCCAAGCCATAACTGCGTTGACAACCTGATTGAGATCTTTTTGGTCTATACTTGAAAGTATACTAGTTGAAGGCTGGTACCTTAGCACCTGCTGAGCAATGGCCTGGAAACTCAACTGAAGAGAGCTTTCGTCATTTGCGTTCAACCAGAAGATCGCGGTATACTTCTCCTTATGCCGTCTAGCATATGTGATCGCCAGTTGAGTTTTTCCCATGCCCCCAAGACCATGTAGGACGACACAGGATCGACTACTGTCATCTTGAAGTAGTTCGTGCATCTTTTTTAGCTCCTGCTCTCTAGCAACGAATTGTGTTGCTTCAGGAAATGACGCGAGGTTGAGCCCGACGGCAAAGTGTTCAAAATCAATCCCTGTGATGGTTAGCGTAGTTACTCTGGTTTTAAGAAAGTCTCTATCAACAACTGACCCTTGTATAGCCTGTGAATCTCATCCTCTAATCTTCTGAATGCATGATCCTTTTTCTCACCGTAATTTGGTACCATAGATACATCGAAGATCCCAACCAAGCAGTACGCTCCATCTTCCTCAATACTAGTGATACGGTGCTCCGCCCAAGATCTCCGCTCTTTGATACTAAAATTTGACAATGCATCGCCTCGGAGGGCATTCTTTGCGATGCCAGTGATTTCATGTATCTCAGACTCAAGCGATAACTTGCTCCCAAGTAGCCTACCCTCCGAGCTAAAGAATTCGACCAACTTTGGCGCAATGAGCTCCTGAAGCGTCCAGCCTCGAGTGAACCATCGACTCTTCCTGAAAGCTTCCTCCCACGCCCTCTGGTCATCTAACGGTGTGTTGCGCTTCATGACATCCGAAAGGTAGACGTAGCACCGCGCGGCGTTCTGATACCACCGAAACATAGAATTAATTGCCGTACCAAGCTCGACAGAATTCTTCTTATCGATGCAGCAGGAGTCGACCCAGAAGTATTCCAGTCCATCAACTGCAGCCTGATTCGCGCAGAACTGTATCTTCTTCCATCCAAACTTGTTCATAGTCTTGTTCTTGTCTTTTCCCTTCTTCAACTCTTGATAGATGACTTCATCTTCTCCCCACGTATGAGAGAGTATGGCGTAGGCAGGGACCTCGCCGTTAGTAGGCTCACGAAAAACGATCTCGCCATCGGGTTTGCGTTGCAAGAGGCGTATTGGAGACATCCTGGTGGTTTAGGAGTGATTTTCGCAGCAACCACGATGCGTATTACCAACTAGGTAACGGTGGGATGTGCAGTGGCTGTTGTTGGCACCCCGCAATGAGGCGATATTGCGGCGTAAGCTAACCAGCGACATCCATGCGAAGACAGGCAGAACTTCATTTTTACGCGAAGTTTCACACGCGCCTACTTTACCTATGGCCTGTACTCAAAGGACAAGCTGACTGCTGTAATTGATATGCCGGCTCCCATAAACTTCAAAAATGCGATACTGGAGGTGGAATTATCAAAGAGACGGCCACTTTTGAGTTCAATCGGGAGCGGGAGCTTCCGCCGGATCCACCCGCGAAATCGCTCGCCACGTGATTTATAAAATCTTTCCAGGTTACTATAACCATACCGACTCTAATCCCTATTTTTATTATATTTAGGGTACTATTCGACGTATTGGTCGTTCATGGATCTCTACCTTTACAACTTCGAATTCTCAGACCATCCACCTTCCACCTTCTTCTTCCTCCACGCCTCCTCATTATTCTTCCCCCACATGGCAATTCTCTTCTGATGCCCCTCCTTGAAGTCATCCAACCATTTCCCCTCCCACTTCGGCAATGCTCTCCCCTTATTATGAACGGGCTCCCCGGCCAACCTTCTCACTGTCTCAAAATACTCCTCAAAATCCGGATATAGCGCTGTAAACGGCACACCATCACCTTTATACTTGATCCTCTCCACCTCCCACTTCTCTTGCTCCTCCAAACTTGGAAGTTCAACCCTCCCGGCCAAGAATCGAGCTGCAAGTACGGATTGCCATTCATATACTTTGAAAGTGAAGCCTGCTGCAATCTGGAGTCAAAATCGATCAGCTACCGGAATGGCAAGTGAGAAAAGCGTACATACTGCGCCGATAAAAATCAACGTTGGATCTCCTCGCTTGAAAACATGTAGGAAAAGTCCAGGCACACGGTTGTTTCTTATTTCGACCTCTGGCAGAAATGGAAGCGTCCATTGATATCCTGTTCCGAGGATAAGGTGGTCCACATTTTCTAGTGATGTTCCATCCTCAAAATGTACGGTTTTTGCGCCGTTTGAGCTGTCGATTTTGGCGATGGGTGAGTGTTTAACGACAGATGGGTGGTCGAATGGAATCCGTCCGAAGTAAGGATGCCATCTCCCGCGCACGACGGCATGAATGGGTGTTTGTGCGTGTGGGATGAGGTCGGTTACGATATCCATTCCGGAGACGGAGGCACCAACTACTACTACTTTCTACTCTCACGGTGTCAGCACTCATTTCAAAACTCTCAAAGCTGCAATCATAACTTCATTGGAGAGATGTGCGTCTATTACCTTCCCACGATACTTCTCCGGGCCTCTATATCCTTTACTATGCTCCACACTCCCAGGAAACCTTTGCGCAAATTCAGCCAGCCCCTCAATATGTGGCACAAACGGAACAGTATAATGTCCAGTGGCAACTAGCACTGCATCAAAATCCTCCGTCCACCAAAAATCATTTTCCCCGTCTCTTTCTTCCTTCCTCAACGTAAGTCTCCAACCCTCTCCAATCTTCTCAACTCGCTCAACGGTAGTATCATACTCAACATACTTCTCATAACCATTTCTCTCTATCAAGCCAGAGATGTATTGTTGAATGATGCTGTGATGGCGAAAAGGTGTGTCGTTCCCGTGACGTGCGATTGAAAGTGCAGAGCGGCTTTTGGGAATGGTTTCAGCGGAGAATTCCATGATGGAGGAGTGGATGTTGGTTTCTAGGAGGGGGTAGACGGATGTTTCTGCGTGGCGGTTTTGAGAAAGATTGCGGGGGCTTTGTTTGGGGAGGGAGTTGGCGGATGGAATGGGGAGGGGAGGGTCGCTGGTTTGGTGATTGGAGAGCGAGGCAATGTATGTTAGTTTGGGGAGGCGGGAAGGGGATCTTGTACCCTGTGATCTCGTCAGTATATGTCGTCGTTCGAACGTCGATGTTTATAAATTGATGTTGTGGATTGGAATTGATAGAATGTAATTGAGTGAACATACCAGCAACCACCCGCCTTCTCCCTCCTCTCAAACACTCGTATAACATCAAATACTTTCTCTTGTGCCAAAGCATCAATTGCAATCGCACCAGCTGGCCCAGTTCCAATCACCGCTACTCTTTTAATGGGCGCCATTCTTCTGTCCAAAGTACGATAATTGATTATCGCCAAGTTTGTATCACCCAGCAATACCACACCAATTCAAAAGAGAAGTAAAACGCGAGTGAGTCTCTCTTATCGGAATCCCGAACTTGATCGATGACATATATATATGTACCTGGATGCCTAGGAAGATTGATCTTCAAATCCCGACGTTCATGCACGCCGAGCACGCCATGTGAACTTGAACACACGTGATGGTTGCAAGAGTGGATATCTCATATCTTGATTTCGTCAGGCTCATAACCCGTATGTGGAGAATCAACCAAAAATTTCATGTTATCATAATATTTCCACGTGTTTATGAGTGCATTACCCTTACTGAGGGAATTGACTCGGAGGTTTTAGTTGTTGTGGAGAGTTCAATACCTGGGGTGTGGCTTACAGTACCAGGAATTTCGCCAAACCCAAACACCACTACCGATACCCAGTACCGAAGACGTGGTCTTGGAACCGGTATTTGAATGGATTACTTTCCTCGGACTCCGTAATCAAAGTCCAAGAATGAGATAATCTACTTGGGAGCGGAGTCTGGGTTGGGGTTCTGCTCAGCGTGCTTGCCTGAGGATAATTCGGCACAGATGGCGTCAGTGAGATGCAAATCCTGAATCAAATACTTCAAATACATACTCCCACGTGCAAAGACCCGCGGAGAAGAGAGAAAACTACGATTAGATAAATTGAAATTCGTGACGAATTTCACAAGATGGAAAAACATCGAGATGATGAACAGCTTCCTGCTGAGACTTGAAGCCTCATGGACTTCAGACACTGGCTCAGATCAAAGACTTAGCGAGTTCGATCGCGCGGCGGGAAGAAAGGCTCGGAGAAAGTATGTATTCCCAAGTTGAAAATCCAAATTGATTAATTATGCTTTCATTAAAGTGAGATACTGATGAAGTGGAATTGTAGAGTAGATTTCACCGTTCTTCCACTTCTCTTTGTGATGACCATCAACACATGACCCACACGTGACCACCAGGATCGCACCAGTACCGGGCCAGTTGCGGACTAGTCCCGATACACAAGCAGGAGCACTTGATGGCCTGGAAGTTACGGATGCCTTACGGCCTTGTTACGGACATGTATATAGCCCGGCCTCTAGCCACTTATTGATCGGTAGTTTTCTTCTTTTCTTAGTATTAGAGCCTATTGTTACGACCGATCATTATTCACTAGCATATATCACTATATATCCCTGCTTTAATTACGTGATCGTACCGGTGAACAATGCCGTTATATAAAAGAAGAAAACTCGACTCCGCCGGTGACGGCTTTTATATATCTTAATTAGCGACTTTATCGGAATATCTAATAATACCTTTCACCCAGGTAACGGACCCCTTCCGGTGAAGTTGCGAAGAGCTAGGTAATTAGAGACTACTTAGACAACTAGTGATATCAGGGTTTAATATTAGCACCGGCAGCTAGTAAAATCGAGCGAGCGACTTCCGAGAACTCGCTACGTTAAGGGAGTAGGAACGTATCGACTACGCTCCGAGAGACTTTAATAACCCCTTATATAAAGGAAACTATAATAATATTAAGTGTTAACTAATTTAAAAGTTATCCGGAAGATATTAATATCTCACCCGATATAAATACTAACCTCCCACCACTTCCCAACGACCACTACTAACTATCACTCCCCTTTAGCTTTAACTAAGCACCGCGGCCGGTGGCCACCGACACTAATACTACCGATACTAAGGCTACCGAGATGTTAATTAATTAATTAAGTAACGAAGAACGATTAGAGGAATCTTTAGGCCAGGAGAGCGCCGGTTCCGGTAATGAAAGGCGAGCTAAAAGAAAAGGGAAGAAGAAACTCACTAATTAAGAAGCCTTCTTTTAATAAATAAGTAATTAAATCTAGAGCTTTATATAATAAATAAAAGCTTAAAATCGGGAGCTTCGCGCTAATACTTAGCGCTAATTAACCGAGCTAAAGAAGATTATAAATAATGAACTTCGATAGGATTCTCGAACTAAATCTATAACTAACTATCCTCCGGGGTACACTAGCCCTTTTAAAGCTCTTAATGCTAGCCCCTTACGGACGTTTATCGAGACTCCGGAAGTAAAATCGCGCTTCGTTACTAGGATTCGAGAGGAAAGCATTAACGAGGAGGTCACTATCGAACGACTTATTATTTTAAGAACCCTAAGAGTTACCCCGAAAGGCGACCGAAATAAGGCCTCCTATAAAACTAAGCTTATTAAGAAATTCGAACCACTAGACGATAGTCACGACCTCACGTATAAATAGTGGCAAATATCCATTAAGGACCGATTAGACATTAACGCTAACCACTACGATTCGACTATTACTCGTAAAGCCCTTATTTAAGGATATATTAAAGGACTAGCACGTACGTACTTAAAGCCCCGTTACTAGTCTAATACTCTTAATTAAGATTATAAGAACGAGGTCGAAATAATAAATAACCTTAAATCATTCTTCCTTACTAGCTATAAGACCGAAGATACCCGTAACGCTTTTAATATTATATATATAGTAAATAAGGGGCATACTTAAGAGATATTTAATGAGTTTAAAGCTAGATTTATTAATATAACGCTACGCGGCTAAGTGCCGAATTTAAAACTCTTTTATTATATATAAAAGAAAATCACTTTATCCTTAAGAAGCCAAGTTACGATAAATAAACTAATATAAAACGATAGCTTAACTCTTATAATAGCTAATCTTATAAGTATTAATAAGGAGCGCCGGCACAATTTTAAACTCTTTAATTTAATTACTAAATCTAATATACTAATTACTCCCCGCGGACTCCTTAAGTTTCCGGCTAGTAATAAGCCCGTCTCTAATCCACCGGTTCGCAAATATAACCTAATTCTATTATTAAGATTAAATATTACCGTGCCTCTTCCTAATTAAGCTTTCTAACGAATAAGTCCGAGCATAGACCGGAACAAGCCCGAAACTAAGGCTCTAGCTAATTCCTCCTCGTGCTTTTATTACGATAAAGTCGGCCATTAAGCCGCTAACTATTTATCTAAGCCCTTAATTAAAGAGATTTAAGAGGATATTAAGGACGACGAATTATAAGAAGAATTCGACCACGAAGCCGAAGTTAATACGTTCCTAGAGGGAAACGGGGACGCTTAAGTAAAGACACCTTCTTAAGCTTACGTAAATGTAATTTATTAGACCTTAACCTCTTTACTCTTATAAGAGGTGAGCCCTTTTAAATTCGTACGACTTTAATTATAAATAGATACGGTGTTTAAATTAAGGCTTTAATAGATATAAGAGCGAACGGTTACCTCTTTATAAACCGGCCATTTACCCTTAACCTTACTTAAGCTCTCGGCTTAAAAGTTTAGAAATTACCTTACTTTATATAAGTACGGGGTTATAATTTAACTATTTAAAGTAAAGTTAATTAATTTATATATATATTATACACACACCAAAAGTTATGTCTGCAAATTCTATATCCGGATCTGGAAGGGAGCCGGGCTGCTTTAACAGGCACGTGACTGAGCACAGCCGGAGCAGGGGCTGAGCCTTCACATTAGTGCCACGCGGCCTTCGGCTACGCTTTCTCAGACGACATAAATACACACACAGCTTCCTTCTATTATTCCTCCTAAACTTGGCCAACCTTGGAATCCAACGCTCTTGACCTCTCAATACTTATCGCAATTTAATAAGCTTACAAGAATTTATCAATTCCAAATGAGTTCAGTCATAGGCATGCTATTATCTGTCTTTTCCTTGTTCAACAACTATATTTACTCGAATTTCTCTTACAACTGTCCCATATTGTTCTGCAAACTTTCCTCTGCACGCCTACCGCAGAACAACCTCATTCTACTTACACACCCTACCTCCTCTTAATGCCTCACGATACTCACTCTTGTGCCGCCTTAGATCTACCTCACATAGTCGTTCATCCCTTCGATTGCTTCATCCCAAGGAGGGTCAGTATTTCCCCACCTCTATCCGCACAATTCTATATCTGTACTGACAAACCTAGCTCAGCTGAATACACAGACTTCCCGATGGCGTTGCAGCATGGTAACGTCAAATATTCCAACCCACAGTTTCAGTAATTCGAACCTACTCGCTCGTACCGTCCTGCTTCCTCGTCGCGTGTTAGAATCCCTCGCATATTGGAACGCCCTCAGGCTTCTCGTGAGGCTCTCTGCAAACTTTGCCAGATGCTATGATTTGAAAAGGCAGGGGCGTTAACTCTCAGCGGTGTCCTCGTCGATCATAAATGCATGTTGCAGCAGCTACGGGGTGCCTAGCTCGGTGATGACGCGGCAATACAATACAGAGGTGGATCAGAAATGCCTAGGATGATATTGTGGCAAGGACACGAGCGGCACAGTCAAGAAGGCATTATCCATGTTGTTATCTGGCGGTGGGAGAACTGGGTCACATGCGGGCGGGCTGACGTGGAGGAAGATCATACGACCTCGGAAGGTGCAAGATTCGCATCCATTGCATATGGAAGGTTGGATCTGGTGATTGAGGTTGTTTCAAAAATCTTTCAGCTTAGTGCACTGCTGTGACAGGATCGTACGCGCTGCTAGGAAGGGTACGGCATAGTTACTCTGCGGATTCTTGATGCTGCAATGGGAGGTTGGGATGTTTGGGCTGAGCTGTGCAAGAGATGTCGCGAGCTTCACGGGATGGGTGCGGCGGTTTGAATTTCGAGCAGAATTCTCGACTTCCTATGAATCCGAAGAGGGCTGGGAATTGCATGGTGACGAATCCTGGTTCGATGATCCTGCTGTGATTACAGGCGACGAAGCGTTTACCACACGGACGAAGTTGAGGCACAAGTCAAGTCAACGCGAGGCGTTTTGCTGCGAGAAGATTGGGGGATTAACCAGCATATTTGACATCAGAGCTGGGCGGTTGGCCGGGATTGTACTCGAAATGCCTCACGTTCCCCGCAAGCCAGACACTCTAGGAGGATCTGCATCTTCCACAAGAGCTTAGAGAGCTGAGATTTCATGCACTAACGTCTACTTGATTTCGAGGCAGCCTACGGCAGTTAAGAGCGGCAAATCTTGCCTGTGGACGACACAAGTGCAATTCCGACGAGCTCATCATGTTGTATTTTAAACCGCTCGATTCTCTTCATCGATAATACCACAAATTCTCAGGCTTGTCGAGATGGCCGCCCTTCAGAGTTCGAAATTTGTCTCATTTTTACTTTCCCCATCCAAACCACCATCCCGCAATAACAACTCTCTCCGGCCTGCTAAAACCAGACGTTCACCCAACACCAGCGGCAGCCAGAAAATACCCAATCCTGCGACCACTTTCCCCCTTCTGGCTATCACGATGGGGCAGATAGACGTATTGCAGCAAGATGTGGAAGTACGTGAAAAGGATGCACCCAAAGTGAAAGGTTCTAATCTGTCCATCTAGGTGGCAAGCGTGCCCTTGGTAATAGTGACAAACCAGACGACGATCTTCCATCTCTCGAGGAGATATTCCAGATTGCTCCGCATACGAAGATCTCTACCACAGCCTCGAAGACTGAGCGCACGCTTCAGCATGTAGAACAGCCAGCCCTTATCGGGTCTGGACCGCAAGCTAGTCGAACAAAAGTTGGACTGGGTGAACATAAGGGCGATAGTCTAGGTAGCTGAACCGGCTGTCCTTCATGCGAAGAAGCGCTAATTACACGCAGATCATCCAATGACCTCGATGATAACGAATCAGATGAGACAGGTACTGGGGATAGGGCCGAAGGCGCTTCTGGTGACGTCGATGCTGCTCATAATGGACGGAATACTTGTCTGCGTACCACCTTCGCGACTTTAGTTCGAACTCACATCCGGGCATACAAAGTCCACTGACGCGTCCGGTCCATGGTATGACGTTGAGAAGGGCTGCTATATCGACGAGCCTACTTCACGACTTGCATCTTGTGAGCGGCAATGCACCCCTCCCTTTACAAGAGCAACAACAGATCTTCCCCCAATCCTCCCAGCCGCTACAAGATTAGATCAACCAGCAAGGTATCGACTATATCACCCAGAGCAAAAAATTCGTGTCACAATAGAAGAGCCGCAAGATTCCCTCGAGTCGATGCCTCAGACGAGAGCGAGAAGGAGGGTTCGGCGATGCAACAAGCGGCGGAGAGAGGAGGGAAAGGGGGGCAGGATGAGGAGGAGGAAGATGTGATAGGAGCAATGGAGGAGACAGAGATACAATGACAGCAGGAGCATAAAAAGAGGAGCGAGCTGGAAAGAGAAGATGCAGAACTTGATGAGTCGGCTCTGGAGGAATACTCGCATAACCGGAGAGGAAGAGAGTAGCCTAGTCGATTTAAGGACGAGGACTGTGATTGTGATTCTATTGACGAAGAATACGAAGACATACGCCCAGCAAAACGGCGGAGGCTACCGTCGCCACTCAGTGATGAAGGTCTTGAGGGTCGTGGTCAGCATTGCTTCTAGGCCCGATATCAAACAACGCCGTTGCTTACCACCTACAGCTACTGTGTGCGATCTAAGCCTATGCCTACTCGTGCTCAAACTTCGGCAGCTGATGAGTAACTTTGTGCTCCGCATCCTTTCCGGGACCTTCTGGTACAAAGAAATCGAAGTTGCTGCCGAGTACGAGGAATGGCCCTTCCATTGCTTCCTCAAAAGCACCAGTACTAGGCCCAACACAACTTTCAATCCTGAGTTTCGCCTGACCGACGTCCCAGAACACCTTGGACTGCCGGCTCCCTTTGAACCCTTTTAAGCCAATTTCGAATACCTCACAGCATTATTATTCATTCCAAGACTCGCAATTTGAAGTCGGCGCCTTCAAGAAAGCGCGCTCCATGGACACCAGAGGAGGATGTGACTTTAGTGAAGATGAAAGAGGAGGAAAATTGTTCGTGGGAAGATATCTCTATTACCTTGCCTTCCCATCCTCGGGTTCAATCCAAGTACGCTACTCCACAAAGTTCAGGAGGCTCATCATTGGTGGCGCCAGATTGAGAAAACGTCAACGCTCCTAGGTTGAGCGCATGCACCTATTCCAATGCAAAATATCACATCAGTCAACCAATTCGTCAATAAATCAATTCTTGAATGCCTAAATCGTTCTACCCCCACCAAACAATAATGTTCCAGCATCCACTTTTCACAAAGTATTCGAACTGCCTATCAGGCAATGCGAGCCTCTTTTAGTGCGGGTTGCTCATCCCAAGCCGAGCCAGTCAGTCCTTCGTATAAAACATACATTATAATAGCAACAAGTGTTGTAATTGTTGTCACAGCTGCGGTCCTGAATGCTGTGACTATCCACTGACGGCCATGGGCTGCGCAGACAGTGAGCAGTGCCGTACCAAAAGTAAGGCCAGAGTCCAAGATGGTAGGTCTACCCTTGTTAAGATATTTATCACCATGCACGAGTCGAGAAGGGACACTCACACAAGTGCCCAATCTATCGGCCAGACGTACTTATCCCTATTTGCCCAACAGAGCCAGGACAATGCAACTATGCCACAGATTAAAGCGCTCCCTACCATCGCTAACGAGGGAGCATCTTGAGCTGTGCTAAGCACAGCTTTCCCAGCCCTTCCGAAGCCATCTAGGGCAAGGGAGTTATGGATTGAAGCGAACATTACGGGAAGGAGGCCGAAACCGGCAAGAGGGCCGGTGAAGAGAAGAGCAAGCATGTTCGCATTTACTATTTTTGGTACCTCGGTTTTTACCTTCATCCAAGATGCCATGATTACAAGACGAGGTCCAGACCTTGTACAGCTGGGTTCTGAATGGCAGCCACTTGAGTGATCTTGGTGCAGGAAAAGCCGGCGAATTCGATCACGGAGCGCTGGAAATGGCACAATTCGGGGTTGACTTTTATCAATCTCGACAGCTTCGACTCGAGGAGGATCTCGAAGTAAAAGATGGGAAGGCTTCGAATGAGACTTATTGAAGTTGTTTGCAGGTGAATCTGGCATAGCTGCAAGTGTTGATACTCAAAGACTGAAGCAAGGGAATCAATATCACCTTTATATGTATCGGTCAAGTGCAAAAAGTGGCTTGGTACTGGAAACGGATGCATCAAATATGGACTGTTGGCGCACGCGGTACTTTGAAAGCTGCCATTTTGGGCACCGCCAAAAGTGAAGCCTAGATTCGAAACGGGCCCTTGGTGTCATGAATTGTTCAAGCGAAGGATCATTACGCGATTGGCTCCTCATTGGTTATGCGGCGAAGTCGAACCTCGGTCTTTGCAGCACGTAGTTCTACGTCTCACACAGAAAGATTTCGGTGTCTTAATTGAAGTGAGGACAGTAAAGAGCTCCCTGCACCAAGAGTATTTGGAGAAGTAATAGTAACATTGAACAGGGAGGAGGCTCCAAGTGGAGACTGCTCCTCGATTGGCAATGTACTTTACTACCAAGGTGGAACTACAGCAAATCAGGCTTTATTTGTTTTTGATATTATCTACTTGTATTGCTCTATCTGCTTTGATTATTTTCTAGTTCTGACCATCTGTTCAAAAGGCAAGGCTTCGTTTGCGGACTCTATGGGAAGATCCCATGTGGGTAGGCCGTCATGCATCAAGGTCCAATGCAGAGCATCCGCAGCTTTGAGTCTTTCTATGATTCCATTATCCGGCTCTTCCAGCCTCGAACGAATTCCCTCCAAAAGCACTTTGCGATTAGACATTGTTAGTGTCTCCAACAAGTATGTCGTGTTTGGGACAGCGCACAGCACAACACTCGGGTGTTCCAGATCGTCCTTGAATATATCGGCCAGCTCAGTCCAAATTAATGCTCTCCTTGCCCGTTTTAAAATATATTTCCAATTAGCCAGATCAGTGATCTCAAGTTTATCCATCACCTTCATGACAGTTTCTTTAGGAACTGCGCTACGATCATGTGGGCTCCTGTTGAAATCCTTCATTACTGCCCAGAATTGACGAGAAAACTCATAGTGGATGTACCGTTGTTTTAAAGCCCGCTTCTCTATCCTAATCATGAGCCACAACTTTGAAAGCTCTAGGTTCTCTGTTGCTAAGTTCGAGTGTTGTTTGTGCGTGGCTCGTTCTATTGTTACGGCCTCTCTCAGCGTATTAAGCATCGTCGCCTCCCTTGCAAATGCGGAGGCGATGTGCTCAGGACTCCTTTTCTCGTCTGCTCCAGAACTACTAGAATCAGAAATAGGGGATGGCGATACAAATAGCTCTGACTGATCATTGCAATTTCGGTCGTTGGGTATGATCATGCAATCACTGTCGTCACTATTACTGTCCTCGATGAGTTGTGGTGGGGTTCCTTTGGTCTTTGTTTCTTTCTCTTTGAGCTCTTGATACTGGCTTTCCGAAGGGTCAAGGCTTGAAGCTAGGAGCTCCGCCAAGACTCTTTCCCTGAATGATGGAAATAAATCATTGCTCTCGGCCTGGGTGAGATGTGGCCGCCCAGCAATTAAGAGACGAATCCCCATGAGGACGAAGAGGCCGCAGTCCGTGCCATTATTCTGTTTTGGACTAGGTGAGGCACTCAACTTCTTTATTGTTTTATTATAGAACCATTGTTGAATCCAGTCCAGTAGAGCTACCGGAGCATCCCCGCCAATACTATCATAATATGTCCACTGCATAGCACCTTCCTTGTTTCTTGATTCTATGACAGCGAAACTCCAGTGGTAGTTCTCCTGGTTGACTGGGAGATATATTGTATATGTACCAGTTTCGAGGAGCTCTGTAAACCATCTGTACGGCCGATCGTGGGGCATCTCCATGGTGAAGGAGTGTGCGATTTTCTTTCTCGGAGATGCAATAGACCTCTGAAGGAGCTCAAGATATGCATTAATAATCTCGTCATTGAGATATTCTCCTTGCTTTAAGCGCCAGAGGGACTTTTCTGGTTCTGCCCGGTAACCAAGTTTGATGATTTTAGTGACGACAGTCGAACTTTCACGTACACTTTCAGTACGGTTTTGCGCAGTCTTGCGAACAACCACTTTAACAACAACTTCGCTTAATCTTTTTGACATTTCAATTCTCCAACAGTCTATCAGTTTTGGCAGGATGCCCGCGTCCTTAGATGGCGCGCCTCTAAGTACCGGCAATGGCTTGTTGACTGCCGCCCAATCGGACTTGGATTTGCTACTAGTTGAGCTAGTAACTTGGGATCGCTCTGCGGAGGCAAAGATTAACTCCCCATTCTCTTTAACTTTGAGGATCTTTGACTTATTCTCGTGCTGCTGGAAGATTTTGGAGAGAGAATCGGTATCTAACTCAGCCAAGGCTCGATTTAGCGCGGCTCCGGGCGACCTTGCAATAAAAAGTGGCTTGCATCTCTGCTGTAGATCTTGTATCTGGCTATCGCTTAAAACAAGAGGGACTTTCAACCACCAAGTGGACACGTGCATTGCAACTGTTTCGCAGTTCCCTTCAATGACGAGGTCAAAGCAATCAAGATCTTGGGTTGGGCCCTTGAGGTTGATCCAGATAGCAATCCCACCACTCCGACGAACTGCGGTGCACAAATCCTTCGCTAGCTTTTTTGCAGATTTAATTTTGAGAGCAGTGCCTACTACTATGACTACATCGAGCTTTTTTTGCAGATCTGCATCAGCGACGCTGCTGATAGCATCCGCATCCGGATAGTCGTCATCAAGATATAGCCAGACTCTAGGTCTCAAGACAGGAACTTTTCCTGTTCGCTTATGCGCCTTGCACTCAGTACAGGGAGGCAGGGATGATTCTGAGGCGAACAATGCTGGGTCAAAATGAGACAAGTGTCGAGGATCGCCCTGGCATCTAATAGTCCTTAAGTCTCCGTGTAGCTGAATTGTCTTCGGCCATGGCCCCTTCGGCGGCAAAGGGATTTGAGTCTTTAACGGTGCCAACTGTGTGTCAAGCCCATCAATATTTTGAGTATATAACCGGTGCAGGCGACCTTCTTTGGCAATGGCTTCGAGCACGCGGTGAAATTGAGTTGGGCTTGCGGCCTGCATGCGGTGATACATATCAGAAAACATTTCGTTTAAGAGTTTTGTATCGTCGTTATTATTATACATGCTCATATTGAAGATTGATGTGCTAGCCATTGGCATAGCGTCAAAGGTAGGGACTTTATAGTTTAGCAGGTGAGACAGTGTAAGAGAAGCTACTTACTTCCAGCTTCTGCAGAGATTCCTGCTCCTGCTATGACAACGATTTTTTTCTTCTCGCGTAATGCGTTGATCAATGGACATAGCTGCAAATGCGCGACATAGTCTGGCAAAGAAGCTAGTTTAATTCGCTCAACCATATTATGTGATATAATTGTATTTAGTAGAAAAGTTCTTGAACATCTCTTATAAATGATTTTTGCATGGTCGGGCCCTTTTCATTACTAATTGGGGGTGCCACTTCTGAAAGCCTCCCGTTCTGGCGCCTAGAGATCAGGTTTTGGCTGCTTCCGAAGCAATTCACCTTTCTTGAGATCTGCTTTTACAATTTGAAATATTATGTGTTCGATTCTATATAACTACAGTATAGCTAGTCTGAAGGCTGATAATCTAGCTCTTTTAAAGTAATATCTTTGTTAAGCGAAGTCCGTAGCACAGACCTAAGCTCATCTCGAATCTTCGATGATGCAGATACTTGAATCGTTAGCACAAGATAACATTCTCAATATGCGACAGTCTTACCTGTTATAATCATTCTAGGCGTACTTGTATACACGGGCAAGGTTCCAGGCTCATGAATCAGTTCTCCACTTGGCCGCTCCAAGATAACCTCTCTTCGTCCTCTTTCTATTTCCGCTGCCCTCTTGTCCTCCATCTTTCGTATGGCTTCAATCTCCTGCATCTTTCTCTTTTCAACTTCTTCAATCTCAGCTTTTAACACACGCTCCGTCGGGAGTGGTCCTGGTAGTATCTTTGCTCGGTTTGAAAGCTCATGGGGTATTAACCGGCTCGTATAGAGCGTTATTGAAAGGCCCTGGTAGCGTTAGGAAGAGCTAGCCGAATTGAAGCTCTAACTTACACAATTGTCCCTCAATTTCCGATCCTCTACCAAGACCCAATTGAATAGCGGATATACTGCTTTGAAAAGTCCTGTATATATTCCTTGAGTGAGGCAAGCTACGGTAGAGAAGTCAGACTCACCAATGTCTTCACACTCCCAGGCTAAACAGATTCGGCGTGCTCGAACTTCACGAGCAAGCGTGCCCTGAACCAGCCGTTCCAAAAGTGGCAATTGTGCTACGATACCATAGCCGCTTGCAATCATGGAAACATACTCGTAGTTTCCCACCGATACGATAGTGCCATGCGGCCCAGTAAATAGCACGCGGCCCAGTCCTCCGCTCTGCCCACTCGCGGTTATTGCGCGAGACTGAAGGATCTTAGTCCATCCACGGCGAGGCTTGATCACAAGTTCCAGCTTCGTCTGTCGCTTGCCAGTCCAAGAGGCAACTACAAATGGATGGGTTTGCATGAAGATCCAGGGACGTACGCCAAGCGATGGGAGATACAAATTAATGTATTGTCCAGCTTTCATCTTCAAAGATTCTTGCAGAATTATCGTCAATTGTATAGGGCTATTTTCATCTTCACCGGGATACTTGAAGACCTCTCCCACTCTGGGTAACCTTCTGTTTTTGGCACGCGCGACGACTCCATTGCGGTATAGCAGGAGCACTCCTTCGTATGCGGAAGTGGCTATAAAGATCCCCAAAGATATGTAGAAGTACAATCGAGGCAACAGCGTCGACGGGACATGGAGTAGAGCTGATATGGCAACAATAGCTGCCAGTAATTGGTGCGAGCGAAGGAAGATCTCGTAGAACCATCTGCGGAGCGGAGACCAGGACCAGGACAGTATAATGATCAAACCAAGAGATGAACCACTCTATAACATATCAGTGGGCCTGAAAAGATAATACTGATGAAAGAACTTACTACTACCGCAGATAGGTCTGCGGTATCACGTAAAGGGAGGGCCGTATGGGAGAAGAGTATGGCGAACACATGGAACAATACCAGACTGCAGGACATCATCCCAACGGAACGGTGCATCAACCGAAAGTTGCTCAATGAGATACCAAGAATATCAGCCAGAAAGCCCAGGTGTGGGCCTAGGAAGAGGGGGATCATGTTGATTAGTGAGAGATTGCCGGCTCGTAAACCGGCTTTTGCAATGTCAGAGACTTGAAAACTAACGCAGAAAGAATTGCAGGCAATGTACACGAGCTGAATTATAAGATCTGCACATGTCCACGGGCCTAGGAGTCGATGACGGCGAATAAGGTAAGGGTATGTTAGGTACCTTAAAATTTGTTGGAGGAAGGGTGGTGTGGAGATGGTGAGATATGGAAGCCAAGGAATGAGATTGATGAGAAGAGGGACGAAAAGGACGCCACCCAAGCCGATGGCATATGCTAGGGTGATTTCCATGATGAGCGTGATGATTGATTAATGTTAGGTAGGTCAAAGTTTTATATTTAACTGTCAAGATTGGGTAAAAGCCGGAAGTGGCACCTTCTCTATGATAGCAAGGCAAATACTAACAACGAAGCCAAAATCAGCTACTGCGTGCGTCAAGGCTCAGACATAATCTTTTACGCAAATTCATACTGATTTCAGATTCTATATTACTAACGTCCGTCCCTGCGTGGCGGAAAACCCGGTGTGCCGGAAATAACCAATCAGATCGCAGGAATCCCGCACATTTCTCTATTATTTCCTCTTTAGAATAACCATAATAGGATTTTATTTTGTTATATGCTTAGTAATAAGTATAAGAAACTAGTGGCGCCTATTTTAATCTATATAGCGACTCGCTAATGCTTAAATTCAATTTGATTTTCCGGCACACCGGGTTTTCCGCCACGCAGGGACGGACGTTAGGTTACTTTAGAAAGATTAAAGAATGAACAGAAGCAAAAGAAAACATTATCAAGTTATAAAAAGGGCAAGGAAATACCTGTCTAAAACCACATAGTGATTAAAGCAAAAAATCCCAAGCAAATGAAGAAACGAAGCCTAAACACGAATAACATCATAGCTTTGCCTCTTTGCCTAGATCAACTAAAATTTCCCAATTAAGTTCCCTCCGATGTTCGCTCTATCAGGTGCGTAATTCTAAAATCTCTCTTAATAAAAAAAAATTAGAGGAAGATAATATAAAGACCAAATAACACCCCAAAAATGAAAACTCAGAAAGTTATTAGGGTGAAATGAAAAAAAAAAACCAGGATTCCTACGCAAAACGACTCAAATTCAAATGCAAAGTTCAATCACCTTGCCTGCTTCTTATCCCAGAAGGCGTCGTGTGCCTCAATCATTTCCCCCTTTTGTGCTGCTGTCAATTTGGTGCCATCTTCGATGTCTTCTAGCATTCGAAATTTTAGTTCAAACTCTTTCAAGCTGGTCTTGTACGGCAAGGCATTATCCACTGGTTTATCCTTCTTCTCTTCTTCCTTGTTCTTCTTCTTCTTCTCTTCTTCCTTGTTCCCCTTCTTCTTCTTCTTCTTCTTCTCCTCCTCCTCCTCCTCCTCCTCCTCCTCTTCGTCGTCATCGTCATCATCTTCCTCTTCTTCCTCTTCTTCTGTTCCTGATACGTCTGTGTCCATCTTATCTCCAGGTATCGGTGTACCTCCAGGACTTGGTATTTTAATTGGAGACAAGCTCCTTTCTTCTGAGGAGTGCTTCCCGCCAGCCTTTCTATATCCTACTTCCATATTTGTTGCAACCTTCAGCAAAAATCCATCAGCGACACCCTTCTTCCTCCAAAGTGCACGACACGATGATCTGCTTTCCCAACTCGTGAATCGCTTCTCTTTTTCACCTGGTGCAATGATGCCCTCTTTCCATTCGAGGAGAAGTTGAACGTCCGGTTGCCTTGGAATTGGTTTCCCCTTCTTCTTCAAAGCGTTCCTTTCCTTTGTAGACGGACGGTTGATCAATCTGACAAGATCCTCTGGCTTTCCATTGTATCCCAATGGCACTTCAATTGCAATGCCTAGGACATCCTTTACGTCTTTCCCCGTCCACTTCACCTCGGCCACTGGATCTTTAAAATTCCCCCCACGTCTCCACTTCATCAGGTTCGGACAATTATCCGGAACCATAATGTCATTCCTGATTCGGTAAATCAGAAACTCTGGGAATTCGCAATCGACAACAATAACAGGCTTCCCAAAGCCACTCTTGTGGCAAACCACTGCTTGTGTGTTCCTCAATTGAACATCCTGACTTAGGTCAATTCCCTCAGTCCTGTCAGAAATTCGTAGTCCCTTGGCAAGCTTTTCTGCGAAACTAACTGGATCCATGGATTCAGTCGATACCAGGGGTTTATTAGTGTTACTTTCTTGATCAATCTCCATCTCAGTGTACACGTCCAGCATATCCGCATCTTTCTCTTCTTTTTCAAATCTGGTCTCTTCGATCTGCGCATTGCTCATCTCTGTGTCGTCTTGTTGAATCTGTGTCTCGAGCTCCGCAATTTGCCGCTTTAATGCCTCCGTGTCTTCGTCGGGTTTCGCCTCCTTAACCCGTGTGTCCAGCGCCTTCTTCTGCTCCGCTCTCTTCTCACGCCTCTTTGAAGCACTTTCATAAGTCTGATGAGCAGTAACTCGCTTAGAACTAGCATCTTGCTTTAGCTTGGACCGTTTATCCACTAGTGTTTGGTCTAGAACTCGTGTTTTCTTCTTAGGTTGTTCTGACGACATCTTTGTTACGATAATGAAGGTTCTTTCCAGAGTATGATAGCAAAAGTTGTGTGCAAAGTCTTTTGAATCCGAGGAGAAAGCTTAGGATATAGAGGGTATTCTTATAAGTCTTGTAACAATCCAGTTTTGGCTTCTATAGTAAGCAGTTCTTGGCTCTCTATTGTACGTCAGTTTTGGTTGTCTATATAAGGGGGGAGGGCAGTGCTACGTGTAGAATCCAATTCAATCTCGTCATTCAGAATGGCCATAAATCGTGCTTTACTTTTAGTCATCTTATTTGGTTACGGCTTTGCCCAATCTAATACCGCTGAAAGCTGTACAAGATTACAAGCAGAAGCAACCGTAGAAATCCAATACGATGGCCAAGTTGGCTCTGGAATCATTCTGATGACAAGCGATCCTACGGCTTGTGGTAACCTCGTTTCCTCAAATCCGAGAGGGACTCTTTCGGATTCAGTCACTACAACCTCGACAGTATCAACGACGAAATTGAGTGTGGCGTCCTCGGCGTCGGCTTCTCTATTCAAAACCCCACCATTATTTGGGGTCGGTCGAACGCAGATGATCAATGCTACATCCCCTGGCCAAAACCTCTTCCCTACAAATATAGGGTCTTCCCAATTGGCGACTGGTGCCGCAGCTACTCAAATTCTACCAGAGCATAGTACTTCTTTGACCTCCCAAAGTAGCGTCGTGGCTGGGTTAGGCACTCGTGCCGGTGCATCTTGGTCTCACGTGTTCTTTTGGGTCGCAGTCGCAGAAATCATAACAAGATTTCTTTGAATTGAGCATTTAGATAATAGTATTAGATAGAATTATTTTATCAATATTCTCCTGTGCTTGTGTAGGTGAATTGACACTCGGTTCCATAACCACCTCTCTTTCTGGCGTGAACAATGAACCAACGCCATCTTCGCCAATATGTAAGCGCTCAGACGGTGATGGCGCGTCGGACCGATGGAAACTCCATTCTGAATTTTGCCGCGCTGATTCAGCGTCGCCAGATGCGGCTCTTGCCCTTGATTTGAATCTAATGCACCCACAGAGCATTTTCGAAGCCTCACTTTCGAAGAAATGATATGTAAAGAGGGCGTAATCATTTCATATAGACCTCGATGATATTCAGATCCACTATCGACATTCTCGTAGTGCAAGATCCAAAGCCTATTATGGCCCTTCAATCCCAGTTATGGTGCAAGGGGACGTTTGTTTCCAATTTACGCCCACAAGAAGGAAAAGAGGTGAGCGGGATAGACAAGTATTAAGTTACATTAGATCCCAGAAGCAGAAGCGACTTGAAGAGAACAAATGTTTGTAATGATAAATGCAGCCTCTTTGAATTTATCTACCTCCTCTAGCAAACGCCTGAGCGGATCCCTCAATGGTAGCACATGTCACATGTCAAACCCTTAATGACTTAATCCAATCGTTTTCCTCACCATCTTACTCATTTTCGAGCACGTCCGTAATGTGTTCCCTTTCCGGTCATACCGGAGAGTATATGCTCCGAGTTTGCACTTACCATCCTTATCCTTATATTCTTCGTTAATACGAGAAGAAGCCCTAGCAAGATCGTGGAGCGCGAAAAAACTCAAACATAATCTTCCCTTATTTTCCGAGCCACGGAGCGTTCTTGCTGCATTTGTTCTTTCACTGGTAAAGAATAATCAAGCCGCTTGTAAAGACCACCTTCATATTCGCTTCGTAAGATACGCCAACTCTCAAGGAATAATTTCGCACTTTTCGCTAGTTCTGCTTTGTATTATGCCGTTGCCGCTTCATCAAGCACAGACCGAGTTTTGAAATCCTGAATTAGCAAGCAAGTCATTTAATTTGATTGAATTAAGTTCCAAGACTAGTAGATGCCGAAGTAGAACCGGGGTTTGCAGCAAAGGGAAACGGGCATCCAAAGATCCGCCTCATCTCCCTACAGCTTTACTTAGTTATGACATTGCTTGGCATGCCTATCCACGTCCATTCCATAGAAATACTCTGCAGTTGGACACAACTTGCATCTATATATGTTACCTCCTATAATCGGATCTTCTCTCCATTGTACCATTTTATGGAACCTAAAATCCTCCTTCCATTGAAAGTCACCAACTTGCGCATTCCTCGTTATTACTCGGGTACCTGGGGGCTTTTTTTGCCTTCGTGACTCGTTATATTTGCGTCTGCGAGATCTATGTTGTTTTCTTAGCTTGGATCATTTGTCAATATTAACAAAACGAGAATCCCCCGCTACTTACAGTATCCAAAACTTAAGAGGTAGATTTAAACAGCCCATGATGCGTGAGTAATGGAGACCTTTAGGTCTATTACAGAATTTGAAGGGGGCAGCGGAAAGACATTTGTAAGACATGTAGACTTCTTAACTTCGGCTCTTATGGCTTACAAAAAGCCATATTTAAACTGTGGCTAGATGTCATGCAGCAAACGGAGGCGGCCCGTTCCGGCATCAGCCAAAAAAAAAAAAAAGCTGAGAGGTGGTCTGTGCTCACAATTATTTTAAGCGAAAAGATGCGAAACCGATTTTGCAAGCTGCTGTAACGACGTGACCTTTGAAATATAGTACTGTAACGAGAGGGATAGAAATGGATTTTTCGTGTACTTGTCCGAAGTGAAGCCAAATCTGGATTTTGAAAGAATGTCCGGAAGGGTTAGATGCTAGAAGCGCTGAAAATGGACCTCAGTTCAGGAACTGCTTCTGTAGGTTGCTGCTCCTTCCGAATTGGCGGCTCGAAGAACTCCTAAACTCTCTGATAAATAGTATATTGGATGTCGTTTAGTTATTTTATATGCCAATTTGATAACAGTACTTAGCCTACAAGTCGATACCGATTAGTGATGTTGCGCTTTTTCAAAAACGTCCTCCAATTATTGATATTTTGTGCCCTGGCCTTTGATTTTCTTTGGGTCTTAGCAACCAACCTGCCTCGTACTTCAGAAAATTTTTCAGTCTCCGGGTACAAAAATTCAGCTTATTTCGTTAACTGGTAAGTACGCATGTCTATGTAAATAAGTGTCTGCTAATCGACATCAGGGCTATCTATGGACGAAACTTCCAGCCGCAACAACTTCCGGCTTCGGAACTGACCCACGTTCTTTACGCTTTTGCAAATGTTCGATCAGATGGAACTGTGTTAGTCACCACTTCCTAATTTTTGCGGCTGTCTAGCTATTTATAAGCTTTCAGGTATCTTTCTGATAGTTACGCCGATCTTGAGAAGCATTATCCTACCGACTCCTGGAATGATGTAGGCAAAAATGTCTACGGTTGCTTCAAACAACTCTACGTCCTTAAGAAACATAATCGACATATGAAAGTTTTGCTAAGCGTTGGTGGCTGGACCTACTCCACAAACTTCCCTGCGGCAGCTGGAACCGCCGAAAGTCGAGCTCGATTTGCCTCTACTGTTGTTGGATTCCTAGGGGATCTAGGACTTGATGGGATTGACATCGACTGGGAATATCCAGCTAACGACATAGAGGCTACAAACTTTGTCCTCCTCCTAGCTGCGACACGTTCTGCTCTAGATGCTTATGCGGCACAGCATGCCCCTGGATACCACTTTCTTCTCAGTGTTGCCAGCCCTGCTGGACCAACGAACTACGATATCTTGCACTTAAGTGAAATGAACGAGTACATCGATATTTGGTATCTTATGGCATATGACTACGCTGGATCTTGGAGCAGTTCGACGGGTCACAGTGCGAATCTCTACCCCAGTACATCTGATCCGAATGCTACCCCTTTTTCAACCGAGAGGGCGATTACAGACTATATGGCGGCTGGTATCCCTGCCAACAAGATTGTGGTCGGAATTCCGTTATATGGACGCTCCTTTCAAGGCACCACTGGTCTAGGGCAATCCTTTTCAGGTGTTGGGTCAGGGAGTTGGGAGAATGGAGCGTGGGATTACAAGGTACTTCCAAAAGCCGGTGCAACTGAACACTTTGACGGGGAAATTGGGGCATCATACAGCTATGATGCCTCTACTAAGGAGCTTATAAGCTACGACAATGTGGCTGAAGTAAAACTTAAAGCTACGTACATTGAGAACAAGGGTCTCGGAGGGGCTGTGTACTGGGAAAGCAGTGCAGATAAAAGCGAGGCGCAGAGTTTGATTAGGGCGGTTGCAGAGAGCCTTGAGACTTTGGATCACAGTTGGAATCAGTTGAATTATCCAGCGAGCAAATACGATAATTTAGTAGCTGGGATGCCAGACGAGTAAAAGAGAGGGGGTTAGGTGCCCTTTGTTTAGCATTTTCTAACAACTATCGACTGGTTGATCTTAGAGTTATTAGAAGCTCTCGGTAGTAGACTCCATAGGCATCTGTTGGCATCCCTCTACTACGCAATACCAACGTTTTTTTGATAGAATAACAGCTCCTAAATTATAAAACTTTCGACTAGAACTAAGGTAAAACACAATAGGTATTACCGCCCTAAAGGAATTTTTATAAAGTTGACATTATATTAACAGCACCAAAGCCAATTTCTGACTCCTGCTTAGTATTATTAACATCTAACGTCTCTCCACACGCAACGAGAAAACCACCCGTGGCAAGAAGGAAAAAAAGTAAAAGTCTGTAAGTTACTCGGGCTACCTTTAAAATATATTAACGTCCATCCCTGCGTAGCGAGACACCCTGTGTGCCGAGACAGACTAATTAAATCGCAAGAATTCCACCTTCTTTCTTTATATTATAATATCTCTTTTCAGCCAATTATAATAGAAATTATTCGTATTTAAAATTAATTATATAATTTTTATACTATTTATCTGAATATAGTAATTAATTAATCTCAAAATTTATCTAACTTTATTAGTTTATCTCGGCATATAGGGTGTCTCGCTACGCAGGGAGGGACGTTATTGGAATCGATCTTATTTTTTTCTATGACTAATTCTTAATTCGTATTCGATTTATAGTGGCAAAATATTATATTATAGTAAGCTAGTAGGTTAGTGCCGTCGACACGTCGGGAAGTTACGTTAGTATTTCCCCTTACTGTATTATAACTATTAGTTAATTCTAGTATTCAGCGCTTTAATAAGAAACTTAATCCCAAGCAGGATATATTCCCAAAGTTTTAAGATAGAAAGCACAAGGGAATCGAGGTTGCCGAGTTTATCCGGATAAAAGTGAGAGGAGGTAGGTGAGAGGAGGTGAGAGGATGTCGTTGAGGTTGAGAGAAGGGCCTGCGAAGACAGTAAAAGAGCTTCGGGCAGCACTAGCTCCTCCCAAGATACAAAAGCCGTATCTTCTTGGTCAATCTACGGTCAACGGGGATTTCTCTGCTGGCGCAAATCTGGATATTGCAACGCCCGGTATTAGACAAATCATTGTGTCCGAACAACCCATTGTTGCTCGCAACGTGTCCGCTGCTCCTTGCTCTCTCCAAATTCTTGGACATCCGGCCAGTTTGGATAAACTCTTGAATAGCGTGCGAAAGACTGCTCATTGATCTGCATCAATTCGATTTATCAGTTGTACGGTAGTCGCTACTTGAAACTCACGTTGCAATGGATGACTGTCAGCGGGGCGAACACGTTAGAAATCATTGCTGCAATGTATTATACTTCAGGCATACCAACAAACGACTTTCTACTATTAGCCAACGCCACTCATGTGACCTGTCTCGTCTCTTTAATCAAAATTACTATAATTGAGCAGCCTCCCAAATTATTACAACAGCTCACAACTCACTTTTAAGGCCTTCAATTTTGTGAAGAGATAGTTATTTCACTATTATTTTTCTAAAATACATAAATGCATTTTGTATTCGTCTATTCCAGTCATATTCTTGGAAGTACTTAAAGACCAATTCAGCAACAACTTACGTTTTGAGATACGCAGACACGTGATTAAAACCCCGCACTTGTCTATCAGTAGACTCTGCAACACCTTTGTCTCCCCAGTCCAGCAGATTCCGACCGACTTATCCTACCCACGTATTTCGAACGACTATTGTGCTGCAGCGAGGATGAAAAGCCGAGACAGCGAAGCAGTCGAGCCAACTCAACAATCAGTTGAGGGCATCCTCAAGGCAGAACGTCAAACTGTCGAGAATAACACCAAAAGGACGAGGGAGCCCGCCAAAGAAGCTCCAATTGAACTGCTTCAACAGATAATATTGAAGCTCGATCATAATACGCGCAAAGCCTGTCGCTTAGTTTGTCATTCCTGGTCGTCGGCGGCGTCACTGATAGTTTTGAGAAATATCACCTGTCACCAAGATACTGATATTATCGAATCATTGCAAATAAACGGCCTCTGGGTAGAGATTAAAGAAATTTCTGCAAGCTGGTCGGGCGGACATAGCGGTACACTTGTCAAGGCACTCACATCCGCTCTTTCTCCGATGGGTACTTTGAATATCCGATGCTTGGGTAACTTGAGTTGCCGCTGCTGCCCACGTACAATTATCACTAGCACGTTTGAACCTGAAGCGACTACATTCTGGGCACTCTTGATTGCGGTATCTCGAACAAACATCCAAATTATGCGGCTTGTACTATCAAACAGCATGCACAGCTATTTTTTAGCGTCCATGCTACCAAGTATGCGTAGCCTTATATCGAAGAATCTAGCATCGCTTGAAGAACTTGTTTATGCAAATCCCCATTGTTTTGTTCTTGCTGGAGATGAAGAAAAACAGGAAGAGGAGGAAGATAATTTCGAACTGGATACATTTCTCTGCGCATGTCCAGGGCTTACGACGCTCTCTCTAAATATCTACTCGTTGGCGGAGCTACCCAGAATCACGATGCCAAACCTGATAGAACTACGAGTTCGAGTTGTCAAGTACAACAGACATCTCCCGAGTTTCTCAAAAGACATAGAACTATTCAACGGTTAACCATTTCGATCGGGCACTGGAGAGACAGATATTTTCAAATCTCTGAAATAGATCCTTCGGACTATGAGCGTTGCGAAATATTTGATTCTCGTGTGGATCCATGGACAGGTCGATCTAGTGCGAGGCCATGATATGAAAGAGAAACACAGGCATGGGCTATGAGAACAGGTATTCACATATGAAATTTCGGTCTCAACGGTCCAGGAAGTTGAACATAAATATGCCGAGCCAGAGGGAGACGAAGGAGAGGAGGGATGAGGTTGTGCTAGAACAGAGCACGCCGTGGGGTGTGATTTCCTGTATTTGCGACTATTAGTATGTAGTTTAGTATAAAAGGTAACAGAGAAGAAATGAGGCAAGAACGTGAACGGGTGACCGTATAACTGGAATGATGATGTAAGTGATGAAATCAGTAGTAGTGAGTGAATCAGTGAGTTGGTGACGAAAGTGATGAATTTTAAGGGGGTGAATATGCTTGATTAAGGATGAAGAACTGATTGGGAAATGCATCTGTGCCATAGGGGCCTTAAATACATGTAAATCGAGGGGATTCAGCATTATCGCATTGCTGATACTTCGAATACGCCTTCTGATGGCATATACCTTGCATTTTGATGCAAGACATGCATCAAAACATACTGATACAAAACAGGCAAAACAAGTGATTTTGGGTGAATTCACAGGTTCAACACAAGAGCTTACGATCAGGGGGTATTAAGACCTCCGAAGGATCTACGAACGCCAGTTTTGCAATATAGTGTCGTCGAATTCGCGTCGTTGAACGAACTTCGTACCGCAACTGCTCTTAGTGTTGACGTGGAGAGTGTCATAGTGTGAGATTACAATCGCGTAGTAGAAAGTTACGACGGCAAGAATAGTTATTAGGTATATATAACTCAAATAATTCCTTATATAGAAAGTAAAAGTAAGAGGTGTACTAGCGTGGACGCTTGGGAAAGCAAGTATATTATGGACTTTAAGCGAAGGTATACTATAAATTAAGATTAGAAAAGCTTATTTTTTTTTTCTTAGTAAAGAGTCTTACAGTAATATATTGTGAATTCACTATAGAATATAACTAGTACGAAAAATATAAGAGCGCCTGTATTTATTCTAAAAAAATTAATTTTAAGGTAAAGTAAGTTACTTTAAAAGTTTCTCGGCACGGGTGGTTTCTCGTTACGCGTGGATGGACGTTATCTAAATTACTATATATATGCTTCGAACTATTGAGGAGAATAAGGATTTTAGACTCCTACGATCAGTCAAGCAGTGTCGCTGAGAGCAGTTTCTAGAAGGGTGCCAGTTCTGAAGTCAATTCGCTGAGGCTGAGGCAGTTCGGCTATTGCATCACAGTACATTTTCCACACTTTACGCACCACCAACCCTGATAGCAAGAACCAGTGGGTCACTAGTGGAGACTGTGCCAGAATGATCCTCTCCAGAAGGGTTCACGTCATCGTAAGAAAACGCGTATCCCTTTCCATTAAATTCATACTTGTGTACAATGCGACTGAAATGGTTTGTTGGTGATGTGCTGTAGTACGAACTGGGTAATAAGCTTGGTTGGACGTTACCGCCATTAATTAGGAGTGTAGACCGATTGAATGCAGCGCAAAGGCGTGGTACAACAGCCCTATGAATATCGTTATCTATAGCTCGTATCTCGAAAGGCCCAGTATTGCAGCCAAAGATATCAAATGCTGTGGGCCTGGCGTAACTGCGATTATCACCGGCGCATTGAAGAACATCGCCTGAAACCTGACATTGAACTTTACCCGTTGACATCTGGGTATCAATAGTGAGTGGCACAGAGGTGTAAGTTGACCAGACTTGTTTGACGTAATTATTCCAATAAGTAACAAACGCTTTAGGATTTGCGTCAATATACTTAGTTGGGGCAAGTACCCTTAGAGCAGTCCCATTGTTACTCATTTGGCAAAGATTATTCCAGGGCTGGCCATCTTTCTTCGCTTGTATGTACAAGTCATTGCAAATATCTGTTACAGCATTTGCGGTTGGCCCTGCAGTAGATTGAACAGTTCCTGTTCTACTAGTGAGGCTTATGCCTAGCGGTAGGCCAACGAAGTCGACACAGCTGATATTGGCCCATACACCGCTCGTACCATGTGTGAATTCGACAAAACCCCAGCTAACCGTTGCGCTGGGATCGGTGGGGTTAAAGGGGGAAGGTTCGATTAGGGAATTGTCCCCATTGATATAAAACTGGAGCTCCCCTACCGCGACATATATACGGGCAGATGAGATATAACCGGGTAGATCGATTGAAAATGTAAATCCTAGCGCTCCTAGGGGAAGTTTAACATCTTGCTTAAATTTTACAGGAGCCGCGGCACCCTTTGCGTCCGGTTGGTAGAAAGTGCCGTCTGGTTGTAGAATAATAACTCGGTCGTTGATATCTTTCCCAACCACATAGGCATATATACCATTGGCCAGATTATTGTATAAAGACAACGAGAGGATTCCATTGGCGGTAGCTACATCCGGACTATTCATTTTAGCGATAGTGTCTTCCGTATGTGCCTTGGCACTTACTTTTTTTTAATCCGTTTTCGATAAGCCCGTCCTGAAGGAAGGGTGCTAGACGAGAGAGCGCCCCGCATAGATACAGAGACCGGAAGTTCACGTCCATCCGGAAGAAAATCTAAATCGCGTTGCTCAAAAGAGGTAACTATTCCTATAAATAAGAATGCTACAACTTTAAACATGTGCATTTTGAATATCTTAATGGATGTGACAAGAGAACCTAAATCTAAACAGCCAGGAAGGAAAGATGCTCTTGAAATTTATTTGCTAGTGGATCTCTTCTAAAATTGACTTTTCCAAAATTGTAACTGCGCAGAATTAGCCAGCCAGAAAAGGACGAGAAACAGTTGCACAACGAGCACTTACAGACATTGCATGAAAGCGAGGCATAGTTCTAAAAGTGGATCACTTCATCATAAAGGAGCAAGAACGGGATCCCTTTGATGGCAATAGCCAAAGGTGGCCAGCTTCAAGATAAGAAACTCAATTCGTGCGTGTTCTGCATAAGATAGTTCAAAATAATTTAATCCACAAATCCGTTCCGTTACACTCTCTTGCCAGAAAAGCATCACCTCCCTACTAGTGAGAACCGTGGCTGCTATATTGTCCCTGACGACGGCGCTTGTTACTAGAATCTTCCGTACTGCGGTCTAAAGCTGCTCTAGTGTTGATCTCGTTAGGTTGTTCCTCCAAGCTATCTGTTTGTGCTTTTGTGCTTGTGTATGATTCCTCCACTTTGAAGATGTCTCTTTCAGAACGTCAATTTCACCTACGTATTGTCAAAAGATGAATCAAATCAAGTAACTTGTCAGGGCTTACGTTTAGGTTTCTCCTTAGCATCTAAATCAAGCGTTAGCCCTAAACTTTTCTATATGACTCTGTGTCCTGGTGTCTATAACTTGGAACATCTTGTTTTCCGCCCGGAGCGAACTTATATGTACTATAAATCTCATCAACTAACTTTTAGAGAACGCAGCGCAACAGGAATCTAAACTTACCTTCCACCTGTCGTCTCTCTGCCTGTAAGGCCTCTTGGGTTCCTCGTAGTCGTGCGTTTTGTGATTGCATCTCCTGAACAAATTCTAAGGTACAAGGTAAGCTCGGCAATGTCTAGTTTAGGATAATGCTTACGGATCAAAGCTCGCAATATGCCAGGTAGAAAGCAAAGAATTTCCACCTCCTATACAGAGCCGGAAGATTCTCGTGCCCATTTTCTAAACAGCGTATAGATATCTCTAGCGTCAACAGAATTCGTCGCAACAATGTGGGAAGCTTACCACGAAGTTGGGTAACTCGAGCGTCTTCACCAATATATGAAGCTTATGCTGAGTTGTAAGGATAGTATCAGGCTTTGGGTCGACATTTGTAGATTGACAAGTTGCTAACCAGATCAACAGCAATTTCGAACTCGCCACCCGGTGGTGCTACAGCTACCTCGAATTTTTCTGTACTAAAAATGGCTTTGCTCAATATTGCTTCTCCTGGGAATATCAATTTGTGCGAAAAAGACTCACTCATTCGGGGCCGGTGGCGTGGCTTCCCATGTTTTTAACAGCGTCTCTACAGCATGAGTGGCTTCCTGAGGGGGATCTTTCCTGTCAGCATATTTATTTCTAGCTAGGGGTGTCTTTGAACATACATAGAAGGCTCTACTGCTTGAGGTAGGTCCTGCATCGGCCAGGGGTAGTGCGTTCATCTTGTTTTGTTCGGCAGGAAGTTTGAAAAATGATGAATGTAATGGTGATGAGGGCAACGGTGTAATAGAGAGAGTGATGGATGGACTGGGCTGGCTCTTTATACCTTTCAGATACGTGAGCTGGACGAGAGAAAGTCTGCCTCGTCCAGCGCTCAAGCATTCTATGATTCGGTCCTGTCCCCTTCTCATACACTCGGTCAAACCTTGCAGTGCTTGTCTAGCATGGGAAGCATGCCCCTGCCCTTTATCCTGGAAAGGAAGTATTCCAATATAGCGCAGCAATTGGGCTTTCTTATCATTACACCGACATGAAGTAGCTGAGTTAGGATCCTTGGGTCCCTCATTGGCAAGCTCCTGTGCATGATGTAGCTCGTTACCACCACTATAAGATCCAGTGCTCTCCTCTCTTACCATTCCACTACAAGGTCCCCTCGTTAATCTTGGCCGATCGCTCGGTTCTTGAACAAGATGTCAAAATACAGGAGGCAGCCATACCGCATCCAGAAACGTGCTCGAAGGAAGGCGAGCCGGGTGGGTGACGAAAAGCCGAACTCACCAGCTCTCAAACGTGAAAACCTCCAACGATGACAGTATTCTCGTTACTAAAGATGGAATAGAAGGTACACAAGAATCTAGTTCTGGCTGAGATGGAATTGGGACCGGGGATTTTAGATAAGCTTTATTCCATGTTTGTCCCAGTTCGAAGTGACAGAGCATCACAAGACTCAGCAATTTAACGTTGATACACAATACACGCACTCTGTCCACTCATCCATAATAACATCACCATCTTGGTCAGTTTTAACAAAGTGCATCTCTTGTTCCTCCAAAATATTCTTAGTATGCTCTGCTTTGGGGGACTACTGCCCGTCGCACAGGTTGAATCGAAATGGCTACCTCCACAGTGCTTAAAAGGCCTGCGTCTCCATGAAGATTGTTCTCCAGGCTGCCTTCGATTGGTATCTTTGAGCTATAATCAGTGAAGGCTCTGAGATATTTATTATACTTACATTGCATTTTTTTTATCATTGTATCATTTGGTTCCTGCTTTGGGCATGCGCGCGATTTCGCGAGGGGCAATCAAAATAGATCAGTACTAGGCACACATAACTCTCCAATTGAATCGATGACTTATTCACTTGGGGTTTCGACGCCAAAGATGGCCACAATCTATTGCTACAGGACTGAACCTTTACGCACAAGCTTCACCTATCACTGGTGGGGCCATTTTCGGCTGCTGGATAGGGGCTCGCTTCTGGCGACAAGGAAAAAACGGAGCTAGTTTTTCCGGGGCGACATCAAGATGCATGTGATCTACGGAAGGCTAATACATGCGGAGCAATGCAGGCTTAAAGAGAGATTCACAGATATAGAGATGAATCTACTAGTGTGAAGTGAGTACATTCCATATTTAGTGATATGTTTCAACTAAATGTGAAGCGTAGCTGCAACTTTTGAGAAATGTCCTTCTCACTTTTCGGCATTGAATGAGTTTGAAATAGATGGTACAAATCCAGCCCACCCGAGTCGTCAGCTTGGAACTCAAACTTTTAAACCATCAATGTTTTGATTGGTACTGTACCATGACACACAAGGCGAAATGCGCGTCGCTTATTTTTTAGTTAACTTTTTGAGCGTGGGGTAAACAAGTGGCTGGTGTGTGTAGTGCGGCCTGTGTGGCTTTTGTGGCTCATACAGAGAGTGATCCAGAATTAGCTGACAGCCCAATTCTTTCTTCTCCCACGTACCAAAGTCAGCCACTTTTGTGTCATCCACGACCATGGCACCGCAACCTGGATGCTGCGCAGCATGTTTTAATCGAAAGTCTGCTGAAAGCAGGCTTTGAGACCAAGCTAATAGCTTCAGAAGCCTCGTGTCGAGTGCGCGCCGTCCAGAGAATCCGTCGAAAAAGACAACATTTCGAAATGCCCACCCCAAGAACAAAGCGCGTCGGACGTCGCAGCAGTATCACATCGTACTTAGCACGCACCAAACAGTAGTATCTGACAATACAAGAGGTGGCCAGGTTGGATTCCGAGGTAGGTTCTAAAATCGCGAGATTGGGCTAGTAGCAGTAGTAGCTAATCTATGGACATCGAGTAGCAGCCAGCACGGGGTACGACAGCGACAATGACTACAACCTTCCCTCCATCGAAGAACTACTATATACTACACCGGGAAGGGAGGGCTTTACAGCAGGAGACCAGCGTCCAGTCTGCGGAGATGGGAATACGGCTGCAGAAGGAACGGGCAGCTCATGTGATGACTACGGGTCAGCACCAGGTAATACCTCAAACGGCAGTCTCGGTCAGTACGCCCACAATCTTAGCCCACAATACTCTATTAAGGAAGCCACGGTCACGTCTTGCTAACACACTGTAGAAGATCCAATTGTGCTGGCGGGTAATGATGACGACTCCAGTGGTTCTGAAGTCAAAGTCGACCGTGGCCTTTGTGAAACCGGGACCTTTCTCCCAGAGGCTGCCATCGGCCCAACAACTCCATCCCTCCTTTCGTATCTCGATTTGTGGCACGACATTGATAACCTCCTCGAGACGACGCAGCGCTCTGAATTAAAGCCGTTGGGTTCTGATCTTATGCGGCCTCATGCTTATTCCCTTTCGCGTACGTCGAACGAGCTATTGAGCGACCACACAGTGTCCAGTCCTCGCAATCAACTTCTAGACTATCTTCCTGCGGATCGAAGCGCGACTGACGATTAGGGTGCAGACTCCGACAGTTACAAGGAGGATGAGGACAGCAGGCTGCCATAACAAGAAGTGGGAAAAGATGCGACCGCGGCGCTGATGTTGAGAAATATTGACAATATCTCTCTGTCGAGTGAGTTGGATGAAAGCCAGCCAGCTCAGGATGAATTGGAGAGCCGTGGCGACTATTACAGCGATGACGAGCTTAACGATGCCGAGTCAGACGACGAAGATAGGGCAGCACGTCCTGTGCAGCGGAAACGGACACGACCTTCCTCGCCTAACCATGGACCAACGCAAAAGAAGCAGAAGTCATCTCACAACAACTCAGCATCCATGAAGCGCCAGCACAGTCCTCAGCAAACCCCAAGACACAAATACCGAGTCGATTACAGCTCCAATCGTCACTTTCCACATTTACAACCTCGTTTTTACCAAAGTCCGAGATTTCCTGCTGCCTCTCGCGCTATAGCTGAATTTCCTTCCCTACTCCCTTCTACCTCAGGAAACATCATTTCAGAGTTGATATACGACAGATTAGGAGATGTGCAACCCACTCTAATCGAAATCACATTCCGTCCACACTCCCCACACTGCTGCTCCTTCTCGGCGGTGATTCGGGAGGGCTGCGAAGGGCAAGGAGTCTCCTTCAGCCAGCTTACCCGCTTCTTTGAAAGCATCGGCTATTTTGGACAGATCGTTGACTTTACGTTCAAGTCGTCGCAGTCACGTTCATTCCTCATAACTGGCTTCACCCAGTACCCCTCGTCCCAACCCTTGTCCAGCGGAGTGACTGTATCAACTGCAGAGGCAGGCCGTATTCACAGAACTACGAAGCGCACCCGATCCCAAGATGGCAGCGCCGTCAATGCCGGGAGTCTTGCCTTACAGAGTGAGCCGGCAAGCAGTAACGACGATGGTGGCTTGAGCGACAGCGATTCCGAGTCCAACAGCGACGGTGGCGGGTCTTCGAGCGGGGACGAGTTAGGCTGTTCGAACACGAGCAACAATGCTCACTGGGAAGGCGTAGACGAGCTGCGCTTGCTTGCATATAAGAAAGAGGAAAAGTCTTGGGATTGGATCTTCAAGAAGTTCCCGGAGAGGACTCAAAACGCGGTGCGCTCGCGCTGGACCATAGCAAAGCGTAAGTATAGATGAGCTCCCTCCCATTAGGAGCCGCTACCAGGAGTGATGTAGCTCACTCGGTTCACACTCTTTTACCATTTATCCATTGTCTTTGTCCTTGTCTCTCTGCTTTTGTGGTTTGCCACTGCCCATTTTCTGAGCATTCTTGCTGCAAGCACAGCTTTTCTGTGAAAATAAAAGACGTTCACAAACACAATTATACTCGGGGGGGGAAAGGGGAAAAGGGGGGAGGGGGCTCTTTCATTTGGTTTAATCTGCTCTCCTGTTCATACAATCTGTGTTCTCTGCTCCTCAGCCCTCCCAAATGGCAACTTGTACTCTCGTAAAAGTGTGTTTGTGCCTTAATCCTTAAACGCCGAAAGCCGAGTCTCAATTGTGGCGAGGACAATCGTCGCATCTTTCGTGTTGTAAACAATTTTCGCCTTGACAAAATAAGTTGACTATGTCATTCGAAGCTTGGCACTACATACCATTAGTATGGAGGTAGTTAAGAGGGACATGTGGAATACAGACCATGCAACATAACCATTTTGTGTATGAGAGGGCCCAGACATGCACAAGCTGGTTGTTGAAACCAGCATTCTTGTTCTTGGTTTGGAAGGTGTCGAAGTGTGTTCTGGAACAGTTGAGATTGGCATTGAGATCCAAGCGCCCTATTGAGAAAGGCTCCAAGGATACGATGATAACAATTGGAGAGATGCAAAAGAGAGTACGATCCCGGGAAGAACCAAAGCTTATTGCTGGGGAGGAATTGCGGCTCAACGAGGATATTGGTTACATCGATTGTGATCTGGCTGTGGAAACAGTCGCTGAAGAAGCATCAAAACTCGGTGTAATAAAGGTAAAGAAAGATATTACAAAACTGAGGACTGAGGGAGGGATTTGTCTCGTTGAAGTAGAGGATGACTGTATTACAGCTACTACAACGGTCGTAGCTGTTGGCCGTTGGACTCCCGAATTGCTTGAAAGGTCACAAATTGCGTTTCCAAAGGACTTTTTCACTGTTGCTGGTGTCGGAGTAGCAACGATACCTCTTTCAGAAGATGAATTCCATGAGTTGAAAGCAATGCCAGTTCTTGTCACTGAGGGAGGTGTGTCCTATTCCGTCGACCCCATCTTATTCCGGCTTACCTTTGACAGGAGAAGTCATTGAGTCAGAAAAACACAGAGTTTTGAAGATGACGACAACGGCTACCTTTCGCATCAGGCACCCCGATGAGCTTGTCCATTTGAAATCTATTGACATTGGGAAAAATCGCGCTGTGCTAGAAAAAATGCTCCCACAGTTTACTCAAAGAGACAACTAGACTCGTGGGTTTGTACTTTAATAGGCAATCTGACGATTTGATAGAGATCTGATGACACCTTCCCAACACCCCTCGTGGACCATATTCCTGGGAATCCACATATTTGTTTCGCAGTTGGCGGCTCTTACCACCCAGCTAGGTTTTTGCCGAATTTTGGATCTATGGTGGTTCAACTCCTTCGTAGACAGATTGACTTGAATACTACAGAAGGTCGACTCCTGAAGAGATGGGGCTGGGACTAAGCCGATTGTCTGCGATTCCTACACTCTTTCTCTTGATTACCCTTGGATAGAGAGGGTTGCAAAGCAAGAAAAGTTTCCCTTAGGCAGTTGGTGGAAAAGGGGAGGACGAGGATTTTCGCTGCGATTGGAAATGCTGCATCTGGAACAGCAGCAGCCCACCCTGAAGCTGTGGCATTCTCGGCAAGATAACTGGATCCTCTGATAACGACGACGCTACTTCCTCACCTTCATTTACTTCTACTACATCTTCTTGAAGAGGAATCGGTCGTGTTAGCGGCAGAGCCCTCCGGTGCACAAAGAGGTGATCTCTTGAGCAGCTTGTCTGTTGAAACCGAGAACTTGGTGCACCTGCAGACCCCTCGAACTGATGGAGGAAATATAATTGATCTGTTTGTGAAGAATATTGTCGCTACCGAACTCATTTGTCTCTGCTTTAAATTCTGGGAGCTAACTGATGAAGACCAAAGCAGTAGCTGGAGATTCAAGTTGGAATCTTGCGACCAGGAGGGGACCAATGCAAACAAGAGACGCCGTCCTTGAGGTCCTTGTTGCGAAGGCTGGCTTCAGCCAGCATGCCTCCTTCCAACCCTCGACTGGCAGAAGGACTGTGTCGAATGTAGATGTAATGCATATCCACACAGATACAAAGCGTCCCCGATCCCAGGATGACAGAGCCGTTGATGCTGGGGGTCTTGCATCACGAAGTGACGATGGTGGATTGAGCGAGAGCGATCTTGTGTCCAGAAGGGACGAGCTAGGCTGTTCGAGCAGGAGCAAGAGTAACCGATGGTGCGCTATAGACGACCCGCGCTTGCTAGCATACAGGAAAGAGAAAAGGGACTGGATCTTCAAGAAGTTCCCGGGCAGGACTCACGCCACTGTACGCACACGCTGGACCACCGTACAACGCAATGTCAAATGGGCTCTCTCCCCAAGATAGACAAACAGCAACTCAAGCTGAATGAGCACGCGTCAACGACATCACTCTAGGTACGGCTAGGGTAAAGCCTACGATAGTTGTTAAACTTTCAGGTATCATACTGAAGTGGCACCGCCATTGGGTAGACATACTCTGAAGCGCACCCGCAAACCATGTCATTCCGTCCACCTCCACCTTTCCTCTCTTTTCGGTTTCAATGTCTTGCAATCACCCTCCTGTGCATCGCATTTATAGCCTGCCGAAAATCCGATATACCCTGAAGTGTACTCGTCAACCCGTCAATGTCCACCTGCACCTCTTTTTGTCTTTCCGGTTTCGCCCTTTTGTCCAACCCCCAGTGCCTCTTCAAGCCTCGTCTCCATATGTTCGGCCCGCTCCTTCAAGCACAGGCAGAATATCTTCCCCGATTGTGCTGACACTTGGTTGTGGTTGGCATGATCTCCATTGTCGAGATTCCTAGTGCTCTCGTCTTCAATTTCACAGTTGCCGTTCCTATCAATCTGCAGCTGAAACATGTGGTAAAAAAGCATCTCAAGCATAGTTTTATCCTAATCTATCGATCGAGCTTTAGTAAACCTCCGACTTGCTTTGATTTTATGAACTTACCGGGCCGGCACCGTCCCTTGACGTTGTGCAATGCGAAGGCTCCGCCGAGTGCCATCCCTCCTAGTGCCAGAAGAATTTTTTGATACTTTTTGTGATGGAGTTTGTTTTGGTCCGAGACTCTTCTTTTTCTGTTCGTGCGCTTTTGGTTTGCGTCTCTGCCCAGGCCTCGCCTTCTTCTGTTTCTGGGGTTTTGCTTTTGATGCCAGAGCGAGCTCGATCAAATGCGGGAGACAATAGGTTTTGAGAGCATAGATATCGTGAGTTTTGATGTCTAGGCTCAGGCTCGATGTAAAAGCGAATTTCTTGTTATCGGTGAGGGAAATTGAATGACCACGCAATAGAATATCATACGATACGTCTTCAAAGTCACGGCGTAGACGAGTGCTCTTTTGGTCGATAGAGCTCTGAAGCTTTGATTGAATATCCGCTGGGTCGGATTCTTTGGCGATTTCAGCGACAAGTTTCCAGAAGTCTTCGTCGCCCATCACTCGAACCTCTTGACGATTGTATTGGCGCTCCCACTTCTCTGCGGTCTCAATAGAGATGCCATAGCTGGGTAAGCTTTCTCGGATCGAATGAATGGGCGCCTGAGCTTCGTCATGAGCAGTTGAGGGTTCGGATAAGGCAGGGCTGGGAGGAAGGTCTGTCTGTTCAATGTCCATTGCGGAGATATTCGTTTTAAGGGGTTGGCGTTGGGATGTAGACCTGAAAAGGAGCTCCTGGTGGTCGTTGTTTGATGATGAGGGGAGGGTCGTGGATGTGAGAAAGTCGTAAGGTGTGGAGAGTCGTGGATGTGAGAAAGTTGTAAGGTGTGGAGGTGAAGCTCGAATGAAAAGCAAGCAGTAGCCACCGCCAGCCGCCAGTAGCCAACGATCGAGACTAAGTGGAACGCTAAGCTTAAATAGGCAGGATATGTATGGAGTAGGCCTCGGGTTTCATCCACGACTTGGCAGAATGGCAATAATTGGCCAGGAGAGCTCTACAATAAACACGGGGCGGACACCTGCACCACATACACCACACACCCTTGTACAGTACTTAAAAGACATAGGATTTCTGCAGTTCGCATGTACAAGGGGATCACTATATGAGCATCCCTGTGTCCTCGAATCTGCCTGTAAGCCAGAACTCCTTCACTAGCATTATAATTATGCCTCCCAGCACCAGCACCAACGTCAATGTTAACACCTCAACACCGATAGAAGCCGTCGATGAGGTGGATTTAGCCGACTTCGACAAATCTATTCGAGCCATCATTTTCCCCAAGTCAGAGTCCGCAGTTCACTCTCTCTGCTTGCAGGACAATGAAGGGGTAATTTGGCCGATTACGAGGTCTGCACGTCTCCTGTCGCCTTGTGAAGATAAAGCCCACGATACTATCCGCAATCCAGGCCAAAATGTGGTTCTACTCGAACAGTCGCGAGAGAAGGAGAAATTCACACTAGGGGCATCATTAGACAATGATGTCGTCCTGAAACATATTGACAACGATTTCCCTGACCAAGATCTGTGCTATATCAACCTTGTGCACGTTCAATTGTTTCCAGACCCCGACCACGATGCCTTGCTCTTGTACAACAGTTCAACATCGACATTCATTTTCAGGTCTCTAACAACACCTCGAGGCAACGAATACCTTCCCCCAACTGAACAAACCAGACTTGTGCGTGGAAACTGGCAGCTCTCATTTGGTGAAGGATTGGATTTCCAGATCAAGGTCGTACCACAAGCCCCCAAGGAACCACAACAAAGCTGGTCTCTCATCTCTCCTCCCCGACACCCATAAAGCATTCAACCAAGACAGTCAGAGCTGCACTAGACAAGAAGGAGAATGTCCCACCACCAGCACATGTCTCCACAGCAAATGAAGGCTCGGAAAGGAAGAGGATCGACATAGTTGATACTGAATCACAAAGTTCCGGATCACAAACATCTTCTGCTTCCATGCAGACACCTCCTGCGCAGCCTGAGATTATTTTTAAAACACTTCGAACGCTAGTCTATAAAGCCACTCGCAAGAACACTATTGTCGCGATTAAGATATGCCGAGGACCTAACCTTAAGGATTCCGCCCGAAACTGGAGAAATGAGATGGAAATATTGAGGCGTTTAGATCATGTGAGTAGAGTGAGAAATGCCAACTTCTGATCTAACGCTATTAGCCTTCAATTATACGGCTTATCAGTTACGATGCCTCGGAATTACGCCTAGAACTAGAATATATCGAAGCAGACCTTTCTTCATTCGTTGATCAAAAAAATTTGTCGACATTGTCGGAAGATCTACAATATAAGGTGTGGGTAGATATTAGCAATGGTTTAGAGTATATCCATGCTCAGAATATCCTGCATCTTGATATCAAACCTGGAAATATACTCCTCGGCGAAGACCATCAACCTAAGATTTGCGACTTTGGATTCTCCGTTCAACATTTTATCGAACCAAATATTTTTTATTGTGGAGGAACGCCTAGCTACATACCACCAGAATATATACTTAGTGGCAAACTAGGTCGCGCTGCCGATGTTTGGGCATTAGGCATTACTATGTTGTTTGTTCTTGGCCACATCCCACTACCGGATGGCAAATGGCAGATTGCAGATACCACTCAAGGAGGAACCGAAGCGCAGAAGAAGATGCTCGATTGGGTTGATCACGTCGAGCAAATTGTAGAGAAGATACCAGATACACTTTCTCCCCTCCGCCGAATGCTTATCATAAACCCACGGAAACGGATCACCGCTTCCCAACTGACCAGCGATCTGCCTACAATGTCACGCATTGAAGCTGTCTCCACCGAACTCCTGGTTTAGGCAAGGCACCACATCTGTTGGACGATTCGGGAGAATGATAGAGCGTAGTTGATGCTTGTAGCCTTGAAGTAGTTGACCAATTCATTACTATTGTTCTTTGCCTACCCACCATTTGCAAAAGTCATTCAGCACTATTGGAAAATAAGTTATTGTGGTTTGCGGACTTTAGAAGGGTAGTGCATGACGCCGTGGTTCTAATATTCTCTTTATGATCCCTTGCAATCTCAATTCACGAAGACCCTTAGCTTGCAATCCACACCTCCCGTGGCGATAACGCAGCGGACCTGCACATCAGGGGTACTTGTTCTGCTCCCCTTGCTCTTCGGTGTCCCATTGCTTTTGCTATTCTGCCCCTTAATAACGCCGCCGTAAAGCGTAGGTACATCCTTGACAGACAGGTGATAAACTGTTCATGCGCATCGCACCCAGTTGCCATGGCCTACCAGTATCCTAAGACAAGTTCCGTAACATCCCAGAGTTTAATTGTCAAGGGTGCAAGATACTGATATGAGGTTGGTGGAGTAAGTGCGCAGCATTCGTTACAGTGCGTGTTCCTAACCATTGTCAGCTTGCTGGATTCGATACGGAGATATCCCATAACCGAGCGGTCATGTCATCTCCTGTCGAGAGGAGGAAACGTTCGTCGAGCGAGGGGTAAATATCTCGTGCCCAGCCCAGCCCGCGTGGCCTTGTAGTGTCTTCACGCAATAACCCAGTGGTGACGTCCCATAGGGAGGAAGTTGCGTGTCGCATTATCGAGCTCTGATTGCAATGCTGCGTTTCGGGACTCGTCGCATTCGCTGAGAAATCGTTGGAAATGTGTGCTACCGACAAATTTTACAGGGAGTTCTACCACAAGACCGGTTGGGTTCAAGTGGTCAGCGAAGGAAGTCACGCACACAGAACTTCCTCGCGAAGATACACTCGCTGATATCCTCAGTACCCTCTTCGGCACCGCATATACAGTATGAATTACAGAGATCATGATGTGAGTGTTGCCATGCTTGCATTAAAAGAATATATCATGACTCATTTATTTTAGTTCTATGCTTTCGCGATGCACTTGATAACTCTTGGATGGTTGCCGAGATGAACATAAACCTCGCCTTCTCTTTGAATTGATTTGTTAGCGAGATCCAGATCATCGGAATCTGGGGTAGGAACTTTGCGAACTTTTTCTTCGTCGTAGCGGTAAACACGAGCGAAAACGCCGACTCCAATAAGATCGTGTTTGTCCAGATGAGATTGAGCAGCTTCTGCGATTTGTAGCTCCCGCAGATCTAAATCATTGAATTCTGCCTGGAGGACATCTGCCATGTTTAGGAGGCATGCACAAGGCGAGTTATTGGTATTGTCGTAACGCAATTGATCTTGTGAGACAAATTGTGATGATTGTGGAGGACGGATCGCCAGCTCTCGAAATATAGCTGGGTATCATCACGTGATATATGGGGTTTGAACTTATCTTCTTTAGGCTTAGGGCACAAACTTGACCTCTCCTCTTGAGCCGCACGTTCATTGACATTCCTGGTATCATTATATTGTACAGTTTCCAAATCCCTTTGCAGCTATCCCCAAAAGAAAGCCTCACAATACCGGTAGCCAGGCCTCACATCACCCTATGAATTTACAAGCGACTCCTTCTCCAAAAGTATATCCATACGATTCCAAAGTCAGATTAAAAAGAGCACCACAGGCCCCTTGCTTCCCAAGTAGCTCACATCCTTTATCAGGGTCTTCGGCGAGTTGACGTAACATCAGTTTCGCGAGAGACTTCCGCTATAATGTGCGATGATATTTGGGCAAGTCTCGGTATTCTCAGTCAAGACGTTTGCGCACAAGCAAGCATTTCCCCAGCCAAGCAGCCCCTTCGCGTCTACCAGGGTTTTCAGAGAGTGGGGGCGGAGGTGGGTGTGGAGGAGTATCCGGCATGAGCAAAAACGACAAGAAAGCACAGCTTCTCCTGAGCTCTTGAGTTCCTTGTAGCAACCATACTCCCTGCAATGCTAATATACAAGCCCTTGGCCAATGCATTTCCATTCCTCAAATGTCTGCGTGCCTCATTATTGCTGCAGTCTTCTTATCATTTGTGGTCTCGTTAACCATGGTACTGCAAATACGAAGAATGTACAAACAAGGATGCGGAAAGACTGAAGGTAATTCGGTGACGAGACACTACTCGCTATCCAACTCCTCCGCAAAGTCAAACTCAACAGGATGGCTTCTTTTCTCGGCTTTTTCGATACCCTCGTCCCAACCCGTTCAGAGACAGGAGTATGCGGGGTGACATCTCGAGAAGAGACGCGGCTTGGTTGACTGCCAACCTCCTCCAGTAGAGATTCGGCATCCTGACTTGAATATCCAGAGAGTTGATAGCTTTCCAGCCCCTGTGAGAGTACTGATTCACCTACCTCGAAATCTATATCGGGTGGCAAGCTATCAATAACTGACAGATTCTTTTCAAATGAGTCGGCATCCATAGATCATAGACATTTCTAGTGAACTTGTACGCCGTCCATTTCTCTTTGCCATCCAACGCCGAGAAGCTGAACTGATGGATCGGGTGGCGGTAGAAGGTGGTCTCTTCCCCGTTAATCACAGGATAATGACCATAGATCCTCACCGTCCGGTGATCGTGTGAGATAGAGAAAGTGAGGATTTCCCGATGGAGTTCCTTCTCGCTTTTCCCTAGCTTGAAGAGTTCGACGATACCCTCACTGCTACTGTCATGCTGTGGGCATTCTGTCGGTCTGCAACATCAAGCGCCGCCGCACCGCACTTTACTTCACAGGTGAGGAAAGGGAAGTACATCTGCCAGGTGGCCATGAAATGGGAGGTGAAGGTATCGGTGACCTCCCCAACAAAAGGCTTAAGCATTTCATGTTGATCGTCCGTGAACGCAGATCGTCCGAACCCCACAGAATAATCAGGTTGTGGACGAGGACCGTAGAAAGGTATGGCGCTATTCCAACCTTCATTGACACTTTCAATTAAAGGACCAAGATGAGTGGCACCATATGTGGCAAGGGTTTCCGCGGAAGGAACAAACAATCGAGTGATATCTTGAACTTATGAGATAAGTGTAGTCGTTCCTTCTTGATTCCTTGAGGCCACTTTCCTTTTGATGATCAGTCCAAGTGCGCAGTAACAGGGCCGAATGGCTTACCTTGGTCTTCTTGCAGTAAAGGGTGCTGCCCAACCTTTTGGGTGTTTGATTTTGCTTGACGGGGGGCCATATCGACTGGAAAGAGGAGGGGTATCAGATGAATTTAGATGGCGGAAGAATGAGATGCAGGACAGGATGAAGGGTGGAGATGAGTGCGCTAATATCTCGCTGCGGCAACTATTCCCATCTGAGACTAGAAAATGGCAGAAGTCGAGTAGGATCGGGTCAGTATCGGTGCTGGGAATGCCGACTTGCGGATGAGGATCGCAAGAGGGTGACTTTGGGATGTCATTTGAGGCTGTGCCGGATTTAGATTAGTTTGCAACCGATGACCATCCGTCAACCAATTTGCAGCCTGATCCGAAAGGCGCTTCATGTAATGGAGTGCCACCGCGAAAGACTACAAAACGTTCCTTGTCTGGCGAAGGAAGAATTCGCGTATTAAGAAGCAGTCAAGCATGTCCACGTGCTGGCACGTAATCAGCATGAACTACCAACGTACAGCCCAGCGCTACATGGATGAGGGGATCTTGCTAGACATCCGTAATGTTTGTCTGCTACCTATCCATTTCTTACTCGGTTAATAGTGCTGATAAACTTATAGTGGATTCCTACACTCGATCTCGATGATTCAGAAGGCGAGAAGTCTGCCCTATATATGGAGGATTTATGTGTTCTTCAAAATAGTCTTTAGGTCCGTGATCAAGAGGTATTTCCTCATAAGCGACTCCGAGTACAGGAGTCTCTAATAAACATTCTCGCTGGCTATACGTCCACGAGGCCTACGGCCTTAGTCGGGAAGATACCCCTCTTATACGAAGATATTGAGTTTTAAGTCTTCCCTCCCCGGAAAAAGGACGACGGCCTGCTATACGGCTCATCCTTAACCTTTAACACATCAAGCGGTCAGGTGGAAAGAAGAAGCCGTAAGTGTAACTATTTATCTGCTTTCTAAGAGCTTACCTAAAGTGTTTAACCTAAGATAGGAAGAAGTTCACGTTCCGCGATAATGACAACATAATTTACTGCCCGATCATATTTATTATGGCTTTAGCTATTACGGACACCGCATTTAAGAATAAATTCACATCATTACGATAGATCTATAATCTTATTATTCCAAATGGAACAAATCGTATTCGTTTGAAATGGGACGACGACTAGGCAAAACGACCTATTTTCCGTGATGTCGAGCATACGCCAACTAGAGTCTATATATCGAAGAAGAAGTCATTCCCATACGCAAAGCACCGGTACTACTTCATCCGTCTTGGCCGCACTTGTCGTTTCAGGAAACGGCTCCGATGGTATGACATACGAAGAGGATCTGGGAAACGATTAAATGGTGAGAACGATCTTCTGCGTGATCCTTGTCGGATATACATTTACTAAATGTGAAATCAAATAGAGGAAGTAACCCCTGAAGAGAGGAGACATGTCATGGGAAACAGTGGGGACGTATATGAACGACATTACATGCCATCGTTCATTGACGCTGACTGTCAAGCCATTTACCTCGGAACTGCTCGTCGCGAAGATCTTATTCGAAAGGTCGGAGATATTGGAATCAATGTTACAGAGATGCAAATGGTGCTCGAAGCCCTCCTTAAGGGCTCGCTAATGGCTGTTCAAGAAAGTTTATCGGCTCACAATAAGTCTGGACCAAAAGGATCTCCAGATATCATCCGTCATGACTTTCCAGGCAACTTGAGGGGAATAAATTGCGATTCCCATGCTTATAATTTTGGCGAAGATCAGGACAAATGAATCGCCTTGGGAAAAAGATTATTTTCGTGATAGCAGGAGTCCAGTTACAGATGCTAGGAGAGGGACCGTGTAAACCTTAGTTATAAGGTTGCTTCCAAGTAACTTGTATTGGAGAGATCAAAGCTGTAATTAAATTTTTGAGATAAGGCGGTACGGTGTGAGCGCTAATAATCCCGCTTATTCGTAGTGCTTCCCTCTGATATGATTCTCTCTGATGTGCTTCTCTCTGATATCCTTCCCTCTGATGTGCTTCCCTCTGATATCCTTCCCTCTGATATGCTTCCCTCTGATATGATCCCCTCTGATGTGCTTCTCTCTGATGTGCTTCCCTCTGATATGATCTCCTCTGATATTCTTCCCTCTGATATGCTTCCCTCTGATATGCTTCCCTCTGATGTGCTTCCCTCTGATGTGCTTCTCTCTGATGTGCTTCCCTTTGATGTGCTCCCCCCTAGCGTACCTGACGTGCTTCCCCCTGATACGCACATCGGAAGTAAGACTGCACAGGGATCACATTCGATGCACTGGTTTTCAAGGCTGTGAGAGATTAGTTGATTGTATAGCGAAAGGGTGAGGCTCCCTACGTGAGCATTACCTCCGGTGGAGCTGAGCAACAATTAGTCGCAACATCGTATGAGGAACAGCGATTCAAAACGCGATATTTTACGTGGAGGAGGCATGAAGTCGGGCGGTAGTAATGGCACATAATGTATGTAGATGGATCGAACGTTGTCATTTGACAAATTGATGAGGTCGTGAATGGAAGCAAAGCTTGGAGGTGGAGTCGTTCAAAGGTGCCAAGGTTATGATGTGGCTTGGTCAGCCATTTTACATATAGAACGCCACAGCCAAAGGCGAAGACAAATGCTAATTCATTTGGTTAGGATACTTTTCATTTTTGTACCTGCGCTCCAACGAGTGATGTGGGTGCAACAAGATCAACCCAATTCTTCGACACTTTGAAAAAAAAAAGCCTGTTTATGGGCTATGAAACGACGATTGTAATTTTCTGAAGTAGCAGGCGAAAAGATGTGACATGAAGTGATTGAGGTGCTACAAAGAAATCAAAAGCACTACCTGCACGAACGAAATCCACCAGATGCATGACAATATCCCGAGAGACCGAGTCCATCGTGTGCCTCGTTCAAGACTTCCACCAACAAAACATATTCTCTGGAGTGATGTTGGTCCGAATATCATAATGTTGCATGTCTACCAGATATATTCGAACAGCATGCAGGTTGTAAAAATTGGGATTGTGTCCAACTTTCCGACATTCCATGTATACATCGTTGCAACCTCGAAAGACAAAGAATGGTTGGTAAATTCCCCAATCCCCCTTTCTCTTGACAGAAATCTCTTGATTCAAGCAGCGAAAAGCTGTATAAGCTTGTGCGTTATGCGAGAATTTCCAATTCATATTCGTATTTTGTCGATCGTAGTACTTGGCAGACCAGGAACCCAGGAATTCGAAAGCTCCAAGACAGAACATTCCTGCCAGCCTTTGCCGTTTGGCCTTCTCAGGTTCTTTTGCGTAAAACGCTGCCAACCCTAAGGTATTCCAGAAGTCGAATTGGGCAAGGGGCTGAGCTTCCCACTTGAACAGATCTCGTTGAATATCTGTGTCCAGTATGACAGCAGGAGTGAGGTCTTCTTCAATGAACATGTGCACACCAAGCTCGTTAAGGCCGTAAGAATGAGATGAAGTTGTTGGGAAGCAGGATTCTCGTGTTCCTGGGGTAATACGCCGAGGTTGAGAGATTTCCGACATGGTTGATGTTCACTTTGCCGCCTGCAGATAGATATACTGCGATGACTTGGTGTGCGGGAAGTAGCCTTGAAAGAGTAGTCTGAGGCAATGTTGACTTAGATGTGATTGAATACAGTGCTGTTGGCGGACGGTTGTGATGTACGTAGTTGAGTGTTGAAGTGACAGACGAGACAGCAAAGCAGGACAGAAAGGCTTCATATATGCTGGCAGCATCTCTACGCTGTAAGAATGGCGGTAAGGCTAGGCGGACCGCTCAGACATTTTTACGGGTCCTCGGCGTGTGATGGGTTGGCTGGGCGAAAGCAGCATGTTGCAGGAGATGAAAGGGCTACCCACTTCGCTCTCATCCGCATTGTGGGCAGAAGACAGGGTATTCATGCAAGCGCCCTCGAACAAAAGTTTTGGAGAAGTGAGATGAGGGCGAGGGTAAAGAGGGCACCATGCAGCGGGCAAGATCTAGGGGATGTATATAACAGTCCAATTGCTAGTCTCTAGCCGACCCACAAACTGGCGGCACCGAGATGGTAACACGTCCAAAGACCAAGAACTTTAAATAAATATCAACCCAAGCCAATACAAAGACAAAGATATGGCGGGGCTTCTCTAAATGATAACACTCAATCAAGTTCCCTGCCTAAGAAATGCAGAGCAATGCTCCTGAGCCAACGAGGTCAGTTTTCAAGAAACGATGATCACCCACAGTCACGCACTACCTCGATCGAAGCTCAACTGGCACCTCAACCGCGAATTATAGGCAAGAATTGATTGGAGTTAGGATTATTCCATATGAACGGGGCAGGAAGTTGGTGCCAAATGCAATTGTTTTTCTTATTGTTCTAGTCTAGTCCTGTCCTCCCCATCCCCAAAAACCATATCCAGATTTCCCCCAATAGATTTCAAGCAATAATCTCCTTAACATTTACGAGAATGACTGAGTGCGTTGGTGTCGGTGGTCGATGTGATTCTTCGCGGACAACTTGGATTTTCGGGTGTTGCTCTGTAAACAGAGTTGTTGGCCGAAATCTTGATTTCTTCTCGTAGCTTCCATGATATAGATGATATCAGAAGGAGCTGTGTTGGGGAGAGGAGTGTCGGGGAGAGCTAAAGCCAGGACTCCCTCGTCCTCTTTGTTGACACACTGATATCTACCGCCTCCAGTGTTAATGCTTCGCACTGATCTACGAGAGTGCTTGCATGTCGTGATTTTGATGAATCTCGAAGCAAATGGTGAACTGAAACTAACGTCAACCGTGGTGGACACTCTGTATCGACAACAAGAAGCTTCGTCTCACCACGGCCGAGAAAGTCGTAGATTTTGACTTCACCAGCCTGATATCCTAGGACAACACTTGAACCAGCATAAACGACTTCGCCTTCAGCCCCACATCTATTCACGAGTACAACAATAATCTCGTATTCGGTTTCAGCTCTCAATAAAGGCTCAAGTCGGGAAATCCAATACTGTAGAATGTCCAGATCAGGCTCATTCGGTCGTTGGCTACAAGATCTGGCATTCTCAGGTGTAAGACAAGCCATAGGAAGAAGTACAAGGTTGACTTCCTGGTGTAGGATGTGATATGCAAACTCCTGGGCCTGCCAGGAATTCCAAAGTTTGTAGGGGCTGCTCAAAATTAGTACGATCCAAAGCATAAGTTCGTTGAAGTAACTTACTCAAGGTCTGTACCTAAATTCGAGGAACTCTTCAGAACAAGTACGATTATGTATAGTGGTTGAAAGGCAGCATACCGATTCCCATTGCAACATTTCCAAGGCCAGCTATTTCTCCAACGAAAAACCCATTCCCTTCCAACGCCCAGGCTTCATGTGTAGAGAGGAATAACTTCCGGTAATTCGCAACCGTCTCGCCATCGCCGTTCACCGTAACAGAAGAATTGTAATATTCAGGGGAGGCAAGCCCTTTGTCGGTACTGTGAGTACTGTCCACCTTTTCGGGGTATCCAACAGTTGTAACACAATTATATTTGAGAGCTGCAGCCCGCGCCCAAGCTCGACTGATGCCAGAGGCCGTTGGCTCGAGGTATGGGGAAATCTGTCGGAACGAGGTAAAACCACACCCTAGACAATGTTAGTAACTCTCTGAAAGACACTAGAAACACGAAAAAGCATGTTCTGACCTGAAAAGGCCAGCTCTGGGAGAACTAGAATATCCAAGTCCTGTGGATCAGCTTTGTTGAGCACTGAGTCCGCGCGACTGAGATTGTTGTCAACATCGCCAATTTGCGGCGCAAACTGTCCATAGTCAGAAGGATGGCGTAATTCTCGAGATCACTCACCTGTAAACACCCAATTCTCATGTTCAAAAGTCGTACGGAGACGTGCAGATCGCAAATAAGGAGAGGAAAACAAGAAAGAAAGTAAGAAAGAAATGGGATTCTAGTCTACCTATCTTCTCTCGAAAGCTTGGCACAGCGCTGGTTGGCATAGATCATGACAGAATGAGTACAATAAGGGCGGTAAGCCCGCAATATGTGATTCGCAAACATGCACTCGGATGCAGGGAAGATGCGACGCAAGAAAAGAAGAGAGAACTATCACAGGAAAAGAAGAGAGAACTATCACAGGAAAAGAAGAGAGAACATATGCATAATGGAAGGCAAGGAACGGCGACAGGGCAACACCAACAGAGTTGACTTCAACATGCGAGAGACGATGAAATCACTTAATCTCCTTGGACTACAAGGGATAATAAATTGTTCGCGGTGAGAATGAAAATAGAGGAACCTTGAGAGATTGTGTTTTTGTAATGTACTTGGAGGATGTGGATCGACATATTTACCATGTTCACACCAGAGAGCAGCAAACAAGGCCTTGACCGCCCTTGATCCAAGAGGGCCTCATGCAGCTTCACACACAATACCAATCTGCAAGGCGCGGCGCAGTTCTCAATCCGCGGTTCTATTGCAGAATATGCATGCATGATTGAGACAAGGAGTAGAGGTGGTGTAACATCAACAAAATTCGCTAACCGTTAAAAATCTAGGGCTTGGTTTCAAGATTACCACGCTTCGTCGCTTAGTCGACTATCGATGTATATATAACTTACCTAAGTCTCAAACTTGTTCAGTGCGTTTCCCAAAGCAAGTGACGATACTCGCTGAGCTCTGTTTTTCCTGCCCGCCACGTTACTTTAAAATGGAACAATACAATCAAGAGTGCCACGGGATGGAACGACATAACGCGGAGGTAAATCCCTTAAATTTCAAATGCTGACAAACTAATTTGACATTCGCGTCGTAGACTGCACCTGTTCCAACCATCCTCTTTTCGGCTAACACGATCCTCACGTTTCAATGTTCAATCAAAACTAGAGATTGGAGATGGAAACGAGATTTAGAAATTGATGCAACCGGTCATATTCATTTCGGCAAGAAAGACTCAACCCACCCACCTGACCACATTATTTCGAGTATGGCCATGAAGCTCCAGTATCTTGGACATGAAATTGTCGAGGAGACCTGGGTTCCAGTTACTGGTCAAGGGATCTGTGACTGGGATGCATTGGAAACAACCTCCGAAGCCACGATGTAAATCTTTGGTTCAAACTTAAGTGCTAGAAATTGTACTAATACGGAGTAGCTTGGTGAAGGCCATTCGTGTTGAGAGTATACGGGATAGCTTGATGATGAGGCTATGGAGTAACTTCGTAGGGAAAAGACCAACAAAGGTAGATGCAAATTGGGTGTAATTTGTGGTTTAAACAAAGCAGCACCGAATCAAATAACAATACAATTCCTCTCAAGTATCTGCCTTGTCTCCCATCCTTTCTGAGCCAGAGCAAATCAAACACTTTCGATATCACACTTTGAGCCGCCCCTCAATCCTTGTTCTGCAGACCCATGGAATTGAAGAACAGCGAGACAACCCGAACATCAAGGTATACGAATATGAGAATATTTATCGAGGTTGAATCAGTCGGGCTTTGCGGTGATGGACGACGGGATCAACAGTTGGTACCAAGTACTCAACTATTTATATCTTCCCAGACAACCCGTGAACGTCATTGTACCTAGAAGAAGGCGTCAGTGGTCATATGTCTTTGATTTCACGAGACATCTTACCCATCCTCAAAATCTTTCTGAACGTTCTCCTTCAACCCCTGGATCATCTGCCGAATATGAATCGATAGGGGTACGAAAAGTTTGATTGGTAAGGAGATCTGGGCGAATTGTGATGTGTTGGAATCGAGGATCTTTCGATGGGGTGATGAACTTGTTTTTCATGTCGTCCGCCACCTTGAAATAAGAAACCAAGTGATGGGGAACGCCGCTAACCGTAACACTAATGGTTTTCTTGACAAGTCCTTCCTCAAGCTCTTGGTAGGTTAAGAAGTTTCCTAGGATTTGACTTGGACTCCATGGTACCCCATCATTCCAACTCTTGATTCCAGAGGAGTGTTCTTCGTATATGAAGACATTGCCGCTCTTGATCAAGGAAGCTCGTTCCCGATCATAGGGACGACGTGCGACGTGGTTGAGAGCGCCGCTGAGACAAGCTTCGAAGAGAAGAAGAGCGTCTTTTGTTGAGGCAATGTATCCGTAGAATGTTGGTGAAGTTGGCGATGCTGAAGCCATGCTGGTTGAGAACAATAGAGGCGGGCACAATTCCCTGGAGAGGAGAGGAAAGAAAAATGGGTGATTCATTCAGGATTTGGTACGCAGGGATAGATAAGGAAAAACGACTAGTAAGGCAAAGTCAATGGTACCTATCCGATCCTTCAGAGTGGAAGCCACCGCACCACAAAATGCACTGGAAAATACAATCACAACCTATTAATTCCAATCGGCCTAATCAACACGGCCCCTGTTACCCTCTCGACAGCAAAACATCAAAGCAAGGTTCCGATGCCTGGTTTCTCGTTCCTTCCCCATTGGGGCTTTCAGATCGAGCGCAGTAAATATTCATCTCATTTAGGTAGGGCATATTTTACATTATTTTACAAAATATTTTGGTGCTGTTGGCCCTCGATTATCTGTCACGTCTCATCTCCTCCCATTTCCTATTGATTTCGAAATCTGAAGCCTCAACTCCATCCATCTTCCACATCATATTCTCAACGACTTAAGACCTCGCATAAGTATGAGTACGAGGATACCTTCTGCCCCAACGGTCCAGATCAATGCAAAGTTTTGGTGTATATGGGTGCAACTGCAATGCGGGAGGGATTCTCTAATTACATACTTTGCAAGACAACCAATTCACTTCTACACTCAGTATCCAAATAGTACTTCCAACACCACGTGTAGTCATTCTCCATCATCTTCTGTCCATATGCCAAACAGTCACAAAGTAGGCGGATTGTGAGGCCATATTTAATTTTCCAATTCAAGAAACATATTTGGTTTTGGCTTTCGGCCATGGATAACAAGACTGCAGTTTTTTGTTAGCCAGAATTCACATATGCTAAACGTACTTACATTTGGAGATAAGCATGAATGTTTGGATTACGGAGGTCATCCCGTACCCCTTTTAGGAGCAACTGGACCGCTTCCACAGACATACTGTGTTGTCGAAATTCGGTTAACGGGACGATCGAGATTGCAAAGAGCATGTCCAAGATGTTCTCGCGACACCACATGCCCAACTCCTTGAGGTGCGGTTTCTTTGGCCATGTGCCCACTGGCCAATGGAATACCTCTTGTTGAATATTCTCAAATCCCACAGTCTCAAAGTAGTCCCCATACCTTGATGCAGAAGTCAAGTCGATACCTTTCGATCTGAATGCCTCCTTTAATTTCTTCGCCCACTTTTCCAACGTACTTCCTTCCAATGAGTCATCGAAGCTTCGAAAGTCAAATATTAAATCCTGCATCTCAAGAACTCCCCCAGCTGTGAGTGATTTGAATGCTTCCCTGAAAACGTGAAGTGGGTTAGAGAAAGAGCAGAACAACATCCGACCGTGAATAAAGTCAAACATATACTGAAAGTTCCACGAAAGTGAGATATCATCAATCTGGAATATACAGTTCGGTGGTGTCCTAAAGATTATCAGCTAATTCAAAAAAAATACGATAGAGAGCAAGCGCACCACTTCGGCTGTATTGGGCTTAAATCTACTCCGCAAACTTCGACATCAGGATATTTTTCTGCTGGGGTCAATGTTTAGCATAAAGCTGTCGAGGAAGAGGATTTACTTACCGAAATGTATTGCCCAAATTCCAGTCCCGGTGCCTATGTCAAGGACTCGATGTTTCCTCGGAAGTCGGGCCAAGTGTAACCTTCCACCTAAAGTAATGTTAAAGAGATGATGTTGAAGATCTGTTGTACTAATAAGTAACATGAGTAGCACGATGGGGGTGAATGCTCACCAAGTCTATCCTGCTCCTGCTCATCATTCGGCAGCAGGTATTCTAGATGCGCAGTAAATAAGGTTTCAGAAAAAATTAAACAAATTACACTCACTGCCTTCTTGATAGCCGTGATAGCCGCGGCCATACTTTATGATGGGCTTGGAGACTTCTGATGACATAGTCGTCGTTGAATCCCTGGGTAATTAGTTGGATACTGTTATTATTGAAATTTTTCCATACCTACGATCGACCCCTATGGCTGAGTCTTGGTCGGAATCCTGATTGAGTCAACTTCGGTACGAACACCTGAAAGGAATATGTTAACAGCTTACATCATACGGATTTGGGCCTATGGCAATCTCTGCATGGCTCGGGTTGTTGATATGTTGAGACGGACTTCCTAACACAAGGTTCGGAGCCGCACTACCCACATTCTCAACCCCGCCTCGACCGTGTTCCATTTTCGGCCCTACTTCACTGCCTGTCATTGTAATTGAGCCAACTTGTTTTCCGGCGAGTTCGTCTTTGTTCTGCTCAGGCGGTCTATCCAAGGTGCGTGGGCGTCCAGCCATGTCATGTTGTATACCAAACAGAGTCGCGGATAGCGTGGACGTGGTTTCCAATAAGGCTCCCATACAAGATCGCCCACTTTTGGTCTCAGTTCCGGTTGGCTTGCTACCAGCGTCATCTTCCAGGCGTTGAGGCAATCTCTGCAACCAACCTTTTACCTCGTAAGCTATGCAAATGTTTCGAACGGTAAATCGATTCCACCACGTTTCTGCGGGAAAATGTTTTGCTTCGCAAAGACCGTAGACTAGTCCCATTCCGGAAAAAAAGTTTCTGTGATAGAGTAGAATCTATTCGAGGCCAACTTAGCGAAGAAAGAATAGGAGAGACATCGAACTTACCTTTGCAGCTTCATCGAGACGACAAACCAAGTCGGGATGAGCCTTCGCGCATACTCTCACAGCATACACCAGGCTTGACCATTGCGGGGATTTGCTCCGTAACTCTGCGGGTTGGAGAAAATCATTGGGATAAAACTTCTGCGAGCAAGAAAGGTCTTTTTCAATCAACAGGCTCGCCAGTTCCCGAGATGTGTGGTTGCTAACGTCTTCCAAGAAGGAGAAATCTTCGTTGCTGAGGCCGTCCCATGTTGGGTCAAGTCCGTTCAGGATATCTTGATGTAGAACGTCTAAAACCTTTAGCCGCTGGAGCAATGACATTAAAGAAAGGTCTCGATTTTCAAATAACTCTTTGATTGGTTGCAGAATACGTGCCAGAGCGTCAGATGCATCAGGTAAGTCGCTGGTGCTCCGTAGGCTGTTTGAGAAAATCCAGCGAGCAAGGGGGTTTTTCAACTCCTGGTAAAAGTAATTAGCAAGTTGACTCTTTCACTTCCTTGATACATCGTACTTTCTCGATTTCTTCGTACTCCTTCTTTGGTATATGTAGTTCATTGAACCGTTGTTCGAGAAGAAAGCGTGCATGATTGATACCATCTAAGATATCTTCGACCGCCCTTGATGGAAAGCCGCAAGCTTTTCTTTCCAGGGCCATGAAAGTCACCTTGGAGGCCAATGTGAGCAAATCCTCGTCTGTGTCGTTGGCGGCTCCGGCAGATCCCATTGTCGGAGACGCGAAAGGGGGACTCCATTTCCAATTCCAGGTGCAAGAATTGCATTCTGTTGCTCTTCTTCTGAGGGTCTCCTCCGCTTGGCGCAATACAAGTTCATCGACGTCCGTCGAAGAACCCTTTCTTCTTCGACTGGAAACTATGCCTGAGGGGGTGTTGGGATTTTGGAAAGGGAAATAGGAACAGACAAGCTCGATATCTTTAGCCCTTTTGGAGACTCGAAGAATTTCGCAGGCGTCATCCTCCTGTCGGAGAGTACTTCTGTGAGTTGACATCTCCGAGGCAAATTAGAAATGTACTGGCAAGGGTAAGGACGTGGTGTAGTAGGCGAATGCGGACGAGGAGGCAGGGCAACTTGCAGGTAGGGATGCAGAATTCGGATGCCTCGTCTTGTAAGAGGATGAAATGAGGCAAATACAAGGACGAACGGTCAGGACCAAGATGAGGAAGGAATGCAGGTACCACTCAAAAGCCCTGAGTGGTAAATGAAGAAGCGAAGAGGGCACCTGCAGGTTCTCCAGCTTCTTATGTATCTTTCACGTTCGCTCGTTACTGATTCGGATAATGATTAAAAATCAATAGCACGAGTAGTCTCAACAGGGATTGGTTACATGAATCACGGGTCACAAAAGTAATTCTTGTCCAGTACTAATGGCAGTTTCGAGAACTCTTTGAATGCTGCCCTGTCAGTCTCAGTATCTTTGTGGCGTTATCGACTTAACGCTAGTGTGCTCTCGGGGAAAAGCTAAGCAAAACGGAGTGGTTCGAAATCTGGGCAGACAGGGGTTGTAGACAATTGTCTACAACCCCGGTCAGCCACCGTTGCGCTGCAAGTGCAAAGTTCCCCAGTTTCCCAACCTTTCCCGCTCAACTCCCTTCCACATTCCAGCATGGAAGATCAAGTCCTTTCATCTATGTGCAAAGGACCAGTATCCTACCATACATTCGCTGAGCAGAGTGAAGCTCTCACACAACATAAAAGCCCCCAGCGGGAAATTTCTCGTGATGGCAACACATACGTTTGCATGATCGTTCCAGTGCTCTGCAGACACTGGGTCGCTGTCCGGATCACGATAACTCCCTTCTTTCTTGAACAATTTCCTGGACAGATATTTTTTTCATCCCAACTTCGTTACGGGCCTTGTTGCTGCGAAATTGATAATAGAAACTCATCGGACATTGTCAGAGACACAGTCCAGAAAGTCATCGATTCCTCTTACCGATTAGTTTGTTGGAACTACTCTTCAACCCAATAGTAAGTCAGCCTCCGACCGGAGGAATCATCTAACACAAGGGCAGTTGCACTTTGGACCATCCTACCAACACCGATATCGAACAATGTATTCCGGTTGCGAAGTCCAGATTTCAAGCTTACACAGAGTCCCACATCGAGGTTCAACCTTCCCTAGGCCAGCCCAACAGCAGCAGCAATCACAATGTGGCCGGCGGTAGAATCTGTTCAGAAAGCTACGCACTGCCGTCAGCTGTCAGCCTCAAGAGAAAAGTTGGGACTGAAACAAGTGAAGAGCTGATCACAGCATCGCCCCCAAAGACGCAGCGTCTCTCAAAAGCGAAAACGGTTCCCCCAAAAACGGAAAATGACGCACAGCTTGTTCAAAGCACCACACTTTGGCTAAAGAACGGTTTGGAGAAGCTGGCCGTGGACTGCTTTCCGACGCTGGTTACTCTCTCTGACATTTCGTTCTCTCAGCCAAAGGACGAGGCGTGTACGTTGGCAGATCACTTGTGGGAGCTGTCAAACGGGGTAGAGAATGAATCGGCAGCGGTCGTCTGGTCAATGCGATACATCGCCACTTGTGCCTCAGTCGTAGGAACCGTGTTTACGTCGCCTTCGAAAGAAGGATTGGACCTGGGAGTAAGATCCGCTTTATTGAGTTTGGGTATATGCTAATGAGTTATTTAGTCTGTCAAAACCACTAGACAAAACGTCCATAATTGGCAAGGGTTAGTCCATATTGTTAACTCAATCGTGAATACGATGCTGCTGCAATGGGAGAACAAGGCTTACCTCATCTACCATGCCTTTGCTGGTATATTTAACAAGTCATTCTCATAGGTCATGCAATTGCTAACAATGATGCAGTGAAAGGGCATCTTTTAAGTGGTGTCGCTCGTAAGTCAGAAGCAAGGCGGGAGTCATTTGCTTTGGAAGTTGCGAAGGCTTTAGGACCCATCGCTCCTAGTGGGTTTGAGGGTGTACCACTGTTCAATCCCACAAGAGTGCTTAGTTGCTTACTCCGAACCAAAAGGTATGCTTTTCCAGCTCTCCAAGACCAAACATCAAATAACACCCGTCAAGCCATGAAGAAATATGCAAAGCGATATGGCTCCCGTCAGCCATAAACACAATCCCGGTTGGAAGCTCGATAGTGCTATCTCCTAATATGGCTACTCTTTCCCGTCGAGTGAAGGAATTGAGTGTTTTGCCAGCCCAAGTGAAATCAGGAAACATCTCAAGTCCTCCTGGTTTGTCGCCTCCCCCAATACCACCAACATTCCAGCTGGAATATTCCACTGGGACCGGCGAGAAGACGGAATGCTGCAACACAGAAAGGACTAATCACTTCACCCAAAGTTCGACTGCGACTACCAATATTGGTGCTAATTTGTCTCAAGTTGGTGACTGGCGCCCGTCGCACCCAACTTGCGGTGCAGTCAGCCTAGCACCGGTTACACCTGCGGAAAACTCTACACTTAACACAAGTGAGTACACCATTCGCAATGCGCAAACGATACTGAAACATTCCATCTTACAGATTTACACGAGGGCACAAGAGCACAAAGTCCTGTTCTAGACCTGGACTCAGATTATGGCTTTGATGGTACCGCATTCGAGAACTCGGAGTTTTTCGGACCCCTCTTCAATATCTCGGATGAGGCTTTTAACGGTGGGAAATAGGGTGGACCTCAATGTAGATGGTGGGTTCAACTTGTAACGAGAAAAGTTTGATACACACTATGGCTCTACCAACTTCTCTACCAAGTACAAGAGGTCTAAAATCGAGTCGCGTTGTACTATTACCTTCACCTCCTTTGTAATATGCGTCACCGATCCTGGAGCAAGTGTCATCCCTTCTACTGTTGGGTCCCCGCCCCAGACCTGTATTGGAATCAGATCTGCGGTGCTTTTTAGTTCTATTCGTAGACTGCAGTCGCCATGGACTCTCACTACGTTGTACTTCATTCCCTTGATCTAGAATCTGTTAGGTTGATCAGGAACCAAGAGATTATTGTTACCTTGTCTTTCAATCCAAGCGCAATAATGAGGCCACCGCAGGCTTTGGGAAGGCCTTCGTCCTTGCACCTTTGCACTCCCTCCACGGGCTTGTTCAATGTAGCCGTTTCAAGAAATTTCCGCACCTCTGCAAGCGCCCCTATGTCTACAGAACTTTGAGAGAGGTGTAAGTCGTGCTTAATTTGAGGGAACTGTTGCTCCTCCGCCATCTGTGCTGGCAGAGATGGTGTTGATCGTAGACGATTTGCCAGATCGCGAGACCGTTATGGCAGCCTGCACAGTAATGTTAGTAATTCCTGTGCCCTCCAAAGACTTTTCCAACTTACTTTCACGTACTGGATCAGAGAGTGGCTGGTTGAAGCCTTACGCGGTCTGCACTGCCGGTTGTGAGGTCGAAAGAATTCGGGACAAGTCGAGGAACCATGCACGTCATGTGATCATGTGATAGAGATAGGGTTCATTGTCTTGGCGGGATTGCACGGCCCGCTCCGTATGGGGTCCCGGAAGTGATACGGTGTCTCATACGGATGTAGTAGCCTTCATATTCATCATTTAGTCCCCACTAATCAATCAATCCTTATTTTATACTTCCCAACTGCTCGTCACAAACACGTACTGTTAATGGCCCAAGAGCATGTTTATCTTTTTCGCACACCCGCACCAATACAGGGGAAAGTCTAGAAAATGACATACCTGCGTGAACAGCTGAGGCTATAGTCAGATTTTAAGCATTGTTCATGCAAGGTACGCAAGTTTTTAGGCTGCAGTATTTGCACGCGAAAATGTATCAATGAGGGCCAGAATGACACATCAAGCAGGGGCGATGGGTGACAGAATCCGGGCATTACTATGGCGAGAAGTTCGGAGTGTTTTGATTGGCTGCGATACCATCAGTAAAAACGCAAAGAAGTGAAGCTCTATGTACTGGGTATAACAAGCAAATTGGAGAGTCAGACGTCAAGTTGGTTATGGAGAAAAAGTAGGCAGCTCGCGTATTTCATACAATGAAGTCGGCAATGTTGGGGAGGCTCGCACCAAATAAAACCATGGCTTAATTCCTTGGGGTGGAATGTCCGGAACCCGACAATCACTGAAGTACTTGACCCGGTTCTCGGCGAAGAGTCTCATGGTGGGATATGGAGGCGATGCTGTTGGGAATCAATTGTTTCAAGATCAAGAATGTCTTCCCGCTATCTCATTACATTCAGATATCTACCATGACTATACAATAAACAAGAAGTCAAGCCTGATGGTAACGAACCGATCCCACTCCTGACAGTACAAGAAAAAAGTCAACTTCCTTCAAAGATCGAGGCAACTTCCTTCGAATGCTTCGAGGGTATCAAGGTTAAGATATGGCTCGGGCATCTCAAGGCGTTCTGGGTTCCTATCATCGACAGGGTAGAAATTCGTCAAGCTACAGCAAATTCCATGCTTTTTAAGAAGTGTCTGGAGTACACTTTGTTCGATCTTATTTCTAATTAGCGCCAGTATCCAATACGTTGAGATTATTTGTCTTACGGAGAGCTTGCCTTCGTCTAGGCTGATCCCACATACATCCCCAAGCACAGTTTGTAGAAGGTCTCGCAGACAATCCGACTTTATTTCGATATGAACCCTCATGCCTTTACCTTGCTCGTCTAGGTTAAGGATTAGTAGGGCGACTTTGTCTCGAGGCAGGAATACTAACCAATTCGATGACGAACAAGCAATATGTATTGGTCGTCTTTCTCTTCGCCGTCCTCTGGTTCACGAGATTTGGAGAGATTCGGGAGCTTTGCTGCGTTGAGCTTCAAGATGAGTTGCTCAAGATGATCGGCAAAAGTCATCTGCATAACAACGACAGATTTGGCCATGTCAATGAACTGGAGACCACTGCTCAATGTGACAGTACGCTCGAATGATGGCAAATTCGAGACAGTCGGTGGTGCAGTAGGCGGTATATGAAACAACCGAGGGCCGGTTTGAATCATCTCTTTTGATGTCATTGTAATTGTGGAGTTGATTGATGGCTTTTATGTGTGATGAACAGGAAATGTACAGATGTGGAAACAGAGGATGCTGGAAGGCCTCGATCCGGGAGGCGAGGGGGTTTGATAATCAAAACTTCAAAGGAAATTCAGACCTTTATGATCTCGAAGCTGCTCATCCAATTCAATGGGTCATTGCATGATACTGCAACCGTGGGTCACTGAACCATACTGAATATGCGGAAGTATTGGAAAACTGCTGCGGGTCTATTAATGCCCCCAGCAGCAGGAAACACAGCCCGTGAAGATTGTGATCCGCCTATGGGCATGCCTTTAAAAAGCAAAGAATACTGGCGAGACGAAGTCATGGTGTCTACTTTCTAGGCATAGGTACCAAGGTTTATCTGCAGCCTTGATGGGTATGAGGCATTCCCCCGATTGAGAACAGCCATACCTTGATCCTTGGCGGTCGGTCTCAGAAACCTTAGAATTTGTGGCTGGATAGTCCATGCATGATCTTTAAACCTCTGTCATTAATCTACTACACCTACTCTTAACCTCCCACCCATGACATCGTACCTTTCACTAATCTACCATCGCTAACCTGATTCAGAAGTGTGCCTCTCAGGGATGGCTTCGGCCCGTGCATAACGAAAAACACCACCAGTGGGTGTCAGAATTCGTGACCCCCGTAAATGCACCCAAATAAGCACGAAACTACAACACGGCAAATTAAGGGTATAGAGGTGCCGATGAAACAAATAAGTATGCCTATCTTAATAGTAAAAACATAATTTTAAGTCAAAATACTTCGGTTGTGATCAAATATAGGCATCCAAAGTTGCTGATTTTCGTCGTTCTGCTTAGTAAAAAAGGCAAGGGGTCACGAATTCTGGCACCAACTGGTGCACCACACGCCAGTCGACTTGCTTACGAAAGCTTTGGGATTGAGTAGATTAAAAACGCTCGAATGCTGGTATTAAGGAGTACACATCATTGGCATCCGTAGTAGATTCTACTGCCGTAGTAGCTGTGAGCCAGTATGACATTTTCGCTGTTTAGAGGCATTTATGCCCGACCCTTGGGTTGTTAGGCAGCCAGGTGGGGTCACCCGGCGCTCTCCTCGCCTTCGTGAAAAAAAAATAGTTTCGTTTCCCCTCCGATCACGAAGACAACACCAGCCTCGGAGCACTATCAGATGCTCTGTTAGGCAGATACTTGTCGAACTATGCCACTGCTCCACAAATTGTTTCTCATAAACGGGCAGACATACTTCCACGAGATATCCGATGAAAACGTCTCCAAACAGCAAAATAACATCGACGACTCCTGCATTCGAGCTTCACCAGCTTGCATTTTTCGTGAAGCGCGGGTCGCTATTCATCCAAGTTCAATCTGAAGTTTAATTCCCAATGGTCCGTCCTTACTCTATGAATAAAACTTTTCTGATAACCTCTCTAGTCGTTTGACGTACAAGCTCTCACGAAGGACGCTGGATTTTTCAGCGATGCCGGCAATACCCCGACTACTGTTGAAGGATCAGGGCAGATGGTGTACTGGCGGGATTGTTTTATTCGAGTTTACAAGGCTGGCAACACGGAGAAACCCACAAAGGAGCACAGTAACTGCGATGGAGAAGGTTTGGTGCAGAAGGGCATCAGTCTTTGGTTCGGCGGGAAGAATGGACAGGTGAAAGAAGAGGCATAATACGATATCGGGTAAGTGGAAGCTGTTTGACATTATACATTACAAATAAAGTTTTTTTCTGATCTGTGTTCCCTCCCACAGTCCCAGAGATACATAGATGACAGCCCCTTCGTCGGCCTGATGTGAGACCACCATAGACACGGAGTCTGTACAGTCACGGCATTGCCTGACATCTTCCTGATACATGGAGTTGGTTGCAATTGCAGTGGCCGGTTCGGGGCCAAAAGTAGATGGAATAATGTCGCGTGGGCAACCTTGGAGAGTGAATTTGGGGTTAGGCAATATCTTCGAGCCGCCAGCGGCGAAACAAACATATCGAAGCCCGGCCCTTGTTTCCAAGCGTACCCCAAACAACTCTCGAGCAAAATGTGCTACCTTGTCGTACGTGATTTCTATTGCCATTTGACACTCAAATTTATTCGTGAATGGCGTATTCGGAAATGTCATCGATATAGCGGCCACCAAGGTATTTTCGTTCCTAGGGCAAAGGTTTCTTTTGATCGCGTTCGAGAGGTCTCGAGGGAAAAGGTTTGTTGCCTCTGCGAGAGATGCATTGACCAAAACATGTTTGTCTTCGGCGAAATAATTGGTCGAGCTGACAGAAGGATATACAGGCGCTTGATCGGGGGCAGAGGGTTGGGAGCTTACGCTGGGCGACGTCGCGATCGGGTAGGATAAATTTGCAGAGGAAAGGAGTGGATAATCATTGGCGTCCGTAGTGCCTGATCTGTGTAAGAAGCGGTAGTGAACGATTTGATCGGGTACTCACGTGGTCTTTTGTTCGGATGTTGTGGCATATGGAGCGGTTTGATTCTATTGTCATACAGCCTGTTGATTTTTTTGTCGACCTCCGGTTGAATCGCAGAGGCCACTTGTGCCGCTAATAGTTTTCGAGATGCGGTAGGCTCATTCTCGAGATTGGCGACCAGACGTGTGCAGTCAGCTTTCCCAGAGAAGTGGTATCGACTATTTGCGGCGTTTTTGGCCAGGAAGTACGCAAACCAGCCCGCAAATCCGCCCCCATCCAGGAAGACTCTTGCTGTATGTTTCTCTTCGGCGTGTTGGATTGTTTCCTTCCATGAGCTGATGAATCCCTTTGGTGCACGTTCATAATTGCTAAGTAGGTTAAGAAGCAATGTGACTTGGCTTGATTGGCTCTGGGTTGCCGAAGTGTTAACAACAGTTTGCGAGTCGCTTTCCATTTTCTGCCCATCTGTAGACTTTGGTCAGTTAAGGGAGGTAGATTTGTGAACGGGGAGGTAGATTTGTGGAAAGGCTGCGGCAAGGTTTATTATGGACTGACACGTGTAACTTTTAGTTTTAGTTAACATTTTACCGCGGCCAATCGGTGAAAGCATCAGGAAAGCGGGGTTGGTGGGGACAACCTAGGAGTAAAGGCTTGGTTTTTGAATGTGTTCGTTCAGCCACTTACGTGGCTGAACAGAAACTGTTAATTGAACACCTCCTATGGATGGATGCACCTCTGACATCGCTTTCAAAAAATTATCATTTGTTTTCTGGGCGTACGTGTCTCACTCTTTATTTTTGCACGACGATCGTCCTAAACAATAATGTGTTCCAGCTTTATATGTAGCGAGAAGCTATTAAATTTCGTCATCTACTCCAACGAGACGAGCCTTGAGAACGGGCTTCAACCTTGCCATGTCAAGCTCCGAAATCTCCTCAGCAGAGTCCCCGCACACCTTGCCGACGACCTCGACCGACAGCAACGACCTCAACTCCCATAGAAGTACAGACGAGAACGATCCCATCCTTCTTCCTGCCGAGCAAGTTCGAGAAGTCTTCGCAAGAAGCAAATATATCTGGCAAGGCTATCTCGAAAGGGCTAAGTCCATGCATCATATATCTCCTGAGAGCTTGAAACTTTCAAATCTACATCGACTTCCAGCACTACCAGATGATCTGAAGGGGGTGAGGTTCTTGCAGGGATATTCGACATGGAGGCTAGATACTCCTGTTTCTTGCTCGTTGCATTTGAGAGCCACTACGGAGCAACGATGGAGACCTATACTTTCCACAGGTCGGCCAACGATCTGCAAATTTTCTGCAGAGGCGCCCTTCTCAGACTGGCAGAACGAGGCAAATAGGGAAAATCGAGGGTCTGAGCATAGCAATGGCATTTTTATTATGCTTGCCGGATGGGCATACGTCCTATCTAAGAAGCTTCTAGAGAAGCAGTTTCTGCCGATGCACTTTTCAGCGAACCTTGCAGCGTTGGCTGGTTCCGACAGGCAAAGAGACGCAGACGAGAATCATGTTACAGTTGATATAGGTGAGGCCACACCAGACGAGCTGTTATGGTGGAGAGCGCTCCTAGCGCCAGCCCCTGGATGGCGGGCACCTCCTGGTCAACAGCCGCCATGGGCAATAACCTACGAGGGAGACTTGACGTTCAGAGTAGCCACAACCGCTCGTTGTCTTGAAAACCATCAATCCAAGCAGCCTCCCTCGAGCGCTCAAGCATTACGGTTCCTCTCGAGATTCTCAGCCAGACACAATCTTGGTACCCAATCTTCGGCTGCACTTGCTATGGCCTTGACACTACCGCTTCATAATGCCGCCGTCTCAACCCTATTTGTACCGAAGCCAAAACTTGGGAAGGCATGCACTTTCGTGTCAACTACTCCAGAAAGTAATTGTCCTTTGCTTGAGGACTTCGAAGATATTTCCAGATATATGACTCTTAGCTCAAATCCGCGGTTTCTTTCATCCGCTCTTTGGAGCATCTTTTGGGAACCAGGTGTGGATTGCAATGCAGTTAGTCCTTGGTGTGATGGGATAAGAGAGGTTCTTGAGCCTCTTGTCAAATCGAGCAATTTTGAACTGCTAGGTCATGTCCTTGCTCTTCGCCGACCGAATCACGCCGCTCTCTGGTATGCTATTATCTTATTTGGACGGACAACACTTCTTGAATCACTAATCCCTTTTTTGAAGACGCTGGAAACTCCCACGCCAGCAAGGCCGATCCCTGATGTTGCATTTTGGACAGGTGTGCCGCAATCCTTCATGGACCTTCGTGGTTCTGGACCCTATCTACGTGAGGACAACACAATATCTCGGGCGGATGTATGGCGTCTGCGTCACGAATGTTGGGAAGTCGAGCCTGAAGGCCGTCCGTTTAGGAGCACACCACTGCTAGGCTGGCAGCCATTTGGAGTCATGCGCCCTGAAGAGTTAGAACTCGAGGTGCATAAGCATGTCACATGTGAAAGACATAAATGGCATTATGATCGATGGACTTGGCAGTTGGACAACAAAGGGTCCATCTTTAATGATGGGTACAAGGCACACCAGGATTACCTTTCCGAGTTTGACTCGCATTCAATCCTCCATCTTGAGCATGAAATCAACTATGAACCCGACAATATTGCGACACAAAGAGCGGTAGGAGTGGCATTTTGTTGGTCCGCTACAGAAATCGAGTTCTCTAATCGGAGCATCTACACACATGAATGGGTTGGGGCAGATGACTCGCCCGGGCAGGACGACCCAGACCTGTTAATTTCTACCCCGTCGCTCTCTGAGCAGACAGTGAAAGACGTGGAAGTTTGGTTGGAGCACATAGGTCATCTGGATGAGGCTTTTCTTTCTTAGTCTGAATACCATCCTCATGGGAGATACATGATTTTCAACAATCCAGTTGACAAATGGTCGATTGTGAAGCTCATATACCATAACACTACACAGATGACTGTCCACCTTCATACCCATTGACTGTTTCCAGCTGAATCGATGTAGTAATAGCTCTTTGACGTATCATCCCACAAGTACTCCTTGTCTTGCTGTGTGCTCGAACCGCCTGAGCCACTCCCCCAGGTGTATAATAGGTGCCGTCTGGGCCTGAACCATCTGGTCCAGCACCCGGATGAGCCTCACAACTGCGACAAACCATACGCGCGTTTGCACGGTCACCAGCAAAATCATGGCCCCCCTGCTGACAGACGTACCACCAGGTCGTGCACTTCTGGTAGGTGTATTTTCCTTTGCCTGCCTTCTTCTTATCGCTGCCTTTACACTTGTATCGATTGTGTTCGTTGTAAGAGTGTGCGCAAACACTGCAGTCGCCTGAAAGTCCTGAACTTGCGGACATGATGAAGGATGTAGTGTTCTGTTTTGTCGTCTATGAACCCAGAATATTAGCTTACCCGAGCAAACTATATTACTTATTGAGCTTACCTTCAGAAATCTTAAAAAGTAACCGCTGAGGCAATCCAATCCGTGCCTCTACTGATGAACACTCACGATTCTTATCTTAAGAGAATGAATGTTGGGCAACATTCAAGCCAAATAATCATAGGTGGCTAAGATTTAGGGGTTCCGTGGGGTCAAGTTTGGTCTCTGGTGCCGTTTTGAAGGGGACAGATTCAGGCCCCCTCATTGTGCAATCAAATCATGGGCTTGGAGGATCGGGAGCTAATTAGGCCCTGTTGGTAATCAATACGGGAGGCGCATCAGAAGTTCTCTTTCGCTGAGGGAAACTCGTGGGGAAACTCATGGGGAACCTCATGGGGAACCTCCTGGGGAACCCCCTGAGCTTCCCCACGAGCCCCTCATCGATCCCAGGTAAGTGGTGGCTCACCGCCTTTGGTTATGTCCACCTATCCCACGGGCAGAAAGTATTGCCCAGTACGCCATGTACACCCATCAAGGCGGTGAGCCATAACTTACCCCTGGCAACTCTGGAGGGCTCCGCTCATTATTAACTGGTCGAGACGATCTGACGGCGCTCGAATCAGTAACGTTCGCGCCCGTTGTACCATTCTCAAAGGCGCTACTGGATGATTGGAAGAAGGAGTGTTTTGCAGCTAGCCTCGCTCAGATCCGTCCAGAACGTAGATAACGCGATTGCTGGTTCGCAAGGTCTGTGCTGCTTCCTTGTTTGCCTTGTGCGTACATCACACAATGTATGCTATTAACTTCAATCAACATGGACATGAGTGATCATCTACCTCAATGGGGCTGCCCCTATTGCTCACGAGTATTTCCGTCGAGAGATGATCTCAAGAAGCACCTTGAACAGGACAAGGTTTGTGGCAAACTATCAATGGCTCAATTCTACTTACTTTGGACAGCAACTCATCATCGATCTTCTCAGCCAGCTTCAACAAGCACTACTTCCAAGTTGTCAACAGCCTCGAGAAACCACAGAGGGCTCCTCAGCTTCCGAAGGGGGAAGTTATGTTGATCCTGAGTCTACAAAGCGGTCTCACACAGACGAACCTTTCAGATGCCCACATCCCGACTGCGAAACGAAGCAGGCGTTTTGTAGAAAGGATCATTTGCTCCGACACTTCAAAACGCGTGCGTCCTCGATAGACAGGCTTTGGGGTCCTCAATACAAAGCTAACTAATATTAGATGTGATCTGCAATGTCGTATGCGAATGTGGGACGCCATTCGATTATGTCGACCAATTTGAGAAACACATTCCAAATTGTCAAATTACTCAAGGGTATAAAGCAGGCATTGCTGATCGCGAGAAGAAGTACAAGCAAATGTTGGGTACGAAGAAGATTTTAACCCAGACGGCTTCACAAGCCTTAAATGAGCTACTAAGGAGGTTTGTCAGGCAGTCTGGAAACATTAGGTACAGAGAGCATAACCTTACACATGAACCAGAAGCCCAACACCTAGTCAATCCGAGAAAACAACGAAATCCTCGTCCAGCAATGATACCCCTAATACGACTGTTCAGTCTCTAAAGCGCAAGAGAGCGTCTGGTGAGTTGGATCTTGTAAGTGAGACGTTGCATAGAACTGGGGCAATCAGCCACCAAGAAGACTCCATGTTAGAAAGTTGCAACGGTGCCTCTCATCTTGGATCGTTGGATAGCTTAGATTGTAAGTTCAATCTCCCTACACTGGCAGCATGGCTGACAAGCATATAGATCCGTATATTGCCGGAAATATATCTAAAGCAACCCAGGTTTTCGGAAATTCAATTCCTCATGTATATCCCAATGAGTTAAATGATGACCCACTATTAGCGGACAATACCGTCAACGGCAATACTCTAACTCATGAGAGTAATAACTTTGGACACACGCGGCCACCTCAGACAGAAAATGCTGGGGGCGACTGGAGCCACTTCTACGCCAGTGATGATACCACGAGTTCGAGTTTATTCACCACTACAAGCGGGGACGGCCTGGATTGGAACTCTCTTTATGGCTTCAATAATATGCAAGCAGCTGAAGCCTGGACAGACGTTCAAGGCAAAGCTACCAATGTATGAAAAAAAAATATCCTTTGGTGATCTTCGGATACCATCCAACCATGCTATGCAATCAAAATTCATTTCGTGCTCCCAAACGTGTCAAATCCCCCATGTTGTACTTAATAAACGAGGAGAATCCCAGACCAACCAACACCTGTGACTGCAACATCCTTTTGCACCATGTTTGCATTGAATACTATCACAGAGCCTTCGCCTGAGGAATTCGTGGAGGGCGCTCCTAACGTGCTCGGATCCAGCTCGTTCGATTTGTGAGAACCTTTGTAGATGAGAGGAAGTCCGGGCCCATCCCTTATAACAATAGCCACAGTGTGTTTCCCTGCGCTGTGCTCCGGTTTATAGGTGCCAGAGGCTGTCGGGAATTCGTGAAAGTAGACGAACCGGCGGTTCTGACATGGTTTTGCGCGCAGAGGTGTGATTTTTGGTTTCAGTCTCTATCATTCCATTAGGGCAGTAAATATTTCGGCTTTTCAAACTTACAGTTTCGAAATCCCGTACAATTGCATCGCAGGCACTATTCCACCTGAGCTCAGTTTGTCGATGATGCCGTTGCTTAATGTCTGGGGATTCTAGTTGGGCTTCAACTTTGCCGACCAACTCCAAGTCGATATGTCCCAATAAGGCAACACCAAAATCGGTGAGCTCGTCGTCGATGGTACGCTTGTCATCGGTGCGCTCGCTATCAGACATGATGTACTGAGCGTTGACAAGTCAGTAGGTTGGCAAACTGCGTTTTAAAGTGATAAACATCCTTCGCCCGCCAAACTATGACTGCAACGATAATGCACAAGCCTTTTCCGCTTAAGGTTAGCGGATAAACCACGTGATCCATGCTGGTCGGTTGAGGCTCCTCGTCAAACATTGCGCCAGGAAACGTGAGGATCGGGTTCATTGACTTTTTCACAGGAAGGTTCTTATCAGGAATCCAAAGCCATCCCTTCCAGCAGTCATGGCCGAGAAACATGGGTAAACAAGGGTTTGCTCATTAGGATAGGAGATGGGCGAACATCGAGGAGGAATTTGCTTTGCGTGGGTAGTCACACGGAGGATGACAAAATGTTTTCCTTTCACATTCTTTACTACTTTATTGCTAAGGAGAGTGTATGGTGATAAGTCGCATGTGTCTTCCTGCAGAATGTAAGAGAAAACTCAAAGGGAAACTCAAGGGGAAACTCAAGGGGAAACTCAAGGGGAAACCCAAAGGGAAAACCCAAGGGGAAGGCTATAAACACTTACTCGCCTGGAAGCCTAAGAACGAGGGTATGATATATGTTGACAGTTCGCTTCGAAAACAAAGTCTTGGTGTCGAGGTTGTATTAAGAGTGGCGTTTGGGCTCTTAGTTATAGTCATCTCTGGACTGAATTTTTGTTTGTGTATGTGGTTGATATTGATCTTAGCCATCTTCCCGCAGTCTTGGGCATTGAACCAGCTGAACAACAATGTGGTCAACCTGTTACGGAGAGAATTTTCCGGGTCCGATATGGCATCCAATGAAGGAGTTCACGCCTTTCAACTGGGCGCAATGGTGGTTTATTATACTATTGTTAGTGTACTCCAAGATTCGGGGAGGAGACCACTAACATATCATTATAGTAACTTACGCTACTTGAGGCTCATTGTCCACAGTATAACTCGCTGGTTGTATAAATCAATACCTATCCCGAACAGCCCAACTTATTCCAACAAAGATATCACGATTATCCTTCCAACGATTTCTACTGATGTCAAAGAGCTTCGGCAAACGATACAAAGCATGTTAGCTTGTAATCCCTCCCAGATTTTACTTGTCACTACGAAGTTTCAATACAATTTGATCCAGAATCTTTGCAAATCAATGAATATAGAGAATCTCAGAGTCTTCCAAAGCCCGGTTGCTAGCAAACGTCTCCAAGTCTGCAAAGCCATCCCTTTCGTCGAAACGTCTATCACAGTCATGGTCGATGACGATGTTACATGGCCAAGTACAATCCTTCCTTGGCTTCTAGCACCTTTCGAGGACAAGAAAATTGGTGGAGTTGGGACTTGCCAGCGTGTTAGACGTCTCAAGACTGGAACTCTTACAGAGCGATGTTATAATTGGTTGGGTGCTGCGTACATCGAGCGCCGCAACTTCGAAATATCGGCAACGCACTATATTGACGGCGGCACTTCCTGTATGTCTGGAAGGACATGTGCTCTCAGAACCAAGATCTTACAAGATCCTGCTTTTAAGGAGGAATTTGAGAACGAAAAGTGGGGGAAACGTCGCCTCAATGCCGATGATGACAATTTTGTGACACGTTGGCTGGTTTCACACCAATGGAAGACTTGGGTCCAGTCGAATCGGAAGTGCGAAATCGAGACGACCCTTGAGAACAATTCCAAATTCCTCCTTCAATGTCTTAGATGGGCGAGAAGCAATTGGAGAAGCAATCTGACAAGTATGTTTGTTGAAAGGCATATCTGGAAGTAAGTTGAAACTCTATAGTAACGGCACAATGAGCTAATTGTGTACAGGAAGCAGCCTTGGTGCTCTTATGCTTTGCATCTCACTATGTTCATAAACTTCGCAGTCGTTGATTTTTTGCTTCTTTGGCTATGTTATCAAAGCACTTCTTCTTATGATGATTCCGTGAAGAGATCATTGCGATTTGCGTTTGGGATCTGGTGGCTGATAACCAAAAGTATTAAATTGATCGGGCTTTATACGGTCAGAGATCTCTGGTTCATGCCAGTATCTATATTCTTTGGCTACTTCCACGGCATTATCAAGATCTACGCCCTATTTACTCTTGGCGAGGTACGATCCACTATGTTTATCAGCAAAGTTAGACTCTAATCTCTATTACAGACAGGTTGGGGCAGCAGAAAAGTGTTGGAATCGTAGTTTTCTGCGGCAGAGAAGAAATGTTAACGACTTGGAATTCTCATGACTGTGGTGAAGAGTGGAAGTAATGTTGGTTATTTATTGCTTGCGGAAAAATTTGGTTACATTGATGGAGCGGAGCAGATTCTGAATACTGGCCATCACTTTTGTATATACCTGTATTGCAATGAAATTGTTGAAAGCGCCAAAAGTGGCCGACCACCATCCCTCAAAATGTTTTGGTTTAGGGTATATAATGCTCTATGGCACCATCTATTAATTCCGTTAACTACTTGAGTTAACTTACTCTTCAGACAAAATGGGTTCGAGTTCTAAGCCTTTCGACATTTATGAAGGCCCTGAGAGTGATCTCGAGATGACGAAACCTCTAGTCATCGAGGCTAATCGACCATCAACAAGGACGAAAAGAGGAAATCTTTCAACTCGCATAAGGACAAAGGCGCATGGCAAGAGAGACCCTCCACTGGCAGGGGAGGCAGCCAAATCCGAGCACAAGATGCGCCTAAGGAGGAAGCCGAAGCAGTCATTATTGAAGAACAAACGGAAGGATGGAGAGTTCGCTAAGCCCAGGAGATCAGCAAGATTGGAGGCTAAGGGGAAGAAGACGTCGTGATAATTCGAGAGTTATGTTTATGTACAGAAGTGCAAAATTTCAAGAAACCTTTAGAAATAAGAAATCCCTCTCCACCTCAAAATCACAACCCCCAGACGCAATATAACGCAAATTTCTCAATTCCCTGTGATTCTAGTTGATGCTCTCAGAATTGCGCTGCCTTTGCCTTCCTCCATGTCATTTACCGCATTGAGAATCGTGTCTTTGACTTCAAGAGCAGTGCTGGTGATTATGTGATCGATACCGTTGAAGTCGACGCTATTTTGGTAAAGCAGAACAACATCGGCTCTAAAATCATCCACGGAAGAATATCTATTGTTCTTTACCTTCACCTGAATTGTCCCGAGATCGATCGGATTAGGAACCTTTAAAGCATAAGCTGCCGCACATTCTGGCCATAGCTGTTCGACCGGTGCCTTGAAGCTCTGGCCTGCTGGTGTTCGACTAATATAGTTTAAGATGTTGGTAATTTCTCTTGATTGGCGCTTTGTGATACGATCTTGAATTCCATCGGATAGAGCACACCGCTCCTGGCTAAATATATGGTAGGAATTGGGTAATGTCTAGGATAAAGCATCAGTTATTAACCGGGTACGAAAACAGTGGCTGCACTCACTGGTTCTCCTTTGAACTCTGGCTGTTGACGAGGAGCTTCCTTTGTCTGCTCGGCATGAGCATCGGCAAAGGGTTCGTCTTGCAGGTTGTCATCAGGATCTTCCTCCCCCTCATGCTTTTCATATTTTTCATACCCCGCACACTCCTCACATCCCTCACACTCGTCATACCCTTCACACTTGTCGTATCCCTCACAATGTTCACATCCTTCACACTCGTCGTATCCCTCACACTCTTCATATCCCTCACACTCGTCGTACCCTTCACAATCCTCGCATCCCTCACACTCATCATGTCCATCATCATTATCCTCATCTTTATTCTCACGCTCATTTTCTTCATCAGTCTCATCCTCATTTTCTTCATCAGTCTCACCCTCGTCTTCTTCACCAATCTCATCCTCATCTTCTTCACCAGTCTCATCCTCATCTTCTTCATCAGTCTCATTCTCATTTTCATCCTCGTTCTCATCCTCGTTCTCATCCTGATCATCATCAGAGGGCGTAACTTCAGATGAAGTGTCATCGCCCAGTGGGAGCTCATTAGATGGAGTGTCACCATCCAATAACTTTTGGCCATCGAATGACGGCTCGCTCTTGGACAACGAGCCATCATCCAGTGATGTCCGACCATTAGATAAATCGTCATCGCCGCAATCGGCTTTGCGGAATTCATTATCACGCTCCTCAGCTATCTCATCACGTTTTGCCATTTCAACTGGCTTAACATCCTTGATCTCGATATCGGTGTCAACAATATCAGGAAGCTTCTCCCCAGCAACTTCGACAGCGAGAGGGATAGGGATAAAATACTTCTGGTTTCCAAAATCGTTCAACAAACGGACTCTGCGAATCCAATCACGGCCGAGCAGAATTGTTTGCAATCCAGAAATCACACCGGTATTAATCATTGTGCTATGGCCTGCCACTCGGATGGTGGACTGGGAGTACTGATTGGTTTGAACTAGACGGTCCGCAATCGTGATTGCTAATGTCTTGCCAGAATGCAACACCAGATTGAGATTTGTAGCTACTGACCAGGGGACAAGGTTGAATGGACTTCTTTCATCAACCTGGACTCGTTCAAGGTCAATGACTCCCCTTGTTGTTTCTATCGAAGCCTTGGTAAAGAAGTTATGATATCTGCCGTCTAGCCTGAGATATTCGCCAGGCCCCCGTGGTTCAATTCTCGGCTTGCTTTGTTGGGTGCTGGTGGAAGGCGTATTTGATATCCGATCACTCGGATCCAAACCCTCGTAATTTAGTTTGGGTGCCTCTTCAACCATCTTGAATTCTCGATTTCGAAAGTCATGCCAGACAGCTAAAGGAGGAGCTCTTGCAGAGGCTACAGGAGTGTTTTGGGTCTTCAAATAAGGGTGTAGGTTAGAAGTTCGCAGGCGTTTGTAGGGTAAATTTTGACCAGGGGGATAAGAGAATGCATGCTGCGGGCATGGAGAAAGGGGTGAGGCGGCACGTTTGATCCCTCCGGACTCGCAAACTTCAGTTGAAACGTCGATAAAAGACTGCATTTCCCTGGCCTCGACTAATGGAGCAAAGCCTATAGAAATGACGCCTTATTTTGGGGGGTTCGAGTTGGTGGGAATGGAAGAGAAGAAAACTCACCCGCCGTTACATGATGCTCCTTATACTGCTGCTGTACGAGTGGAATAATTGAAGGCTTTTTTGGCGTCGAGTATCCATTTTGGCTCTAGAAAGATGAAAATTCATCCACGTAGTACTCATCCCGATGGTGGTTGGCCAATTCTGGACCCTGCGGTATGGTCGCCAAAACTGGCATCATCCGGCTTGAAGCGGATGTTTAAACGGAGCAGATTTTGGATCTTAAACCTCTATTTGGTTACCGATTAGTCGAACCTTCATTCACTGTACCACCGGCATGCAACTATCCACGTGGATGTCTCTCTAGTGTGTTATCTATTCCCGCCGAAGTATGTACTTTCGGAAGAACATTGATGCCACGCAAGTAGCCATAGCTACGGCAGAGTAAAAAACTGTGACACAGTTACCAAAGAACCTTCCCTCCTCTACAGTAATGCCAGATGGCAAATTTCTAGCTTCGGAATACAAAACCGAGAGAATCATCGCCGGAAGCATAAACGATATTACACAGATTAAATTCCCTATGCTCCCTAACACCAACTCGAAAGGCAATCCCCAAAGCATATATGCGGAGATTTTTCCACCCTCCAGAACGGATACTGAAGGAAAATAACCAAAATTACGGTCGAGATGATCCCAAGAATCAAAGGCCCTTCCATCGTTCCAAGGGAGACACATTTAAGATTCTAACGTTAGTCAAAAAGATATATGCTTCTTAATGGAGCGATACTTGAAGCAGTCAACGTTTGTGACAGAAGCTCGGAAAAGCTAAGAGGTAACACGCTACAGGAAATATCATTGGCGTATCAGAGGCAGAAGTGTTTGCTTCCGAAGGTACAGTTCCTTGGGGTTTCGCTCTGAGCGGTAGTGATGGCGTTTGATACGGCAGTCCCTACTTCACTCGTCAAGGTCTGCGCAGATATACTAGATATATCAGACGCGACCAATTCATAGAAGGGATGGCAGTATGTACAACTAAGTTAGTGTAAGAACTCCTTCAGTTTTCGTGTCCGGCATACATAGCGCGATGCTATAAACCACGATAAAGACGCCCAACAAAGTGATGACAAGCAATTCAATGACAGGAGGCCAGATTTGAAACACAATCGACATATTTGAACAGTTATAGGTCTCAAAAGAACATAGGAGGAGTGACCGAATATAAGCAGAGTACAAATGTACCGTTTCTCCTATTGACCGAGATTATGGCTTTCATAAGTATGTACGAAACTATGGTGTTTTAAACTAATTACCTAATATTACCTTACTTAGAGGGTGGAAGAACGACAACCAAAGCGTGAAACACCTACCACTACACACTGTTCCTCTTAAGTTGCACGACGTGCTCTGTCCCAAAAACTCTATCCCAAAAGCTACTCGTTACACCAAACCGACTATCATGATCTATAAAATGATGATATAGGTGATATTTCCTCCTTTCTTTACAAAACGACGGGGATATTTTAGAGTGCAGAAAGTAATGAGTAAGATCATAACATACATATCCGGATAAGGTGCCACAGAAGACCGCTGTTCCAGCTGACCAATTATAAAAAAAGACTAGGTGAAACAGCTTCCAAAATGGTATGGCAAATGCAAGGGATAGCGTTGGAGGCATGACTTGTCTTGACTTGTCCATAGGGAGATAGTGATGAATGCCATGAAGTATGAAGTGTGTTGACAGAGCAAGTCGATTATTAGGGAGGAGTCTGTATCAAAGATTTAGTATGACTGAAGATAACCCGAGTAAGTTTTAAGTTTACCTGTCAAGATGGAAAAGGAGTCGGTGAAGCCCATATTCTATCAAAGTCCATAAGAGTATCCCAAGAAAATGGTATAGCACCTCTTCATAAACATTTGACAAGCCTTCTCGTGCCACATAAGCTCCATATGCCACCAGGGGTAGCCATATAATGGGAACAATATACCACGCAGTCTTAGAAAGTGGCTCGAGAAAGTTCCCAAACAGGGTGGCGGATTTTCGTCCACTGCAAACTTGTGGCTTATGTACCTGCTCCAAATAAAAGTCTTTGTGGAAACCCCCATACCATATCTGTCTCAGTAGCGGCTTGTTCGGGTCGAGGAACTTGTGTTCTGTGTAGTCGTGACAGACCTCCATGTGCTACGAAATTGTCTAGGTATAAGCTTCTTGATACATTATGGATAATATGGGCTGTGATTAACAATTCAAGAAGAAAAAATTGTTCATACTTTGCTTATCACGTCACAATTCAGTATCTTCTTATTATCTTCCAAGGCGCTGCTGGAGTGGTCTTTGAGGAGTGCCGTGATGTTGAAAGTCTGCATTCCCATTTCAACAAGAAGAGTTCCAAAAGTACTATTTTGGAAGCTTCTTGGGGAAGGAATGATTCGAGAAGATGACATAATGCTCTGCGTGCATGTGGCAAAGTATGTAAGAAGTGAAGTGAACAAAAACCGAAGCGAGCTTCAATGTTTGCAGAAGAAGTCGCGAAGTCTGATTAAAGTAAGAATGAAAGGCAAGCGGATAATCCCACGAACAGAGTTAGACTAAACATATCTACTGGTTGTCACATAACCGAGCATGACTTTCTCCTATCGATTTCACCCTCATTTTGCACCTTCATTCATTTTGCACCCTCATTCATTTTGCACCTTTATTCATTTTGCACCCTCATTCATTTTGCACCCTCATTCATTTTGCACCTTTATTCATTTTGCACCCTCATTCATTTTGCACCTTTATTCATTTTGCACCCTCATTCATTTTGCACCTTTATTCATTTTGCACCCTCATTCATTTTGCACCCTCATTCATTTTGCACCTTTATTCATTTTGCACCCTCATTCATTTTGCACCCTCATTCATTTTGCACCTTTATTCATTTTGCACCCTCGGGCTGTGCCATTCAACTAATGAGAATCAATACAGATTTAGACATTGAGAGGTTTCTCAATAGTCAATAGTTGAGAATGAGAGCCAAAGGCAGAAGAGAGAACTGAGAAGGGAGCCGGCACCCTTTGCCAGTTTCATCTAAGAGCCCACTCATATGGATCAGCTCCTCGAAAGCCTGGGGGTTCTGCCAAGATGATCTCCAGTCGATCATGTTTTAGATCATGTCAGAAACAAGGGAGGATGGGCTGGGTTTAAAGCGTCTGCGCGATTTCGCGAGAGAATAATGGATGCATTTTGATTGATTAAAGAGAAAATAGTTGATAGAGGAAGACAAACTATATGGCGACAGAATAACAGGTCAATTGAGATTATGGCGTAGCAAACCGTTGGCACTAATATCAATACCTTTCCACTACAGTATTATTCTCAGGTTCCCTCTTCTCTCTTCTGTTACAAAAAGGACCAGATGTCTACGGAGGGATTGTGGCTCAAATGATCCAATAATCTGCGAAAACAAGGGGAAAAAATTAAGACAACAAATTACATTTGTACGGTTGTTCGTGCTGATTATAAAGAGCTATAGAAGAGCAGATGAACCCCCTATAAGGTAACTGCGCACAGAGTCAGGGCGTGTCGAGAGTGTTTCCGGAAATCACATATTCCAGTACGCTTTTGAATTTTGCTTCCTATATCGCTCTAACCCCAATCCACTTTGATTCCAAGTCAAAACTCTTGCACTGAATTGAATAGTCGTATAAAGGGGAAACACGGACGCGATCAAATGGCACGATCCTTGGCACGGCCATTGGCACTATTTCTCCAAAACGAAGCCCAGTTCCAGTCTATGTGACTGATCACAGCGTCCTGTTGTTGGTAAATTGTGTTGAAGGTTGATTTTGGCGAAATTTGGCTCGGAATATTTTCATTCGAACACTGTATAGGAACGCGGTAAGAGAGCTGCTGAGTATGTGGAGCATGGTATGTGCAGTTTGCAATGTGAATTGTAGAAAATCGTTGCTCTTCGGACGAGGAACTAGATGAAGGGTTTTCTGAGGAGATTTCACGCTCGGGTTTTAGGATTTCCAGGGGTGATTGGGAATGATGGAGAACCGGGCATGCCAGATCCCGAATATCATGTTGCTGGTGCTGCCTAGGGTGCTTCTGGGGGAGTATATCTGAAGATAATAGCATCGTTTGGTTTTCGAGTTTTTCTATGCGTCTTTTGATCCTTCTACCTATACTGTCTATTAGCAACTAGTACCCTTGCAGCTGTAGATATACTCGCGATAAGTCCGCTGAGCGTTTTTGTTCTGAACCTTCCTTCGCTCGCGTAGGTCTAAAATATGACTCCAGGCTTCCAAATCGACCTGACCGGTGGAATGCGTCGCCATCATACTTGATTGAAGATGTGACTTTGGACCACCGGGAGCTTTGGTAAGTTGGTGCGTTGGTACAATATTAGTATTCAATATAGAGGTGGAAAGATAATTTGAAGCCTATAGTATTCACCTGACAAGTGCAGAACGAGGGTGCAGAACGAGGGAGGGTGTAGAACGAAGGTGCAAAATCAGGGTGCAGAACAAGGGAGGGTGCAGAACGAGGGAGAGTGCAGAACAAGTGAGGGTGCAAAACGAGGGAGGGTGCAAAACGAGGGAGGGTGCAAAACGAGGGAGGGTGCAGCAAAACCTAGATGCAAAACTAGGGTGCAACAAAATAATTATTATGAACAACATTTCATGAGTCGTGTCTCACTTCAGTTGATTCTTAGAGTTAAAAGGCTGGGCTCACAGATCAGCTGTGGAAATAATTGGAAGTGAAATATCTCACAGTGCGATCATCATGTAAGGAGTTTATCCCAGATATTCCATATATACCGAAAATTAACACAGATTGCTAGAAACTTTCTACAACTACATTCTCACTACTTGGAAGCTATTGCTTCTAGAAAATGGCGGGCACAACGAACACCGTGCTCATCACTGGAGCGACTGGTTTCCTTGGCAAGGTTTTTGTCGAGGAGTTATTTCGTCAGACGTATGACTATTCGAAGACAAAGGTTATCCTCCTTATCCGCCATACCCATGATCTCGATTCGGTTCAACGGTTCAAAAAATGCATTGTTGCCTCCCCGTGCTTCGAAGGACTCCCAGAATTCTGGACAAGACACGTTCAGATCTTAGACGGTGATCTTGCCGATTACAAATGTGGCATTGCGGATATCGACTACGATGAAATATGTGAAAGAATCACTCATATTGTACACATGGCTGGATGCATCAAGTTCGACTGCGGGGTTTCGGAAGCCATTTCGTCGAACGTTGACGGCGCTCTCAATATCCTTGCTATCGCTAAGAATTGCAAGCACCTGCGGCAGCTTGTCATCACGAGCACTGCATATGTGATGCCTCCCCAGACAGCGCCAATTCACGAGCGTTTGTTCCAGCTACCACGGTCGGCAACTCAAATCTATAATGAGTTAAAAAGCGGAAAGCTCAGCAAACAACAAGCTCTTCAGCTGACTCGGCATCCAAACATCTATAGCCTCTCCAAATGTCTTGCTGAGAACCTTATCTCTGAGAGGCAAGGATCTCTTCCTATCACAATTGTTCGTCCCAGTATTATCTGTGCGGCTTGGAAGTATCCTACACCTGGATGGATCGACAGCAAGGCAGCATTTGCTGGTTTAATCCTCTCATTTGGGATGGGTATCATGAAAGTTGTAAACGGTCGACGAGAAACCATGCTTGATATCGTAGCGGTCGACGTGGTGGCATCGCATATTCTTCAAGAGACTTTCCAAGAATATCCCTTGCACGAGAAGAGCTCTGGGCTACATATAACTTTCTCTGTAGCAACAGTGGGACATTCGCTTGCTCTTGGGGAGGCTTGTGGAATGCTGCAGGCATATTTTGATGCGAGGAGGAAGCTTTGGCTCCAGTTGAATTTTCGGTATTTATTCGTTGCCCATGACAGTGTCTTCAACATTTGTGAGCTGTTTGAACATAAGTTACGCTTACAGTCACTCGCTCTTATGTGTCTCATACAGGGCAAGAAGAAGGAGGCCGCCAAAGTTAGAAAGGCATATCGATTGGTGAAGGCGATGAATGTCGTTTTCAGGCCGTACACAAGTCAAACGTATGACTTTCGGCCGGCAAAACCATCATCTACTCCAAATCCCCATGTTTATCATCGCATTATTCTAGAAGGTGTGCGCAGAAATCTAATGTAGAATATCAAATACACGTACAAATTGTCAGCAATCCACAAATGAAGCATTGAAGTGGCAACAGAACACATATGAGACTATCCATTGTCGTTCCAACCCACGTTTCCGTCCATAATTGGCATATTGCTCGTCGAAACTGTAGACTCGAGATGATGTCAGGATTGACCTCATTCTTGGCTGCTTTCTGATGACAGAAATAGAGTCGTGTTGGGAAAAGTGATCACTATAAGTTGGTGAAATACAGTAAAAGGCGAAATGGGTGTCGTTGTTATTTACTTAATTATTTTTAGCGAGGTCCATTTCTGGACTACTGTGGCTGTGCACCCTTGCCCCGAAAGTACCCATAGGTACCTCTGCGAAGACAGAATTGGCGACCCTCTTAATCATACACTATTCTAGGGGGCCATCCATACGTGGTCGCTTTGACTCTACGCATTCCTCCTACCACAGCTGCACTACTGAGCCCCAACATCCCTCCAACGTGGAAAAAGGTCTCTGCCAAGATTCTCAAGCCTCTCCACTTTGCGGGGGATCGTCATCAGCCTTGTGGCGGCTGCGGCGTACAGATTTGAGCAAGGTTGCCTTCGACTTTAATTAATTAGTGCGACGCTACCCCGCACTCCCCAGAATCTTTTCGTTGCGTTTCTCATTTTATTTTCATGGACTTCAAGATTACTCCAACAACCGTCTCTTCCCTGACATACCCATGGATAAATACATCTGTTCAACCTGGGATGTTCCTGACAAACTATATCGTGTGCACTACCCTGGAAGCCGAACGATCTTTTCTTCCCAACAAGGCTTTACAGCTTCGGATGTCACTAAAGTTTTCCACTCTGGTGAATTGAGTGAATTTAGAAAGGCCTTGGAAAAACAATTCACATGGAGGTGTCGAGATCCTCTACCATTTATATCTCTTTTCTCTGACGAACGGCACGCCGAGAATTGGGGCCGCGAGGAACCTTGGAGTGAGCACAAGGGTTCAGAACGCAATTGGGCTCTTCACGTTATCAATGGGGTCGAACTTGCGAAAATGACTCACATCTTCAGACTCAGCGACTTGGTGAAGAGGCTAACCCTGGATGTTCCCGAGCGTGCCAGACAACACATTCAGGGTGCCTTTATCTGTCTTCATCGCGTCCCTGCGTCGGCAATTTTGGAGAGCAGAACGCCAGCAGAAATCGAACACAGTAAGTACACTAGTGTAGATATAGGTAGGGTAAAACAACTGACAGACAACAGAACGATTGGACGCAGACACGTGGGACTATCTTGGAGATTACGGCGACAATGACAGCGACCGTGAGATGTTGCAAGAGAACTATAACTCCATTTTTGAGAAAAATATCGAGAACAACTGGTAACGGATAGGAACGACAGGGCAAGAAATCTACCTCAACGTCTTGCTCCTATTATATTTCTCCATATCAGAATTTCAGGTCATTTGGAATCTCTCAGTCGTGGAAACTATGCATGTAGATGGTGACTTTAGGCTGGAATGAGACTTATTCCCTCGGCCGAACGCGCTTGATCGGCAGGTTGCAACGTTGTAAGCATGCAAATCCCGTTGGTGGTTCCGCGAGTTTGGCGCTCAGCTGAGTCCGCCAGCCTCCTTCCACATCTCCAACGTCTGTCCCTACCTGACAACCTCACTCATGGCTGTCTCTCTCTGTTGGCCGACTACATATCCATCCTCCGGCGACGCTCATGATTCTATAGGAATCCACTTTGGAGGTAAGGCTTGACCAGTGCTGCAGCTTCTGGTGTAAGGTTGACTTCAACGCTCCGAACCGCGCAGGCGGCACCCATAGCGTCTCTAACGTCTTCATAATGCACCATGCTTATCGACGACCCCCTTGGCAGGGACAAATCCCCGGCCAGATGTGCGCACATAGCCAGGTAAGGCTGCCATGTTTCGATGAATGTCCTTTTTATCGATAGAGTCTTCCATGACGAGGACTTGCTGCACGAAGAACAGACTGTAGGTAAGAACAAACTGTCTATTCTTTCGGTATTCTCTCGATAATTTGAGTCGGCCTTGTCGACTGGCAGAAGAGCGAGGACGGACAATAACGTTGTTCGAGCAATCTGCCGATCTTCGTTGGTCCTCGAGAGCAGAATGACTTTTTCGCAGGTTATACACGCTAGGACGATGTGCGATTCCTAAGGGCCTAGCAACAACGGGTCACCCATCTCGGAGGTCGTGCTGCGGTGAAAGTTGTTAGTGCTGGAGTGTGTTTGGAGTACCTTGCCGTTGTGATTTGGTGTGTTGAGAATATTTTGGTGATTTGGTGAATCTGGCCGGTGCCGTCAGATGATTAGTAAGCAAATCCAGGGAGCCGCAGAAAACTCTGAGCACTCTTGACGGCCCCATGTCCTTGCCGTGGAATGACGTTGCAACTTCCTCCCTCCCCAAGGCCCCATCAAGATTGGTAGTCTTTATTTGCGTGCACGCTATCATGGAAAACACGCCTTTTGAAAGGCGTAACAGCGATCATTCTTTAAACTATGGAACCGCCGTAAATCCGACATCTGGTGGCCCGAGAGATTGCCAAGCCAGCGCCGGAGCCGAACAAGTCGAGCAGCCAAGCGGCGAACAACCATTACCACTTCTCCGACTCAGTGGATGGGACAGTGAGAAGCAATATGACAAGCACAACCCAGTGTGTATCCATTATGACTTTCAGTGGAAACTTTCCCAGCGGGAGAAGATCAGAGCCAGGCGTGTCATTTCAGACACAGATCCAGATCTCGTCCTGGCTCCGAGTGACTTTTGGAAGGTTAAGTTTCACCCCCGACTTAATAACTATCTCAAGGACGAGGACAAATTCCCAGAAGATCAATATACGTGCGAAGAAACAATTATCGAAGTCTCTGTCGAGAAAAGCCGCCGACGCGGCCTGACGAAACGATGCCCGAAGCTAGAGATCGATTGGCAGGAAGTTGACGAACACCTGGAAGGTCTAAGCGACTTGTTCAGCATGGGAAGGAAGATAACCCTCAGCATGGAGTTTGTTTACAAGGAAGTTGTTAGTGATTCTGCCACGGCGAAGGGCAAGAAAAAGAAGAAGAAAAGCGCGACAGAGGCTCAAAGGCTTCAGAGAGCTGCCGAAGCTGGTCTTTGGACTCGAGTCTACGAGCACTATCGTTGTAGAGCTAAACACTGCAAGCAAGGACCCCATTGCTGGCCGGATGAGCGAGGGCTTCACAAGAAGCTGCTATCAGGCCAGCTTGAAGAGATTGTCGGGCACATCAAAGAGACGATGAAGGAAGGCGAGACGGAGGAGGACGTCGACGTTCGCATCGAGATCCCACCCCACATAATCAAAAATATATTGGAAAACAATCGCAAGCGGAAGGCAGATGACTCCATTGACCATCGTCAATGTAAAGCACACGCCTCCTCCCATAACACATGTTGCAATACGGCCGAAATGCCTACTGTTGAGAAACTGGGGGATGTGGAAGGCGATAGACAAGCCATGCTTGAGGAGTATTGCAACTGGGGCCTGGCACAAGTCGAGAGCGAAGAGTGGAGACAAGCACTACAGATTGCAAATCAGGTTGCGATGCATCAGTTCCTAGAACTGAATACTATCTTACAGCATCCAACGGTGGTCGTTAAGCTTATGGTAAAGAACGAGGTAGCACCAGGTATCGCTCTGCAATTTGTGAGCAACATCAAAAAATTCCAGCGGGAGATGGGAAAGTCTTGAAGCACGAAGGAGGATATTTCTACAGGGTTCTTTCCTATTTGTTCTTGATTTTCTTAGAGTACTACGTAATAGATATTCCTGCGTGACGGAAGTGATTCTCCGCAATGTGTTCATCGTCACCTACCACATCGACGCACCACTCCAGAAACATTTTGAACTCCCTTGCAATGAAATCCTCGTTCTCGTGCCACTTCTTCTTAATGAACTTCTTGAGCACACTAAAGTACTCCTCAATAGGATTACAGGCAGGCGAGTACGGTGGGAGGAACTCCAATACTACTCCTGCGTCTCGACACATCTGTATAATCTTTTCTGAATGGTGCCAAGACGCGTTGTCCATTACAATAACAGATTTTGGCTCTGGGTATCTGCCACAGTGATGTAACAACTGGGCAATGAAGTCCTCAAACAAATCACAGTCTGTTGATCCTTGGTATACTCGCCTCAGCATGATGCCATCTTGGGCGTATGCTGGAAGAATGTGCCATCTTTTTCCGCGACTGAACTTTGTGACTTGAATTGGGGAGAACCCCTTTGGAGACCACCCCCAACGCCGGTATCCAGCCTTCCCATCGCAGCCAGACTCATCCACAAAGACAAGCTGGTCGGACTTGTACCGTGACATCCTATGTAGAAAGTAATCTTGAAGGTCGGCATCTTGTTGTTGTGCGATGCGTCGGATCGTTGTTCGCGTCCAGCTTATTGACCGCAGAGTCCGACCGATCGATCTCTCCGATATTCTTTTACGAAACCTGCGATAGAGGAAGTCTGCCATCTCGCATCGATACAGGTAAGGCTGTTTGATTAGTATATCACAGAGAGCGTCCTTCATAGGTGGTGTAATGCGGCTACGACGGCCGACAGTCTTTGTTCTTCGGACGTTGGGCATTTCGGACTGCTGTTGTCTCTTCAGACGACTTCTCTGGACAGCGCGGACGCTGCATGAGGCTTTTTTGGCTATTAGCTTGGTCTCAAACCCTTCTTTTAGCATTGCATTGATTAAAACATGCTGTGCAGCGTTCAGTTGTGGCGCCATGTTTGCTGACAAAAATGGATGACAGGAATGAAGGAGAGGGGACTGACGGAGGAAAATGCTGTAGTGGAGACAGTCGCTCGCCAATTCTGTTTCTGCAGGCCTGGAGCACTGCACAGTACGAAGGTACCTCCAGGTACATCTAGGGCAGGGGTGCACAGCCACACTAGTCCAGAAGTAGACCTCGCTAAAAATAATTAAGTAAATAACAACGACACCTATTTCGCCTTTTACTGTACATAATTTTTGTGGTTGTCACATAATGAAGAAATTTCGTACGGACAAAATGCATTACATAAAGCTGCTACTTGCGTCGAATTTGATTTCGTTACCTTTTAGTGAGGTAAACCAGACCTGAAAGCGGGATGTATGTTACTGGAGGTATTATCCACCAGTGATAATGGCGAAATCGGGTCCTCATTATTAGAAACAGGAATAAATTCTCGATCAATTCCAAGGCCACTTTGTTTCCAATGAATATGCTGGCCAACGCCCAACTCCTCCTTTACCTGGCACATAGGTTTCAACATATCAGTATTCCGACCTGAGGTTTCCAGCCGATGAGTTGCAATGTCAGCACCAGCGCAAGTTTCTCTAGCTGTAACAACGTCTAATCTTTGGCTTGAATCCTCATTGCGACTCTGGGCATCATGGTCTTGTGCAATGTTGCAGGCCTCAAAACACGTCGAGTCTTCGGCAAGCCTTCCCGGACGCTGTACAGTATCGACATCAGATGCCTCCTGCGATACTCTCTGCCGGAGCTCCAGTCCGACATCAAGAACACGATGCATAGCCTGGTCGATGCCTCTGTCTACAACTGTAGTCAAGACCTCCTCGGAAGTGTTTGCCCGGTGCCCAAGCTCTACATCTGAGGTCAGAATGGCATGCCAGTGATGGATCTGTCGCTGAAGGAAGAAAATCAAGAGGCCGAGAAGATCAAAGGCTGTGACAATGCCATACGGAAGAATGCGTTGCCTCCCCTCGTGTGTAGGCTTATACCAAAGAACTGCAAGTAGGAAACTAAAAATATATTAATATTTGAACCGTGATTAAGAGTCTATAGTATACTATACCTGCAACAAAGGTATGTGATGAAGATTGGATTTGATAGAGGCTTAGCCGCGAAGATGTGAATAGTTACATGGAAGAAGGGTACTATCGAGAAAACCACAACAATCCCAGCTATGAACGCGATAGTTCTGGAGGACGAATCAATAAGCCAAATAAAATAAATGCTGGCTTGGCTACTTAATTTAGCACCGTAAAAAAGATATAATAATGTGAAAGGGTCCATAGTTGGAAATGCGTGTGTCATGAAGCATGCACGACCTTCACGCACGATTATATGCAATCGATAACCAGAAGAGGTTTCAGGATTAGGTAGGAAAAATACTTACAAAGGTGCAAAAGCTTAATATCCCGCTATAGAACAGGGTGGAGCAAGGGTGCAAAAGGTAAACAACCTGGAATGCGAGGGCGAATCAGGGTGTTCGCCAAGCTCGGAACGTTGCCTCGCCCGGCTGACGCAGATCATCTTGACGTAACAATTTTGCACCCTTAATCGAGCGGTTGGCAGAATCAGCACTACTTCTGGCTTGGTAGCAGAGCATGAGATTCCAAACCATACATTCACAGAAGTGTGAACATATTACGCATGACAAGAGCAATCCAGAAATAGATAGCGTGTGTGGCGGTAAATCGTTTGAACCCAACAACTTTCTTCACTTCTTTGAGTAATTCTAGATGCTGAATCCAAAATAACAGCTGCTAGAGTTACCAAAAGGCAGTTAGGAACGGCATATTAAGGATGAGATTTCCCTCAGATCATGTTCCCAAAATGATCCAATACAATTCGTTTGCCGCACATCTTCACTACTTCCATTCAGCCGCAACAGTCATCACCTTGTGCACTACCCAAGGCATCTGCTAAATCGCAAAGACCTCCGTCTTGACTTGTGTCTCTGCTTGACATCAAGCTGCATCATCATAATGTACAAAGCGCTCGAGCTCCATGGTTTAGAAGACGTCCCTGTCGCGCAGGTGGGCAAATGGTCCGAGGAAGAGATAGAACAAGTCAATATTGATATCCTCCAGAGGGTTGTAGCTATGCAGCGTTCAGAAGTTGGTGGTGTACAAAAGGTTAGCATCTTAAACTGTCATAGAGTCTTATTATAACATAGTGGCAACAGAGACCCGGAGCCGCTCGGCGAACCAAACAAGCTCACAAAAAAAGTCGCAGAGAATACGCCCAAGACAATGATATCAGAGATATTGGAATACAAATTCATAGGGGCCACGCCGAAAGCTCGAGCTCCCATGATGCTGACCAAGTTGGGCCTTCTACACACAATACACCTCCCATTATTATTTCCTCTGCTAGGCCATACATTATTGTAGGTCTGTTTACCTCTAAATCCAGTGCACCCTAGTTTATTTTGGCTCATATAATATCTCTAGGCCAAGGCGAAATATCTAAAATGAATCTTCGAAACTACACAGATGCCGAATTAAATCGCAACCATGCTCTACCACATGCCAACACGCCTCCAAACTCTCCTCAGATCATTCACTCTTTTTCATCGCCTTGTGCGAACTCGAGGGGTTCCCTGAACAACCAAGGGGCAATTTTCATAGTCAGTGAAGCGCTATCAAGTCTTCAGAAGCCAGGAGATAGGCATGCGGAATGCCAAAATAGCTCAACAGAGAAGGCCTCCGTAAACACGACTCAACATTTAACACAGCATCAGAGCGATAATATCTCTGCTGCAACATTGTCCACAACCAAACGATTGCCAATTGGAGATTTACTCAACAAGACCGAGCCCGACGAACATGCAAAACCGCCGCAGCTAACGTCCAGTGGACTTCCGGTTACAAATACAAGTCTAGAAAAGTTGCAAGATGGAGTACATATCGCTCTCCAGCCACACATTCAACTCTCAACGTCTTCCAGGAGTGATCTCTCCAAAATGGCGTCAAACCTAGAAATTCCACCTCCAAAGCTAGCTTTGGTGCGTGCTTCCGATAACAAGTTGGTTCCTGGACCGAGAAGATATAGAATGCCACTAGAAACGAGTTTTATCGCTCAGAGACTTGCCATGGTGGGGAAGATTCTTATTACGAAGAGCTACACACCAAATCCAATCGTCACGCTATCTATTAATCCTCTCTTGTCCCAAAATTCACCTGAATTCTTTCGCTTCTACTCGCAGACCGCGGGCGCTGGCGACGTATCTGTGCTTCACTTTGGTTTGCCAGATGTGACATGGCAAACTCATCAGATCCAGAGCATCTCTTGTGGTGATACTCAGGCCTTCTGCGCTCTAAAACAGACTATCTGGGATTATTTCTGTACATTCTTAAATAAGGGGCCAGTACTGGCAAGCTTCAGGGTCGTGGTGGATGCTCCTACTCGCAAACTTGCAGATCATAAATCTTGGAACGGACCTGTACACCAAGAACCGGCAGCAATCAATCCAGAGTTGGGGCATTTCCCCCAGTCATACCAGGGGGCTGTGTCCAGTGCCCAGACATCAAACTCCCAGAAGGCTTTGCCTACAAGATTCCGGCCAACTCTTCGGGGCAGCGATGTACTTGCACTGAGACAGAGTAAACATGTGACCACAAAGTTTTCAACAGCTCCTGCCAGGAAGGTCGCTCTTCCGGTGTTGCTTAATAGACTGGCCTCTTTGCAAATCGCACCGGCACCTCAATATCAACACCCATTGCCAATTTCGCGAGCTACAACTTTGAGGCAGGACAAAAAAATTAGTGAGACACCTTCCACTGCCCAAATCGCGGTTCGCATCCAAGAAAACGAACATAGCAGGTTCAGCCGCCTTTACAGCAAGAGCATTCTACTCTCGGAGGTAACATCAATGGATTTCTTCACCTGGTTCGCCAGCAGCACAGATTATAGTTACCCCTCTGGACCGCCGGAATTGAAGTTCATCTTGAAAGATGCACTACCAGAACCAAAGTCAGCTAAGATTAAAAGAGGGGACGAGGCAAATTTTCAGTCTATGAAAGAGGACATCAAGCCGCACTTTGAGCGGGCCAAGGCCCTGATGCCCGAGTTAACCGAGTTTACTATTCTGGTTACAGTTCCTGGGTGGAGGGTCGAGCAACCAAGTGATGAATGATCAACTGACACAAAAATAGACACGATGGGTTTGGATTCTTTTGCATTCGACCAGAGTTGAAGGTGAATCATTCGGATATTTGACACTTGTTCTGCTTGTATTTGTGCATATTGGTACTTAAATTAAATCCTACTATTATTGCGCTCTGCAAGAGTGCCGCGAGCGAGCGAACTGTTTTTTTGCCCTGTGCCGTGAATGACCGATCTAGCACATCTTCTCCAAAACTGTCAGTCATCCTACCGATTCAGAAGCAGCCTGAGCACTGGCGCCGAAGCGCCGCAAGTTACTGTTGCGCCACTTTCTACCTGCGTCATTTCTGGACAAGTAAGGAGTTGGTCCCCGAACTCCAGGTGGCTGGACTATACCATTTACCTCCGTCTAATTCTTACATTCTCTCTGATCATCTCACAACTTTGCAGCAAGACTCTATGCCAGTACAGGCTGCCAAAGTTGCAGAATCTGACACAAATTTATCAGGAAATCCGTTTTGGTTCCTCGCAAGGTTTCTGCTAGCTGGTCATTTGTTGTAAAAGTCTGGAGAAAATCAGCCCTAAGCCTTCTAGATGTTTACTAAGTGTTGAGGCCAATACAGCATCAACCAGATTTTGTCGCCCGTGCCCACTAATGGCGTTACCCAATTATTGAATCTGATCAGCTAGATCATAAGCATTATTATGCATGCCTGGGTCACTTTGGCCATGTTATTTCTAGAACCAGGTCTTGGTACAAACAAGGGTGCAAAAAAAGTGTACGGAAAAGGCGCAAGAGGTGCAAAAGTTTTTTGCAGAACAAAGGTTTTATTACTGCGAGCCACAAAATGTGGGGAAGTGCGACGATTGACAGAAGTAGGAAGCTGCAACCGAAATGGGATGAACGGCCCTGTCGCGCTTCTTCTTTTCTTGCCAATCGAAATTAAGTTGTTGAATTTCTCTACTCAATAAGCTCTTTCACCCTAAAGAGTTCTTCCATATGTTGTCACACATTACCGCAGTGGAGGATTTTTTGAGGTTGATGTGGACACGGCTTCCATGTTACTGTTCACAGCCCACCCTGTGTACAGCCTCCTCAGGAATGCCTCTGCTAGAGGTTCATATTGTAACACGTAATGTCTTCATGTGCAAGAACTATAACCACGGCCCCCTGAAATTTGCAGCACAACTTACCGACAATGGTCATTTCCTGCCGCGCTTCCCCTATATCTCCTTGAGGATTTATATCATAGCGGCTAAAATTGATAACAACCCCGCGGTTATCCCTAAACAAGCACATGTCAGCACGTTCCTTCGCACCATGAGACCCGAGAATCTGGTTCAGCCGCTGAAATGATACGCGAAGAATGGGTCACCGAGGACTAGTGCACGCACCCTATTGGAGAGTTGTAGCCGCCCAGAATGCTTCCTGCATTAGATGGCCTTTAACTTTGTACTCGAGTTTGTACTTTCACGAGAAAGGAATTGGAAGAGACCGGAAATCATGACACTGAGGGCACTTACATGATCTGGTAACGTGATTAATCCTAATTCTAGTAGTGCTCAAAGAAATTTTGAAAGTACCGAATTCCGCGTTATGGCGGAAGATAATTTCATGACTATACCTGCTAAGTAATGTGATGCAGAGAGTGATCGTATTTCGTACAGAAAGCCATTTGTCGTCAATTCCATTCTGCCCTCTTCTCCTTCTTCTGATCATATTATTCGATGGCGTCATACCGTATATATTCTCCACCCTGGTTTTGCACCCTGGCTGCACCCTGGTTTTGCACCCTGGTTTTGCACCCTGGTTTCGCAACCTGTTCGTCCGTGACCCTTCCTTCAGGAAGCCGAAGTGTACTTATCGCGCCAGAATCACTTGGCGCACGTGGTTCTGCCTTAGGGCGGGTCCCCGATCGCGCTCAAATGTCAACTTCCGCGAACACTTAAAACTATCTGGTCGCTTAATTCTGTAACAGGAATATAGAAGCTTTGGCATTCGTATCTATTCGTACTTCTCGTTATTGACTACCCAAAAAATTTGGGCGTTTGCGAAGAGTCAGTAATGTAATATCGCTAATGGCACTGCTAAGGGGTTGGAAATTGAGGTCACTTTTCGACCATCTGAATTGAGTTTCTCGCGATCACTAAGCCTTGGTATCCGCAATTGGTTTGTAGCTGCAAGTTCGCTCGGTACGAACTACAGTGTTAATTCGCTGATATTTTCAAAGAGGGTTTGTGTGCCAAGTAGATGAAGGTCCAACATCGACCATCATTCTCCGTTTCCCAAAAACCAACAGCACTAAGTGTTGGTGGCTTACTCTCTTTGAATGTATTGGTCTACGTTGGGTCAACGTTGGGTCAATCGCAAATCATAATCAAAACAAATTGCTCACTATTCTTCATGTTATGAATGCCGAAGTAGTTTCGTCGTCATTTCTCAATTGCGAAACGAGCTGAAGCAGAGGTAGCTGTGATAATATCAAAGGTCAATGAGTAGATGCCATATTCTATAATGTCTGAAGCGACATTTAAGGCATGGGTAAGACTTTCGTCGGCTATGACAGGCGGCATAGGTAAGACTTCAGTCGGCTATGAAGGACGGCATGGGTAAGGCTTTCGTTGGCCATGAAGGAGGGACGGCTTTGCCAGTGACTGGTGTGATGCCCAACCTGCTGATAGTGTTTGAAAGAGTCTTGACGCCGCAGCCGACAGTCTTGATAAATGTTTTTATTGGAGGATGACTATCTATAAGGTTCAGACTATTTACTTGCAAACTTCTTGAATCGTAACTCGCTTTGTTGGTAATAATCGACGCTGATCTCCGTGCGCGGACTTAGGCACTCTTCATGAATAACCGTTTCGGTTTGGTGCTTTGCCAGATCTTTAAGCAGGCCATTACCGTCAGACTGGATTGTATGTAAACCCCACCGTCGTTCATTTATATTTCAACGGACAACATCTACCTTGGCGACCATCACCATGGCAAACTCTGACACAACTGTTCAGCCAGTCATCCCGAATTCGATGGAATTCTTCCATCCCGATGGACAAATGTGTCTTGAAACATCAACAGATGGGATATCTGACACAACTGTTCAACCAGTCAGCCTGAACATGGACTTCGACTTCTGTCTCGACGGATATCGGTTCCTGGAGACAACCGACAAGATATTTGACACAGCTGCCCAGTCAGTCGGCCCTAATTCGATGGAATTCTTCTGTCCCGACGGACAAATCGACACAATAACAAAGGGGACGCACTTGTTGGACCCCGATCTTCATTCAGATCTCTTCGAGGATGATCTACTTTGGCGACACAACATAGCACCAGATATTATGTCCGATAACGCTTCCAACTCTCAAATGTTAGGTTCTGTTAGACTTGGAAGATATGCAATGCAAAGTTTCGAGACTTGGAAATCGAAGTGGGATGATAAGATGCTACTGGTACAATGGAAAGACGAAGGAAAAGATCGGGATTCCATTACAAAGGCCTACATAAACATGGGAATACCTCGGAAATACAACACATGGAAGTCAGATTTGCGGAGAACCAGGATTGAGGTCAGTCTATTCGCCTTGAGATATTATAAGATAGAATCTGATTCTTGACAAAACAGATCGAGGCACTAGGCAAGGCAGCTGCAGCAGACCGACAAGGTGAAGCAAATCGTCTAAGAGATTTGACGTCATTCTACAATATAAACGATGCAGTCAAGGTTGACTTTGATGATATTTGGGAGCGCATATCACAATCTATGAAACTTCATGGAAGTCAAATCGAGTGGTCGTCACACAAAGTCAGGTACGCGTGGAACCATGGTGTTTCGGAGTTATTCCCAGATATTATCTTACCTGAACGCACATTATCTTGTGCCACTCTCGTTTGACTCAAGCGAAGTTCTTAGTCAACTGTTGGTTGACGGGTCAAACCTGGTAATGTAAATTGTGTTACAAAATTTGACGCAAAAAAAAGTTCTAGGTTCCAAAGGTAAATCAAAAACCCCCTATCCCTTCTTGCAAAGAATATCGCTGACTGTGGCCGAAGTACATTACTAGGGCAGCCGGCTGTTGAGAGAAAAAGGCGGCGATTCCTCGCGGGTGACTCCACATCGAACCTTTCAGGCGTCTGAATCGCTGGCTCAACATAAAGTTCTCCAGTATCACAACCCTTCAACCTATTCACGTCCTGCTTTGATACCAAGAATGGATGCTTGCTGGAAGGATGCAAGAGTATAATGGCAGAACTGGCTGCTAGTCGTAGCTACTCTTTCGAAAGATGCGCCAAGAGTAGCTGCTTGTTGGAAGACGTGCAAAAGTGTGATGGCAGAACTAGCTGCTTCTACAAAAGATGTGATACCAAGAATAGATAGATACCTGCTAGAGGGTGTAAGAGTGTGATGGTGGGATTGGCTGGTCGTTGAAGTATTATGGCAGCAGAATTGGCTGCTTGTTGGAAGAAGTGCAAAAGTTTGATGGAAGGACCGGAACCCGGCCTTGGGAACGCCAATCGCATTTAACATGGCTTTTAAATGAATGTTATTCTCCCCTCAATTTACTGATCATTCCGCTACTCTCTCCCTCATGGATCCCCAAAGTAGGCCACTGAGGAAGGTAAAACCATTCTACTTCGGCGGTATTCAATATATCACGTCAGCACACTCAGCAACCACTGGGCCACCGAAAGTGAGACGGTTGTTGAGAATCGACTTCAAGAACCCGAGGGATGATTATAAATTTATACAGAAGCTACAATCAAACCAGGGCACGCTCGTAATTCACCGGAAGAATCGCCTTCACCTTGCTGTCATCCGCGAGTCGTTCTCAACAACTCCATTGCAGATGCTCGAGGTATTGGCCCAAGTTCAACATCCCAATATCGCCGATATCCTTGATGTTTACTTTCACGACAGCAAGCTATGCATTGTAGGCGAGCATCTAGACGTCTCTCTGCTCGATCTTGAACTTAAGCGGTTGGTCCCGGAGGAGTGGGAGATAGCAACTATTATTGCGGAGGTGACTGACCCTAGTTCGGTCGCGTATCATGAGATTAACTTGAATTGTGTAGGTTATCAAAGCGATGACTTATCTCTTAGATACCTTGCCAACTTGCAAACTCCACATTGACAGTGTGAGACTGTCACTGCAGGGTGATGTCAAGCTGGGTATGCCACCCCATGCTAATAACTCCCCGTGGCTAATCATTCAGTCCCTGATATGCATTATGAAAGCCCACAAGAGACTTATACTGCAGACCATGAGTATAATTCGGCATTTTTAGCTGGGATACTGGAAGTACTCATGTCGCACGGCACGTCGAGCGATAAAGACTGGTCCCAAGAAGCTCTCGAGTTCTCGACAATTCCAGCTTCAGACTCTTTGGCGCCATTCATGAACGTGAGTGTCTTCATGTAGCGTCTTCGGCCCACTACTGATATGTCAAAGCATGTTTTCTTGAGCAAGGCAGTGTCTTCGTCTAGGCTGGTTCCACGGGTCCACTTGGCAACGCGGATATTAGGCTGTCAACCACAAGTTTATCCTGAAGGGGAAGGTTCAGCGATTTCCCTATCCGAGCCGGCAACCGCTACATGACCAAGGCTAGTTATCCTCTACATGGAACACCTCAGAATATGGCGAATCTCTATTTAGCACATCTATTATTGTGGGTTAGAACGAGACCTGGTACGATTTATCTCAATTAGCATATCAACATATTTAATAGAATTTGAACATCTCCCGCATCACAAGCACCACAAAGCGAGATTACCAGTAATAGGCCTTAAAACTTTTGTCAGAAACTATATTGCCATAATTGATTAATTGAGTCTGTTATTATGAGTGTACGAACCCCCGACAACTGACTTGTCACTTAAAAGCTTCCTTGGCTTGTAAATCTACATATATACTACAGACAGCCCTTATCCAGCACTAGCAGCAAGTATTACCTAGACAAGATCCTCATCATTATATCAACTTTTTTTTTGACGCTTCCATTTTCCATTTGAGATTCTGCAACACCAACTTTAGCCTCTCCAGCGTTGGGATGCACTCTGGTAATAACAGTTCCTGCTCGTGGAGCACCAATTCCGAGCTTCGAAGCATCTTCAACCAACTCTCTCATGTTAGCAGTTATCAGTGTTATTAGTTGAGAAATCGCCGGGTGGTTAAGGGAGAATTACGATTTGAGAAACTAAGGCGAATGTATTTAAGCGAAATCTTGTTGTCTTAATTATTTCTATCAAGCAATTAGTGCTTTCTACTTTGTTATGTCCCACGCCATTACTTTGTCTTGATCTAAATGTCCCTCACTATTAAGCCGATTTCCTCCGCATGTTCCCAAACAGTTCTCCAACGCTTTGCCATTATAAGCAGCCCAGGCGAGCACCCTTTCGACCCAAGACACGTATTTCCTTTCCTCCATCCTTGCGACCCTGCACATACAGGAGTTTTCTAGAAAGCTTTCGGAGGGTCTGGTTTTGGCTCCGTAAATAGTGTGGAGTTACATCAAGCTTTTCGTCAGCTAGTCTCCAGTACAAAATGCACTTAGTAAAGTGAACTTTGTTGGATATTCACCATGGATTCCAAAGCACAGGCCAGCCAGCCAGAAAATATGGACTGGGAATCTCACCAAGCTCCATCACCAAGCGATCGCCCAACTTCAAGCGTATACAGTGACGATGTGTCCATCATGACCTACCTCATTCACAAAGTTTCGGAGGAGATAAGGACACAAGAATACGAGACAATTGCTTCATTTATGAGAGAAAATCAGGCGCTCGAGGAGGAACTTGCACGTCACCAGCAACTATGGGATAAGACAATCATTTTGGCGAATGAAGTCATAGAGGCAATCACAACAATCAGAAAGAGTCTCATCACGGTTGATACAAAGGTGGCAGGTGCGGAGAAAGACTGGTTGGCATTCTGGGGGATCTATAGAGAGTTTTTAGGAGAGCATCAACCCTGGATCTAAGAAGCGTCGTTGGCCAAGAACTCGAACCCGTTATAATCGAGATATGGCTCTGAGTACGATTCTGGAGCTTGCGATGCCGGCGGAGCGTAGAGGGGCTGTGAGGGGAAAGGTGCTGGAGGCTGAGTGCTGTTCGGACCTTGGTATGTCTTCTGAGCATTGGAGAACATCGGTGGTTGATTGAGCTGGGGAGGATTGGAACCCTGCGGTTGAGATGAAGCTCCGGTTGATGGCTGTGAGTTCGACGGCTGTAACGCCATTTCCAGAACACCTCTGCCAATAACCTCAAATCTTTCCATAGTACCGACCATTGTTGCAACGCCCCCTTCCACTGTCCTAGATCAAACTGTTAGAGAGGGGGTTTTTTTCTTTTTTTTTCAAAATGAAGACGGAAGCGGTACTTCTTGATTTGTTCTGCCCTACACTTGAAATCAGTCAACCTCTAGAGTAAGTCGAAATACTTACATAGTTTGCAAATCATTGAGGGCCACACATAACTCATCCTGTCGTCTCTTCACGTCCTCCAGGACTTGAAAATATGGCGTGAAGTCGGCAGGACTTCGTAGAGGCTGTCGGTGCGGCTGGGGCCGAGGCCGGGACGGAGAGAGACGCGGTGGTATCGGGCGTTGAACTTGGATTGTGGGATGTTGAGGACCGCCCTCGACGCGCTGGTTCCTAGACTCACCCCACTGCTTGTACATACGAAGAAAAGTCGCAAAGTCGGGACCCTCGCTTGCGGTTGACATGTTGTCTGAAAGGAAGACGTACCATGGGGCAAGGCTCTTTGTCGCACGGCGCTGCTTCCTACCTTATACGATATTCGTTTTCAATACCTTCAATCGTAGGTACCGTGCACAGCCCGATCTCCTCGTCTCTCAATTGAGAGTAGTTCTAAACCAGGTGACATACATGCAGATCATTTTCAACTTCATAGAGCAATTACTGGGAGCCAAATGTGTACAACGCCAAAAACTGGGGCATCCCCTGTGTACCTGAAACCGGGATCGGCGGCCGCCGGCCATTTGTAAGCGACAAGCGCCCTAACATCATCGCTCCAAAAAGTTTCCCATCAGCGATTCTGAATCCCGCTTATCCTTGATGGTGAGAGCCAGAATCTCCTCCCACACCAAAGAAACACCCAAATATAGACGCATCACCACAGCCCCAAAGTTTTCTGTCTGGGTGTGGAAGCCAGAACCTCCTCCACACTACAGAAGAATCCAATTGTCAAAGTAAATATCTTCGTCTGGATGTAAGATCCAGAACCTCCTCCACACTGCGGAAGAGCCCAATTATGGACACATTTTCAAAGTCGCAAGTGCTTTTGCATTGATGGAGATGCGTACCGTTGCGCTCTCTGGGTTGGCGATGCCTCCTTTTGCAATTTACGGAAACCATAATTTGCACTATTTAAGGCCCACACAAGACCCTTGAGGCCCTTCAACGATTATCACCACCCAAAACATCATTACACTATCAATCAATCATGTCCTCACCAGAAGAACCGACCTTAATGGGCGCTGTTGGTGGCACTCGCCGGTCCACCCCAAGACCAGAGGTTAAATTATTTGCTAAGATCCCAAATTACGAGAATCGAACTGACCTACTTAGGGTTCCGGTGCGCAGGCTACAGAGCTTCCAGCGGCTCAGCGGATCGAGGTCTTGAGAGCAGAGAACGACAATCTCCGTATTCAACTCGACGAAGCGCATGTACGACTTCTCCATTCTCGAATCGGCCACCAATCCGAGGCACAAGGCCGTCAATCCGAAGCGCAAATTCGTCACATCTTACAAGGGGGCCTCGACGCTATACAGCAGACATACTTCAAGCTTGCGACGAGCTACAAATCTAGACTCAGCAATTACGACGCTGAGAAAGTCACACTTCTAGAGGATATCCGAATTGCCGATGAGCTTGCCGCAAGCCAAAAGCAGTTGATTGAGATGTATGAAGCCAGAGATCGACAGCAGCATCAACCTGCGTGCCATCTTATTGAAGGTGGCCCGCTGCTGTCCCAATACAATGATCATAACCAATCCTCCCAATATCTGACCTACCAACTACCCCGCAGCCAGGAGTTCAACATAGATCCTACGCGCCTCCACACTCTAGATGATCTCGATTACAGTATTGGATCCCCCCTCGAGCCATGTACTACAGAGGCGGTCATGTCCACACCGGTCGCTGCATCCCAATCGACGCCACATCCAACACCCACCGTGCATGATGTTCCAGAGTCCAATTATACTAACAGCGACGGAAACAAGAGAGGACTGGAGGATGAGGGCAATGAGGGTGTAAAATCCAACAAAAAGCGCAAGATTAAGTGAGCGCCATGGTCAAGGGTGGATGTGGCTGTTGGCTGTTGTAGTATATGACCTTGGTGTGTTTTGGGGTTTCGTAATACATTAGTTGTATGACAATTTAAGTCTTCTCAATTTTCTCACAGCAAGTGACTTTCTTTACAGTAAGTGACTTCTTGCTGGCAAGTGAAGACAAAGATGGTCAGCCACGATACATGGTAGCTAGTGGCCATGCCTGGGTAGAATGTGCTTCAAGGCCATTTCTGGCAGCCTCTTTTTCTTCTGCCTTCCTTCCTATAATGCTGTCAAGTCCTCCCTTCTTGTATCTTAACATCTGTGAGTACAGCATCTGGAACATTGATACCCTGTACATAGTTTACCATGAACTCTGATCGTCATACAAGTCGTCCTCGACGGCTCAACCCACGCGCTAAGCCTTTCTCAAACGGACCACCTCCACTGAGCCCAATTGATAGGATCATCAGCCTCCACCATGGCTCGACTATAGCAATTGAAGCAACACCTCAGCGACTACAGGCGTCGAAGCAATTCCCAGTTCCCAGCTTACCAGAGAGGATCGAGCAGCTACAGAAGCAGAATAGCAGCCTTAATCACGAGATAACATACTACCGAGAAATGGAGCATTGCAGGAAGGAGTTTGAAGATGAGGTAACACTTGTAAAAGAGAAGCTAGATAAGGCGCTGGCCAAGTTGGCTGGGAATCAGCAGCGAATTGGTGATGAATGGAGTCAACTAAGGCAAGGGTCATGAGTAGAATAATGTTCAATCAGCTCGAAATTGGAAACGTTGAATGGGCAGAGGGATCAAGCTGGCAAATTTCAATGGCAGGCCAATCATCATTGTGCACATAGCCCTTAGAATTCGCTTGGTGAATACACGATTTTAATTTCCCTCATCTCTTGTGACTATGCTATGATCATATCAACTGGCACTGATAGTAGCCACTGAGTATTCACTCTCTATAAATCACCCAAACCAAAACTTAACGCAATAGTGCCACGAAAGAGATGCTGTATTTCCCAAAACGACGCAAATCAAAATCTGTAGGCCTACCCTTTTGGCCGCCATTCTTGGAGGTGGATTGGGTTGGAAACACCATCAGACCAGAAGGCGACATGTTTCCAGACGTCATTCTTGCTTCAGAAACGTGCGATATTGTGGCAGAACAAGGGAAACAGAGGGGATTTTAGATCAGCTGACAAATGCCCAGAAATAGAGTGGTTTAGGGAGTGGTGTTGATGGCAAGGCCAAGAAACGGGCTTCTGCTCTGAGATCGAGAATAGACTGAGGTGGCTGATGAAGTCCAGAAATGGTGTATACTCTGCGAAGGATGCTTGAAGGTATGGGTGGAACTAACTCGTGCATAGAGATCATGAAATAAAGTGGGTTGAAAAGTCAAAAACCCGTTTCTGGTTAGATTCAGAAAAATGGTGGTGTGGTAGACAAGTCAAGAAACGGCTTCCGCTTAGACCGTGGTCTTGAAATAGAGTGGTATGGGTGACAAGGTCAAGAAATGGCTTATAGATTGGAAGGCAGGCGTTCAGAGATAGTTATATTCATGCGCCGCGTAAGAACTAAGAAACTGGATAAGCTAAAGAAATGGATCACAATCTCTGAGGACTGAGGAACGCATTGCAGAGAACATCAAAACAGCGTCTTTGTTTCAGTCACAAAAGAATCACAAAGCGCATGCACATTAATTGCTATCTAGGAGAGATACACAACCACTATCATTATGCCATCACGCCGTTCTCAGATCAACGCGACCAAAGTACGCGAGGAACGCAAAAAACGCCAAGAAAAATTCACAAAGAGGACCAGGAGCCTCTTCAACAAAACCAGACTGCTGGCAAAAGACACAGATGCCTGGGTTGCCCTTGTCGTTCGTGATAGAGCTGGCCGCGTCCAGTCATTCAGGTCATCAGACAGTCCTTATTGGCCTCCATCCATTCAAGACCTAATGGCAAGTCGACACCGTCCAAGCCCAACCATCTTATGTACTAACTCGTGCCAAAGAAGACCCATTCATCAGGAACCCATAAGTTCCTCGAGAAGCATGCCATATCTGGTTGCTGGAAAGTGTTGACCGAAGAGGAAAGTGATATGGGTCTGGTGGATAGTGATGCAGAGTCGGTCGAGGAAGATGTTCCAGCAGTCAGTGCAATACCCGTTGAGAAGGAGGCTACGCTAGACAGCACTATATTAGTCGATCAAGGCCATGTGGACGAGGACGCCGAGGTTGGGGTACACGCACCCAGGAACACTCCAATCGAGACTTTTACTGAAGAGCTGGCGGTTGAGCCGCTTGGGGGGTTGGTTAGTACACCAGTACTCCAACTCACAGACTTGGAAGGAAAATTAGATGATGTTGGGCAATTGGAAGCTGCAGCTAAAGAATCCTCGGAACAGAGAGTCGACCTATCTGTAAACGATACAGTACTCCACTCAGGCATGCCGGATGACACTATGTTCAAATTCGGAGAACCTGACGATATGACAATCGACGTGATTGAACAATCGAATAACACAACGACTAGCATAGTCGTAGGCTCTCACAATACGACTGCTCCTAATGTTAGGGACTTGGAAAAGGTACCAGATGTGCCTGATGAGGCGATGGCGACCGACAGACTGATCACGGCAAAACTAGATCCGCCGTCAACCTTGGAATACGACATGATGCAATTTGATACCACAGAAGCGAAGATCAGGGATACCAGGGGGTGTGATTCAATGGAAGCTGATGCGCTTTACACGCTGAGCCAGAATCACAATCCTCCATCATCTGGAGGTCTCAGCAAGTGGCAGGTGGTAGATTGGCCGAAGATGGATCCAAAAGAACTGCTTCAGAGCTGGAACTGGGTGTTTCAAAATAGACCTCACCACTAAGCGATACAGCCGCGCATGTCGGTCTCCTGTTGATGACATCTTTCTGGTGAAGGAATTGTTCGTTTAGAGCAAGGAAGAAGTTTCTGGTAGATCGATGGCCTGGGTTGCATGAAATCCACTTGAAAGGGTGTATCTGTCAGCGTTTGTATCTGCATCGTACCAAGAATAGACAGACTTGAACATTCCATATCTTCCTATTTTTGAATCATCTACTCCTCCTTGTCATTGTGATGTAACTATTAAAATCCAGCACTCTACAGTAGGGTGCAAAAAGTTGGTACGGGTGCAAAAGTTTATATAAACTTTTGCACCCCTGCTGTAAGTCAGTGATGTCTGATTGAGAAATTCCCACCTCTGCCAAGTCGGAAGGTGTGAGTACCCGCACCCAGTAGTAACCTAAAGCTAAATAAACATTCACCACCATCGCGTTGTTCCCCCACACTCCCAAGACTCCCTCCCACATCTTCCCGATGACTAGTCGGTCTGGCAGTCGTAAAAGGCATATAGGAAGTAGCCATCCGCAAGCTCAAAGTAATTCCCACAAACCATGAATCCATTCACCTTACTCTATTTCATCTACGCTGCCAAACTGAGCATCCAGGCCAGTACTTACTTTATCTGGCTTGTTGATCCATCCTCTAGAACGATTGCATTCATAGCCGCGGCCGTCGCAGTTCTTACAGTACTTCCCTTCTTCCATGTAATCGTTCACGTCTTCTCGGCCAAGCCTCTATCAAATCCGATCTTCATTGCATACCTCTGTTTTAGGTGCGACAGCTCTCTTCCGTAGCGGTTCGACTACTGATACCTCTTAGCTTCCTACTCGCAATCCTCTGGTATAAGCCTACACAGGATGGTGAGCAACGGGTTCTTCCATTCGCGATTGTTACAGCTGTTGATCTTCTCGACCTCTTTATCTTCCTCTTTCAGCGACAAATAGGCCATTGGCACAGCGTTCTCACATCGGATACAGAGCAAGGGCATCTCATGGCGGAAGCTCTCGACGAAGCTTCAGGTACACTAGTGGGCCCTAGACTGCAACCCTCTCAGAATGATATGCGCCGACTTCAGATATTGCGGGAGGCGGGCTATGATAACTATGCTGTCAATCGTTCTGGGAGACGAGCCAAAGACTCGACATGTTTTGAGGCTTGCAATGTTGAGCAAAGTTCCAGACTAGATGGTGGTGAGCCTGGGGAGAGGTTTGCTGGGGCTGTGTCTCAACGGCTTGAAAGTGCCGAGTGGGATTCTAGAATGGTAGAACCTGTACACCAGGAGATGGAGGAAGTTAATTTGGAGCCGTACAATTACCAGAGACAAAGCGGATTCTTTACTGATCTCCGCGCTGGTTCTGAGATCGAAGATCCACATTCGCCACTCTCGTCAACGAACATCATCTCTAGTAATATACGCCGCGCCCCTAGTTGGCCTAAACCCTCCCTGTCACTGTTGGTAACGGAATACGAAGGAAATCGGATTTGAGGTATTGTTTTTGGAGTTTATTTGTCCTATTCTTCTTCAATCATTTCTGAATTTACAGTACAAGCTATCCAAAATAAAAAGCCAAGTGACAATTTCGTATGCTACTCCTATTTCACAACGTATAACTTTAAAGGCGTTGGTAGCTAGGCTTCGTCCCAAATATTACTGGTGGTGGTATTCGCTCCAAAAGATGATGCGGAGGAGGCCATCTATCTCCAATGTCTTCTGCTGGAAGCTCCGCACATGCGGGGTATGCCGGCGATAGAGGAAGTTCTACTGCGATGATGTCGAAAGACCGTTGATGTCGACATGTGCAAGTATGATAGTAGTGATGGACCTCGTAGATCATGATTTCTGAAGTGGGAGGAAGCCGCTCCTTCTGCCTTTCCTTGTCGATGCACCTTCGGCATGTACCGCGAGGTGGAGGAGGCTCCTCAGGAGGATGTCTTAAATGGTACGCGAAAGACCTTGATCTTCCACAGGTGTTGCATTTGTATCTCGACGGCTTTGTGCTGCGAGTGGATCTCGTCCTCCCCATTACGACTTTATCTTCTTGCTCTTCTACCAGTAATGATTTTGACATTGCCTTGACAGTTTCCCACTGTCAGTGCAATAGTAATAGACCTATTGTTAAATATGAAAGGTTGAGTGCCATAATTGGCTTTGGCTCACAAGTGGCTCCACGCATGATCCTGGGCAACCAACTCAAAAGCAGCTGCAACGAGGAACGAATAAAAGCTAGCTTCCCAGGGGTCGCAATTAGAGTTGCCAAGCTCTCTCCTCTATGGGTTCCGTTTTAGTTTATTTGATTATTTTGTTTCATTAGTTATTGCTTCCAATATTCAATCAACATGCGGTACTGTAAGCACACGCAGTGGCTTGGCTTAGCCGTGAACGATGGTGACGTTCTACTTCAGAACACTGATAGACTCCATACACTTCTGGAAGACCTTCCAGATCCAGATGAACAAAGCCCAAGTCTCCTTGTATTTATTGGAAATAGATCCAAGGCGATGGCTATTAAAGAGCTGGCCAAAACCTTCTCTCCGCCGCCGAGATATGGCCAGGAGTCGAGCTGCCAATCGCAGCATGACGACGAGCCAAGCTGGAAAGGCCAGACGAAGTTGAATGGTAGACGAGCGCACGGAGAAATACACCTCCATATCCATCCCCCAAGTACCTTCAGCAGCAGGCCTGTCCTACTCGCCGAAGGAGACCTTCCTAACCTCGACAAACCAAAAGTGATGGCGATTGAGAAGTGCCACGAGAATTCGAGCAGACCAATGAACGCAAGGGCGTCGACCACTCCGACCTTGTCTGAATCTGCAGACAAGATCTATTTCAAACTTCTCTCGCCCTTTACTGACGTCTTCTGCTTCTTCGCAGATGATGTTGGGAAGTTAAGGCCGATAGCGCAACGTTTAGCCCTCTGGCTAGACTTGGGTCAGCCCTCAACTCTGCCTAGAACCACACGCCCTAAAGTCGTAATCGTGATCGAACGAGATGTGAATGCCTATGACAACGATGAGTCAGCCTTGAATGCCTTCAAGCAGATGTTGAACGAGGAGACAACCATAGACGTCTCGGAGCAATTCTCAGATATCCGAATCCTTAGTTTAGAGGCTTACAGCAAGAATCTCTCCAACAAATCGCGCCATCGAGAGCTATTTGAACACCTGCTGAATTTTTCTGATCAAGTGAGGGAAGCTAAGGTTAAGACACAGACCCTTTTCTCAGCTTGCCACTTCGCCGCCTTCTTCAACCATGCTTTAAATCACGTGGTAGCAGCTTCGGTAGAGCCCTTCAATTTTATATCTACGTCCCGAATTGATAATCCAGTGCCAAGTAGCCTAGGGATACATCTGACGGACTTCCTTCACAATATCAAAACTCCGCAAAAGCTACTAAAGTTTGCTATTCCCATGATCGCTTCCAGCTTACTACAGGATGCCTACCCGCCAGATATGCACCGTAAGTCAATTGTAATGGTTTAACGTAGCTAATAGAGCCACTAGTCTTCAAGCCTTCCGAAGTCTTCTGCTGCCTTTACAAAGAGATATGCTTTCAAGTCTGCCGCACGGGTGTCCTCGCACATGAAGGATCGACCCACATGATTCTCCCATCCGGCTTCATCAAAATTCTGGAGGATGAATTCGTGCGACAAGTAGACGCCTTTACCAGGCTTCCCAATGCATCCAGCTCTATATGGCACCAACAAAATGTCTTAGCGGCGAAGCAGGACTGGCTCACCTTACGTTCGAAAAACACGTGTTTCATGTGTATGGGAGCAAGGCCGCTATATCGGGTACCTTGCGGACATTATTTATGCAATACTTGTGTTCGGAGGCATGGTAAAAGAGTCGACATATGGACTTATGATATTCCCCAGTGCTTCCTCTGCGAACTAGAGACCCCCGGGGTCACTATCAAATTCAAGCCCCCAACGGCTACCCCTCAACTCTTGACGATTGACGGAGGTGGTGTGAGAGCAATTTACACCTTGATTGTTTTGCAGGCCTTGCAGGAGCTTGTAGGACTGCCATTCCCAGTCTATGCCAATTTTGACTTCATATTTGGCACAAGTGCTGGTTAGTTGAGTTAAACTCAACGCCGGAAAGCGGACGCTGACTTAATTCAGGGGGGATCATTGCCCTGGCGTTTCGCGAAGGTCTTTCGATAGAAGACTGTATCGCACTCTATGAACGAGTGGTTAAACAAGCATTCGAACCGCACCTATTATCGTCCTATATGTCATGGCTAATATCTATTTTTACTGACGGTATTTACCCAACACGGAACCTAGACACAGCTCTACAGGCCGTCTATGGGAAACATAAAACCATTCTTGATTTTTCAAGTGCAACGGCTATGGACATCAAAATTGGGGTGGTCGCCTGCACGATGAAACCGGAGCCATTCCTTTTCACCAATTACAACGGACAGGGAGATCGAGAAGACTTGAAGCATGAGAAATACAGTGTTTTACTAGGGGATGCTTTAGTATGGGAGATGTAAGATACCGAAATTCTTAAATACATCTCACCCTAATTGAATGTAGTGCAAGATGTACGTCTGCTGCTCCAGGTTTCTTCACTCCCAAGAAGATTGCAGGCTTGGGGAAGTTTCAAGATGGAGGCTTGACGGATAATAATCCACTTAAGCTTGCCCTACAAGAAGTAAAAGCATGTAACCCGGACGACCCCTCAGCAAAAAGATCTACCTTAAAAGTGTCCCTAGGTACGGGAAAGGCTCCTGACCAAGGTCCTGAAATGTATGGATCAAACTCTTGGTGGAGAGATCTGTGGTTCATTCGACTTTTTCGAGCACTTTGGTCGTCTATTGACAGCCAAGAAAGTAGTTATGCTATCCGTAAATGGGAAGCGAGAAACCATGAAGTGGAACTCAAAGGAGTAAAAAAGAGAAGACGTGGCGAGTATTTTCGCTTCAACTTTGACTTTCGCGGCCGACCCCCCCGACTGGACGATTCAAGCAAGATACCTGAAATGAAGATCCATGCACGAGAAGCTATACTTCACTCGAAACAACTCAATCGGCTTGCACATTGTATAATTGCAGAGCTCTTTGTGTTCGAGTTGGAACTCGAGTGCCTTCCACGAAAACAGAACGGGCGATACTTATGCACTGGTTATATTCTTTGCTGCCATCGAGCCAATACTGCTGCGTTTGAGGCGTTATTGGGAAGGCTTGCAAAGTCATCAGCGAAGTTTCTCCTTCGAGGTCGCACACTTCCAGGGTCTATTCAAGATCGTTCATCCCTCGCAAGAGACGGGAATTTCAGGAAGAGAATATGTTTTGATGTTAATAGTAAAGAGGACTTGGTTTCGCTTCAGCTCCAAGAAAAAGGCTCTGAACCGTACAACATAAGTGGCTCTCCATTTTCAGTTAATTGGGTAATAAATGCACAACCATTGGGACAGCCTTTCGGTCGGTCAGACGGCGTGAAGAGAAAGCGAAAGGATGACGATGAGGGATCACCAAAAAAGCGTCAGCGGTGGTGAGCAAAATGTTCACCAGGCGGAAGAGTTGTCATGGCAGAATTTAATTAGCCCATTCTCTGTAGCCTCATGTGTCCTTCTCTCTGTTGCTTCCTAGTGAGCGTGATGAGTAGACGAATTAAGACTTGAATAGCCTTGTTCACTGATAACGTTGTGGATTTGGATTGATTGTGTTTCATGAGTTCAATTAATGACAAAGCTCTTGTCAAATGCTGAAAATTGTAGCATGATTTACTGGGTTGGAAGTAGCTGAGCTAGATCGTCCTTCAGGATGACCGAATTGGAAAGACCTAAAGTTAGGTTTATGAGGTAGGAGTAGGCTAAGAAGTGCAGGTCAGTTTGCGCCTGATATAAAGATCGTATGACGGTCTAAGTTAATGTCCATAGCTAACTTGTTCCTAAATCTAAAGCGAGAGTCGGACGACAGGGAGGGAATTTTGACCTTCTTAGTATTATTCAGAGGTCAAACATAGCTAACGCCAGGAGAATTATCCCTCAATGCCGCCCAATGGACACATAAGGTACAACTCAAACACGAAAAAAGAACTCCAGCACCTCACTCTAAACAGCCACACAAAAGAATCTCTCTCGCCCTCTCAAAAACGCCTTCTCTGGGAGGTCAAAGTCTTTTAAACTGCCCCACTCTCGCTACCATCGCAGAATTCGAACAATTCGCCTAACGATAGAGAAGCAAGCTGTTCGATGGTGACCTGCTCGATCTTCAGCCTCCGTACCGGGAGGCGCTTATGCTCAATCAGCTCGGGAAGGACACTTGATGAAAGTGTGTGTAACTGATCCTTTAAGAACGGATGAGAAGTCTCTATCAATTCTAGCACTGCTTTAAATTGTGGTTTTGTTAGATCTACCATGCTAAAGCCGTTTGATATTAGCCAATGCTGCGAATGATGGAGATAGATGCCTGCAACTGCGAGGGAGCTCCCCACTCACTCATCATCGGTTATATCCTTAGGTAGCATGAGCAGGATACCCAATCCAAATCGGTCGATCAACGCCGCAAATCGTTCACCTAGCTGTATCCAACGCTTAAATGTCTTTTCGGCCGCTTTGCGAGCCACCCTCTGATTCTGCGAATCTTCCCGACCGGTAGTGTTCATTGTTTGCGGAAACAATAAGTCCAGAACTTCGTTATCCAGGGAACCTTGAGAAACACCGGTGGCTTGCTCCCTAACTGTGTATACGTTGTAAAACTCAGCTAGGTGAGCTCGCTTGCAGATGTTGTTGTGCATAAGTTCCATGGTTATTTGATGCAGACTGCTGTCCATCTTTTCGCCAATATATGAAGGAAGTCCGGTCTATCTCCATTTCGATCTTTCCTTCAATAGTATTGAACATATTACTCAGGAGTTCGTTTGAGGAAAAGGGGCGTCATGCACCGTTTCCGGAGGCGGCAATTTCTGGAGATGTCAGTTTGTGGGTACCCACTTCCGGAGGCGCATTATTGGGTGGTGCCGTTTCTGGAGTTATAATTTCTAAGGCTCCATTTCGGTCAAGCGGAAGGTGATTCAGATAGCTTGATAGTTTGGGGGGAGGGGAGCGCTAAGCATTGATTCTACCCTCATGTACGATGCCGAAACCCGACCAAGATTCACGGTTAGGGTCTCATCCTTTGTCGGGTTATTTTGATTTTCTCTGCTTTCACGCTCCATTCCCTTTCGTCAATGTAAACATCCTAACTATTTGGACTATACGAAATCACATTATGCTTTCTCTTGCACAAGCCTTCACGCGCGCTCTTACAGTTCAGAAATCAGTTTTCGCCCATGTCGTTGTTGGTAACACAGCTGCTCATGATATCAGCATGTGGGCCAAGGACATTAATTTCGCAACTACATCTGGCATTGACGCATTTGCTCTAAATATTGCATATCCAGATCCGAATACCTTCCAACAGGTCTCGAGAGCGTTTGCTGCTGCTGAGGTTTCAAACGGTTCTTTTAAACTATTCTTCTCATTTGACTATCGAGGTGGAGGCTCGCCATGGCCAGCTGCCGGAGGAGACTCCGTAATTACTTACTTGAATCAGTATAAAGACAGCAAATCCTACTTCTGGTATAAGGGCAAACCTTTTGTGAGCACTTTTGAGGGAGTTAGTAACGTGCAAGACTGGGCTCCCGGGGGAATTATTCGATCAGCGGTTGGGGATCTGTTTTTTGTTCCTGATTGGAGCAGCTTAGGACCTCTGGGTATCAAGGCACATCTTGACAAGATCCAAGGTGCATTTAGTTGGAATATGTGGCCTGAGGGATCAAACAACATTACGACCAGCCAGGATAAAGAGTGGCGAGAGACTCTTGGAGAGAAGTCATATATGATGGGTATTTCACCTTGGTTCTTTCGTAGTGCAAATGGAGGTAAAAACTGGATTTGGAGAGGAGATAATTTATGGAATCACAGATGGGCTCAGACGGCGCATGTTAAACCAGATTTCATACAGTACATTCCTTCTTACATATCATAAGTGGTAAACTATAGACTGATAAATGTATAGAATTGTGAGTTGGAATGATTATGGGGAGTCACATTATATTGGCCCTATTCATGACCAGTCCGAAATTCCGGTGGGATCAGCCTCATACGTGAACGACATGCCTCATGATAGCTGGCGCGACTTCCTCCCTTACTATATAGCCAAATTCAAGGATGTGCCCTTCGAAGTCGCCCGCGACCAGGTACAATACTGGTATCGTGACAGTGCCGTGTCTGGAGGAGCAGACTGTAGTGTTGTGGGTAATAACAATGACCATCACCAAGTCGAGACTTCTCCCCATAATCTCGTTGAGGACAGAGTGTTTATTAGTGCATTACTGAAGGCGCCAGCAGATGTACATGTTCAGGTGGGCAACAATCCACCAATGAAGCACTCTGGTGTTGAAGGCATGAATTATTGGGATCAACCATTTGATGGACAAGCTGGCGAACCGAAACTCAGTGTGCTTAGAAATGGCATCTTAGTTAAGGGCGGAAAGGGGGCTCCAATCAGTACGAAGACAAAGCTAAAGAATGGGTGCACAAATTACAATGCTTGGGTGGGAAGCTTTTGAGAATGCACGACCGGGTTCTGGTCCCTGTTTTAGTGCGGAAAGCCGGAAGTGGCTGTCACATCAAAGCTTATTTCGACCACTTCCTGGGGCCATTTCGGGCTCATTATGGTAGATCAGATATGCCTACGATTGCAGGCGCCAAATCAAATCATTAAAAAACTCCTTTTAAAACACATCTCTTCTTCCTTCAATACCTACAGTACCAACTTACTTCTCTACTTCCTTTCTAGAGATATTCACAAGACTTCAGCATGGATCATTCAGACATTCTCTCCCTCCTCCCCCGCAGGCGGAGAAAACCCAAAAACTCCAAGTCAAATTCAAAAGCCAATGGCGGAGGACTCACGCCGTACCAGCTGAAAATACTGGTAGCTGTGCTTGTAGCAGTTTTCGTGTGTATGTTGGTTGCCTTTCTAGGGATTGTGGCATGGGAATACAGAAAAGGTGAGTCTGTGAGCTGTTGAGTAAATTAATATATTGTGCTTGTGACTTAATGTTAAAATCTGAGTATGGCGAGGACGAGATTTTGAGTTTGAGTAGGACTTGGACTTTAAGGCAGATTCTAATACAGCGCTATATTGAATAGCATCCAGACGTAGATTCGAAACTAATACACCGATCAATACGAAGTGTATCTTGAAAAAGGCTGGGCTGACGGTTCTTACCTTTGGGATGAAACGGATTAGTTGGAAAGAGAAAAAGGATGTCGAAAGGCTGAATTGAGGTGCAGAGGATGAGCAGAAGAAGGGGCGGCAAGCCGCAATACTGCTAGCTAAATCACTTAAAACACGTGAGCACAAGGACATGGATATTGATAGAGATTGCAAAATAAATTTTTGGTATAACGTCCCTCCCTGCGTGGCGAGACTCCCGGTGTGCCGAGACGGACTAATCAAATCGCAAGAATTCTAAACTTTTCTACATAATTTCTATTTTAATTAAACTATAATAAAAAATCTTTATATTTACACTTAGAAATAGACTCATTACACTATGCCTCTTACTATCGCGATCTATTTATCTCGAATTTCATCTAATTTTATTAGTCTGTCTCGCCACATAGTGCGTCTCGCTACGCAGGGACGGACGTTAGCTTGTTTTGCATATAAAAGTGGATCGGGAGATAACGTGTGCTATGTTCTTTAAGGCGGGAATCTATATTGTAGGGTGCGTTGTTTGCTTAATAACTTAGACAGAAGAATTTTGAAAGACAATGAGTTGGGAAAAGCGCACAGTGAAGCCTGATTAAAAAAAGCTTTTTCACCAGCTCTCCATTGCATCCTTCTACTAGCACAATGTGCTGCACTTTGGGTTTGTGGTGCATATCCTAGAATAATATTGACGAGAATTACAAGCCCACACTTCCCTGTCCCGGCTATCGTCATCTTTGAGAGCCATATAATATTGAGTATCTGCAAACAGAGATATCACGTTGTATAACAACGCTATCATTGAGTAGATAGATGAAAGAACGCCAGCATAAAATCCGAAGTTGCTGGTAGGTGCTGTTCGAGGACGTTGAAGAAGGAATGAATTCAATGATGATATTCTCCGCTTCAGCCAATAATTGCTTCTGCGATATGGGACTTTGTTGCAGTTAGGAGCAAATGTCGTCTGAATCACTCTTTGAACCGATCCGTCAGTTCTTAGTGGAGCAGTGATTTGAGCCTAGAATTTATGTTACAGCTCTCTGTTGTGAATGCAACATTTTCCAACGCTATTTCTTGCCAGTATGCGAACTAGGGCATGCTATACACGAAAATCAAGGAACACAAATGGCAACTGGTCCATTTTGGTACCTTTGACAGCAGGGGACAGTGGTTCTCAGCGCCGTTATTTTGGTTTCCATGTAGGCTTTTGTACCTCCATTGTAGCCATAATTGGCTCTTGTCAGGAAATGACAACGGTTAGATATACCATAAACCTACAATTTTCCGCGTTATGAGAGGATTCACCCATGTCTAGTATACACAACCTATTAGACAACATGAAGATCCCGTTTGCTATATTATTTCCTCTGGCCATCACACTCGGTATCGCCGCGAGGTGCGATGTAGAGATGCCTAACATTATGATGATGGTTCAAGTCTCCGGTAGGCGTACGCTTGGGACTCAAAACTCGACCGAGTTTATTGTTCCTCTTTACTCTGACTGCATATACGAAAAAGTAGCAGACCCGGTAAAAGTTGGTAAGCGCACTAAACTAAAGGCTCTAGTTTTTCCACTGAAGTTATCTCAGGTGATTCAATACCAAGGACAGCGGTTGCCGCAGAATTTCCATCAGCTTATAGCTTTGTCGGATCGGATGGGCTTTCGCTTGACTCCAATTCCCAAAATAAATTTCTGGAAAACTTGAGTTCAAAAGTCCTCACGTCCATAGATGCTGGTACCGCAATGAGCCTTGTCATCTGTACTATCACTGGGACTGATGATATCTCCTTTTCTTTCGATGTCACGAGGACCCCAGTATTCGCAGGAGGAGCACCTATCAATGTAGCTTCTTATCGCTGCGAAGTGGTCATTGAACGTGGGAAGGGATATTGAAACTGGAATTATGAAACTAAGCTGTGATTTTTTCACTTTCAATCTTTAAATTCAGAAATTTGATTGCTATTGAGTGGGTACAACATCAACAATGTAGGTGTCAATCTTGCTCCAGTCTTCAAAATCTGTGATCTGCGTCGACATTGTACTTAGTCAGCTGTGAAAACTTCTGCAGTTGTGAGTATTGATTTAACTATCATTATTTAACAATAAAGAGGAAAACAATTTGAACAAATACAGCCGAAGGGTGCAAGAGGGTGCAAGAGGGTGCAAAACGAGGGTGCAAAACGAGGGTGCATGAGGGTGCAAGAGGGTGCAAAATGAGGGTGCATGAGGGTGCAAGACGAGGGTGCAAGAGGGTGCAAAACGAGGGTGCATGAGGGTGCAAGACGAGGGTGCAAGAGGGTGCAAAACGAGGGTGCATGAGGGTGCAAGACGAGGGTGCAAGAGGGTGCAAAACGAGGGTGTACGAGGGTGCAAAACAAATTTAAGCTTTCTCGGAAGTTGATCATTGTTGTAAGCGCGGTGAGATCAACGTGCAGAGTCACCTTTTTTTTCATTGATATAAATGCTTCAACAAAGTAGCTGACAAGCCTTGTTCTAGTACCACCATTTTGTTTCTATCCTAGTCCCAATGGCATCAGACGATTTCCTTCCACAAGCAGAAGACTTAGATACTTTGCAATATCAGGGCAAGATGCCGCCATTTCACAAAGCCAAGATAGCACAGCTTAAGACTTTCGTCCTTCCCACCACGATCAACACAGACCAAGCATCAAAAGCTCTTGCAAATGACATGATTCGAGAATGGAAAGACATTGGAATTTTCCAAATTCAAGTCCAGGCTCCTCAAAATACGCTTTTTGCCGACTGTTTCCAAGAATCTAAAAATTTCTTTGGCCAGCCTGCTGAAACCAAGTCGAAGTATGTCGATGATCAAAGTTTCGCTGGCTATATTGCCTCTGGTGAAGAGATTACGGATGACATTGCAGATTACTCGGAAATTTTCACCGTTACCAAAGACTTGCAACCTTCGGATAGTCGCGTCAGAGATCACTGGCCCTGCCACGGCCCGACTCCATGGCCAAACGAGACTTTCAAGTCCAACATCAATTCCCTGATGATCCTTTTTGGCGACCTCGGAGACAAAATTTTGACTCTGATAGCTATCGGACTAGGCCTGGATCCGGATGCCTTTCGAAATATGACGAAAGATGGGTGGAATCACTTGCGTGTTCTACGATTCCCACAGCACGATAAAGCAAATGGAAAAGGAAAACAAGGCCGTGGCATTGGTGCCCATACCGACTATGGTCTACTAGTTATTGCCGCCCAGGATCAAGTTGGTGGTTTGTTTGTGCGGCCCGTCCTAGACGGAGAAGAGGTCAAAAATTGGCAGCACTCTTCTGCAGGGCAGAATGAAAATGACGACAAGTGGCTATTTGTGCCACCAGTACAAAATACACTCACTGTGTTCCCAGGTACTCCTACCAATACCGCCCAAACATGACTTATACTAAACAAACTTTTTAGGCGACATGATGCAACTGTTAACTAACAACTTTCTTCCCTCAACATTACATAAAGTTGGGCTCAATAGCAATGAGCGGTATGCCTTTGCTTATTTTCATGAGCCTAACTTTTCGGCAGTAATCGAAACTTTCCCAGAATTTCAGGAGAAGATCCATTATGGGACACATTTTACAAATATGTTTTTGCGAAATTATCCCAAAAGAATTACAACGGAGCGAATTCAGCAGGAGGGAAGGATGGAGATTTTGAGGAATTTGGAAGTTAAGGCAATGAAGGGGGAAAGATTTTAATAGTAACTTAACTCCAAAAATACTATTTCTCGTCCCTTCTATGAACTCAATACCTGTCACTTGTATGTAGTCGTGGGATAGGAGATTTCCGTACATTCACCGATATTAGTCCCCACAACAACGTCACCACCTTGGTCAGTTAATAGCGTTGTAAAGCTATTCTCTGCATTTTAGCCGAAGAAGTAAGTGGACTGCAATACATTGAGCTTGGGTGGGGTGCGGATTATGAATTTCCCTGGCAATTTCGGCGGGGGCGCGAGTGAGGGGCATGGGTGACGATCTGGACTTTATGCGGGCCTTAGGAAAGATCTAAGGACTAGAGAACTTAGTAATTTCAGAGTACTACGCTAAATATTGACCGGAATACTTAGAGAGAACAGGGATACGTGTGCGAGCTATCTATAGCCACTATCTCGAGGAATCTAAGTTAGAGGAGGAGGATATATATGATAAGTAACCGGAGAATGGGAAGTTCATACGCGAAATAAACGAGAAGCAGTAACAGAAATTCATAGAATACTAGCAGGGAACAGAAGATAACCAGAGCCGTAGTCTACCTATAGCCAGCCGAGTTTGTGCTGCACGCAGCTGGAAATTAACATCGGCATGGTGGCATCAAGTCCAGAAGTCTTGAAACCGAGCTGACCCATAACATGGTCGAAAATAAGTTTCATGGTGATCAAGAACCTAATTAATGACTTGCCAACAACTAGGCACCAATCACTACTCTCTTCGCTGTAACGTCCCTCCCTGCGTAGCGAGACGCCCTGTATGCCAGCCGATTTTCCTTTCCTTGAGACGGTAGCTGCAGCAAAGATTCATATGCCGTTAATACTCGCTCGCGCAGATTCAAGATCGCCAGGTTCAGAGATATGAGCTCTTGAAAGGCATGCTAGATAGTATGGATCTGGAAATTTGTTGCTGCAATGTTACGGTTGACCCCACGGATGGAATCTTAAAGAACAAAATGTTGGATTGATGGCTTTGCGGATAGAGCTGGCATAGTGAAAAGGAAAGCTGTTTTACGTATTTAAAGGGCGAATGGCCTCTGGAAGGGCTACAATGGGTCTCTGCACATACATGGCATGAGTGCAGCCACCGCGCCATAAATCTCCCAGACGATGAGTTCGACAAGGCATACTACGCCGAAAGCTGCGAAGAAGCGTAGGGTGATCATGGAGACTTGTTTGTAAGGAAGTAAACTAATCTTAAATCCGATGGAGGATAGGTATCGGAATGCTGTTTTGGATCAGTAGAGCAGTACCTACCTCGGCCTTTTGTAGTCTCAAATTCCATTGCCTTAGCACCATCTCGTGTGGAGACGTGGTGAACGAAGGTGGTGACACCCTCAAAAAGATGATGGTCGAGGTGGTATCTTTACCATCCCGACCTTTCTCCTAGCTGCTGGCAGATCCACTTCAACTGACCACTAAACGAGAGAGTATCCACAAATGACCATTCATACGCGGTTTTCCAAAGAGACCAGCCCCCAAAAAACCCCCATTCAAACTTGCTTGTTGTAGCACATGTGACCGGATCTCGGATAAACAATTATTCCAATCCTAGCCTACTCTCATCGCTAGTCTGGGAGAGTCTATGTTATCTCCACACCACTCTAGTATCCTCTTTACAAAAGCAGTTCCTTCAAAACTAGTCCACTATGACTTTGCTTTCATACCAAACCCCAATCCGAATACTTGTGTGGACCGATCCTTCCCAACTTCGAAAGACCCACCCTTCCTTCGACTTTTCCTCCTTCGATCAAACCGATACTAAATTGATCGATACGCTTTGCGAGCAACTCTCTATTGAGAAACCAAAGATTAATCATTTGATTACACGGATCAAAGATAGGACCAAATCGGAGCGAGATAATGTCGTTTTCGACTACGGTTTATCGACAATCAACCCTCAACTTAAGTGGGTCAAGTTTGGCCATCAAGGAATTCTTCAACCCACAAATAAGGGGAGCAGTAACTCGCAGGTGGAGGTATAAAAGTCGATGAAATTATGGCACAGCCGATAAATTTTCAATTTGACCAGACACTTGAGCCGCGACTTGAAAGAAACGAATTGCAGTGCTAGGTGCTGTGTTTAGAGTTGAGGTCCTAATCTTCGCAGAATCCTATCCCAGGTTAGACGTAGGCTTTAGTTAGGAAGCAGGATGTTAGGATATATCGTCAAGTGTACCCTTATAAGCACAGATTCTGATTGGGGTTTGTCAATCTAGTGTCAACTCCGCATCTCCACAATTAGCAAAACCAAGAGCCTCACTTTCTATGGGTCTCCAGACTCACCACCTAGGTATGGGCAACTACATAAGAGTCGGGGCACCGGCATTGTACTTGGAAAGCGACGTGGGCGATTCCACCGAGTCAGGGAATCTGCAATGTGTTTGAGGGTGTGGCGTAAGTCATTTAATTCTTCATCGATGCAAATGGCTTCCTAGTAAGGACGCGATTTGTTTTCATCGCCTACACATGCATTTGAGATATTCAGTTCGTTACTATAATTCCTCTTCTGGGTCCACCTCCACCATCTCGGGTTTCTGAGTCGTCAGTTTCCGCGGCTTGATGATTCTGTTCTTAGGTCTCCTAATCTCTATCGATTCGTCCTGGAAACTCTTCCCAATCCTACTTAACTTGTGTATCTTATTTTGAGATCTTTTAATTTTGTCCCTATGGACATCGTCTGTAGATGGGACTAAAAGGCGTTCCTCCTTAGACAAGGGTGGGAGCGGGTATGGAAGCTGGGGAATACCAGGCGGGGGTTCAAACGCGGAGTTGTTGAAGCTCGTTTCTTCCTGCGCCTGCGGAGCTGTAAGGGCCCTTCTCCTACCAAGGTTCGCTTGCAAATCAAAGACTCCCGCAGGTAGTGGGAGTGGGGGAATCCAGGTACGTTCTCCGGCTCTTTCTTCTTCAGTTTGCGGAGACGGCGCCATCAAATACAAGGTGTGATCATCAGCCTCTACGGCCACTCTATAACAGTCGCCGTAATCTAGTGTGCGGAGGTTCTTATCGTGAGGTTTTAGATGTGTCTTTTGCCAAAGCCGCTTTAATGTTCGTCCAACGATATCTTGCGGGTCACCTATCGGTACATCCATCGGTTGCACATCAAGCCAACTCCAGTCTTCAGCTGGCTTCGAAACGTCATGCGAGTCTCCTACTCTTTTCTTCAAGTAGATGATAGTGTTATCTCTGCCGAGAATGTGGGCATTGGCCGCATTATCTTTTTCGTTGCCTAACAAATCCGCATCTGGTATAACCTCATCGTGGTATTGCTCCCCGAGCGCATCTGTCGTTTGGAGGTCTCCTTCCAGATCCTGCTCCATCTCCTGCTCCTGCTCAATTTCCTGGTGGATCTCATCGCCTGGCCACTTTTCCATAGCTCTCTCTTGTACTTCGAGGCTTTGTTTCTGCAATTTGTACTCTTCATCTGGAATAAAGAAGAGCGTGTAATTGTTTTCAGCTGCGGTTATAACGTTGTAACACTCCTCTGTAGGTATGTATCTTTTATACTTGTCGCAAGCCCTCATATGCATATTTAAATAAATCTCGACTACTTTTACTACTCGTGAAGCTAGATCTGCGTGATGTGCCTGCATGGTTTGCTCATTCGAATATCGTCGAAAGGGGTCAAACATCTCGCTCTCGCTTTTCTTGCCCTCTCGACACACGAAGCGTACCCTCTGTGTCGTAGGTTCTGCAGTTACTAGAGATCTTTCTGTCAGCGCTTTGGAGCCATTGCGAATCACGACCTACCGAAAAGTGTATTTTCCTTCTCCTGGGTTGCCCCACTTGCTTCTATCAACGGCTTATTTGTTATCTGCACTTCTGTTTCGTGCATCTCTGCATCCGTATTCAATTTTTCCGGCTCCCGCACTTCTATGATCCGTTCCTCCTGAATACTCCCTCGCTGACTCGAGGTTCCCGGCAGAGCTTCTCGCATATTCACATCCTCTTCACCCATATGTTGGGAAGGAGCAGGTGACGGGGGGCTTGGACTCTCTACGCTCGGAGCTGAACTCGGCCATAGACCAAAAAAGGCGATGAACCAAGACTTAAGCACGAAAAAGGAGGTGATTCCTTCGCCAGTCTCGCCCTTCTCTCGGCACAAATTATCTAAGTACAGAAATTCTCTATCGCCTTTGAATGTATTCGTGCGCGGGAGCCCACACCTCCGCTCAATATTCTCGCCTGGGCCAGTCGTGACGCTAATGGGAATGACTTCTGGAGCATTTGTGATTAAGGGAGGCTCTGACTCCTCTTTGAGCATCTTGATCTCTGGAGAGTTGAAGCCCAGATGGTAAGCGAAGGAAGCAAGCCGTTGTAGCACTTCGCGATCAGCTTTAGCTCTTGGCATCTCTTTCAGATCATTATCTCCAGGCGCCTTGGGAAGATTCCTATAGTCTCGCATGACGAAGGCGAATAAGCCCAGATACGCCAGCTTCAGACAGTATGAGCGACTTCCAGTTTCAGACCGGAAAGTCGTCTCTGATGTCTGGACTACCTGAGTCTCTCTCTGGGTATACACTTCTTCCAACGCCGTAAAGACAGTCTGGTCGGGAGGAATGGTAATTAGCCACTTAATACTGTCAACGCAAGCTTGAAGTAAGTGGATATCTTGGAAGAATTTTGATAGGGAGGGAATGATTCCTTTGAACGCAAGAATGTTCTCCCATATGACAGCTCGCTCCTGGGTGCTGAAGCCAATGAAAAGTATACCTCCAAGAACCTGTCCCTGCAGAAATTGAGCATCTAAGGTGGACACACCCGGCGCCCGAAGCTCTACAGCTTTAACGGTAGTCTTATCGATTCTTTGAAATCCATTATCAATTCCCTTCATGAAACCAACCCAGCACTTGAGAATATATTCCTGGTTATAGTGGCATATGTCCTATATGCAAGAACATCAGTCAGCCAAGCGGCCACCCTCTAAGGTTACACGGACCTCGTAGCACTTCGTCGCCATCACTTTATTCATGGTGGTAACCATCATGCCAGCATCAAAGAGGGCCGGAATTTTGCTCAGGGCATCGAAACTAGCCGCAAGCATACGGTTCTTCGCGCATTTCCCGAAGAGGGTACGTAGCTTCTTCTCCCTACTCTTGGTAAATCGGGCCCACCAAAGATTCTCGAGGCTGACACAGGTAGCGGGAGATATTTGGCTGTTGGCCTTTCTGGGGAGAAAGTGGTATTCGCGGATCTTGCGATAGATCTCACCATCACAAGGATTCTCTTTGTTAGAATACTCCTCGTTTAGTATCGTTTTTAGCTCGTAGCTAATGTCCGATAAATAGAGATCCACGATCCACCATTTCTTGGTTGGAGAAAGCCATTCTTTCGCTGCTTCAATCCTGTGAAGCCCGTCTAGACACTCAACGCCTTCGGGAAAGTCGAGTTCTGGGTAGCCTTCCTGAGTTTTGATGGAGGCACAATTACTCGGTAAGTCGTCTGCCTTCCACTTACCATTGCGTCGGGCCAACCTCAGAGCAGCATCGAGTTGTTGTTGACTTACGAGGGCAGGTATGTGGTGTCTCACTTCTAGCTGACGGCATCCCGCCTTTCGAAAGATCCGTTTAACGCGTTCCACATGCTGCTGGTCGGGTCGTCGTTTTGCTTCGTTTCGTTTTATGTACTCGTTCCATCTGAAGTACTCAAACCTAACGAGAGCCGAGCCCTTGCAATTAAGCCTCCGCTCGGCGTCAAGCCTTGAGTCTTCGATGGTTGCTTGTCCCTGCTGCATGTTAACATACCTTATGGTTCTGCTCCTAGGATTGGACTATGCCTACTTGTCATATGCGTCTGGGTGTCGGTTTCTGCATCGTTGGCAGCCTATACTGGCATAGGGTCACATTTGGATCTTGCACATGTTATTAAAGGTGAATTTTTGCCTCGAATACCATGAAGCATGCCGACATGCCCTTGATATGGATTTAAAAAGGAGGGATACTCGGTTCGGGCTTTTCTCACTTCGAGGACTTGCTCCTGACTCGGACGATGAATCGAGCCAACTAGAATCCCCCATCGTGGCGTCTGATAATGATTCAAACAAGTTAAACAGGAAACCCGAGGAGGCACCGCTAAAGATCCGAAGACATGACAAGGGCCAAGAGGAAGCGGGGCAAAGTCTCAACAAGTTTGTTCCGCGAGTAATACCGTCTAAAGTCAGCACAGGTGGCAATGTCAGGACTCAGCATTCGTCACCATGGGGCAGTTTGACAAAGCGATTTACCTTGTCGCTTGAGGATTCAGTTACTATTGCAAATCGAAAAGATGGGCTCTTCGTCGCGGTACGAGAGTTCTCGGGCTCAGATGCAGATCGGAAGATTAACGTGCTACGAAAGATCAGGAACGAGAATTTACCGAACCTCTTAGTCTTTCTAGAGTGCTTCAGCTTCGGAGGATCTCTGTTTGCTGTTTTCGAACATGAAATCACTAGAGGAGAAAAATTGACCGTCACTCTTAATCACTATGCCTTAATCAAACACTACCCTACCGAATCAGAACTTTCAATCATACTTCGACAGGTGAGTTCAATCTAGGCTATCTGAAATTTCCTGATAAAAACGTCATAGGTCATTGACGGTCTCATATTCCTCCACTCGCTCGGCTTCGAGCATAGTGCGTTGACGTGCAAGAACATCCTTATTAGTACTGAGGGATCAATCAGAATAAGTGAGCCGGTTATTACACCGTTTGGTTAACATTTATTGACACTAAAAAGCGGGCTTAGAATGCTGCCGCGAGCTGGACTCGAAACGTGGCTCGTTTGCGGATATCAAAGGCGTTGGCTACGTAACGATGGAATTAATGAACAAGACCGCCAGATATAATGGGCCCATCGAAGCCTGCGATTTCAGACGTTGGCCGAGTGATACCAAAGCAGCTAAGTTCCTTTTGATTATACAATCTATATGTTCGATTGAGAAGTTAGAGAAGGTAGAAAAACAAGCATCTTTGGCAGCGACTTTACTACAACATCCGCTATTAATTTACCAGACGCGGGAGTCAGATATGCACAGTATCAGGGCAAATGTATACATGGCCGAGTTTTCAGTATTTAGGGGGCACAATATTCAACCACAATAGAAACAATAAAATATATATAGCAGAATATTTGATTTTTTTCAATCTGTTTATAATTTTTCGTTATTTCTGCACATTCACAGAGCAACACCACAGCGCCGAAAATGGATTAGGCAGACTCTAGCTATTAGCTTTAAACACCTATTTTGCACGTCGTCTGTCATGCAAGGCACCAAGAGACTGTTTTGGCGCCTTCCCCCTTGTGGCTGACCGACATTACCCGTCGTATGCGGCTAACATCCTTGCTATCCCTTTTGATGTTTGCACTAGGCGGCGTATCCAGTGTTTTACTGTTCTGTACCTACCAGTAATCATTGCTAGTGGCAATGCAAATTTAACATTCACGGTCCCAGCAATGGCTTATCGCCCATTTTCGGACATTTGTATGTCAAAAGATACCGAAAATGTCCCGTGCATGCAATACCCCAGCCGCAGGACAATGTGAAAATATGGCGGCCATTAACGGACGAGGCCGAAAGTGACCATTTTGGGACTAAGAATGTCCTCAGATAGAGCCCTATTTCCGTGCAATAAGTAAGCCGAAAGAGGCTTATACGCGTGTTATAAGAGTGATCTCATTGTTAGATTACCAACATTGCATTTAGTTGGCGTACTGTTGAACGACTCTACTATTTCGATCCTTATAATGTTAGCCGGGCATAGATATTCTGGTAACATTTCTGTCCCTCGTCTTCAAGATAGAAACAGTGCGTCAGGACCAGAAACTCAAGACAATGTAGCTCCAGAGAAGCCATCTCTATATACTCGATACATTAAAATGCTACTACAGCTTGATGAGATACCATGGTGGCATAGCATTCTTGCCAGTCTATGCACATGGCTTCTTCTTGCCGGCTATGTTGTGTTACCAGGAGCATTTACGTCTATTCGCAATTCTGAGGTGTTATCAAAAGAAGCTGGTGCTGCAGGGAAAGCGGTTGTGAAGGCCGCTCAGACATGGCCGGTGTTATTGGTTGCTTCGATATGCTGTGCTATAGGCGTTTCTGGAATGATTTGGCTCTGGCATAGGTGGAGGGGGAATTACGTTTGGTTACTCAACAAGATCATTGTGTATTCCTTTTCAAATCCCCAAAGAGATAAATGCTAAACTCCGTAGACCAGGTATGTTAAATTCGCTGGCAGGCCTTATCGCCACGGTTACCAATATCTACACTGCCCGGAACAAATTCTGGTCTCGAACTGCCATTGTTACTGCGGGAATTACAGGGACTTGCGCAAGCATATTGATGATTCTTTTTTTTGTCCATTATTTTTGGAATTTAAGACATGTAAAGGACGAACATGAAGCATTCGTTAAGGCCGAAATGGAAAAAAGGAAGGCCAAAAATGCGGAGGAACTCTTGCGACAAAGACAATTCCAATCCTAGATCGAACCGCAGCGGCCCCTGCTGTGAATAAAGCCAAACCTTTCCTCCGATTTACTTTTTGTTCGGATACCGAACCCAGCCATGCTTTCTCCCCGTCATGGCCGAGGGTAGATTCAAGATTTGAGGGTTAAATTTATTTCTGTTGCTGAATGAGAATGACTGTACTAGTAATGCAGAGGATAATGCCGTGCCACGTCTTGTCACAGCTAAGCCTGTGGTTGGCTTATCTCTTTCGTAGAAGTATCTAATGAATGGAAATGGAGTAGGTTGCCCATTATGTAGCTAATAACATGGCACCTTACTAAGTGAGGGTCACCGATCTGGTCTCCAATCTTCGACCAGACACAGAGCTAGCCAAAAGTTGCTTAACGGCGGAACTAGCAAATAGGGAGCAGCACCATACTTGGAAGACTTTCATCCTTCCAGCCTGAACTGGCTTAGGGACCACAAGAATCTGCTCCCAGATATGCCATGACTAGTACATCAGGTATTTCATCCTCTATCGAAATGCTCAGATCAAAGATATCAGGAGCCATGCCATATAAAATCATCTCGAGTCTCATCCTAGTCGTCTTCACATTTTTTCCTCAATTCTCAGCCTATTTGAATGACAGTGTCACCGTTATCGAAGTGAGAGGCGTCGAATTAGACGCACACCGGTCGAATGGAACTGTGCCATCAGATGCGCGGGCGTGCGCTTCGGGAATCAAACCCATATCCACCAGTACAACGGCGCTTCTGGAGTTTAAAGAGCATACCGAGGCCGTCTTCTTAATCAAGATCTCCGTCGCGTCCAAGCTGGCTACACGAGCGTTATCACCCCAAAGACAAGATCCTACGGGTTCGCCGACATCATACTCTCCATCGAAAGCACCTGCCACAACAGCAAGCTCTTCCATATTCCCGTCAAGGAAGCGTGGTGTTGCTTATAATGATGCATCACTAGTCTCAGCATTTAGGAGATATCCAGAAGTAACGTGGGCTTACAATTGGGCTGACGTTACCCTCAATATACCTTCAAGCATTGAATATGTGCCCATGCTCTGGAGTCTTGGGAATCACATTTCAAACTGGGAGTCGAATGCTGAGAAGGCGATCTTGTCAGGCACAACCCACCTCCTCGCATTCAACGAGCCTGATATAGATTCTCAAGCAAATCTCACCATTACTGCTGCGGTGGCTGGTTACCTTGATCACATGCAAGGATTTTCCGGCAGAGCCAAGCTCGGTTCTCCAGCTGTCACCAATGGAGGTGGGCATATGGGTCTGGGGTGGCTCAAAAACTTTCTCTCTAGATGCTCGTCTTGCACGATCGATTTCATAGCCATACACTGGTACAATGGTGGGAATGCAGGAGCCTTCAAAGATTATGTTGCGCAAGCACACGAAGATGGTGGTAATAGACCAGTCTGGATTACTGAATTTCAGGGCCCCAGCTCAGAAGAGGAGGAAATAGTGTTTCTGGAAGAAGTCTTACCTTGGCTGGACAACCAAGATTACGTACACAGATATGCATATTTCATGGCGTCTGAGGGAAGACTTATTTCGGATGGTGTTCTTTCTCGTGTTGGAGAGACGTATGTGTCCTTTGTGTAGATAGCTCATAACATAGGAGCCGAGGACTCAATATCATGATTTTTTTAACGGCAGGTCTAACTTACGGCTGTTAAGAACTATTTACTTGGGAGGAGCTCTGGGTTGATGGAGAAATGAAGACGCTAGCAAGGGATATAGTGATACTCTGAAACTGATACAGCAAAAATACGGTAGCGTCCCCCTCTACGCTCCTAGTCTTTGCAACTCTTATGATACAAGAGTTTTGGAATCCAGACCACACAATATCTACTTGCGCTATCTTCGCAAACCCGGTATGACCGAATAAAGACCCTGCAATCTCCACGGCAGCTCGCCCTTGACCTGCTCGTAGCGATCTTTCCGAAATCTTAAATCTACAACGATATTATTATCATTGGGTGGCTAACGTCCATCCCTGCGTAGTGAGACACCCTGTGTGCCGAGACAGACTAATTAAATCGCAAGAATTCTACCTTCTTTCTTCATAATATCTCTTTTTAGCTAATTATAATAGAAATTATTCGTAATTAAAACTAGTAATATACTTTTTACACTATTTATCTAAATATAGTAATTAATTAATCTTAAAATTCATTTAACTTTATTGGTTTGTCTCGGCACACAGGGTGTCTTGCTACGCAGGGAGGGACGTTAATCCCAAAAGTATTTGATACTAATCCACTCTAGCGATGTCTGCATCTATATAAAACCCAACGGGATATCCTCCCAAGCAACTACGGAGTGGACTTCTGAATCGGGTTGAATATTGACAGGAGGATGCTCCCTTCTCATGTATATAGAGACGTGTTCTTCCGGTCGTGTTACGGTGCTTGGGCGAGTACAGAGAACACGTTCTGGCTCCTCTCGGGATGTATAGAGCTCAAGTCGAGGTTCGTAAACAGAAAGTGCAACCTGGCGGGGTTATTGGCAGACCTTGAGCATCGCAAAAGGACCGACGACCCAGACACAGCTGCCTTTGCGCTCATCATTGATCCAGATATTGATTTCGAGAGGGCGTTGAGTTGGTAGAGTAAACCACCATATCATCTCGCGAAGCTCCGCAGGAAGTCAGGAAAATTGGTGAAATTCGGCATCGACTGGTTAACGTTCGTTAGTTTCTTGCGAGGCTATTGTCAAGGACTGCCAAAAGCTTTGGATTTCTTTGGGAAGGGGTATGGATTGATGATATTCGGGTTGTGGGTGTGCCTGAACCAAGTGAAGTTGATTGATCATTCGTTGGAGAGTCATCGGGTTGTCTGCGGAGAGATTTAATGAGGCCATGGGAAGAATTAGCAACAATCAGTCGGGGAATGAGTGACTGGACTGGTATAGAGATGTTTACTTCGAACTGCGATTGCAGTGTCTTGACGTTGGAAGTGAAGATAGCGTCGCAACTCCCACAGCCACATTTGTTCGCTTAGCGCTTGGATCCTGCCAAGATTGGAAGTGTGGCGGCAAAGTTGCTCCAAAATAATTGCCGTCGGGTCTATGCCAAATAAGGCAAAGCCATTTTCAACGTTTACCAAGACCGACCGGAAGCCCGGTTATGCCATCGCACCTTTGCACCTCCTCCAATAAGCAGTTATTTTTGCTGCCACATATGTTGTCATCGTTCCAACATGCAACTCCTCTGAATGAGCAGCCAATTTTTGCTGCTATGCCACATTCAACGAGCGGCCAGTTCTGCTGCCACACCTCTTTCAATAAGCAGCCAGTTTTGCCATCACACTTTTGCATCCTTCTACAAGCAGCTTTTTTTGCTACCACACCTCTTTCAATAAGCAGCCATTTCTGCCATCACACTTTTGCACCCTTCAAAGAGCAGCCAGTTCTGCTACCACACCTTTCAACAAGGAGCCGTTTCTGCCATCACACCTTTTGCAACAAGCAGCCAATTCTGCTGCCACACCTCTTTCAACAAGCAGCCATTTCTGCCATCACACTTTTGCACCCTTCAAAGAGCAGCCAGTTCTGCTACCACACCTTTCAACAAGGAGCCGTTTCTGCCATCACACCTTTTCCAACAAGCAGCCAATTCTGCTGCCACACCTCTTTCAACAAGCAGCCATTTCTGCCATCACACTTTTGCACCCTCCAAAGAGCAGCCAGTTCTGCTACCACACCTTTCAACAAGGAGCCGTTTCTGCCATCACACCTTTTCCAACAAGCAGCCAATTCTGCTGCCACACCTCTTTCAACAAGCAGCCATTTCTGCCATCACACTTTTGCACCCTTCAAAGAGCAGCCAGTTCTGCTACCACACCTTTCAACAAGGAGCCGTTTCTGCCATCACACCTTTTCTAACAAGCAGCCAATTCTGCTGCCACACCTCTTTCAACAAGCAGCCATTTCTGCCATCACACTTTTGCACCCTTCAAAGAGCAGCCAGTTCTGCTACCACACCTTTCCCACAAGTAGCCGTTTCTGCTATCACACTTTTACATTAAGCTATTTTTGCTACCACACCTTTCCCACAAGCAGCCATTTCTGCCATCACACTTTTACATCCTTCTACAAGCAGCCAGTTCTGCTACCACACCTTTCCCACAAGTAGCCGTTTCTGCTATCACACTTTTACATTAAGCTATTTTTGCTACCACACCTTTCCCACAAGCAGCCATTTCTGCCATCACACTTTTATATCCTTTTACAAGCAGCCAGTTCTGCTACCACACCTTTCCCACAAGTAGCCGTTTCTGCTATCACACTTTTACATTAAGCTATTTTTGCTACCACACCTTTCCCACAAGCAGCCATTTCTGCCATCACACTTTTATATCCTTTTACAAGCAGCCAGTTCTGCTACCACACCTTTCAATAAGCAGCCGTTTCTGCCATCACACCTTTACATCCTTTGAAAGAGTAGCTAGTTCTGCCATCACACCTTTACATCCTTCGAAGAGCAGCCATATCTACTGCCACCTCTTCTAACAAGCAGCCATTTCTGCCATCACACTTTTGCATTCTTTGAATAAGCTGCTATTGTTGCTACTGTACTATTCCTTTCATCACATCCTATGTTTTCATTCTAGGGACCATGTTGCCTATTGCTCAGGGCGTCACTTTGGATCAATTATGCAAGTTTATAACCGACCTATTGAGCTCCAGATTATTTTCAGTTTTCGTTACAAGTGAATGATTTTCGAATGGCAAGCAGTTTCCCTGTTTCGATATGGCGGCTAAATAATACAATTGCATAGGACTTGAAATTAGATTAGTCCGCTTCGAGTGAAGGGGATTTTATTTGAGTGTAGTCAAGGTTTTGATAAGTCATGTTCATTACTAGATTCATTTCAATTCTGCTTCGCGGTTGCCTCAGGAAGTAGGAATTGCCCTGCCTTTCCCTGAAGCCAGACACCCAAATCTCTCCTGCCCTGTAAGAAGGACTCCATGACTACCGAAACCCCCCTGTGCAGCTTCTCTAAGAACCATTCTGGACTGTACTATAGATAGCATCGATCGAAAGCGTCACATTAGCTTGAAATTCCGCCTGTTGATTTAAACAATCGAACCAGATATTAACCACATGATTCCAAACTTTTCTAAAGCGCGCGAGATCTTCGTCCTCTCTCGCAAGTCTTGCAGTGTAGAGCAAGTGCGCGATTTCTTCAATCTTCGGATCCGCGTGACAATAGTGTACTTTCATGTAAGAGAGAAGTTTCTGTAGCTGCCAGTACGCCTTAAAGCCTGGTAGCTCGAGCGGTGCTTGAGAGCTAGACATACATTTAAACAAGTGTGTAAGGTAGACAGCAAACTTCCCACCTGCAGTACTGGAAGCCCAGTCTGGGGTAAGGAGTCCTATTTCACCCCGGGAGTCTTGCGTCGTGATTGAGAGAAGACTTGGCTTGGCAACGTTGTGAAGGCGCCGAAAGGGCCGCATTAAGAACTGAGCGACGGGAAAGGCGTCCCTTTCATTTACATAGGAGTTGTAAAATTTGACAACAATTTCCAGGCGAGTAATAGGCCTCGGAATAATTCGAAGCCTCGCAATTAGTCTGTGTAGATGATCGCAATAGTCGAGGAGCTTCGACATGGCAGCCTGTTGGGTTGCAGCGTCTGAATTCGGTGACCACCAAGTGCTTGGGTAGGAAAGCGCAATTTCGATACGGAAAGATTGGATTCTATTGAAGTATCTCTCGCTGAGTGGGGGTTCCCAGACGGGCTCGATCGGCATATTTGCATCAAGAATTAGGGACTTAGCGCGTGATTGACTGCCGTGGATCGTAGGTGTATGGGCTGAACTCGATGCTTCTCCGACAACATATCGCCCCTGCCTTGCCATGATGAGACTATGTTGCCCAGGGGTCATCTGCTGCAACCCATAATCTTCTGTGGCATGGTGGTCGTGGCCACAAGACTTGTTTTGGGCAAAGTTCTGAGTAAAGTTGCACATATTCAAACAGTCTCCGTACAGCTCGATGGAGAAGGCTCTGGCACTGTAGAGAAGACCCGCAGCTTCGTCGTGGATCTGATGATTGACACAGAGAATCGTCGTGTATACTCCACCGCCATCGCTTACAAGGCTAGACTTCTCGTATCGCGCTGGTATGGGTCGATCCGGGAGTAAGAACTGATATATGCGGAGCCGCATCTCAATGGGGATCTGCAGGAAGTAGCAGGTCATCGGATGCTCATGATGTTCGAGGCAAAGTTGAAATCCATGGAGCTTCCATTCGCAAATTCGACCGCACTCAAAACCACAGCGCAAGGGTGCTCGGCACCAGCCCGTTCTTTTCAGTTGACGTCGATGTACATAGCACGTGGGCATCATGCCGGGTTTGAAAGAGCCTAGGGCCCTATTGACGCAGTTGCCACCCTTTTTCAACGTTCCTGAGCACCTTGCTGTTCTCTTGTCATCGTGTAGTAGGCATGTCTGGAAATGCGTCATATCGCAGGCCCCATGGATCCCAGCCTCCATTGCCGGCGGGGAGACCGCAACGTTGGAACTGCTCATTCTTAGGTACCAGTCTTGAAACAGTTTCCGTCTTAACTCATCTGTCTTTGGTTTTATGGTTGTGAAAAGATCGGAGGGAATGTAAGAACTAGACGGAGACAAATGATATAGTCAAATTAGGAGGGGAATGAGATAGAAAAGAAGTTACCATAAGATTTACCGAACATGCTCGAAGACGCGGTTGTGGCGCCGGAAGTGGCGTCCTCCAAATATGAAGCGGGGAAGAAAGTGGCGCAACAGCAACTTGCGGCACTTCGTCGCTAGGGCTGCAGGAACAGGCTGTCTTCTTCTCAACAGGTAGGATGACTGATGAATTTGGAGAAGATGTGCTAGATCGATCATTCACGGCACAGGGCAAAACACCAGTTCACCCACCCGTAGGTATGGGGCAATCTTGTTGAACCCTGGTCTAATACCCACCCTAGACCCACCGATCTTCACTGTCACAGTTTATTTAGGGAAAGACGTTTCAAGTAACTTATAGATATATGGTTCATTCTAAAAAGACGCCCAGTCGATACTTGTAGACAAGGTATTGATCTGAACAGTTCATATTGGATCCAGGTTTCTATTCTATTTTCTCTTCTAGGATGAAGTCTCAATAGGGGAAATGGTACCCATGTGAAACTGCAAACTACTTTCTTTATACGTATCCAACCCTCGCACAAAATGCCACTAGCAAAGCCCTGTGTAACTGTTGCAAGGTACAGCTCCACAGATCTCGGAAAGAGTGGTTGCGATGACAAACCCGGAGTCGTTGCGATCTCACACATCCAATGAACAGAAAATTGACCAGGATCTCACATCCTCCGTCGGCCCTATTCCAATGCAGTCGTCTTCAGATGGCGTCTTGCTTGTCTTCCACTTCTGTCTTGCCTTGCAGTTCTTCGGGAATTGTTGCGAGTCTGGTTTTATTCTGGTGGCCTCTTATCCACTCCCCGGGCTCCAAAAAGTTCCACTGCCGTTGGTTATCATTGTTGGTTGATTGAAGACATGGGGAAGTTATGGAAGAGAAGGTCTGCTGAGCGTCTTTGGCAGCGGATATGCGAACACGGTGATCATTATCTGCATCCTCTAGGACAGTTGACGGCAGTTTACCACCTATGGAACCAATATGAGTATCCGGGCTAAATCGGAAGATGCCCTCGCTGTCATCGCCACTTCCCGGGAAGTCCCAATCGTCGCCTGCAACGCCACTAGATGGTGAGAGTTGATTGTCTTTCCAGTCCCTGTGATAATTGCTAGCATCCTTCCTCTCAATTTTTATGCCAATTGATCTCCTCTCTTCGTTCTGGGATATTATTTGATCGTGAAACTTATTTGGTTCATGAAGAGAAGAACTGACGGTTCTAGCTGAAGTCGAACTGGGGCATTCTATAGTTTTTTTCCGAAGAAGATCTATCCATTTCTCGAATTCTAAGACCTTATTTGCTAGTGTGAACGAGTCGAAGTCTGAGTCCGAGTCGCTGATTTTCGGTTCCCGGCAAACTCCCTGCAATTCATTCCACTTTTTAGTGCTGGCTCTTCCGTCGGTAATTAAAGGAGACCTTTCTCCTGGTGCCCAAGGGAGACTCAAGTGGAGAGACTCGACTGACTCAAAGGAGACAGGTTTATCACACGACATATTGAGACCTCCAATAATGTTGGGTGTGGTGATAGGCGGGGGTGACAGTATCACCTTTGATGCGTTAGAGGAGGCATCCTGTTTTACCTCTTTCGTAGCATCAAAGCTAGTCGTGAGTAATTCATCACCATTGGCGCAACCGCCAGAGTTCTGGCCTTCCCATCTGAAGATATCAGGAAGGAGTGTAACAAGCCAGGACTTCTCGTAACGACTGAAGGCCTTTGAAAGGGTCACGTAGTTGTGAAACATAAATTGCTCGTTCATCCTGGGAATGCCGAAAGTGTTCTGCAGCGCAGCACCATGGGAGTGACACAGCGACGAAACATGCTCGAATATTATTGCCTGATAGTTCAGTTGCCGGGCCTTGTTTTTTCGTATGGCAGAAAACAGGTTTGCTCTCCGTGAATAGTTCTCAGCGTTGCTTTCATCTGACTTGTCAGATCTCATGTTTTCTATATATTGTTGATGGGCAAACCGGCAAAGGACGTCTTGGATGCCAAGGCTTAAGATTGCCCGAGTATGAGAGCTTTCAATGAGATCCACGGCTGCCTTTGCATATATTTTGTCTTCGTAAAGCCTTGCCGCACATTGAAGTAAAGTGAGGATCACTTCCTTGCTAACAGCGTTCGTCGAAGTGTCATCACACATCTCTATGTTCCAAGAGTCCATGATCTGGAAAAGATGCGATTGGGCCGTCTCGTCCTGAACAAAAGGGAAGCATCTGTAGGGGCTCTTCTCGAGATTTGCATCTTGAAATACGCTTTCAAGGGCATGTAACAAGTCTTCTCCTTCTTGCTTCGGCATTGTTAGAGCTATGAAATGTTGTGGCTATTGTTACTAGGCAGCTGAGATGACTTCAGGGATATGATTTCTAAACGTTTATTTAACTACATTGTAGTGGGATAGGACCATTTGCAGGCTAAATTTGGCTGCCAAAAGCTTACAGCGGAAAGTGGAGTGGTGTTTAGGGGCTAAATTTAGAGTTTCGCTTATGGAACAATATTGGAGAGTTGCCATCGTACATGACTCGAGACATATAAATGGCTCTAACACCTTCACTAAAGCTCTAATTTCGGCTCTTATCTTAAATTTCTAGTCGAGATAGTACAGTACAGTACTTAGGCTCAAAATGATGAAATTATGCCAAGAGATCTTGCAGACCTAGTGAGCCCCCGATATCTGCCTTCTGGCAAAGACAGGCAATTTTATAACTAGTTGGTTTGAGAGAAAAGGCTTGACAACCTGACAATTGCAATGCTTCCGGAAATTCATTATACAGAATATCTTCGTCAATCCATATCGAGTATGATCTAAGAGAAATTCTGCACTATAACGTTTAATATGAAGATGTGACTCCTTTAAATCCCTGTCGGTCGTCCTGTTATCAATTTCCCATTGACTAACATCCAGCTTTAGAAATTTTTAATCTATGAAACAAAAACCAGCGCCTCTTCCAGAGCAGTCATAAATATGGAGGCAATTAACGGCATATGTTACGACGCCAAGTACGACTATAGAGCTGTTAGCTAGCACTAATGACCATTTCTTGTGTGGCATATAAACAGCTTCCTATCTGTCGCTTTTTCCCTCCTTATGTTACTCTATACCTTAGACGCACCCAACCTATCAGCCACGAATAATCAACATGTGTGGCATTATCATTTTTACCAATAAAGACTCTGTAGATCGATACTGGGAGTGGAAGATGGTCGCTAAAGAAAAGAGGAGGAATTTTTTCCAAAGGGTGCTACTATGCTTTCGACCTGCAGTCAAAGAAGACCGCCCTGAGGAACCAGAACAAGTGAATCCAGATCAGGGCACACTGCCATGTTATGTATCTACAGCATCTCTGGTACCCTCCAAGAAATCGGTGGTGTGAATGGTGATAGTCAATTAAATCTTTTAGGGAGGAAGCTCGACTTAATTTGCGTTATTGGGAGCATCTAAGCACATAGCTGAGGGCATCTGCTAGAAATAAGGATTTGTCAAATTTCCAGATCTTAAGATTTGGGCATATCGTGAGACTCTTTAGCTTTTCTACAGTGTAGGCAGTACCAAAAGTTCAACTTAATTCGGTCGATCCCCGACCCTCTAATACCTATCTTTACTCATGATTCTCATGTACCTTTTAGACAACAACTTAATCAACCTTCAACTAGGTAACTATAGGTGCTAACTTATATTCGAAGGCACTATAAGCTAGGTTTAAAACCCTGAAGCTACTATAACCAACGAGATAAATAAAACGGAGAAAATAAAGAAGGGGGGACCAGGACCTGAGGGTAGGTAACAGTAGCCAATAAGGTGTCAAATAGTCAAAGAGGCTATCCTGGAAGCTGAGTTACTCCCGAGATACTTCCTCCTGGGAGTCAAGATGCTCCCGTGATCCCATAGGCTTCCGGGATCTTTCCTCCTGGGATCCGTTGGGATCCTGGGAGCAGGGCTCCCAGGATACATATTACTCCTAGGAGCATAGAGGCTCCTAGGATCCCCATAGTTACCATAACTGCTATTTCTCCTTCTCCACTTTGTTTATAAGAGATGAATCTGCGGTTACAAAGCTAAATCTAGTTCTTCTTGGCCCTACGACATATGCTAAATAAAGTAAAAGCTTAAAATCTCGGTTAAACTGAAAAGATTGTTGAAAAGTGAGACACCACACCAGCTTGGATACACAAAGACAAGGTTCGCGAGAAATGTCCCCCCCCCAAATCACCCACAAATAATCCCGATCTATCTTATGCTCTACCGGGCCAGTCATTTAAATTCTATGTTCTCGCCGATCAGAACCGTGTTCAGGCTTCGATTGAAAACAGTCTCCTCAGCTTCATTGTCCCGAAGCTGAGAAGCCTCTGAACCGCAAGATCACCATGTCCGAAGCCCTGGTCACTTCAAAACAACTACTCAATTATTCTTGGACTAAAGATTTAAAGGCTGAAAATCTATCGCCATAGTTCTAAGTCAAAATTAGAAGCGCTATTTATGGCTGCAAAGGAGAAGAAGGAAGAGGCGCTTTTACTTCGACGTGTTATTTACTTAGCTATATAATACAATCACTTGCAAAATAGGCTTCGTCCCCTTTCGCCTAAAGAAATTGTGAGCACGGACCACCTCATCTATTTTGGCGCTGACGCCGTAGCTCCTGTGTTGGTCCGTCGAGTTCGTATTACAACAATATGGCCATTTTGTCTTGTCAGAAATGGCTTAAGGTTTGAGAGAGACTCGAGGAGGCGTGGGTGATAGGGTCAAGAAATGGCTTATGGCGTGAAAAGGCGTGTAGAGGTGTGGTTAAGAAACGGCTTTGATTCCTGTCACCGAGGCCTGTCGCTGACGGCTGGGTAGGGATGGTCAAAATGCACCAAAACACCACTCCTTCACAGCGAACAACATAAGTCGACCCAAAATCACGCAGCCGCTAAGGCAGTCGAGCTCCAAAACACAGCATTCGACGACTTGGGAGAATCTGGCAGCACATTTGTTGAGGCACAGGGTCAGAAAACCTGCGACGATACTTAACAGGTTTTAGAGACCGTCGAAACGGAAGGTCGCCGTAAAGGCATTGACTTGACACGAGGATTTGGAAGTCATGGTAATTGAAATTGCTTGGGTTGATGAGATCTGGGTTATGTTTTCGGATGAGAAAGTCCTTAGACTTTGGGCTTAACGGCATGTATTGTGGACGAAGTTAATTGGATGCATATGTTAGGCAGAGCTTTAGTTCAGGATCAATCTGAACAACCACCCTCTCTGGCCGTCGTAGCAGAGAGTTGGATTCAAATGACTACCTCCAGAAATGGCTCCTCCAGAAATGGCGCCCTAATTTCGAGGAATCTTATAGTAGCAGGTTTCAAAGGCAGATACTGCTCAACTATGCTTCTAATTCAGCCTCATCCGAAACATTTTATGTTCCCCCTTGCTAGCTATAGAAACATGGGCCAAGGATTACGGAATGACGAGTCAACGACCAAGTAATTTGAATCGTTCCGAGTGGAACAAAAAATGCAGACAAAAATTATCAGAGCATCTCAGTATGGCCGACGCTACCTAATTGTTCTTTTTCTCTAATACGAGCTTTTAGATGATAGGTTAGGGATTATAATAGAGCCCTCGCAAGTACGACTCAAACCCATCCCCGACGACGTGTATGTTTGGGAGAGGTTAAGCGACAAAGAGCACTTGTTCTCCAAAAATATAAGTGATCACTCAATTAGTGCTCTAAAAGAGTTGTATCAGGAAGTTGGTCTGTCATTCGAAGCAGTCGAGAACAAAAAATCGCGCGAGCACACTGCTGGAAGCGTGGCTATAACAGTAGGCAAGGCTTTATTTTCTATTCAAATTTCAACTAACTTGAGAGTATGTACATTGCCCTAAGGGTAGTGGTAGCTTTACTGCGAGAATTCATGAGCTGCAAAACCGCTTGGAAATACAAACAGGAGAACTCGAGCAATGGCAGAAACGAGCCGAATCGAATGAGGAAATAATTCGGCAAGCTGAAACCAAAATAAACGAGCTACAGAAAATTATAGAAGAAGCTCAGAAAGATAGGGAAAGACTTGGAATCGATGTACAGAAGTGGAGGTTGATAGCAGAGCAGTGTCAAGCCAGGACAACGAAATATGATCATGCTATGAGGAAAATCTTAGCCAATCTTGAAGAAGCGATGCCTGAGCTTTTCGGATGACGCAAGTAAATCCACAATTTTAGATAAAATAATAAGGCGAATGAAGGAGTGTACGATACCAAAAAAAGCCAAGAAAGGCCGACCCACCGTCGAGACACCATGTAGCTGGCCACAATACTGTCGCTCGCTCTAATTTACCCTCCATCATCGCTCTCACGGATGACGCTCGATAGAGGAAAAGGCATAAAGCCAAAGTAAGTTACCTCACACCGTGGGAAGAGATTGTCGTTCATTCCTTCAATGGCTTTCAGTATCACCCGCGAGCGACCCAAGACGGACAGATCACTAAAGCCTCCAGGGAAGAGGACTAGGCGAAGGCTCTTGAAAACTATCATCCAGAATTCCAGGCAAGAAGGGTCAGCGCGTTGGACTCATGTGACTCACAGTCACATGAGTCCTGACAACACAAATAGTTATCTCTGCCCTTTAGACAGTTAGAAGAATATATATAACGCATCACACTTGTATTCTTAGTTTAGAGTTCCAAGTACTTCGGGACACATGAGACGCTCGCCATCCTGGGGTTTTGTTTCGAAAACAATATTATCCTCTGTTGTCTGCCCTCACACCTCCCCAAAAGCTCCAGCCCCGTAATATCGCAACATTTGCCTCACTAACGACAGCCTATCGCGATCAAGTGAATCGACCAATTAAAGCGGGGTAAATACAATCAGCAAGCAGTATTTTATCTCCCTCTCTAACCCTGTAAAAGATAGAGCATAGGTTGTTCGACATAAGTATCTATTTCGAGACGCCTTGAAGAGATTGACACAGTATGAACCGAACGTGCCGAGCAGCAGAAACAATCTAGATCTGATAGATTAGTTTATAGGAACGCATTAAAAATCAGAAGCCAGAAGCTGCCCTGATTTTCAGCATCCTTATTCACACGAATTAGATCGTAGGTTGTGATCTAGCAATGCGTCTCTAGAAGTGACGTTCTTAGAAGCGAAGACTACAGACGTAGCTTCCCCGGAAGATACTGACAACGCAAAGCACAGCTCCGCATAAACCAAGCTAGAGAAAATAATAGATTGGCACTTATTCTTCGATTCGTACTCTGTTTCAGTGAGGTACGTGATATAAGGACATACTTGATACCCAGACAAGACCTAACTTAGCACCCTTTTCCAAACGCAATACATTAGCGATTAAGATTCGCGCAGTTTTCGATTTTTAGTTTCTCCAGCCAGCGCCCCCGGGTACAAGAGCGCGAGTTCGGGTAAATGCGCGATCAGCTAGATATAAATTCGCTGACAATGTAAAGCTGAGTCTATGCTGCCACATACCGTGTATTCCTAGGGATTATAGCTAATCAATTTACATTTGACTCACAGGAGGTGGCCTCTCGCTTGATATAATCTGCCTCGTTCGCATCACTTGATCACATCAAGTGGGCTGAGGATGATTACATACTGCTTCGCCTCTCCCCGAATCACCTCATGCAATAGCTGCTGCCTTTGAAGGCAAGGATAGTTTGGTTTCCGCGGGTCATGCCGAAAATATTCTAGTGTCAGACTACAAGCGAGCCTAATTGTAAGTCCATAGCTAAATTCTAGTGTAGGCTTTTAGAGGAAGGATGAGGAGCGCCTTGCCAAAAATATCGAACCCCTGGGCCTTTGCGCAGGAATTATTGTCTGCCTTACACGATCTACTGAAGCGTAACCGGACACGGTGGCACCATGCGGTGCACCCACGACTTAGCTAAAGTATAAAGGTGTGGTCGATGCCGCTCTCCTTTCACTTTCTTCCCATCACACTCTAGACACCTATAACTCTACCGCTACGCACACAGCTTGCACCTACATGTTACCATAGATCCGGCCATAGCTTAGACACTTCTCAACAACGACCTACCTGGCGAGGTAACTGGTACATTACTGCCGCAACAACCTCCTACAGCTCGTCACGGACGTAAAAACGCCACTATCAAAAGCAGCGGAAAAGCTCATACGAACAACGAGAAAAAAAGATGTCTAATGAGCGGACGAGTAAGTTGACATTTTCGCAGAAGAATAAGAAATAATAACGTATTTTAGGGGCTCCTCCCGACAGAGCTAGAGGAAGAGCAATATATGCAGATCAGCGCAACTACATCGTAACTGTAATGATTTTACTGGTGGTGTTGTGGGCTATAAATTTGATAAGGCTGGTGATAGAATTGGCGCAGTTGGGGTGGAGGATCATTAACGAGATAAGGCGTTAAAGATGAGATGCTATCAGCGTAGATGATAGTTTCTAAGTACTTCAATCAATCCCTGCGACGTTTCTAGCACCTTCCATGAACACCGTCATACGCTACGTGAAATTAATATGCACGATATAGTTACCCAGAAGGTTTATCTGGGGAGATGGCAAGCCAGAGAACGCTCTGGCTAAATAGCGGTGCTTGAATGAGTTAATTTTAGTGGAGACTAAACAGAGGAGTGTGCTAACGAAACCCAGCTGGTACTATTGATACTTAAGCAGATTGCACCTTCCATAAGCGGCCAATTCTGCAGCTACAACTTTTACACGCTTCCAGTAAGTTGATATTTCTGCTAATAAACAGCCGCATTCTACTGCTACAATACTTCTACCGAGCCTCTATTTTGGCTGCCACACATCCAAAAAGCAGCCACTTCAGCAGCCATTTCAGTAACCAATTTTGCATCTCTTGACTAAGCCAGCGTTACATTCAGAATCGACTTCGTAAATATATTCCATTAATTGGCATTCAAAAATAAAGAGCAGAAATTGGAGCTTGGAAGAAGTCATTACAGCCATGTGTGCGTCTCAAGTAGTGCGGGAGAATGGTCAATATTGATCTGTTACCGGATTAGTGGCCATAAGCGAAACTCCAAACCCAGCCCCAGAGAACCCACTTCACTTGTTTTCCATAAGCTTTTGACAGCCAAAATTTTGCCGGTGCACAGATAACATTTTGAAACGGGCTCCAATCCCTGACGCTTGTGGTTGTTCTTTCACTGGTAAAGAATAATCAAGCCGCTTGTAAAGACCTCCTTCATATTCGCTTCGTAAGTGCACTCTTGCTGGATTCTACTCCACGGTACAGGTGTCATCACAGCAGAGCTAATTCTTATCAAAGAAGTTAAGTTATGTCAAGAACTTAGAACCGTTTCCATAGTTTAAACGATGGTTTGAGTACCTTACTCAGTGAGCCCTTTGTCTAGAAGTTATACGTTTCTCCTCCCGCTTTATGCGTTTCTCTTCTTCCCGCTCCAAGGCGTATTGCCAATGCTGGGGTTTTTTGTATGTAGTCTTCTAGAGTACAGTAGAAGGCGAATTGCGTGTCGCGAATTTTTTAGTTAAATCTTTTAAGCGGGCTCCACTTCCTGACACTCGTGGCTGTGCACTCTTACTTGGTTGTACTCCAAAGGCACCCCTACGCAAAGCCTTTTCTTACTTCTTCTATAAGTCACGCTAAGTGTCAAAACTGGCCAGCATACAAATCCTACTGTGGCTGCTGCAGTTGCCCATTTGCGATATAAAAAAGAGGATTTCAACATCGCTCAGTGGCTACGTGGCTGCGTGGCTGCTGCAGTTTGCCCATTTGCGATGTGTAACAGAAGATTTCAAGATCGCTCAGTGGCTACATGACTGCGTGGCTGCTACAGTTTGCCCATTTGCGACATGCAATAAAAAAAAAGGGGGGGTTGATGGAAAGCCGCAGAACGCGGCAGACTTTGGATCTAAATATGCTGTACAGCAATGGTCGTGGATGACACAAAAGTGGCTGACTCTGCCGGTTTGGAAGAAGGGAAGGTGTTGACTGCTCTCTACAATGACCAAATATCAGTGGTGCTTTCGCGTACAACTGGGCAGTAGTGCATAGCCACAGGTGGCTGAAAATGGACCTCGCTAAAGCAATTATCTAAAAATCTAGCGACACCGAATTCGCCTTCAACTGTATTTGGTCGTTCCTTACAGCAGGGAGGTTTTTTAGCCTTGTCGATAAGGCCTATGAGAATTTCAAGCAAAATCTTTCCAGTCAAGTCCTGATGCAATTGCGTGAAGAGCATGAAGAGGTTTGCATTCACTGGCATAACAATCTAGGATGAGAGTGCCCCGTGCGCCCAACATTATAAATAACAACCTGAGGAGTAGCTCTAGTTGACGGAACTATGTGACTCTCCTTCTTCCTTCTCTTGTTACTCACCCAATAACCCCCTTGTGGAAAGAGAGACTCGCTTGATTCTACAAACACGTACTCAGAGTCACTCTCGGACTCGTTAGTCGAGTTAGTCGATATTCCCAACTCCTCCTCAGACTCGAGATCAGGCACATCATGACTTTGGGAGCTTGCTGAGCGATAGGATGACCCCGTAGATGACGAACTGTAACGTCTCCTCGGTCTTCCCCTCGTTCCCCTGATTCTAAGCTTTCCCTGGACAATTGTGGGCGAAGGCAGGTTTGGTTTGCTGTCGTACTTCCTTGGGCGCCCTCTCTTAATTTTCGCAACAGGCTCGCCTTCAAGAGAGGGAGAGCGTGGTCCCTCAGATTCTCTAACGTAGTGCTTCCTCGGCCTTCCTCTCTTCCTCTTAATACCTATATCACCCTCCGGGTAAAAGGCTCAAGGTACAGGGACGGTAATGTCTCCATAGTCTCATTGGCGAAGTCCATATGCGTTTCCTCATCTGTTCTTGCTGGTACGCTGGAAAATTTAGGTTCCGTTTTTGGCAATGCACGGTTTGCAGATCGTGGGGTAAACTTCTGAAGATCACAGCAGTGAGCGTCCTGACTATGATACCGTAGCTCGTCCACAGAACTGAAAGCCAAGCTGCAGCGCGGATCAGGACACGGAACAGCTCTGGCTTCCTCAATGGTTGATATATTTTCCAGTTCTAAATCCAGAAAGTGGTTATTCAAATGCTCCTTCCAGTAATGGATGTTTTTATATTGCTTGTACCTGACGGCAGCAATCAATTTTGGATTGAAGAGGCAAAACATGCATTGAGCCGCAGTTGCAGGGGTGTATCGATACTTAATCTGATTGAACTGTGCCGGCAGTTCTTCGTAATTATCGACGTGTTGCTGGCAGTGGTTCTGCCATTCGACGGCATCAGTGATCCATTTGTCGCATTGGAGGCATAGCTCTGCAAAGCCGTACTTGTTTTCAAGATGCATCATTCGACACTGAAAGACATGGTCCCATCGGTTGGCTACCGGAATTCTGCAAGCACAACATTAGCCACGATCACTGGATTCAAGCTACCTAGCTCTTTGAAGGGACTACGAACGATTCCATTGATAGAGCACACGTTTCCTCTGGGCAACGGCCATTTTTTGGCCGTAAGCTGGGGCGATAAGCCACCTTCGGATTCTCCTGATAGAGTCTGATCATGTTGTGAATAGCGGTGCGGCCTTCCTTGCTGCGTAGTGGAACCTCTAGAAAGAGCAATGATGCCAACTCATCACGTGGTGAATCCAGAAGACGGACACGATTGAAGAAACTTGGTAGAGACATGACAGAGGCTTGAGTATCAAGGATGTTGTGTGATTGGAGCTTTTGCCACTTCTGAAGCTCGTCAGACATGAGTTGGCGCCTGCGCTGGTAAGCTTCGTCACGGTGATTGCAAAGAGCTTTGATCTCATCCTCCTCAACTAAGAGCTTCAGCTTCTCGCCTAAGCCCATGATATCTTCGCTAAGGGCCACAAAGTCGGTTCGCTGGGCCAGATCCGCCATAACTTTAGCTGGTAGAGACTGTTCCATCTGCGGGGACCATTGCAGAGACATGCCGCGGAAGACCTCAAACATGAATCCGCGTGATTTGGTGCCCCACCAGCTGGCGGCACCATCGATTGTGCTTATCGAGGATGCATATCCAGGCAAGAAGATGTCACACCTATGTCCAGCGAACTGCTTCCTCGCATCCTCGGAATAGCCGTTCGCTACCAAAGTAAGCTTTGTGAAAACATGGTGGGAGGAGCCAGGTCAAACGTACTCTCTGCTCTGACAAGGGCCTCCCTTCTGTTGCAATGGTCCGTAAGGTTCACTGGGAAACCTGCCCTGTGACCTAACTTTACCTTCCGAGTTGCTGACGTGCCAGCTTTCTCGATCAGGCCCGTAGGACCGTTTGCATTGAATCTTTGGAAGAAAGGTACCTCCAGCATTTCTTCTTTTATTCGGAGATGGTGTACCGTACCTGCAAGTGGTGGCGGAATTGCAAAAATTTCCTCTTCGGAGTGGTAGTCTTGGAAAGCATCATTTGCTAAAGCAATGACAAGTACCGGAAGCATAACACACGCGAATAGCGGTTGCATATCCTCATACATCCCGTGTTGTGGTCTCCTACATTTTGTGTTAGTTGATAGTGTAATACAAGTAGGTCTCTGGCAGAAATACTTACCCTTGGGGGGTCAAAGACATTCCCTTAGCGTCCCTGATTGGGCAAATAGCGGTCTCTGCCTCTCCTTGCTCATTCCTAATCACGACAAAGTTCATATGCTACTTTCATCGCTTGATTAGACCTCTTTGTTAATTTGTAGGAGTGGCAGATCTACCTTGTATAGCAATCCGCGGCCGGAACCTTTCCGCGCACTTGATTCAATAAACTCACCAACTCTGCTCGAACTGTAAATACTTAAGAGTTGTCTCCCATAGTCGTTCACCATGCTTCCCCCGTGGCTGTATTGGTACCAGTCTTTCGTCCACATATGTTCCATCAAGATTCGAAAATACGGCACTGTCAAGTAATGCCGTGTACGGATCTCCGTTGACACAGTGGCTCGGAACTTGGCGGTTTTCACATGCTGGAGGGAGTAAGTAGAATGAGCAGTATCTGGTGGGGGATCGAATACGCACTCGATATATCGATGATGATACTTCGTGCGGAATCTGTTTGTTCAACGGTCTTTGCTGCCAAGCGGCAAGGAAATCCGTGAATCGTTGCCTTACTGTGGTGTATCCAATTTTCTTCTTTTTGCCCGTAACTCGGTCTATCCTTTGCGTGGCGTTCCAGCCTGTCACACAGTAGTCCATAAAGTGCTTCAGTGTTTGCAAATCGTGAGGAATCTTTCCAGGATATCTTTTGTAGTACCTATTCCATAGAGGCCAAACTTAGCAGATGCGCTCTCTTAGGTATGCTAGAGCCATGAACGTACTCATCCCAGAGTTCTAGCATTCGATTATAGTTGATCTCGGTTCCAGGCTGAATATTGCTAGGCACTGGGTCACCGTTGATCTCGGTCTCCTCAACTGGCCGTGCCCCGTTCAGCTCAGCAGCATCGAAAATGTCGGCCGCAGACTTCTTCTGCTTCCTAGCCATGACGTGCTACAAATGAGTGTGATAAATGTAAGAATGCACGAAATTGCGACCAAGAAACAGAGGGCTTAACAAAGCCAAGGATAGGAGCAAGACTCGTGAGGGTAGGACCAGTGACGAAAACATGATATGGTGTGGATGGAAGGGGATAGGGGTTATATAATGCCAGCCAAGATTGAGACAGTTGCCATGAGAAGAAATAAAGGGCACACTTTTGTGGCAGACAGCCTAGCTGGACCCAGGGTGGGTTGGTTTCCCAGAGCCTTTGGGATTGGGAGCCATAATTGGACTTCTCGTGGGCTGCCTGCAAAGACAGACCGACCATCCCAGGACACCGCCAAAAGTTGCACAAAAACATGACACCCACCCAAGAGCTAACCTGATAGGGGCTGCTCACTGAGAAGAGGAGGAGCACGGGCGAGCGTGGAGGGAGTCGAGGGAGATTCGAGGGAGATTCAAGGGCGAGCGAAGCGGCAAGCGATGACTAAGCGAACCCCTCCCAGCGGGCAACCTTTTGGAGATTGTATATAATTATATTTATACGTAAATAATCGTCGTATCCGGAACTACCCCTTCGTTATCTTAAACCTCGGGTAATAAGATATAATTATTAGAAATAAATAGCTTAAGCACTTTTAATATAAAGTCGATCCTATTAAGAATTAAGTCCTTTAGCCGTCCGATATATCACTTACCTTATATTATAAGAAGGATATAATTATTTCCTTATCTTTTACCACTTTATTACTCTTATTTAAATCCATTTAAAAGGACGTATTACGAAGGGACACCGTTATAATAAACGATAATAAACGACGAGGGAAGGTAACTTAAATAAATATAATTTTTATTCTTTTATACTCCTTAATCACCTTATCGTCTATACTTATAAGCGTAATACTTATCGTTACACCCCCGAAACCGACCCGGATTATTAATTTAATCCACCTTAATATTAATTTATTCTTTATTTATAAAGTTAATGCGAACTCCTTCTATTACTAAATATAAAAGCTTAATATAAAGTTCTTTATCTTTAATATTTACGAAATCGATAAGATTATTAACGAAATCTTTAACACTCCGTTAAATAACGATAAGATAACGGCCTTAATACGGGCGCGTCTCCCTCGCGAATATTAATTATATAAAGACGTATTCTTTAAGGTAATATTAAATATATTACTACCTTATCGTCGTTATAATTATAAGATAACTTTAACGGAACTATTACCTTCTTTATTCTCTCCACTTTACCGATAATTAATTATAAAGCTTTAAGTTATTAAGGATTACCTCTTAAAGAATTTAGCGAAAGGGTTTATAACGGACTCGAATAGCCCCTTTACCTTATTAATATTATTCGTTAAGAAGCCTTATAATAATAAACTCCGCTTTTATATTAATTTTCGAAAGCTTAATGCTTTAACTTAGTCCGATCCTTACCCGATATTAAGGATTAATAAATTACTCTTTAAAATAAGTAAAGCTAAGATATTCACTAAGCTAGATATTAAATAAGCCTTTTATCGAATCCGAATGGATCTAAAGTTAAAAGAGATAACCACCTTCCGGACTAAGTATAATACTTATAAATATAAAGTTTTACTATTTAGCTTAATTAACGGCCTTACCACTTATTAGCGTTATATAAATAATGTCCTTATTAATTACTTAAATAACTTTTACTTAACGTATTTAAATAATATTATTATTTACTTTAAGAACGTCGAAGATTATAAAGAGCACGTTAAGAAGGTCTTAATACGATTACGAAACGTTAACCTTTAAGCGAATATAATTAAAAGCGAGTTTAATATTATAAAGATTAAATACCTTAAATTTATACTTATAATTAAAGGGTTAAAGATTAATTTAAATTATATAAAAGCTCTTAAGAATTAGAAACGGCTTATTACCGTGACCGGAGTTAAGTCTTACTTAAGCTTTTACGGATTTTACCGGCAATTCATTAAAGATTTTAATAAGATCTCATTACCTTTAATTAAGCTCACTCGATTAATTATACCGTTCGTTTAAGACGACCATTACGTTACGGCTTTTAAAGCTCTTTAATAATAGCTATTACTTATATAAACTCTTTATCACTTTTAATTAAAACACCTTATTAAGTTAGAAATAAATTCATTTAATAAAGTGATTACCGGAGTATTCTCTTAATAATATCGGGACGGTAACTAATACTTAATAGCCTTCTTCTCTCACGTGCTAATAAATAACGAAGCTAATTAAGAGATTTATAATAAAGAGATATATATTATCGTATATAGTTTTAAGAAATACCGGCCCGAATTTATATCGATATAAGACCGTATCTAAGTATACACCGACCATTAAGCCCTTTAATATTTTATAATAATTAAGATCTTAATAATTAAGTAAGTTAAATAAATAGAGTTCTTATTTAACTTTAACTTTTAAATTATATATATTATTAATAAATTAAACGTTAAAGTAAATATATTAAGCCGTCGTAAATAAGATCTTTTAATCTATAAATAAGTTAAAATCGATAGCCGCTCTAAAGTGTTCTTAAGACCCGACAAATTAAACCCCGTATTAACACCGAACTAGGCTAATTATTCGTGGAACGTTAATAAGAACTCCGGATCAATTCGATAAAATTATTAATCCTTTTAGACTCCGAATCGGCCTTATTATAAGCACTTCGCGATAATAATAAGATCTCCTTTATTAAAGAAAGAGTTATTATACGTAAAGGGTATATTATAAAAGATAACTTATTATTATATTATAAACGATTAATAATCCGTAAGAGTACCGAACTATATACGAAACTTATCCGTAAGGTTTATACTTAAGTCTTTAATACTTACCTTAATACGCGTAAGACGTATTCGTTATTATTAATAAAGTATTATTAGCCCGATATAAATTAAGATTATAAGACTTACGTTATTAATTATTAAGAATATAAGTTCGCTTATCTTAAATAAACTAAATAATAAGGCTTCTTATATCCCTTACTTATACTTAATTATCCGATATAACACTTAATTATAGACTTTAAATTATTCCTTAAGGATAAGTATAGCTTCGATATAATCTTAATATTTATAAATAGACTTAATAAGGAGTACGTATTTATCTCGTATTATTAAACGACGGATATTAAAGCGATAGCTTAGCTATTTATTTAATAGATTTATTATTTTAATTATACCCTTATCTTTATTATCTTTAATAAAGGACCTTAATTTATCTCCCGTTTTTAGATTAAACTTTATAAAATTATTAAGGTTTAACTTAAATTATTTACGGCTTATTATAAATAAATAGATAATTAGACCGAAATTATAAATAAGTATATCGATTAGCGAATAAGACCTTTTATTAACTATTATTAAGATAATTAGAGCGAGTTACTTCCACTTATAAACCGAGTATAAATAACTTTACCTTATTCTTCAATTAGAATAACTCCTTATCGCCTTAAATACGGCCTAAATCCGAGAACCTCTTAAGATTAAAATACGTTAAAGCCGTCTAATTTAAAAGAAAAGCTTAACTACGATAATATTATATAACTTATTACGCGTATATATAATACTTAAGACCTCGCTAAAGTTAATATAAAGAGAGCTTAAGAGAGAATGTAACGTAATACGGACTAATACCGTAAGCTAGTTAACTAGGAAGTCGGTGATTAAGTCTATCTCTTTATTAAGAACTTAAAGATAAATAAACCGAGTCGGAAGCTGGCCGTATTATAGACCGGACCGTATAAGATATTAAAGAAAGTTAGTTACTCTTACCGCTTAGAATTACTAGCTAACTTAACGATTTATAATATATTTATATTAAACGTCTTAACGAAGTATCTAAATAACCCCTTACCTAGCTAGGAACCGGCCCGGCCACCTCTAAATATCGTTTAAGGAGAGTAAGAATAGGAAGTATAAGAAGTGTTAGCTAGTAAGTTAATACGTCGTAAGTTATATTATTAAGTTAAATAGGTAAGTTATAATATTAATTTAACTTAATATCCGGAAGAGAACTTTAAGCACTTACCTTATTATATCCGGAGTTTTCACCTCGCTTATCCCCGTAAACCGGGACCTCCCCGTTTATTACCTAAATAATTACGAAATTAAGAACTTAATAAGTAATAATTATTATAAGAAGAATAAAGATTATTATAAAAACGCTTATTTTAACGGATTTAAGGACCCGGCCGGCTTTCTAACTATTAAGTAACTAGCTAAGTCCCTTTAAAAACAATTAAATATAAGTAAAATAACCTCTTACTCCTCCTCCTCCTCCCCTCCGGAACCACCCCCGGTACCCCCGGTCAAGCGGGCGATCTTATCCTCCCCCTCCTCCTCCTCCTCCCGACGACTCTTCTTCCTACCCCGGGCGTTATCCGCATTAGTATCGGAGCCTTAGCGGCAGCGTTTACTATTATTAAAGCTCTTTAATTAAGCTTTTAACTTACTTAAGGTAATTAAAACCTTAATAGAATTCTTCTTACTTTAAGCTTAAAGCTTAAAGACCTCATCGGTTAAGTCTTATTAAAAGTTAATACCGGAATAAAGTAATTACTAGCTAGTTCTAGGAAGGATAGACTTACCTCTATTAAGCGCTAAAGAGCGCGAGTTACTTTAAGCTATATAAAAGTAACGGCGGCGGTAAACTTTAATGCCTCGGCGGCACCGACTAAGCAAATCTCGTGGATAATAATAGCGGCGGCGACGACGGCGGCTTCCTTTACTTTAATTATAACATTTATTATTACTTTTATTATTATTATTATTATTATTACGGCGGCGGCGTCGGCGGGGTCGTAAGAGGGTAGGACTAGGGCCGGAACAAGAGCGTCCATTATTGCAATTATAGCGAGGAAAATAGTATACTCCGGGCTAACATTTTAAGGAAGTTACGGCTATAGTTAATACGGCTTATAAACGGACCCGTTACGGACCACTTACGCGAATATAATTGCCCTTAAAGGCGGCGTAATAAGAGTAAAGCTTAGAGGAGACCTTTAAGAAGGAGTATCGGTGCTTAGGCTTCTTTATAATACGGCGAACGCAATAGACGCACTAGACGCGGTACGCCTTTAAGAGGTAACCGGCGGGGGCGGCGAGAGGTATTATAATAATAATAGTAATGACTTCTATAACCGTTAATAGACCGTTACGACGCCGTTTAAAGAGTGATTAACTTACGACGAAGGAGACTTATTATTAATAATAGTAGTGTTAAAATAAAGTAAACTATATTAAACGTTAACGATAATATATTAAAATAAGAGCTTTTAAGGATCACTTACGACTTAAGAGAGAGAGAGAGATTATTAAAACGGGCGACTATCACTAAGAAGTCAATTAATACTACTTATAAACGGTATACTTCCGGGGCCACTTATAATCTTATTATTATTACTAATATTACTATTATTACTCTACACCTATTATATTAATAATTATATTATATATAAGTCGACTAAAGAGCCACTTACGGACTTATTATTAATATTAAGAGGGAAAGGAAAGGAATTATAAACGAAGAGAGCTACGAGAGTTATATATATATTATTTAATAATAGCTAGTTCCTAATATTATGCGCAAGCGAATTATAAACTTATTCGTATTTAATTATCACTTATTAATAATAGTATAATAATAACTATTTAAGTATAGCGATATAAGCCAGTTACACGCCCGTTATTAATATCGTCATTTATTACTATTATAACTAAGCGAGAAAATTATTTATTATTATTATATCACTTTATTAATTGGACTAATAATATCATTGAAACTAAGCCGTATCTCACTAGCGCTTCGAGCGTTATACGATACGATTAGCTACTCGCAATTAGCAGATATTAGGAACTCGAGGACGAGTTCCACTTCTAAGAGGGGGATGTGATAACTATTAACATATAACCTACACGTGATCACTAGGATCGCACTAGTACCGGGCCAGTTGCGGACTAGTCCCGATGCACAAGTAAGAGCACTTAATGGCCTAGAAGTTACGGATGCCTTACGGCCTTATTACGGACATATATATTGTAAATGGTAGATGTCGGTCGTGCTGTGCTTAAGGAGACAGCACTGGAGGGGTAAGATACTAAAGCTAATTAGTATTTAGTAAGGGAAATAGCACTCGACTTCTTGTAATCAGCTCCTGCCAGCGTATAAATTAAAATGAGGCCGAAAAGGTGTTTATTTTCGGTGGCCTACCTTTCCTATTGAAAGGGGTGAGTATATTATATATAAAGAATGTATATTCCTAGGCCGGAACGGAAAAACTATCTACCCGAAGTCTAGTTCTTGTAGCTCCCTTCCTCACTCCCTCTTCCTATTCCTCACCACTACATTCGCCCCCCCTTGAAAGAGGAGTCGTCCTCGACTCGGCAAAACAATAAAATTCTATTTTATTATTTTGCGTATAAGAATCCCTCTTTAGGGAACTTTAAATTATCCATTAGCCCAGCTAACTTATCCACCGCATAAGGAGTAACCTACTTACGATCTTATATAAGTAGCGGCAATCCCTTATTAATATACGTTTCCTTTAAGTAGAAATATAATCTATATCTATATACGCTCATCTCTAACTCTCTTAATAGTTGGTATACCTCTAACGCGGCCGCACGTGCTCTAACCCGATGGCTTTATATAAAGCTAGTAAAATCTTCTAGCGATCCCTTTAATAGTAAATCCCTCTCTCGAAGAACACTAGCAGTGTCCTAGCGGCGGCGGCTAACCAAAGCATTAGATAAAAACCTAAGGGATCGTAGTTTAATATATGGCGGGAAGGCGTAGGGAATAGCACCGTACTTATTAGGGAAGCTTGAGGGTGTCTTAAGTAAGGCGATCATATTACGGTGTAACTCCGAAAGCTACGTCTATATTCCGCTTTTAATAGTCTCTAGAGTCTTATAATCGTCTTAAATCTTTATAAACCACGGCAGCATTGTTCGTCGAGGACCAGTGGCTAGGCTATTAACATTATGAGGAATTTGTATTATAATGAGTCGGACCTGTCTAGCATTGCAAGGAACTTTTTTCTAATCTATTTGATACTTAATTATATCAGCCTTAATAAACATCTTATCGTGCACCTTATATACGAAGTCGCCCTTGTATAACCCTCGTGCAGTGTTTTCCTCCCACTATTCTCTTAACCTAGGAATATTATATATCTTCGGCAGAATGATCGTACAATTGTCTTCGGTTTCGTTATCCTAAGAAATAGATCCTTTCACTATATTAGCACCTCGACCTGTTAATAGCATTTTAGGAATATTAATGTCGATATGTCGGAACTAGGTAAAATCCCCTTTTCGCTAATTCTTAGTGTAGTAAGGGTATGAAATTAAACGCTAGGCGTGATCAGGTCGAAGTGTGACGTACGCGGTATAATACATTAGATCCTGTCTGACGAGTTACTAAATAATCGAAAAGAACTGATTTCGCTGCCACCCGTAGTTCGCTTTATTATTAATGGGTTAGAGATAGTGAGTATATATTTCATATTCGAGAGATAGCCACTTACTTAAATCCTTATCCTCGGTAATCCATTAAAACATATCGATGCTCACTAAGCCGTCCTTAATCTAATCGTTTATATTCTGAATTTTCAATTTTAGTAGTAAGTAGTCGATATTCAAGGCGACTCTATGGTCGGAAGGATTGTGTTGAAAGGCCTAGCATCCTCGGAGATCTTCGACTCGAGCGGGCCGGGATTGCAGCCTGAACCATTTATACTTTTCTTCGTGAGCTTTAATTGTTATAATTTTTATTTTATTTCGGTGGATATATTTCAATCGATGTCGAATTTCCCTTTCCTTTAAGCCTTTTATCTATAAACCCATTGTGGCACCCATAGCATGGATATGTTTATAGCACACTTCTTTAAAGTTCATTATTTAATCCAGGCGGCGAAGTGCTTAAGCGATATTACTAGCTCTTCTAGCCCACACTCTTTCCTTCTAACTTTGACTAATATCTTCCGAGCATTTGCACTTCCTTAAGGATCCTTTGATCATTTCATTATCTTTATACCTTCGTTCCTCCTTATCCTCTTCCTCTTGCTCTGATTCGTCCGGAAGTTTAAGTTAGTCTGCGGCACTATAGACTAGGTCCCTTTTAAATAAGAATACTACAGAGCTTAATGCTGCTATACTAGGGGTGGAATCGACTTCTTACTATGTATAGTGGCTGCCAGGGGTGGCAGCAGTTATTTCCTGAGCCTCACTTTTGACTAGGCTTAGGAAATCACCCGATAATAAGTGAGGCTCTTAAGGCAATGCTAGGCGGGGCTACCATCTCTTTGCGTTTCCTCCGATTTATATGAAACTAAAACCGAAGTCCCTTAAATTTAATTTATTCGCTTCTTTTAAGGTGATGGCTATAAGGTCGTCGTTATTAGCGGATCTAGCTCGCTTTAATTCCTAGGGCTTAATAATAGGCTTTTTACTGATTCCCTTCTTAACTTTCTTAATCCGGTTAAGGAATAAGCGGTTAACAATCCGATTCGTGTCTTGCAAAGTTCTTTTTACCGTTAAATGATTAAGTTCCATAACCTAGTTCTTTCCCTTCTCGTTTCGGACTAGCTATTCTAATACCTCCGTAAGGTCAAGCTTCCAGTGAGATATGACTTTAGCGAGGGCTGCTTAGCGCTTATTTCGTTTAGCGTGCACGGCGATCTGCTTTTAATACTTAAATTCCTAGTCTTCCTTAAAAGCCTAATAGTCGGTTCCTATCTTCCATAATCCATCGTCTATTATATACTCGTAGAAGTCTAATACCAATTCATTCATTACTTTAGAGAATTCCTAAAGCTTATCTCGAATTTGACTCTAAATCTCGTATCGTGCCTCAGGTTCTTAGTGCTGATCGATAATAGCACGAATTTTAGCTAAGGTGTTAAGATCGGCCAGCGTCGTAGTTGCAGCGTTGATTATTAGTTGGTCGGCCATTATGTAGCAAAAAGGTAAGTACTTATAAAAAAGAGTAAATAATAAAGAAAGAGAAAGCTAAAGGCTATAGCCTGATTTTTATTTTATAATTAGCGATTTCTTAGCAACGCGTTGTGGCGCTAACTATTCACGCACGCCTTTAGGGCCACTTTTTCTTTTAATATTAGATTTTTAGCGGCTCCTTCTTTCCTTTCTTTTTCTTCCTTATTATTATTAAAATTCTTACGGCCCCGCGCCGTACTCCTCTTTGCCTAACTTCCTCTCATTACTTTTCTCCACTAAACACTTCATTATTATAATCGCTACTTCGATCGAAATGGCTCTAGTCGTACCCCTCGAAGTTTAGAATAGACTTGCTATGCTCGTCGTTGGTCCTAATAAGGTTTATATCCTCGATTTAGCGGATTAAATTATGGACGGACTATACTTAAAGACACTCGTCGAGGATCGTGCCGTCGGCTTGCTCTGCGTCGCACTCGAGGCAGGCTTTATCACTAGACTCCACCTCGAGTGTCTCTAACTTCCATTCGTCCAAGGCCCTTACCACCGCTTCTCTGCACCTCACCGGGGCGAGCCGCTTCTCGACCACGATGGCACTTGCGTCCACTATAAGGGTCGAATTTTCTATGGATTGATTGGAGTGAATGATATTCCTGGCATGACCGTCGAGGAATTCATCGAGGATAGCAGATTCGGCGATTGGGCAAAGGCTAACCTTTTTATGAACGGCGACTCCTCTAGCCCACGCACTTATGGACGATAACGTAAGATGAGCATTAAGAAGGCAGTCGATGACTAGGCCCTCGTTAACCCTAGCTCATTTAGACCTCTAGCTATTCTAGTAGCCCTTACTAGTGACGGCTAGGCTTTCCGTAAGGTTACTAAGGTTTCCTCCTCCTCTAGCGACGGCGTTTACGGCCGAAAGACTCCCGTTAAATCGAAGAAGACTAAGACTGAGGACGACTCTGTCGATGACGGCGCTACCCTAGCCAAGAGAATTAAGAAGGAGAAGAAATCCAAGGATAAGGTGGAGGAATCCGATGAGGAACCGCCAGCAAGACAAGTTAGCGGAAAGACCGTTATATAAGCTATTCCAGCTTTCGATCAGAAGGTTTTCGTTTATTATAAGGATAGCACCGTCACACGCACTGGCAACGAGCTTTACTCTCTCTCTACCGTCAGCCGAAAAGTTAAAGGTAAACTTTTTATATATTCTTAAAAGAAGAACGTTCCCTATTAAGTCGCCCGTAACCACTTTGAGTTTGATTGTCTTTTCGATCTTAGCGGAAATTTGATCCTAATAGTACTTATCCCTCGTATAGCCTACGGCAATTTCATCGACGACATCCTAGATAAGGACTACGACGAAGCCTTACAGCTAATAAAGTCTAACTCCGAATTCGCTACTCCTATTAAGAATTCCTCTATTAAGCCTTCTAAGGACGCCGGCCCCCCACCGATGCTACCTCTCCCTGCCCACCTGGTCGTAAGGGCTCCGCTAAGAATATTAAAGTCACTCCTATCATTAAGGCCACTAGCCCTCTAATTGCTAAGGAAAAGGAAAAGGAGGTTTTAGTTACTACTTCTAGTATTGACTTCGTTGCTATGGATGCCGAGGATGCGGAGGACGAGGGCCTTCCAGCTCGTAGGCTTCGAGACCGAAAGACGCTTGCCTCTGAGAAGTCTAATAAGGAGCTTTTCGGGAAGAAGTGATAGCTAAATGGATTTCTAGTAATGGATCGATGGCCGGATAATTTGTGTTAGAGTTTAGGAATTAATGCTTTTAACGGATAATACCCTAGGATTTGCGTTGCTTTTTCTTAAATTTCCTAAGCCGCGGCTTAAGAAATTTACTTAATATTAGACTAGCTGGACCTTACCGGCCCTACCTTAGCAAGTTTACCTGAATAAATTAAACGCTAAGCTAATCTTCTCTTCCTATTTCTATTATTATAATATCTATAAGTCTTCGTTTAACTTCCTAAGCGTTCGCAAAAGGTTGCCCTAGCAGATATAAAGATAGGTACTCCTTCCTTTCAATTTATTAAGCAATTACTAACTTATTATTAGTATAGACATTCGCTACCGCTCGCTTCTACTCGCTTAACTTATAACCCGCTTTTTCTTTCCTTAAATTAATTTCTTTTTCTCTTTTCGTTTTCTTTCCCTTTTATTATTTCTTTTCATCTTCTTCCGCTACTGCTAGAACCTTAAACTAGCGTATTCCTTACCTAGTCTCTCTCCTTCTCCACACGCCTCGAATCATCATGCCACCCTTCTTCGTTGCCGGTCCTTTAAATATAAAGCACGCTCTACTCCTTAACGTTATTAAAAACCAAATTTATATCATCGACCTTGGCAATCAGCTAGCCGACGGTCTCTACACCCGGCACGTTACTGATGACTACACCCTTACTCTCCTCATTATCGGCCTCAAGACTGAGCATGTCGGAAGAAATCTTAAAGCCTTGCAATTCGCATTCGACATCGGCCCCACCCTTCGCTATAACGTCCAGCACTTCGGTGCTCCTTTTCTTAACTATGATAGCAATGTCGTTCATTATCAGAATCGATGTTTCATGGGCCACATCAGTCGAGATGTTCTATAATATCGCGGCATAGAGCTAGGAGCTTTCATCGATGATCCTCGTTTTAGTAGCTAGGCTGATAAGTGGCTTTTCAGGGGCGGAAACACCACAGGTCCTCTTTCTTATACTCCTCTAGCGCGCCCTAATAGCTACGACAATTGGTTGCACTAGCTACATCGCGACTACACCCTTACTAGCCCTTACACTATTCCGGCTCCTCCTAATAGTCACCCCTTTCACGATTACTAGGGATATTGTAACGGTTACTATTTACACGGAAGTAAATAGCTAAGTCAGGTTGGTATTCGTCGACAGAGAGCGGATCACAGGTACGGCAGTAGACTGGTTACTAGAATAAAAGATATTCGATTTGAGTTGAGCACGAAGTTCCTATCTAATGAAAACTATCTTATCCTTATATATGATCTTCGTTCTCCTGGAGTCGAGAAGTCGACTGAGTCGATACCATCGACCCGTCGACACCGTCGACTCCCGAGAGTCGACATGTCTTGGCATGAACACATGTCGACCCAATCACGTGACTAGGCCCACAGCTTGCTGTTGCCTTTTCACCTACATAATTAATACTACTATTACTAATCCTGTGAGTTCTCTGTGGAGTGGTTCCTGGGAGCAAGGCTCCCAGGATCCATGGTGCTCCCGAGCCTCAGGCTCCCAGGATCCAGTGTGCTCCTGGGGGTCACTTGACTCCCAGGATCACGTTCGTAACACTATCCCCCTTCTAGCCTAGTGTGGTCTCCACACTTAAGTACGTCAAAGGAAACATCGCTGTTGGCCCACGGCCATCTTCCTTTCCCATCATGACCGCTGATCGATCAAAGAAAACAACAACTAATCGACAAAACGTGTACGAGCGTCATAAGACTCAAGGAATCGAAATGCCGGCTTGCTCGCGTTGCGCCAAACGTGGTACGAAGTGCCTAGTAGCTCCAGGCTACTCGAAATGTTCTGAATGCATCAAAGTCGGGGTGAAATGCGACGTCCATGGTCCTTCCGACGCAGAATGGAAGAAACTGGAACGCGCTGAAAAGAAACTGGCGGACGAGTGGAACGAGGCTCAGGCTGAGCAACGAAAATTGTTCGAGCGCTTGAATGAGATGAGTGCGAAGCTGGTTCGCATAGAGAAACAAAGGGAGGCCTTTCGATCGCGCGCAGCGGAAATGCTTCGTCGCGGTCTGAAATCGATTGCGGAGTTGGATGCCGCTGAGGAGCGAGAGCGTTTGGAACGGGAATCAATCGAGGGGGGACCGGCTGGTTCCGAGAGCGAGCCTACTTCCATTCCCTCAGACGACCCTTCCTTGTTGTGGAACGCGGAGGAGGACTTGGTGCTTGTCGAGGCCCTGTCCGAGTTCGATGCTTCCTCGGCTTTCTGGACGAGTCTGGGTTTCGGTGGCTCAACGCAGTCTGCCGATGGTGGTACGCGGTTATCTTCTCAGGGCACTTGAGATTTGCTAGGGGTTCCCAAGTGTTTTCGGTATGTGGGTAATTCAACCATTTGATGAGGTAGCAGTTCCGGTTTCTAATTCGTTTGTGGTCCAGGATTGTTTCTACTTCATATTCGGCGTCCGGGTTGACAGGTTGAATGTTCACATCAGGGGCTGGAGGCGCTCCTGGTGGTGCTTTCTCGAGGAGGGAAATGTGGAATCGGTTATGTATTTTCCATGTCCTGGGTAGTTGGAGTTCGTAATTGACTGGTCCGATGACTTTTGAAATTTTGAACGGCCCCAACTTCTTGTGATCTAGTTTATCGCTTGGTCTTTGTGTGTTGATGTTTTTTCGCAGCAGATAGACTTTATCCCCTCTTTTAGCGTAGGTCCCACTCCACGCTTCGAGTTGTAGTAAATTGCTGATCGTTGTGATAAAAACAAGATATCGGCAGCAAGTTCTTTGTGCAGGTTCTTCAGCTGATCCACTCGGATATTAGCTGCTTCTGCGTTTTCAGTATCGACCAACGGATGGTTGTATGCCTCAGGGTTGAATCCAAAGTTCGCGAAGAACGGTGATACACCCGTTGTTTCTGCATCTGCGCTGTTGAATGCAAACTGGGCCAACGGTAAGAGTTCTACCCAGTTGTCCTGTTTGTAGTTGACGTAGCAACGCAGGTAGGCTTCCATTGTTTGATTGATACGTTCTGTCTGACCATCGGTTTGGGGATGAAAAGCGGTTGACATTTTCTTTTTAATCCCAAGCTTGGCCATCAGTGATGTCCAGAACTTTGATTTAAATAGTTTGTCGCGGTCCGAGAGGATTTCATCCGGTACTCCGTGTTGTGCAATGATCCATCGGATGAACGTGTCAGCCATCTGCTCGGCTGTACTTGATTCGAAGTATGGTATCATATATGCGTATTTGGTCAGGAGGCACGTTATGACGAGGATCGAATCGTACACGACTCCCGTCATAGGATCTTTGGAGGGTGGCAGCTTGACAACAAAGTCGAGAGCTATCGATCCCCATGGTCGTGTCGGGGTTGTGGGTGATTTCATGAGTCCATACGGAGCGTGTCGAGATGACTTGTTCCGTATGCATGTATCGCATTGAGTTACAACCTCTTTGACCATGTTCCTGATCCCAGGGAAGTAGTATTTCCTAGACAGCCTCGCGAGGGTCTTGGCTATTCCCTGATGCCCATGAGCTGGCAGCTCATGCTGTTGTTGTACGAAGGCTTTTCGTACTCCGGTTGGAATGTAGGTTCTTTCTTGGAAGAGTAGCAGTCCTTCCACGTTCCTTGAGAATCCGTTTCCTAATTCCTTCGTCTGTTGTTTCGCAACAGGGTCTTGATCGTACCCCTTTCGAATGAGTTCTTCGAAGGTTCGATCCTTGAGTCGCATAATAGCGGCTATCTGCACTCGGTTGTATACCAGGGAGGACCCGTCTTGTCGGAGTATTGCTCCTGAAGGCGAGGTCTTGTTACCTGTGTATTCTGGTTTTCTACTGAGTGCATCGGCTCGAGCGTTCTCGGAGCCTTTGACATATCGAATGTTGAAGTCATATGACGAAAGTGTTTCGGCCCATCGGACTTGTCGCCTGTTGAGTTCTTTAGTCGTCATGAAATAGATGAGATTCTTATGATCAGAAAGAATATCTATCTTCGTAGACGACCCTTCTAAGTATACCTTCCATTCTCGTAACGCCATGACAATTGCAAGTAACTCCTTATCGTAGATCTCATAGTTGAGTTCCGCGGATGTGAGTTTTCTTGAGAAGAATGCGACTGGTCGCCAGCGACCATCTTCGCCGGGTTGACTGTAGACTGCTCCAATAGCGAAGTCCGACGAGTCCGTTTCCACCCGTTTTGGTTTCGTGGGGTCGTGGTGTCTGAGAATTGGTTCCTTGGCGAACATTTCTTTTAGCGTGTCCATAGCTTTCTGAGCTTCAGGAGTCCATTCGAATGTTTGATCTTTGTGAGTGAGGTCCGTGAGTGGTTTCGCAATTGCCGAGTAGTTCTTGATATAGCGTCGGTAATAATTGCAGAAACCTAAGAAACTCTGTGTTTCTTTTATGTTTGTTGGTGATTCCCACTCAAGTACTGCTTTGACCTTGTCTAGGTCCATTTCGAATCCGTTTATAGTGATAATGTGTCCACAAAACTTGACTCGTTCTACTGAGAAGTGGCATTTGTCCAGGCTGACTTTCAAATGGTGTTTTCGTAAAGCTTGAAAAACTAGCCTGACGTGCTTCTCGTGTTCGGCGACGTCCTTTGAATAAACAAGGATATCGTCGAGGTAAACAATGCAAAATACGTCGATGTATTCTCGCAGAGCATTGTTGATTAATCGTTGGAAGGTGGCTGGGGCATTGCATAATCCGAAGTGCATTACTAGGAACTCATACAATCCCCACTGGGTACGAAAAGCAGTCTTGCTTTCGTCGCCTTCCTTCATTCTTATGAGATTAAAGGCTGACTTCAGGTCGATCTGGGTGAAGATCTTCGATCCTTGTGTCCTGTCCCTCAGATCGTCGAGTAGTGGTAGCGAATAACGATCTTTGATAGTGTGGTCGTTCAGTTTTCGCCAATCCACAACTGGGCGTCGTTTATTGGTTCCAGGTTTTGGTACAAAGAAGATAGGTGCTCCCCACGGAGATTTAGATTCCCTGATGTGTCCTTTTGCTAACATTTCGTCGATAAAGATTTTGAGCGTCCTCGAGTCCGTATCGTTCATTCTACGCAATGGTTCGCAAACCGGTTTTGCGTCTTCTTTTAGGATGATCTCGTGATCCCAATCCTGGTGTGCTGGTAATGCTGTGAGATCTTGTACCTCGGTGAACAAGTCTCGGAATTCCTCGTATTGTTTCGGCAATAGTACCTCTTTCGTACCCTCTTTTGGTAGGCGTACAGGTTCAGCTGCTTCTAGCCTTTGCTGACCTATGAACTCGTCCTTGTCTAGTCACAGGACAGTTCGTTCCTTTTCGCAATTACACCTCTTGAAGTCCACCATTCTGTTTGTCCAATCGATCATTGGGTTGTGGGCCTCAAGCCAAGGTAGTCCCAGGATAACATCATGTGAGATGTTAACAATATCGAACGTGATTTCTTCCTTATGTCCTGAGTGTGTAACCATGGTGAGAGGAATTGTCTGTAATTCCACTTCTCCACCATTGTAATTGATTTTGGATCCATCGACTGTAACGAGTTGGTAAGGTTTCCCTTTAACATGAGTGGCGACCACATATTTCTTGGCCAACGTTGCAGATATGAAGTTTCCCATGGATCCTGAATCAATCATTGCTGTAACTGGTCTTGAGATCCAAGGGATCTTGACGTCCAGTTTCAATTGTCCGTACCCGGCTGCGCACAGCTCTCGGGGGTTCTTCGTATGGATTTTCACATTTCTCGCCGGAGTCTCTGGCGTTCATCTGCCAGTAGAAACTTCCGTCGAGTACGTTCTGCCATTCGAGGACTGTTCCTCTATGGCTAGTGACGATGTACACGTGTCCTTTGACAAGTGTGGGTGTTCTGGGTTCCATGCTTTCGAAGTAGTACTGGCATGAATCCGCGACACTGTTCCAGGTACGGAGTCGTTCACTCTGTGCCCGGATAACCCATCGCTCTCCTTCTTTTGGAGTAGGCAGTTCCCGATGGCAGGGTGGAGTTTCATCAGGCAGGTCCTGCATGTAAATCCTAATGCCATTATACTGTCGGTCTTCTCCTTGGACGTAGATCCATCCGATGCGATCTTCGTCCTCATATGCGACTTCCCAGATTTGGCCATATGCTGGTCCTCCGAAAGGTGGCGTGCCTGGTTCACTGTAAACAGGTCTCAGGGGGTTTGTTCGACACATCCATTCCCTTTTGGAAGTGGGGTGTTCTTCCCTTTGGACAACCATCCATTGTTCCTTTATCATGGGGTGGTTGGCTCGTCGGACTTCCCGTTGGACTTCTTCCTCTGTGGGGTCGGGAACCTGGTCGCTGCGCATTTGGTACTTATTGTTGTGGGCGTCTATCCCTGGTCCGTCAGAACATTTGCAGAATAATCCGTTCTGGCCACGCTCGCAACATCCCGCAGTCTGTATTTTGCGTTTCGGGACTTTCATTGACTCATCGTCGGGACAGAGGCAATAAAGACCTCCTCTGTTCCGATCGCAACATCCGGTGGGGCCCTTAGGAACTGCTCCCTGGAAGGGTCCTTGCAAACCGGGGTGTAGTCGTCGTCGTAGTCCATGGTAGGGCATTCGCATATAATGCTTTCGCATTTGTCGCATCTTTCCTTCCTCCATTCCTCCCAATTGTAGCGTTCGCTATTGGTTCCGTCTTCGGGAACCGTAGGAGGGTCTACTCGCTGGCAGACGCAGAGATGGAATCCGCAGGTGGGGCATTTCTGTTGAAGCAGTCTTCCCCAGTTGCGTTCACGCGCATTCTTCTTTCCTTTTGGGACTATGGTAGCCATGCTTATTTGTCGGATTTCAAGGGATGCGGCTTGCTTCTTCCATCCTGTTTTCCCTTTTCTGTGGGAGTCTGCTCGGTGGCCCGCATGTCCACATTCGAAGCAGAGTCCCTCCTTCCTTCGTTTCTCCATTACTTCCTTTGGAAGCTGTTTCTTTGGTTGAAACTTAGGTTTCTTCTGGATTGCATCCAGTTCCATTGGCCGAGGTCCATAGTAGTTGCTGCTCCAGATATTTCGTCCTTGGTGGCGAGGTTTCTTGGGGGTTCCGTGATAGTTCTTGGGAATCCCATGTCCTTGCTCCATCAGACGTTCCGTGATGCGTTGGTCGAAATGGAGTGCCTTTTTGATCATTTCGGCTAATTCATCTGGTCGTTCAGGCAGTCGATGGATCTCGTCCTTGATGTTTGCTTTCAGTCCCGAGTAGAACTGAGAATTGGCAGCGGTGTTGTCCAAGCTAGGATAGCTTGTAGTCGTTGGAACTCAGCGACGTACTTGGCGACAGTGGTTGTTTGGCGAAGCTTTCGCAAGCTAATGTCCGCGGCAAATTCTTGGTCTTGATCCCCGAAGATCTGAGTGATACCTTGTTCGAACCCATCCCATGAGTTGAACAGGGTGCGGGTGAATGGTTCGGCGTCGGTATCAACTAGTTCGGGCGGATCAATGTTTTCCATAGCGTCGTTCAAGTGAGGCTCGACCCAGTCAAAGGCTGGTCCTCGCAAGAACGAAGCGGCCCACATAGTTCGTTCGGCGGCGCTAGAGAACTTATCTTTGTTGAATACCCAGTAGAGTTTGCATTGGGTGAGGAATTCTCGGAGCTTAGAACGTTGTCCGTGATAGAGGTCGGGTAGCTTTCCCTTTGGCGAAGCTGACTGAATCCCGTCATCACTAGTCGGAGTGGCGGTGGGTGGTCCTCGGGAAGACATCGTGGTGTACTGTGAGTCGGGTCTCTAGAGAAGGTGCTCAAAGTGTAACGGTTACTATTTACACGGAAGTAAATAGCTAAGTCAGGTTGGTATTCGTCGACAGAGAGCGGATCACAGGTACGGCAGTAGACTGGTTACTAGAATAAAAGATATTCGATTTGAGTTGAGCACGAAGTTCCTATCTAATGAAAACTATCTTATCCTTATATATGATCTTCGTTCTCCTGGAGTCGAGAAGTCGACTGAGTCGATACCATCGACCCGTCGACACCGTCGACTCCCGAGAGTCGACATGTCTTGGCATGAACACATGTCGACCCAATCACGTGACTAGGCCCACAGCTTGCTGTTGCCTTTTCACCTACATAATTAATACTACTATTACTAATCCTGTGAGTTCTCTGTGGAGTGGTTCCTGGGAGCAAGGCTCCCAGGATCCATGGTGCTCCCGAGCCTCAGGCTCCCAGGATCCAGTGTGCTCCTGGGGGTCACTTGACTCCCAGGATCACGTTCGTAACAGATATCTTAATAAGTGGTTAGCTAAATCTAAGGGACCCGATAGCATCCTGCGATACTATAGCCTCGGCTTCGCTAACCTTAGCCGCATAGCTCCCTATCTAACCATCCCTCTCCACTAATAAGTTTTTAACGGAGCTACTACGTTCTATCGCTTTCCTTACGGCTTCTTTAAAATCGTTAATTATAAGAATCCTCCACACTAGCCTTACATACGCGGCGCTAATGTTTAAACCTACGAAACTTAAGCCTATTTTGCCCACTATTTCCGCCTTAATTCTTTCAATTAACTAGGCTTAATTCCCATAGAGCTTATTTTAATCGATTTTAATCCTTTCTCCGCATATTATCTAACTAGAGGAACCGAATCAGTTACTACTAGTCTTTCTAGTGTTGCTAGCACTAATGCACCCCCTTTAAATTTCTGATTATAAGGTTTAAGTTATACGTGTCGCTTTTTAAGCAACCTGATTTCTTAAGCCGCGGCTTATAAAATCACTCCGGTGGCACAATCCGTTATAAAGCTAAAAATGAATGCCTAGCTTTTTCCTTTCCGTTCTAACTAAACTCTTAAACTCCGTGACTCTACTACTCCTTCCCTAAATTACCACCGTAAACTTCCTTCCCTCCGGTATTAATTTCTCTCTTTATTCTTACGCTTTTACTTCCTTATATTAATGCTACTAATACCTCGTCTTTAGTTCTATTACCTCCTCTCTCTTATTATTCCCTAACTCGCCCCCTCTAAAAGACTAGTCGCTCCTTAACTAGAACCCCTTATTTCCTTATTAAAATCATTATCTTTATCACTACTTTTACTAACCTATTAATAAATCGTATCGAAATAAAACTTTTTAAGCCGGAATCCTAGGAAAGTTCCCCTTAAAACTACGCCTAATCTAAATTCCTTAAGTATATATACTCCCTTTTCTATGCTAACGCTTTCCACTTCGAATAATCTTAGCTATTTATATCTAAGTTTCTTTATTAATAACATATCGATTTTAGATTACATATTTAATAATAGAACTATATCCCTTACGATAATCTCTTATAATCTTATATTTTAGTTTTTATTATAATACTCCTTTCCTCGAAGTCTCGACCGCCGAATCCGCCCTTCTACTTCGTTAATATCTTTATCCCTTCGTATAATCTATTTAGCCCTTATTACTATTAACTCTCCTTTATCTTTCAGCTCACTCTAATTAAATATACGCTATATCGGAATTCTTAGCTCGATCGGCATTATTAAGTGTCGGCCATAAATGAAGTAAAATAGAATATAATTAATAAATTGTCACACTATATATTAATCAGTTATAAGGACTACTAATAAGAATTTAACTTATAACTTCCTCTCGCTATCTATCGCTTTTAAAAGGCCGTCCTTTAAAGGTTTATATCCTCCTTTAATTATTCCTTAAGCTTTAGCGTTATATATTAAAATAATTATCCTCTCGAACCGGAATATCTTTTATAACTTAAGCACTCTCCCTTTATTTTTAGGCCCTCCGTCTATTATTAGCTAAATAAATGATCTATACCGCTTAAGGATATTCCTTTTAATAAATCTTATAATCGTAATAGAATTTACCGTCGCTAAAGCTTTTACTTTAGGCCATTTAGTAAAATCATCTTAAGTAATAATAAGACACGTTTTCCCTTTATATAGTGGTATATAGGTAATATCTAGCCCGACTTTCATTTATAATGTTAAGGTCTAAGTAATATAAAGCTCCTTAAATTAAACCTTATCGTCTTTAAGCTAACACTCTTTATAGCTTTAAATATATCGCTTATAATCTATTTAGTAATTCTTTTAAAAATACCGTTTTAAAACTTTCTTATACGTTCCCTCTTTACCCTTATGGCCGGAATGCTCGTGTATAGCTTTTATAATCTTAGCCTTTTCTCGATCGGTATTAACGACTCGTCGAATAGGGAAGTTCTTATTAGGTTTTCGGTATAAAAGCTAATCTTAAACTATATAATACGTAACTTACTTTTTTATCTTCGCGAATTATTTTAATAAGAGCCTTTACGGTCTAATCCCGTTCTTAAGCTAGTTTACGATATCGTTATATTTATCCGTCTATTAACTAATTAAAGTATTTAAATATTCGTTTATATCGCCCTTTACGCTTAAGCTGCCTAAGCCCGAATTTTCAATACCCTCTATCCCTGAAATAGCCGCAATGCCTAGCTACTCCTTAATAAACCTATTAACACTCTCCTTATTATCCGTCTCATTATCGTTCGGTCGTCGTCTCGACAGACTATTAATAGCAATATGCTTCGTTCTAAGGATATATCGCACTTCGAAATCGAAAAGCTAAATCCATGTAAGCTATCGAGTAATCATAGCGCTTGGAAGGTCCGAGCCGCTCTTTTTTAGCTATATAATTAAAACTACTATATCGACTTCCAATATAAAATATACTTTATAAAGGTACGATCGGCACTTCTTTAATGCTTTTAAAACCCCTCTACACTCTCTTTTTATCGCATCGTACTTTTGCTCGGCTACTAACCATATCCCGCTTTCGTACCGCACCGGGTGTCGTTTTTTATTAATAATTTATATTAAAACACTACCTTATCCTCTTCCGCTTAAATCCATAATAAGTATAATATCCCTTAAGCCCTTCGTATAATTAATAGTGATTAAAGTAAGTAGAGAGCTTAACGTTAACTTAATTATATCTATTACTTCTTACTCCCTTTTAAGCTATTAAAAAGGTATATTCTTTTTTATTAAATTATATAAAGGCTTTATAATAAACGTATAATATAATATAAACTACTTAAAAAAGCTAATTAAATTAAGAAACGCGCGTATATCCGTTATATTAATATAAGGAGCCCACGTTAAAATTTTAATAACCTTAATAATTAACGAGTGCCGACCCTTTATATTATAAACGTAGCTTATAATTTATAAGGAAGAAATATAAAATTAAGATTTAGCGCTAATTATATAACTAGTTAACTCGATTAAGCATAGCACCTTATTAATATTTTATAAATACTTAAGTATAAATCGATGAATTTTAGGAGCTATTATATTATTATTATAATTAGACCGAGGCCCCTTTACTTTAATATTATTAAGGAAAGGTATAGCGATATAAGGTATAACCGAGTTTAGCATTTTAAAGATAATACGTATAAACTAAGTTATAAAGTTAATAGCGCCCATCGGTATTCGCGTTTACCGGAGTAGTCTAATTAAAGTTATAAATGTAATAAGATCACGGCTACTTTTATTTAGCTCGACTTGGTCGTACCCGGAAAAGAGATCGATAAGAGAGGCTACGTGGCACCTTACGAACTGCTTTAAAAATAATTCTATTAAAGGAGGTAAATTAATATCTCGAATTGTTACCTTATTAGTAGCTATTGCCGCATTTATTAACCGGTACGCTCGATCTTCGCGCTTTAATAGGTTACTTCCAGGCTTCTTTTTCTTTACTAGGAAGTAAGGATTACGGTAAGGACTATAGTAAGGCTCTAAAACATTATGCCCGATCCGTTCTCAAAGCATTTGAGAGACTACCTCGACCAAGCAGCGAGGTATAAGAAAGGTAAGGCTTTGCTAAGCATTATAAGGCACCGTTCGTATAAGCTATAATAGTGCGACCTCCCTTTAAACTAGGCCTATCTTAATGAAATCGAAAGAAATTACTTACTCACGGTAAAATAGAAGCTTAAGGAGTAAATTCCTCTCTTACTTTATTAAAAAGCCGTCTTCGCCGAGGTTTAAAGTCTTAATACGCTCCTTAATTAGCCGAGACCCTCGTAATAAGCTAGAGAATTTAAGTATAAACTAATTATTATAAGGCCCCTTTTAATACCGTCCCTTCACTTCTTCCCAGGTAAGGCTTTCCCAATTTGCTAATCCTTTAAGCTTCGACCTATTAGAAACTCCCTCTTACGCGGGTATAACCTTATTAGCCTTTCTTTTATACGCCGTATTTATTATCGCTATATAGTCCTCGTCGAGCACTAGCTCCTTAACCTCCTAATTAGAGTCACTTAACTTATTTAATATTAACTCGTATATAAGATCACTTTTATCCTCCTCATTATTAAAAAACTTATTAATGCACCACGTATTATACGCCTCCTTATCAGATTCCCCCTCCGTACTTATAGTTACGTAATCTCCGGAAATAGCTTCAATAACTAATATTTAATGAAATATTAGTTCGTCGTAGTTATACCCTTTACTATTAGTTTCTTCCTTTATAGACTTTAAATAAGGCAATATATTAAGTAAATTACTTATCTAATTAACAATTTCGCTATTCTATTCCGACTCACTTAAGTAAAACCGCCTTAAAGGCGCCTTCAACTCCTACTTATTAGGGTTTTAATAAATACTAGCCCCTTCCCCACTAAGACTAGCTAGTCTTTTCCCGACCACTCATTAACATCCTCTTCATCGATCGGCATCGGCGCTACTCGTATTATTATACTCCTTTACCTAATCCTTTTTATAATCGTATATTACCCGTCCGAAGTATAACTAAAGTTTAACTCCGTAATAAAATAGAAAGGTATACCTAATATAATAGTCTTCACTCCCCTTTCCGTCACTTAAAAGTGTTAAGGAACTCTAAGGTTACCGATATAAATCGTTACGTTATTATAATAACCTTTAAAGGTAATATCTTAATTTTAAAACGGGCGTATCCTTAAAGAGGTATTCTTTATTAAGGCTAAGGAGGCATGCCTTACAATATCGGCAGATATAATGTTCATCTCGGCCCCAATGTTTAGGAGTGTTATCATTACTACTCCTTTAATAGAGACACGGCATTTTAAGCTTCTTATAAAGTAAACCGGCTTTCGGGGTGCACTCGCCCATTAGTATACTCCTTTTAAGGAATTTATCTCGCTAGCCTTAAGCTTTAACTTCTTTATCGCCGGCTCAAGCTTTCCCTTTAGGAGAAGGCTCCTTACAGGCTCGGATATACCGAGTAATTATCGTAAAGGAAGCTTAATAAGTTAATTAAGGATTTTCTAAAGAATAACTTCCGGATCGCTTTCCTTTTTAAGGATTTTTATAAGGGGCTCGCGTCTTCGTCGTGGCTTAAATACACGAAGTATATCCGGCATATCAATTTCTAATCCGTTTTAAGCTTCTTCGTATTATTATTAGGCCGCCTTGCTCGGCTCCTCTTACTTCGCTTCTACCCTTAAGCTTTCTATTTCTTCCTCGATTTGCCTCCACTTAGCCGGATCCTTTTACCTTGGAAAGGCAACCTTAGCTCTTTTACCTTACTCCTGGCTCTCCTTTTAGATTTAATCTCGAGCTCTTTTTAAGGCTTTAAGCACTCGCCTTTACTCGTTTTACTCCTCTTCTTCCTTTCCCCTTTTCATTTATTCTTTATTAGCCTAAGCTCGGGTTATAATAGCATTTATATCCGCTACTAGATCTAGATTCTCCCTTTTAAAGGTGTAATTTACTTATAAAAAGGAGCAATTAGTCCTAGCATTTATTACTTTTATTACTTGAACCGACCCAATCTTCGGCGCGCTAACTTCCTTAATTTAACGACCTTCTTCATTAAATCCAGCCCCTCGCTAAAAGTTAAGGATTTGAATTCTTTAGCTTCGATCAGGATTAAATCGCATCGGCCGCTTTCCCGGCGAGAACCTTCTAAGGCAAATTTAAAATCGTTTATCTTAGTAGCAAAGGCTCACATTAACGTTATGCTTTAGGGCTAGGCATATATCACGTCTATGGCCTATTTCTTAGTAATAAAAGTAGGAGTCGGCAGACTAAGTATAGCTTGGTATTAGCTAATTAAGCTTATTAGCGACCTGCCCGACACCTCCACTCTACTGATTTCCTAAGCCCTTATTTAGCGCTAGCTCAGGAAATGCAAGCCGGCTCGGGGCGCCCCTATAAGGCGGGTAGCGCTTGCTACCACGCTCCACAGCTTGCACCAGCGATAGCTTAAGCTCTCCCATACTTTGAATTAGCTTTTGAATTGTAACATCGCTGGAGTTATTTACGCGAGAGGATATTATAATTAGTAGCTTAATTTGAAGCTCGGGAGGCTTACTTTCTCGCTTACGCATAATATAATTAATAAGGTTCTTAATTCTAGGCGCCGGGTTTTTAGAGTTCTTAAAGTCCCTAGAAACCTTATTATTAACGCAGAATTCGAAAGCGATATCCTTAAGAGCATGAAAGTTAATCGTAGCAAGCTCGTCCCGCCGAACCTTCTTCTTTCGAACAATCTTTATTATAATATCTTTTAATAGGCCCTATAAGAATTAAATTCCTTAAGTATAATTATCTAAAATCCCTTTACTTTTAAGGACTTTAGATATAGCGATATATTACCTTATATATTCTCGTAAGTCGTTATTAACGCTTCTAGTTTTATCTTTAAATTCTTTTAGAAACTAACGAGAGAATATACGCTATTTAGTATCTCGATCCCGGTATTCATAAAGTATAGCTTTTATAAGCTCGTCCCAATCTTTAGAAATATATTTAAGTATATTAAGGATTATTATTTCATAACTTATTTCATAATAGCGAGGCATTCGATATAGCCTAGTATTATTATTTAAGCTATAATCCTCGCATATATCATTATATCTTTCTATGAAATCGGTAACATTATCTCCTTTAAAGAAGGGAACTCCTATCGTTCTAGCCATTGGCATAAGGCCGCGGTAGCTAATAAGCCTTTACACTTTAACTTCCCTTTCCTTCCCTTTATTCCTTTCCTTATTCTCCTCCTCTTATGTCTTCCTGCTTCCCGAAGGTGTCCGCTCCTGGCTTCCCTAGCTAGAGGTAGGCACCCCTCCCCCTTAACTTCTACTCCTAGCACCTCCTCCTTTTCCTTTATTCTCAGGCTACTATATACGGACATTTAAATAGCTCGTTAGTCTTTCTATGCGCGTAATAGCTCGATCGTTTCCGTTTCTATTTCGATTTCAATTACTAATAATAAACCTAATAGTATCCGTAGTAGTATAACTAAAATAAATTTCGATACCCCCTTTATAACCTTTAAGAGCAACCACTATATTTTTACCTAACTCTCCTTATTATTTATAAAGTGCTCCTTAGCTGCCGAATTCTTTCTTTCCTTTTGTTCTTTCCGATTCGATATACCCCGCGCACGGGATATATTAGCCTTTTCGCCTCTTTCTTTTATTCGCTGCTTTATATCTCTTAATACCTTTCTAGGCCTGCGTCCTAGGTTTAGCTTTAAATTATCCTTTACTTACTAGGCGTAATAGCCGAGCATAACCGGATACGTATCTAATTTCGTTGATCGATGCCTCCTTAACACCTTCGCTCCTACGCAGCTGCTAATCCCTCTTAAATATTAATAGCTTCCTCCTTTTACTTTCCTTTACTTCCTTATTAATAAAGATCAACTAGAGACCTCCTTACGTAGGTTACTAATATAAATGGTAGATGTCGGTCGTGTTATACTTAAGGAGATAGCACTAAAGGGGTAAGATACTAAAGCTAATTAGTATTTAGTAAGGGAAATAGCACTCGACTTCTTATAATCAGCTCCTGCCAGCGTATAAATCAAAATGAGGCCGAAAAGGTATTCATTTTCGGTGGCCTACCTTTCCTATTAAAAGGGGTGAGTATACTATATATAAAGAATGTATGTTCCTGGGCCGGAACGGAAAAACTATCTACCCGAAGTCCAGTTCCTGCAGCTCCCTTCCTCACTCCCTCTTCCCATTCCTCACCACTACAATATAGCCCGGCCTCTAGCCACTTATTGATCGGTAGTTTTCTTCTTTTCTTAGTATTAGAGCCTATTGTTACGACCGATCATCATTCACTAGCATATATCACCATACATCCCTGCTTTGATTACGTGATCGTACCGGTGAACAGTGCCGTTACACTCTTCCTCGGTCTCTTCGTCTTTCAGCTCGATCACATGAACTTAGGAAGTGCCCTGATAGCCGGCTTTGCAGTTGATATCAAGATCAACCAAGCTAGTGTCAACGTGGGAAATCAACTCATGTTTGCGGGGATTATGCTCTTGGAAATTCCTTCTCATATACTTCTTTAAAAGGTACTTAAAGTCTTTTCTTAACTATTCACGTTATGTTAAATTTTTTATAACGTTCTTTTTATAATAACTTTTTTTAAGTAAAGTTAGTTAATTTACTTTAAATAATATAGCTAAGTTTAAGTATTTATATACATCCTTGTCTTTAATATTATAATAATAATATAGAGTCAAGTAAAATTATATATTGATATCAATCTTAAAATTTTTCCTTAGGATCTTAAAAGTAAGGTTTATCCCTAGCGGCGTATTTATGCTTTTTAGCATAATATATATATATAAAGAATTACTAAAGAGGGTTATACTTTTCTTTCTAAGATATTTAATAAGAATATGTTAAGTCCATTATTGATATTATAGATTATATAATTAAATAGATGAGGGGGGTTAAGGGGTTAGCAGTGGATTTTCTTAGGTGAGTTTGTTACTTAACCCCTCGGTTTAAAGATTTTATAATTGGTAGAGGAAGTACTGATGGAAGTTCAATAGTTAGCGCAAGAATGTGTAGCTGCGGGCAGTGACGCTTCACTACCTCGGAGACTGCTATATAAGCAACGTCTACTGCTAATCCAACTCCTTTCGAATGGTGGCGCGGCTTCCTGGTGGCGCTTATATTCAGATCCAGCCGCCATTGTCAAGCAGCTCATGGCAGTTTCGGTGACTAACGCTCGGTGAGTCGTTTAATCAAATTTGCTTGGTCTTCTATTTCTTGCTGCATATCCTCTTAGAAGCACAGTCACGAGCGGCTGTTTTAGTGAGGCCAAGAATCGCATGTCCCGAGGAGCAATATGCGTCGTCTGTCTGTGGGGAGGTGGGGAGAGCGGTATTGATTTGCCGGGAAACATAATCGTGGGGAAAGTATGGGGAGCCGAGACGGCTGATCACTTGTCAGGGTACGGCGGCGATTCCCCACAACCACCCCACACCTATCCAGGATACATACAAGTAGCGGGCGTGTTGAGGTGCAGTGTATTGGCATATTCATCGGCACGCAAGCTTCCTTCTTTCATCCGCCAAAATCAGACCAGCAACACATGGCTCCTTCCTTCCCAGGCGCGTTGGACTCTCGTCCCTTCGAGGTTCATGTTGCGGAAGAGGCAATCGCCGAATTCAAGCAGTTGCTACAGCTCTCCAAAATCGGCCCAGCGACATTTGAAAATACCACCGGCGCAGGGCCTGGTGTTGGCTTGTCGCGAGACTGGACCGAGAAGGCACGAGAGTACTGGCTTTCGAAATATAATTGGTATTATATCCTTCGACTATGTCATCTTTGTAGTTGTGCTTGAGTGCCTGATAATCTGATTCTTCACCCCATAGGCGTCAAATTGAATCCCGCCTCAACTCGTTCGACAATTTCAAAGCCACTGTTCAAGGCGAAGATGGAGTTGGATACGACATGCATTTCCTTGCTCTTCGGTCCAAGAAGAAAGATGCAGTACCTGTGGTCCTCCTCCACGGATGGCCAGGTAGCCCCCTCGAGTTCTTGAGCTTTCTTGAGCTCGCCCAATCAAAGTACAAACCCGAAGAGCTCCCCTACACCTTCATCGTCCCTTCTCTGCCTGGTTACGGATTTTCCTCTGGACCATCACTTGAAAGGGAGTGGACCTTTGAGTCAATGGCATATATCATTGACAACCTTCTCGTGGGTCTTGGTTTCGAAACTGGCTACATAGCTCAAGGAGGTGATATAGGAAGTTTTGTAGCACGTATCCTTGCTGCTCGTCACAAAGCTTGCAAGGCCGCTCACAGCAAGTTAAATACCATCCATCCCCCTTCCGAAAAAGGAAAAAGAGGGGAAAAAAAAAGGAATTGCTACTAACACTAGGTCGCGTCACAGTCAACTTTGCTTTGATGATGCCTCCAGAAGGAGTCGATCCTGCCGACATTAATGAAGCTGAGCTGAAAGGCTTGGAAAGAGCAATTGCTTTCGGCGCCCAGGGAGACGCATATGCCCGAGAACATGGGCAACGACCTGCGACGATCGGTTTGCTTCTTTCCACATCACCCCTAGCACTCCTTATATGGTAAGAGTTGGAGCGCATCTCTCATAAGAAATTGCAACTAACTTCGTACAATAAAGGATCGCTGAGAAGTTTTTGGACTGGGTAGATGAGCCTCTCAGCTTAGATACGATCCTAGACAGCGTCTCCTTCTACTGGTTCACGGAGACACTTCCCCGATCTGTATATCCGTATCGCCAATTATTTGGTCCAAACCCAGAGTCCATGCCGTTGAAGCATTATATTGAGAAGCCGATGGGCTACTCGTGGTTCCCGATGGATATTGTGCCCATTCCTAAAACCTGGGTCAAGACGACTGGTAATCTCGTCTGGCATAAGCAGCACGAGGCCGGCGGGCACTTTGCAGCTTTAGAAAGACCGCAAGACTTGTTTCAAGACGTAGAGGAGTTTGTAGCGGCGGTTTGGAAGTGACTTTTCGTTGAATGGTAGCTAGCTAGCTGTAATTGACACGATTACATGAATGAGAATGAGACAAGTTAATTACAGAGAGTTTCATGTTCGCATGTCAAAGTTCTCACTGTTTCTGCTCCTCTTCTTTTTCGATAATCGCATGCGCTTTAAGCTTTTACACTGGTGCTCAAGGACAGAGAAGAATGTGCTTTGTTATAGCGATTTTTATCGGAAAGAACTAGGGTGTCGAGATTCTAAAAGGGCCGCGTAGCTCGATCTTCTTTCAAGGGAACATGTTGTATTTCTATTCCCTTTCGTCGCATTTCGGTGCTGAATCACGTTGAAACCTCTTTTTGGGACATTTTTCATATATCTATCAATTCTCCGGGAACCTATAGCTATCAAACAAGTCCTAGATCGACCAAGATCTTCACTTCTGAACCAGGATCATGTAGAAGTTTTAGTATGCCACGAGACACCACATCCGCTAGGGGAATCCTAGATGTGATCATAAATCCAGGATCAATGATACCTGGAGGTGCTGTGTTAATTTCAACCTCCACGAAAGCATAGCAGGGGCTGCTCACCTGATGCAATAGCTTGGATGACAGCATCAAAATCTTCCTTTGTGTAGACTGCCGTGCCCAAATATCGCTTCTCCTTAATCAGGAAAGCGTTTGGTAGAATTGTCGCAGGCCCACCCCAAATGGCCACATTAACCACTGTACCTTTCGCGCAAAGGGAAGCTACACATTGGTCGAGAGTTACCTGCTTGCCTGCCGTGTCAAAAGCAACATGAACACCGCCGCTATCCTGGCAGATTCGGGTAGCAAAAGATGGGACGTCTTCTGTCAGAGGATTGATGAAGTGATGTGCGCCTGCTAAGGTGGCGACATCCTTACGGGCTAGGTTGGTGTCGACGGCAATGATTGTGGAGATGTTCCGTGCTTTCAGCGCCTGGATGATACAGAGACCTATAGGCCCTGCTCCCATGACCAAGGCCGAAGTGGTCTCGCTCGTGACACAGCACTGTACAGCGTGCCAACCAACAGACAGGGGCTCGACTAGTGCTGTAGTAGCTATTCAGAACGGGTTTTCTCTTTCAACTCGCCTCTGAAATGACCCTGCGGTGGCACGTTACGTACCTGCGATATCAATCGGAATGCTCAGCGGCAACTTTCTCGCGTTGCTGGCGGAAACAACCATATAATCGGCCAGACCCCGTCGGCGCCTTCAAGAATGGCATTGTTAGTACTCGGCTAGTACATGGACTGGAACACGGAGCAAGAGTGACTCACTAAGTCCATAAAGGCCTTGTTTGTCGCAACAGTTTGGATGACCCTGCCGACAGGCGTAGCACGTATCGTCTGAAATAATGGGTAGAATAGCAACATGATCCCCAACTTGGATGTCGTTGACACCTTGCCCAACCCCATCAACCACACCGCTGATTTCGTGACCAAGGGTGATGGGGATCGATTGGTTGGTGAGGACATGTGCTTCCTGGGCAATCAGAGTCGCACCTCTGGCATATTCATGGACATCTGCAAGTATACGATCAGTCAGTGCCCCATTTACTTTATGATCAATTGTCAGAGGGCGATAGAGGGAGGAATGACCAGTTCCACATATTCCTACGAAAGCTGGCCGAACTCGGATTTGCCCAGGGGAGATCGCAGGTATGTCGACGGTGCTCAGACGAACGTCCTCTTTCCCAAAGAATTGAAGAGCCCTCATTTGTGTAAGTTTATTAAAGACTCGATGAAACGGAAGAAGGTTAAGGACTAATATCAGGAAGTCGGTTAGGAACCAATTTATAGGGATAAAAACGGAACTCCTTCTAGGCGACTACCGAGGTACAGCAGAGCACTAAGAGGGGGAGGAGGGGGAGATGGTGCAGTCGAATTGTTGGTCGTGCCCGTGGGGTTGTGCCGCAGGAGCAAGCCATGCGCACTGCAATGTTGTGGAGGAGGACCGAGAAGCGAGATCCGACAGGTGAGCCAGCCGCACCATATGGCAAGACACGACGACGCTGATAGATTTTTGTTGTAAGGAAACGCAGAAGCACCTCCGTAGCAGTACACTATAACCGAATATATCAGGACTTGATAGTTTTGAGGCAAGTCACGCGACCTGCGTGGCAAGCAGGTTGCCATCATTGGAAGTCTTGGCAGGCACAGGTAGCGAAAGTATACAAGGGCATGAAGCAGCTTACTACTGAGGTTCTCAGCAAACAGCTACCAGGTGATGCAAGAGTAGAGTTGCGCAAAAGACTGACGCCAAACTACCCGCCTGGCTGCAAACGCATTCTCATCAGCGACGATTACTGACCTGCACTTGTTCGACCAAATGTGACGCTCGAAACAGTAGAGATGGTGGATGTGATGTCTAAAGGCGTTCGCGTGTCTGCAGGCTGGAATTCAACCTAAGGAGGGGACAATACAAAAGAACATAATTTTGATGTCATTGTCTGCGTAACTGGATTCCAGGCAACGTAATTCCTCGCTATGATGGACATCAAAGTCATTGGCCAGGAGCCTCTTTCCAGGAGTTGGGATGAGGGTATCTGCCTACAAGGGCGTGACAGTACCTGGAAGTCCCAACTTCGCCATCTTATACGGACCAGACATCAACCTAGGCCACAGCTCCATCATTCTCATGATCGAAGTCTAGTCTGCTTATGTTAAGCGTCTGATCAACGCCATCTGCGCCAACACCACGGATGGTCCTGGTGAATCCCTTTGGACATCACTAAGGGCATCTGCATTCGATGCGTTGCATTGCAAATTACAGGCCGGCCTCAGCCAGAGCACCTAGCCAGTGATTAGTGTAGGTCGTGGTATAAATCAGCCGACGGTCATATCACGACAAATTGGTATGGAAACGTGGGTGACTGCCAAGAGCAAGTCAGGACGCTCGACTGGAACATTACAGGATGTAAACCGTGTACCTATGTACTTTTACTTACAGATCCAAGCCCTGTTACTATGCCTGTAAGGAACCTTTGGCGAGGGATGCGCTGTGTGTATTGAGTCGGCAATAGCAAAAAGGTGACAGAAGGAACACATCAAGGCCTTCGATTCTAAGATGTGAGTTGACATGCTTGATTACTTTTCTGCAACTTGTACAGATGACATATGATAGGCCCCAACGGGGCATGCGACAAGCGAGCGAATAAAAACGGAACATAGTTCTCAATCCATGAATCCAGCCATGGGAATATCCGATTCTCGATAGATCAAAGGTCCCAGAGCGCCGTTACCAGTACCAGACTTATTCTCCTCCATGACGAGTTTATACGTAGCCTCAAAGTCAAGCCCAAACGAGACCAGTCTATTCTGATCAGAAAGTATTACCAGACGCTCCAAGATTTGCTGAACGGACAGCACGCCTCTCGCCGGGGTTGCCGATCCAGATCCTGACATCGACAGCTTCGGTGATGTGAGCACAACGTGTGGTATCATAATGACACCTGCGAGGTACCAGCACACTTCTATGCGGCGGTCTTGATAGAGAGCTGGGCTCCCGGGGAGGGGCTCCAAGTCGAGAAGATTTTGGGGCCAGCCATCGCGCCATTTGCGAAGAGAGCTGGAGACGGCGATTTGCTTCGTCTTCAAGTATGGTTCTAACTCAGGGATGGTCATGGCATCTGCGTTCTCCAGCAGGACCCGTTTCGTTCGCCATGCGTGCTGTATGATACCTGGAACACATTAGACGACGTGTTTGAAGTTTGGTTGGTCTTATGTTAATCACCGTGTATTAAGATGAACCTTCCCATCAGAGTGTTGGGTAGAGGTACCGAACCTTCAAAATTGCAAAAAAGATTCGATAGTGTAAGAGCAACCGACCAAGATGTTGTCATCTCTTGGTTGTGCAGCTGCTCTACGCTCTTCCATTTAGCTTCTGATGCAGCCATGAACATATATTCTGGACTGGGGAAGCACATATTGAGCTCGTCTGTTCTTATGTTGGGCGTCTCGTCGTGTAGGACGGAGATGAATGCGTCGAAGACAAAGGCAACGAGCCCGAGTCTATAGTAAGATTGATAATTAGATATCCTCACACAGCACATAGTATAACACTGAAGGCCCAGCTTACCTACGACGAGATTCCATGGCGGCCCAGTCGCGCCAAGACATACCCGGATGCGGGCTGGGAACCTCAAAGATACCAGCAGCACGACCAAGTCGAGCAATCTCACCCAAGTCGATACCGCACTGTGTTCCGGGCTTTCTTTTTACGATTAGTCGGTCCAGGATGCCTAGAAGGACGATGGCTTGGAGCGTTTCGAGCGAGGCCGTACTCCCACTGCAGAGACCCTGCAACACGTTAACAATGGCTCCAAATATCCAATTCATTTTTGTATGAGCTGACCTCATCGGCTTCCAGGGTAAATTGATACGCACACTTGGCAAGTTCAATGATGTTTTGGGCGCGTAAACCGAATTGGGGGATGTATGAAGCAGCAATCAGAGAAATAGCGAAGGTAAGCGCCGGGGAACATGCCACGATATCAAAGGTAGGCAAATGAATAATGGGGGTATGGCGATGATGGTGTGTAAAGTAAGTCTTTAGAAGGAACGGAAGTGGTGTCTGGAGAAGCCAGTGAACATTCTCCCCTTGTCCAGCTGGGAACCTTTGGAGGTAAGTGATGATGATCTGGCGATGATGTTCGGCCGGGTCGACCTTGGCATCGATGATGGCGGCAGCAGCAGCAGCCCTTGCTGTTGTGCTTGCTGTTGTACTCGTCGTCGTACCTGGACTACCATCTAGGGGAGGAACATGTACGATGGAGGAAAGGTCAACGCCGTTGGTGATGTGTTCATAGCTGAAATCTGAAGACACGTATGGGTCGGAGTCCAGGAAATTCCAAGATAAGTCAGTCCATTCCCACGACAGCCATGGGGTTATGTCCTCTGCTGGAGCAACTCCTAGGAATGCAGTGGCAGCATCACCTTCGTGGCCTGAGCTGCTGGCTACTGTCTCCAGGTGGTCATCATTATTGTCGTTCGATATCAACATCGACATCGAAATCTCTACGGGAGAAGGAGGCGGCGTGGGTCTTCGACCTGCGCTACCATGGAGACGATAATTGCAGGGCACGGACTGATCCGCGCAGCGCTTGCATGGCTGGCCACGGGAGCAACGAAGCTTGCGCTCACTACATGCCTGGCAAGCCTGATTGACGCGCTGCGAAAGGACACGAGCGTCGACGGCACCATTGGCGCAGCGAGTAAGGTGTCTGTTCAAAGCATCTCTACGAGTTGCCCACGGTACTAGTTAGAATATATGTATGTATACATACATAGATAAATAGATAGATATAGACGTACCTCCGGGTGTACCTGCTGTCACAGTAAGAACATGACCACGACCGCGGCGAGCCACGGTGGGTTTCCATATGGCGTTCCAGATGCGCTGGGCGGGCAAAGGTTTTTCCGCACAAGGTGCATTTAGAGCGCGGAGGCATGTTGTGTTATGATCACGGGTCAATGGTCACGGGATGACGGTCACGGGATGGCGGACAGTTGTGGGATATGCCGGGTGGTGCTCTTCCTCTCCTATGCTGTATGTGAAGGTAGAAGTAACGTGTGGGTGATGCCGATAAAAGAGATGAGATGGGACGATAAGATCTTCTGTTCTGTTGACCTTGGTTCCTCGGTCCCGCGAAGTCGTCCGTCGTCCGTCGTTGTCTCTCTATACTGCATCCACCCACCCCCACAATTAGGAAGGGTTTGGCGGTGGGGTTTCCCCGAGTATAGGGTGCTGCTGAGTCGAGTAGATCGACTGAATTCTTAGGGTTACATTGTCTATCTGGGGAAGTCGCCTCAAATCAAGATATTAATAATTCTAATGTTTAATACTTTTTTAGTAAGTGTATATAGAAAAAGCATAGGCATAGGTAGTTTTGCCAAGATAAACGCTTACTCTTACAAATGACAGTACTTAACCTTACTGGACTAAGCGAGTGAGTCTGACCTACCTCTGGTGATTACTCAACACTACCGACAGAACCTCGGCTTTCTAATACCCAGGCAAAGTGAGAAGTCGGAGCCAGAGTCATTTCCAGAGCAAAGTCATTTCCATCTAAAATATCGATGTTGTTAACATGAAATTTTTATCCGGGTCTCGTTGGCAGTTGACTTCTCCTTAGCCGTTCAACTGGCTGCATCTCCAGTCGCTCTCCAGCTCCTTCTACGTCTCCTACTAGTCGCCGTCGAGTCTTCGCCGTGTATATCGTCCACGGCGCTTGCTCTTACCTGATTTCAATGGTCCTTGGGCCTTTGCTTGCTAGATACACCAAAGGTTTGGCGGACCAAGCTTAACTTCCGAGGCACATGGCTGGACGAAGCTGTGAAGCTGCACGAGGAATACAGTCTAGCAGTGAGAATTGCTCCCAACGAGATCAGCCTTGTCGTTGTCGACGAGTGCCCGTCTGAAGCAATTGCATGGCCATGGAAAACCGAGCCAGAAGACACAATGGTACGATACCTGGGTCTTACCTAGTATAGGTGACAGTTTCTTCGCCATGACCGATCGCAACATTCGCATTCACAATGTCCGCTATCTTGGGTATGGAAGAGTTGATACCGAGGTGATGGAACTCCCCTCAATCTGAATCTCTTGTCCAACGTTGCTGCTTCTTGGAGAAAGAGACAGACGTTTACGGGCAAATCAATACACAACGGCTTTTCTCTCATGGCCAACATGGGGCATGTTCCAGGGCAAATGTTCTGGTTCCACAACTTCATCGTACGCTATCTCATACACAAGTACGGAGGGAGAGCATAAATGCTTTTGAGAACTTCATGGACTGGCTTGAGAAGCGCGTTGATCAAAGGATGCATGAAGGGCTGGGCGGCCGCAGGCCAGATCTGCTGCAGTACTTCATCATTGGCAAGACGCCTGACGGCATGAAGCCGCCAAATTTATGATCGAGGGAACAGCTTTTGCAATTTTCGCCGTCATGAGCAGTCTCCTGCTCCATGATGACGCCCTCCAGAGAGTAAGGGGCGAATTAGATAAGGCCCCATGAAAATCTTGGCCCCAGGGAGCTGCCGCCCTCCTCAGACTTGGATCAACCCTCCTACTTCTCCGCTGCGGTCCACGAAAACATGCGATTGCATCCATCCATCACATAATAGCTTCCCCGAGTACCTTCAGCCGAAGGAGTGAAGATTGCCGAGTATCACCTTCCCACCACAGTTGCTTGCGGGATCGAGATGTTTGGACGCGATTACAGGCAAGTGGCACCCCGATCGGTGATTACCCACAGACAACAGCGAGGAAGAAAAGAGAAGGCTACGAACAATGGAACAGAACCTGACAACAGTAAGGACCTTCCATCTCTGACAAAGCAGCCAGAATTGGAGTGTAAATTTGACTATGCTGAAGTTTGTGATACTTAGTTTGGCATGGGTAGCCGAAGCTGCGTTACGCGTGACCTTGCTACCGCTGAGACGCTCAAGTACGGCGCTGACTTTGTTCTCAACTTTGATGCAAAGGTTTTCAATTCACGCGAGTACCTACATAGTATATACCGCATCCCAAGGCGTGTTTCATTTATAAAATATGATTGAGTGAAGCCTTGTTTCCCGAACTCGAGCAAATGTATGAGCAAACCCCTTGAATAAGCTCTCTCGCATGATCGATGGACGGTCGAGTTTTAGAAGCACTGGACATGCACAATGCGAGTTGACTGAAGTCGCCTCACTCTTTGATCGCATGACAGCACTCACTCTTTGATCGCATGACAGCATACAATGGCCGCCGCTCTGTTCCTGGCCCTTCCGTGGGAGGTATGCTAAGTAAAACCCCGACGCCCCTATTAGGGGCGTCGCGAACAAACAAGGAGGTAGCGAGTCATCGCTCAATAAGTGTTAAAAATAGGCGTGCGTGTCCAAAGTCAACCAGAAAGGCCGGGGAGGTGTCCTTAAGGTCGTGGCAGCACTTTAATCTAGATTGATCATCATTGCAAGACTATTTTCCAAGACACGATTACTTTAAATTAGAAGAAATTATTTGGGGTTGAATGATTGATAATTCATTGCGTTCAGATGCTATGCTCATCGACTAAAAGCTAGGAAAGCAGACATAAGTAAGACAGAAAAGTTGAAAATCAACAAACGAGTTTCCGAATAGAGACTCTGGGGTGGTTCTCCTGGCTCCTTACATCCGACAGCCCTACAAAAGTATCTGTAGCATGCATCCTGAAGACGAGGCGGCTCAGGTCAGTATACCGTCAGCAACCACCCATTTCCCTAGAACCTCGCTAACTGAGCCTTCGCCTTCGACGCATCCTCAGCAGGGAGCTGACCGATGAGTTCCTCCAGCTGTCGGCAGACGCCCTCAATCTGCGCCGTGACGGCCTGGTAGAAGGCTGCAGCCTGTGCAGGATCCTCGGGTGCTTGTGGCAGCAAAGATCCGACCCAATCCAGACGGGATTGAGCCAGCCAGGCCACCGTTTGCGGCTCCGTGTTCCAGCGGAGGCTGTTCCTAAAACTCTGGATGTGGACGATCAGGTAGTCCATGGCTACATCGGGATGTGGAATGACGCGGCAAAGCCCATTCTTCTTGACCTCGTCGTTGCCGTATGTGGCCTCGACGTGGGCGATAAAGGCAGCGCTGAAGACTTGCTGACAGTGCCGTACTGACTGGAGGGTGATTTGGTTTCCTGAAAAGACTGGCACAGGATCGGTCTTTGCTAGACCATCAGCTGTACAGTCGATGTACAGCGAGTCCGGGACAGGTTTGTACGTGCCATGCTCTAGAGTGACTTCTTCGGCCGTCAAACGCACAACCCGACCTTGGCGGATGATCTTCGTGATCTTTCGGATCTGCTCAAGCTCTGCCAGGGAGACAGTGGCGCAACGGAACATGGTTGGCCAGACTTGCTCATCCAGTCTCATCACTTGCAGAGCAGATTGCAGGCGCAGGAACAAATCTTCTGGAGAGGTTGCGGCCATTACTGATTCATTGAATGCTGTAATGCTGGCAGCAGTACTTCCGGCAAGCTCTGGGCCAGGTTGGAGGGCTCCGCGTTCCAAGTACCACGAATCGCGAGGCATGATCCACGATATATGCTCAGGGTCGACTCCATTTGCCAAAAGCCACAGACAGGTGTCAATGCCCGTCTTCCCAGCACCAACCACGGTGTAGCCGCCATATGGTCGAGAGGTCTTCGGTAACTCGTTCGGTATAACGAGATTCACACCCTCCGCAACTTGGTACTTAGGTGGTCTCATAGATGGAACTTCAACTCTCATAAAGGTTGCATCGACGATCCGAGTCTTGTCTCCAACCCTATACCTCTTGTTCGTGACGATAGAGCGGAATTCGCCCTGACCCAGGTACTCATGCTTCGGGTAATAGCTGACTCGACCGGAAGGGAGGAAGGTCCTGTTCATGACCTTACTGTAGTATGCCAAGACTTCGTCGCCAGTTGCGAGCTCAAACAAGCCTTTGTTCCAGCCAATCTGATCGATTGTGTTCTCGCCAAGTTCCCGGGAGTTGACCCCATAGAAGTTCGAAGGCTGGTGCAGGCGAACAAACGGGTAGGCGACCAACCAATGGCCGCCCGGTTGAGCATAACGGTCAACAATAGCCATGGTGGCCTTGGTGTCGGTGAGCAATGTGTCGGTGAATGCCATCCCCATTGCACCAGCGCCAATCACCAAGTAATCGACCGTGATCGTCTCAGCCATGGTGAAGTTGAGGTTGAGATGGTTCCTTCCTGGAAGCGGAATGAAGAATGTAGCGTATGAAATAGAGCAAACGAAAGGGGAAAAAGGCACGCAGAAAGAATGACAGGCAAAGCAGGTAAAGAAGTAACCTTAACCTTACGGATATCGTGCACTTTTGCGGTCGGAAGGACCCCACCGGCTCGGAGTCCCCTTCCCATCGGCCCGTCGTCCTTGACAAGGAAGCTGTGGGGAATACCCGAAGGCGGGGGCGGCTGTACCCCGGAGAAGAGGTCATGCTGAGAATAAACAACCCGACATATACCAAAACACCGCAACGCAGTGGACAATACAGTCAGTAGTGTTGCGATTGCACCTCGGCGCAAAATGCTCGAGGCTCTCAATAAAGCCCAGTGGAAGGCCTCGTCTGTCGGAAGCATTCACTTTCTCTCATCTGTCACTTTTCTGCAGCTTCTTTTCATTGACATATCTCCTGATATCTCTCCTGATATCGTTTGTTGAGCTTCTTACTAGCAGCAGATCCTCAGCAGCTACATCATACCAATCCATCAACACGGTTCTCTCTGTGGTTCGTCTGAAAAATCATCAACCATGGGTTCAGTTGAAAGAGACACCAGAGTCGATCTGGACATGATCATCATCGGGGCTGGGATCTCTGGTATTAACGCCGGATACCGTGTACAAACCGAGCTTCCAGGATACCAATATACCATCCTGGAAGCACGTGGTGCAATTGGAGGCACATGGGACCTCTTTCGCTATCCGGGCATTCGATCTGACTCGGATTTATATACCTTCGGTTTTTCATGGAGACCATGGTCCGAAGCCAACTCTATCGCTGACGGGCCCTCTATTCGCAAATATATCCGCGAGTCTGCTGAGATCAATGGCATTGACAAGAAGATTCGCTTCCACAACAAGCTGCTGTCGGCCGACTGGTCATCCAGCAATCAGAGATGGACACTGTTAGTGAATGCCGATGGAGAGAAGACCCGCCTGAGTGCAAGATTCGTCATTTTCAGCACCGGATACTACGACTACAGCACGCCCTTAAACGCTAGCATTCCCGGCGTCGACAATTTCCAAGGCGAGACTATTCACCCCCAGTTCTGGCCTGAAGATTACGATTACACGGGAAAGAAGATGATTATCATTGGAAGTGGTGCTACGGCCATCACACTGCTGCCGAATCTGGTAGAGAAGGCAGCTCATGTCACGATACTTCAACGTAGTCCCAGTTATATCATGGCTCTCCCAGCTGTTGACCCAACTGGCAATTTTATCCGCAAATGGTTCCCAACTTGGTTGGCATACACCATCATCCGCTGGAAGTTCCTCATTTTCCCATCCATATTCTTCAAGTTCTGCCGAGCATTTCCAAATGCTGCTCGTAAACTCATCCAGGACAATACCAAAAAGCAGCTTGGCAACTGCAACGTCCCTCTCGACCCGAACTTCAAACCTTCATACAATCCTTGGGAGCAGCGTGTATGTGTGTGTCCAGACGGGGATTTTTTCAAGGCACTCCACAGAAAAAACGTGGATATGGTCACAGATACAATCAAGACAGTGACGGCCAATGGTATCCAGACCGATTCAGGCAAAAGTATTGATGCTGATGTCATCATTACTGCTACTGGGTTGAAGATGCAATTCGCTGGTGGATCAAAGATCACCGTGAACAGCAAACCTATTGATGTCTCAACAAAGTACGTCTGGAAAGGAGTTATGCTTCAGGACGTACCAAACGCGGCGATCGTCATCGGATATACAAACGCATCCTGGACTCTAGGTGCTGATGCCACAGCGAGACTTGTCTGCAGATTGCTGAAGAAGATGGATCAAGCGAGAGAGGGTGTTGCAGTTGCGACGCTTGATCCGGGACTCAAGCTAAACCCAAGCCCAATGGTGAATCTAAATTCGACGTATATTGAGAAGGGAAAAGGGGAGCTGCCCAAGTCTGGAGACGTTGCACCTTGGAAACCAAGGAGTAACTATCTGACGGATTACTGGGTTGCGGGCTATGGAAACCTGACGAATGGTCTGAAGTTCTCGAAGATCTTGGAGAAGGTCAATTGATTTAATATACTTCCGTGGGACCACGGTTTGGCGTTGGGAAATCACGACTTCGCTTTACATCTGTTGTTGTTTGGCGTTACTACTTGGGGGGTGGATTTGTGCACCAAGGAGGTCCTGACTGCTCCTCGATATTCGGGTACTTCGTGTTCTATCCTTTTTTATGTATCTATCTTCATCCCCATACACGTAGATCCACAGAACACCTAAAAACTCGCCTCATCTCTTCTTCGCGTGGGTACGATTGAAATGGCATATAGCGAACGGGCGTGTCACGTGAGACATGTGTAGATGTGAATGGGCGCTGCTCCTCGGTGATAGATCCAGCTCAAAAATGCAAGTTTCCAAGGTGAATCTGAGGTAAAGAGCAAACTTGATACACAGGTACCTAGCTCTCACCCTGACATTATGCATATTTTGAGCCAAAGCCTTGATCTTATCATCCCAGTTTTGTCGACGTTGTAGAAATTCGTGCTCTTAGAAAATTCCCTCGAATATTCTTCTTTAGAAGGTAAGTAAAGACTTTTCCTAACCCACTTATAATATATGAAATCTTTAATAACTTCATATTTTTATTCTAAGTTTCTAAGAAAAGTTAATTTATTTCTTATATTAATACAGTTAAGTCCGTATATATATATTCGTATAAATCCTTACCTTTGGCCTCGTAATAAAAATATAAAGTTAAGTAAAATTACGTATAGGTTTCCTAATCTTAAAATCCTTCCTCGGAATCTTAAAAGCGGGATATGTCCCTAGCGGCGTATTCACGCTTTAAATATAATATAAACGTAAAGAATCAATAAAAAAGGTTATACTTTTCTTTTTAAATAAGAATGCTTTAAGTCCGTTATTAGCGTCGGGGATTATGTAGTTAAATGGGCGAGGGGGGTGAGGGGTTGGCAGTGGATTTTCTTGCATGAGTTTTATTTTTTACCCTTCCATTTGAGAATTGTGTAAGTGAGAGGGGGTACTGGTGGATGTTCAATAGTCGAAGGTCTTTTTACCATTCTTGTAGCATCTATCCTCCTCGCTTTCCTCCCTGGCTCACCCGAGCACCCAGCGTCCTTCTTTCCACACGGCCTTATCCACATCTCGGAAACAGAAGGAGTGATTCTCCAGCAAAGAATCGCAAACGAGACACCAGACAAGAAATATCGCTCTCAGCATTTACTTATTACTCTTGCGGTAGTGTGGAGGACGGTTTGTCGCTGGCAGAGATGGCCGCATTTATTTGCTACGTCGCTTGTTTTCTCGACTTGGAGTCCTCTGACGACTTACACACCTTCAATTATTATGTGTGCTTTCCCTCTCCCATAAACCTAACCTCTGAATCAATTCGAAGCTCATCATGTCAATGGAACAGGTCTCTAGGATTCAACCGCGTGGCAGCAAATGCTCTCGCTTCAGTAGGAGCATTTATGGCCCTTGGAGTTGTCTTTCTTTTCGCCTACCTAAGTGATCGCACCAACCGCCGTGGGCTAATCGTTTTCACAGCCATTATATGCTACCTCATCACCCTGATCGTTGCTCGAACTACATTAAGTTCATCTGGTAAATGGAGCAAATGGGTCATTTGGACCGCCGTGAATGCTTTTGCGGTTGGGTACCATCCAGTGCACAATTTGTGGCTGCAGTTGAATCGTAGAGATCCTGGTGAGAGGAGTATTAGTATTGCGTGAGCATTCTCCTGTTCTTCTATTATCGTTCAAATTTTGCCGTGTTGTAATTTGGTTAGGTCTGGTTTGTTTTTGGTGCATGGCTGACAGGTCGCAGACTTTGGGTTATGTTCGTCATCACAGGATTGATGTATGGATCGCAATATTTCCAGGGAAAAGACGCTCCCATCTATCAGAAGGGTTTGACGACTATGATTGCGGTTGTTTCGGCTGGTGCGGCGTTGGTGATATTTCAAGAGGTGATCTACTGGAGGTGGAACAAGAAGTTGAAGGAGCAAAATGAGAGCGAGGACGATGAGACGAAGAAGATATATTTGTATGTTATGTGATTTTTCAATTCAGTCCTGAAGAAAGAATTGTATAAATTTTAGAATCAAGTATAGAATTCCATGATGGAGGAGTTTATGTTAGTTTCTAGGAGGGGCCCTGTTGTACACTTTGATAGGGGGTGACAGCTGAACGAAGACAACTGTCACGTGGATCACGCCCTTTTAGTGTATATAACTGCTCCCTGGACCACCAACTCTACCGCTCTTCAGACATTACAACGCCAGGAATACAGCAGTATATCTTGGACCGTACTGTCTCACTTTGGCCTCAAGTGAATCACTTGTACGACGTACTGTTCTCCCAACAATCAACGGGATCGCATTTTTGATCAGGTTCCAAAGTGAATCTTCTCGAACCACCACATAGAAAGTAGTGAAAACAACAGGATTGTCTAGCTACTGTAACTATCGTCCTTTATCCGAACGCAAGCAAAGCGGAGCTAGGTTGAAGAAGCGTAGTTGATAACTGTAATGATACTCAAGAGGAAGTGGAGCTGGGTTGACAATGTAGGGAGCAGCTCCTAGTTATGACACACCGTACTGAACTGGCATTACCTGTGCGGTGATGATGTGCGCAACTCGCTAATAAACCACGTTACTTGATTTTGAACCGATTTCCTGAACAGGACTAGCTCGGCTGAGCTGGATGTATACATCTCGCGAAGATGTGACGTGAATCTGGACAAGCTTCTGAAGAGGAGTATAGACAACTAAAAAGGATTTCCTCAAAGTCAAGGCATCGACACTTTCTTATACTATTTCTCACCTCTATCATCGTGGGAGTTATTCATATCGACATCTACTAGTTACGGTCCCCTCACTTCACGATGTCCACACCAGATTCAAGCCAGGCAACAACATCAGCAACACTATCAACCGCACAACTAAATATATACCCTAGCTACGAAAACCTCCATAGCGCTGGAACCCTTATTGTGACATCCCCCGCTGCCCAACGCATTTTCTGGCCCTTGGACGGCGCCTTTCCCGCCACTATCTCCGTTATGAATGACACCTATAGCCCAACGGCGTCTCTCACACCTTACTTCTCCGACGGTATTTGGCATCCTATATCGCGCGAGCCGGTGTCTAAGCCTAGAGTCTCGTCTATCACTGTCGGTGTGAATGAGTTAGATATTTGGGAGGCCATATGGACGGATATGCACGAACGGCATGGTGAGATAGATGATCAGATCCCAGGGAGGTCGTATAGCGCTTTGGAGGGTAATAAGCATAAGAATAAGAGCAAAGAATCGGATTCGGATTACGATCCTAATCAGCAACTAATCATGTGCTGTGGGGAAAAACGACCGCAAGGAGAAAACCTTAGATTATTAGTAACTCTATCCGCCGATAGTCAAGAAGGGGGATTCGTGACAGTGTCTGATTACCTCTCCGCAGTTCATCCGTGGTTGATGAGTTTAAGGGGCGATATTGTGAGCTCGAGGAACGTGTGGAATGCGGAACCGGAGGAATTGATGGTTTCCTTTAATCTTTTGGGACATCTTTGGACGAATGATAGGCAAGGTTGGATTAGGACTAAAAGTGTGCCTCCGGTTGATCCTGTCCAAGCGGCTGCGATGTTAGCTCGGGGAATGGAGGTAGGGCCTACCTTTGGGCCACCGGGGCCACCAGGGCCTGGGAATCAAGTATAAGAGCGAGAGAAAGAGAAAGAGATCAAGTTATGCCGGACATGGACACCAGATGAGTCCTTACACTAGCAGTAGATATTTTATTCTTTCTATCAAATGGTCGCGTCTGACATATCTAGTTTAACTTCAGGAGTTACTGTGCAACATATAAGTGAGTGAGGCCAACGATCTTGTGCTTTCTTGTTGTTTTTGCTCATGCGCAGTCTACATTTTCTCCCGCCCCTCAAAAACCCATCCTTACCTTGAACGCCATCAACGTACCTTGATGGATTATTATCGCTGTTGACGGAATGTTGGCTTTTGCTGCTGATCTCTGGGTATTTATTTGTCCTTGCGCCCGTGCTTCTCCCTGAGATTCCCCGACTCGGTCTTGTCACACGGTGCCGAACTGGATGGACCAGAGCGAATTATACTTCGAGGTAAAGCATGACGATACCGAGGACTGATCGATTGATCTTGGACTGTGCATGGATCGATGAATGGGTGGAAGATTCTGTTTGGGATGTATTCTATTAGCAATATATCCTGCTGGTTCTCTTGAGTTATGATCCTCTTTGTCATCTCTTTACCTTAACCACCAACTTGAGCTGGGGTACCATGTCAAGAAGCTTCTCGCAACCTTTCTGGTCTTCTACCAGTGGTTTCAGTGCGCTCTTGGGACGTGGTATTGTTCTGTAGTGCGTCGACCGGGACGTAGAGAGCTTTATGCGCTGGTCGGCGACGGATTCTCTTGCTCTACCAAAGCCAGGGTCAATGCATTTTCCAACTCAACTTCCTAATCCTGAGTGGCGATGGTTAGATCTCCTTTAAGAGACTATCTTTACGGGGAGGAGATGCATATGGTCGTCAGAGGCTGCTTTGGAGTGCATTTCGCCTTGAACGCTGGTGGGGAAGAGATTGTTGCTCTAACCACACAGGTGACGCAGCTCAGCCAGCAGACGTCCTCGGTCATCACCTGATGACAACCGTTTCGCCCTACTATCCGTCATTCAACCGCCATTCATCCCAGCAAAATATGTTATCAGATTGATTTGTTCCTGATCTTTGGTTGAATCATGTCTATGCAAGTAAGGCAGAGCGTTTATTGTTCATAGTGTTATTTTGCTGTGCGCAGGAATACCCAAGAGTTTGTAATCCCTTCATATCGAACACAAACACAAGGACAGAAAAGGCCATGATCAAAATTCAATCATAATAATAAAATAGTTATTCACATGTCTAGAGCTTCTAAATACAATCCAGCGCTCAATGCAATATCAACAAGAATATATGTACCCTCCTCAAAACTATATACAAATCCGCCATCACACACAACCACGGCCCTCCTCAGCATCTACCAGTAGGTAGTAGCACCGATGGAAGATCCACTGGTAGGAAGCAAGAAAGAACTTGGTTGAATCTTGCCATTGCTCTGTCTCGCAGCCAAAGCAGTGCTAGCACTAACACTGGAGAAAGTAGCGTTATTCCAAGTTCCACCAACATTCCAAGAGTTTCCACTCTGGGTGTGAGATCCAGTGAAAGCAGTTGGAGCGACCTTGTTGGAAGCAGCAATGTTATTCCTGAAGGTAGAGGTCGAGGACTGGAAGCGGAATCCGTTACGTCCATTGTTGAAAGCAGTGTTGTCAGTCAAGACAAGCTTGCCAGGTTGGCCGTTATCGATGAAACCATCCATGGCGTTGAGGAAAGCGATCGAGTTGGTGACGACGTGGTTTGCTGCTGGTCGAGCGCCGGTTGCACCACCGCCGAGCTTGAAGCCGTTTCCGTCACCGGCAAAGTTGGAGAATCCCCAGCGGTTGAAGCCGTTACCCCAGATAAGAGTGTCCTCGATCGTGACGGGCGACGCGAAGTCCCAGAGATCAATTCCGTCGTCGACGTTGTTCCAGATTCTGCAGCCGCGGAAAACGTTGCCAGTTCCTGAACCGGACTTGACGCCAACACCGTCGGCGGATTCACCCTGGATGTGAGTTAGTATGTGTTCTACATGTTTTCCTTGGGTGTAAGGTATATACATACATTCTTACGGGGATCTCTGTTGCCGTATGAGTCAAGGTAGAGAACGACGTTGTTGGCAGAGGCGCCCTCGAGTTGGAAACCAGTCTCGTAGTTATCACGAGTAATCAGTCTCTCGAAGTAGTTGTTGGAGGCATCACGGTTGTAGATTCCGTATGGACCGTTCTTGAACCTAATTATTGTGTCAGATGGACTTCCGTTTGTATTCCGAAGAAGTATGAACTTACTCCAAGTTGATGAATCGCCAGTAGTTGGCGTTCTGGATGTGGAAAATACCACGGTCTGCGTTGGCGAGCGAAGCATCCAAAGCAGCTGGTGTGCTATTTCCAAGTATTAGTCAACAAACTCCAAGGCGCAGTTGCTTTCCAACACATACCCAGTAAGACCTTCACCATCAATCACGACTTTCTCGCCATTGTAAGCCTGGACGGTATAAGGAGCCGAGGAAGTTCCAGATTTCGCAAAGTTGACGTTCTTAGTCAGAGCGTATGTTCCAGCGCGAATGTTGATTGTGTCTCCAGCAACTGCCTTGTTCACAGCGATTTGAATAGATTTGAGAGGAGCAGTAATAGTTCCTGCAGCGGTGTCCGAACCAGTTGGAGCCACGAAGAGAATTGCGCATTGGGAAAGTTGGGAGAAGCCAGTAACTGCCAACAGGGAAACGATTGTATACCTCATGATGAAGGAAGATTGTATAAAATTTGCAAGAATAGAAAAAAGGTGATGTTTTTGGAAGAGAGATAGAGAGAGATGAACGAATGGTGGAATGGAAACAAGACTAGAAAGGAGGCACTTCTAGAAGGTCTTTATATTTTTTGACAGCAAAACCTAATCGAGCTGCCAAGCTTATAAAATTATCCCGTCAAAGCGAGCATCTCGACCCTTTGCCACGAAAGGGGCCTTTTCCGAGGGCCAGACTAAGGCGATTCCGAGTTGAAACGTTCGTCATTACTCCTGGCAATCTATTTACATTAAAATCCCATCTTTTTAAGCTCCCGTATCGGATCCACTGTACCGAATAAGGGCTGCATCCCGTTTGGTGGGTTGACATCCGATGTTTTGATTCGTGACCGCCAGATCCACTGGCACCGAACGAGTGATGGGATAATGTTTCACCGATATCACCGGGAAATTGCCATTATATCAGAGCACATATGCACATACTATGCACCCCAGTCTCACCCCGCAAATCTATTCTCCTTCATTCCGATGTGCCAATGTAGCAGGCGACTCAATATTGTGTGCAATAACAATCAAAATGCGACCTCGTGACAACCCAGGAAGGTTGTCTGTTGAATGATGGAAATAGATAGACGTATGGCGTTTGGAGTTTGGTAATAATTGAATTCTTCCGTTTAAAGTCACCTGTTGTCACAAGCCGAGCGGATGACTAAGAGACAACGTTTCAAGGACTAGGTAGATATGGCCGTAATACTAAACGAGATTCAATCTAGTCGTCAATTGTCAGTAGTCAATGTCATCTCAAGATCCTGAAGAAGTATTTGTTGCAAGTAAAAAATTGTTATTTATGGCATATTGTACGCACGGTGAAAGCTAAATAAATCGTTGCCACATCACTCAATCGAGTCAATCCACTCTCTTCTCTGCCAACTCTATCACAGACAGCCACTCTAAGATCCAAGCCTTTCTTGGATTCAGGCATCACCCATCATCAATTAGCCGCATCGATTCCGGCACTCGACTAATTCCGCAAATCATCGATGTCGATCAGAGTAAACACTGCCGGCACCACTACTGCCGCCAAACCCCCCGCCTCCATACTATCTTCCTCGGCCAACGAACCCATCACCATCGTTTTCTTGGTGGTATCGTCTCTCCCTTGATGATAATTTTTCAGTCGCTGACTTCCGATCTGCTTTACGACTCCGAATGTGCCGTGATGACCGTCAAGGATGCAGCGTGCGAGATCATGTTGCATTTTAGGGTTGCAAGAGCAGGGGGACCCTGAGAACTGATATCTATCTGTATCGCGTAAAATGTCAGTATAGTGCCTTTATTAATAGAACGCATGGACATCGAGAGAGGTATGTATACCTTCAAATCTATCAAACTTTATCGAAACTCTCTTAACATCATTCCAAGCATCGGCCGGCAATTCCTTCCTCTGATCCATTCCCAACCGAGCCAAATTCCAACTTCCCAAGCCCTGGCTAGCATCCCATCTCTGTACCAGAAGATGGCCATCACCGCCCGACCTCTCTATGCAACTGATACGACATTTACTACTTGAACTTCGACATTGACAGCGCTCTCGTTTCACTTCAGTCGTATCGTCAATTTGGATAGCCACCGTAGCCAGTTTGGCGGATTGGTCTTGCGACTTGAGGAAGATTACTAGCATCGGTTTGGCGGGCTTCATGTGCAAATGAGCTCTGTTGCCGCTGCCAGTGGATATGGTTGTTGTGGATGTGACGGTGCTGCGGGAGGTTGAGGAGGAGTTGGTCATGATACTTGGTGTGCGATTTTTGATTCGTGTTGAGAGGGACCGAATACTGAGACGACTTGAGGATGGTTCTGGGCGACTCGGGCTGATTGTTAAGTCGTCTCGATCGTTCTGATTGTTACCGTTGAGATTGAGGGAGCCCATTGCCGCGGAGAAAGAAGAGGGGCTGACGGGAGTTTGAGGTGTGCTTGATGACGGAGAAGCAGTATTGGATTTCGAAGTCGAAGATGTACTGAAAGGATGGGGGAGCCATAGTTGAAGTCTGCCATGCTCAGTGACAGGACCAGCATGCCCTGCCAGAAGAAACGACACTGTCACCATGGGTTGATCGTATCGCTCGAAGACTTTGTATCCTGTCAGCAAGTGCTGAAGTTTCAAAACATGTTTCATGTCTGAGAATGTGGGATTAATCTGGGTTGCCGACGATGTAATGCACACCTCTAATGCCTTGGGGCGAGAGGTGGGAGTTGCGTAGATTGGAGTCAAATTTAAACTTTTGAGGTCGATATCAAGTTTGAACTCTTCGCGACGAGGCGATGCCTTGATCTTCTGATCCTCGACCGACTCCACTAGTCGATACTTGCTTGCTGAATCCAGACGGTAGACACAAATTTGGCGTTGAATATACTCAATTTGGCTTGGTAGCGGGATCTTTAGCACCTCCTCTAAACACACCTCACTTCGCGGTGAGATGTAAGACGTGATGTTTTCTGCTGGCCAAATGTCGAAGTCTTCGTCTCGGTTCATCGTACTTAGATCTGGTGAGATCAGCTGCTGCGACGACGGTGCAATAAATCTCTGGCACTCCATCGACAAGTCTTCGTTGAGTTGCCTGATATATCCTGGCCATTGCGAGTCTCTCCCCATGACCGTTAGGACATCGCACTGTTGAATGTTTCCGATGATCCAAACGCATTTCAGAAGCGCCAAATATTGTTTTTGCGTCGGCGTTCTCTCGTTCAAAAAGTGCCCGGCGATAAAAGTCGTTGTGCTTGCTTGAAAATGGTTCACGAATGCACTGGCTCCTGCTTCCAATGGAAACTGACCCATGTTTCGTGAATCTGGATGCACCCTTTCTGCTGACAACTTGAATCGTCTCTCAATGTCCATGGGTATTCGAATCGGGATGGGCACGTTTCTTGATTGTTCTGATATGGCTTGGGTGACATTTGATATGAGCAGACCATGCAGATGCAAACCCTTCCGTTGTTCGATGTTCAGATTTTTCGCAAGGTCGCGGTGAACATCTGCGAGAAGATGGAGCTCGAGTGGCTTGAGGAGGATGCGTATCTTTGAGTTGTGAGATTGAAGTCTCTTGCGAAGGACGTCCACCCGGGGTTGGATCACGACGTTCCACTCAGTATTATACGCATTGTTTCGATTCTTTCTAAATTCGTAGTTTTCCTCGAGTATCTTCTTGCAGTCCAAGAGAGTAGCCTGGTAGTTCCCAAGAATCTCATTCAAGGAAGACATGTCCCATTCTTTCGGTTGAACGGGAATGGCAGGGCCGAATAGCCTCTGAGATTCATAGTACCAAGCTGCTTTCGCATTGTCGGTAACGCTGGTGATATGGCCTAGATTTTGTGCGAGATCCTTGATATCGTTTCCAAAATCTTGGAATTCTTGATCTGTGAAAGAAAGTGTCAGTTGTCGACGATGAACTCCACTCGAGCGGTCAAATAAATGCGACTGGTGGTGAAATCAACGGCCATCACACTTTGTTTAGATTTGTGATCGCCTTATTGAGCGCTCTATATCACTTGCTGGCTCTGAAGAGAGGAGTCTTCAATCTTTGGTCGTTGCGCAATCAATTGTTCAGATGGGAATCATTGATGCGCGCTGGCCACAACTTCCATCTTCGATCGAAGAGCATGAGTGCGATGAACCAGACGTCTAAATAATAAGAACTTACTTGCAGATATTTGCTCACCCCATCCTAGGAAGATCCAGGTCAGTTCTCGAGCTGAGCTTCAACGAAGTGCAAGGTCCACCACGTACCTGAGCGATGAATGTCCCAAGCGAGACCCGAGGAGTCGCGTATGGGATTTGGAGCATAAGCCATCCTCGCGGCGCGCTTCTCCCACCGAAATTAATGTGAAGGGTCCAACCGTGCTCTGATGCTATCAAGCCCTCTTATTCGAATCTCATGCATCTAAATTCGTCTTTTCCGTCGTCGTGACTGAATGGAACGATGAATGAAATGGGGTTGAAGGGGACGGCACAACTTGGGAGTTTGCGCATGGGAGATCCTGAAGGCTGCGAACTGTTGGACAAATAGACAAATAGCTGGCGACACACCGACCCTGGTGGCTAACGGTGGCTTGGAGGGAGGAGGGTGTCAGAACTTTGTGCCGGATTACTCTTGTCTCTAATGTGGAGATGATGAAAGGACCTCTCAAAGAGTTTCGAATCTGCCTGGCGCCCGACTTGTAGGGGGGAGATCCCGTGCCAAGTATTGGATTCTGCCCTCCACTATCACATCTCCCTTTGAAGCTTTCCCCGGATTGCAGATTTACGGTGAAGGCGGCGAATGGCAATGAGTTCTATTATCGAGTGGTGCCCCGTGGCAGACGCCACCAAGCAGGCTATTGGGTACAGACGAGGCTGCGGAACTTTAACACTTCCAACTTTTATGTCGTGTAACAGCTAAAGCTGACAGCCTTAAAATTCCTTAAATGGAATGGGACTTGAAGAGCCTCTCATTTCCTTATGTTGAGGGAGGGTGTCCCCAGCCTGATTTTTCGTCGTGTGCTCAATCCTCACAATTACTTCCATTTTAATTTTGCACGTCGGTGGTTATTAGCAATAATAATCATCATCAATCACGATGCGTTCAACTACAGAAGTAGGAACAGAACCGAGAAGCGAGACGCAATATGCAGATGATGCTTCGAGCTGCAACTCGGCAATTTTTGATATCCTCCCTGAGAATATCCCGAACACAATCATCACTAAAGCACCAGAGGAGCGGTTTCGACTTGGATATTGGTCTGTAATTGCTTTGGTTGTGAACAGAGTCATCGGTACGCGACTTCTTCAGTACTATACCAGAAGCGAGCCATCAGCTTACTGTTTTTGTAGGAACTGGAATCTTCAACTCTCCATCGACTGTGATCAGGGGAACTGGGAGTGTTGGCATTTCTCTGCTATTCTGGCTCGCCGGTGCCATTTATACTATCGCTGGAACGCATTTGAATATTGAGTTTGGATTGTCAACACCTCGACATGTGTTCGAAGGAGTTGAGCAGGGTATCCCACGAAGTGGTGGAACGCTGAACTATGTAAGTTCTCCGAATCAGCAGTGAGATAAGTCCTGACATGATTTCAGCTGCAATACGTGTTTGTCTGGCCAGCATATCGTCCACGAACGGTCCTCCTCGTAACCTGCATGTTCGCGTCTGCATATATTGTTCTTGGAAATATGGCTGGCAACTGTCTTGTTTTTGGCGTGAGAACCCTCGAGGCTGCCAACGTCCCAATCACAAACAGTTCTGTGCGAGGAATAGCAATTGGCGCAGCAACAGCAGCATGCCTAATTCATGCTATCTCGAGACGAGGAGGTATCTGGCTTGGCAACTTCCTTGCTCTGATCAAGGTTCTGATGTTACTTCTGGTCATCATTGCCGGAATCTGTGCTTGGGCAGGAGCATTCGACACTCCGAATTATGCCGTTGAGAACATGTCAATCAACAATTCATTCAGTGATCCAGCTTCGGACCCATATGGTTATAGTAAGGCTTTCATTGCCGTAATCTTCGCTTGGACGGGATTTGATCAACCTAATTATGTAAGTTCTTTAAACGAACGAGAACAGATATAAATACTAACGAGACCAAGGTCTTGGGTGAAATCAAAAGACCACGAAAGACGATGCCTGTAGGCACTTCCATCGGCGTCGCCATCGTGACGGTTCTGTACATTTTAGTGAACATTGCCTACATGGTGGTAGTTCCGAAGGAGCTTCAACTGGATCCGAGCAAGACTGTGGCCCAGTCTTTCTTCCAGCTGACCTTTGGAGCGCTCTCCGATGATAGCAATCAGCCACAACGCATCCTTGCTGCATTCCAGGCCATCTCGAGTTTTGGAAATATCGTTGTGATGACTTTCACAGCAGCCAGAGGTTCGCATGTCCCTAAATCAAGAAGTCTACATGCCCTACTAACGAGAAACAGTCAAACAGGAAATCGCAAAAGAAGGTATTCTGCCGTTCGCCAAATTCTTTGCGCAGAGCAAAAACATATCCTTCGGAAGGTTTTTGAAATGGATTCAAAGCGATAAACATTCGTTCATTAACAGGAGATTCCACTTTCTGCTCAAGCAGAAATGGCTTGATCCCCGACAGCACTCGCAAGAAACACCCCTTGGCGCTTTGTTTCTGCACTGGACGTTCACTGTCATCATGATTGTTGGAACCATCAATCTAAAGCCATCAGCCGCATATGGTCTCCTGGTGGATCTCTATACCTACACAGTCGTCACCATCTTCGGCTTTGCCATCGCCATCGGAATGCTGAAGCTGAGATTCAGTGGCCGTGAAAGATGGAGAGAGAAGTCGAACGCCAACCCATTCCTCAGTATCCTAGCCGCGCTCATATTTGCCATCGCCAGCGCATATCCCATCGTTGCGTCTTGGGTGCCACCCACAGCCGCATATTTGAAAAAGACTCCGTTGGCAATTGCTTGGTACACCACTCCGACTGTCGCGTGGAGTATACTCAGCTTCGGAGTCATCTGGTATTTGGGTTTCTTGTCATATGCTGCAAGACGGGCGCGCAAGGACGGAGTGGAGTTCCAGGTTCAGAAAGTTCCGGAGTTTGATAGAGATCCAGCCTTGAGTGGTCCGCCTGTGCAAGTTCATGAAACGGTGTATATTGCTTGGGTTGCGGAGGAGTTCAGGAATCAGCCGCACGAGGTCATGGAGGAGCGCAGATCGAGGGAAAGTTTCTAGTGTCGGACTTTTAGCATTGCAGTGTGGGGTAGAGCAAGGAGTTTGTAATATTGAGAACGGATCTCGAATTAGTTCTGTCGATAATCAGTCAGATTCAGTCGTGCCAACAATTTAGATATTTAATGTCAGTTCCAATCTTCCAGCTCGTCATCCCTCTGCAGGATTCTTACTGGTCCCCTCAGTGTAATCAGCTCTGCACGACGAATTTCAACTGCCACTCGGCGATGCCAGAACCATCCTGCCCAAATATTTTGAACGAAGACTAATTCAGCTTGAGTCTTGACGAAGGACCTGCTTGGCAATGAATCAATTCCTCTTTGCGCTATTCTTTCACGCACACCTAGGAACTTGGCCATGAGGAGATTACTTTCAAAGACATCATGACTGACACTGATGAGGGTAAGTCTGGCTACAAGAAAACAAGATTCTGAGGAGAACAGGTCAAGCAGAATGGCCTGTAACATTTTTTAAATGATACTCCTCAGTTTCCAGCTCTATTAACATTCGCACACAGCGTCGACTCAACCCCCTCAAAAGCCAACACACTCCTCACCGATTCTCTCTCCAACAACTTCTCCACCAACCGCGTATACTTCGGATACTTCTCCTTCAACCCAAACCCATTCATATTACCCCACCTAAAGAACACAAAAAGATATGGATCCACCGCCGTTAATCCATCCCCAACCGCCCACCGCCCACCATCCCTCAACCTCTCCTCAATCATCCCAAACGCCTTCCCTAACGCCTCTCTCGCTTTCGCCCTCACCCCCTCCTTCGCAACATCAGACTCCCCTTCACTCGTAAACCACTCCGGACGAAAGAGATGTCGATACCCTAACGCATGCACGGTGACAGAAAGCCAACACATCCATTCGTACACTTTTGCATTATCGAATGGCGTTCGTCCCATGAGATGGAGTTCTGGAACTAAGCTGGAGATGAGAGTGCAGATGGCGGGGACTTCGGTGACGGATTGAGTTGGGTCGTTGTTGAGGACGAGGACGGGAACTTGCATTTTGGGATTGATGAGGTGGAAGTTTTTGGGGAAGGTGGTTTCGGTTGCGTTGACGGTTGCGAGGATTGGGGTGAAGGGGAGGTGGGCTTCGTGGAGGAGGATGTGTGGACAGAGTGAACAGGAGCCCGGGGCCATGTAGAATGTTAGTTGTGGTGGTGGTGGTGGCATGGTTAGGTATTTTGGACTGGATGGCGTGAAATGTTAATCTTCAACTTTTTGTTGATTTGGAATGAAATGGGACGAGCTACCTTGGGTTTATTTCTGTTAAAGTAGGAAACGCAAAATATGTTTGGAGATGTATTTTGCTAAAAGTCGGAGATGACTGGTAGTTGCACCATCTGAAAATAATGATATTGGAATTTGAAAAGTTTATATAATCGGCAAAGAGACATCACAAGCATAATCCAGTACCAGAGCTTATCAAATCATTTACCAATTGCGAAAGCCCAGAACAGGCCAAATTCAAAGTTCGGCACGGCAGAAAGAGGTGTGATGAGGCATAGCTGTCAAGTGTTCAAGTAATCCGGGGTATTTGTGTGCCGCCAGCACAACGCTTTCCCTCTCAAAGTGGGATGGATGCATTGATGGATGTCTGTGTCTCTTCCCGCACAAATCTTCAAGAAAGGGTGTTTTGCCTAAATATCGAGATTCGAAGATGAAGAAAAGTAAAACTTCTGAAATCTGCTTACTTTGTGCCAGTCTGGGTGTCAGAATCTTGGAAAAAAAAATTGCCGGACCTTGGTCTTTTGATTAGATTCTGAGAGGGATTGAGATGTGCGCTGCCATTCTCAATAGTGCGCTCAAAAAGTGAAAATCTATCCCTTTGGTCGCAATCCAGCCCGAGTTTTAAAAGTACGCACCGACTAAATTTCAGTCTAGCTATACTTACTTTATAAGTAGACTGAGAAGTTCGCAAATGCGTACTTTGGAAGCCCGGTCTAGGCAGCGGCGAAGGGGATATGACTGGTGGGATGAATGTTAGTTGAGTGCTCAGTACCTACCTAGGATTCATCGCTTAGTTTCTACCCCAAGACATAAAATTAATTTTCCGCTTTTGCTTACTTAGCGGGGAGTAAACGAGATGGTTATTGGGGTAAAAACCGAGTTAGTATGAGCGTACCTGCATCAATTTTAAGCTTAATATTCTAACCTAATGAAAAGTTCCAGGCATTTTTGAAGTAACGTAATGCCTATATTCATCGAACTAGGCAGAAAGAGTTGGCTGATTTTTGTGACTTGAGAGAGTCGATTGGGGTATAAACCCAGCCTGAGGCACTCAGACATTGTAGCGGGACAAGTCCGCTGCAGTGCAGCCAAATAGCAGGCGTGTGGGATCTCAAACACAGCTTTTACACCCGCGCACAGTTTTACGCTCATGACTTCTCAGTACAAGTGATATAATCAACCATTCGAATACTCTCTTGGCAATAATGACGACCAAACCGCAAGTTTACTCTCAATTCGCCGTCACGTCGGGATGTCTCTGCTTCGGCGCCCTCCATAACATCTGGCATGGTGCCACACGCCCAATCCAGCAATTTCCCAGCTCTGTTGCCTGGCAAACTGGCGGAACAGTCAAGAAGCAAATCCTGCAATTCAATATCACTGCAAAGAATGGAACATGGAACGCCTTCCAGCTTGTTACGAAAGGCACAAATCAAGTCTGCGCATGGTTCGTATGTCATTCCGACGTCGACCCAGAAGTGGAAATCGACAAGATTCTCCGCGTCTCAGGCTCTCCCTATGAATATGATAGTGGAAGTCACTCTAACAACGAGAAGACGGCTGCGGAAGCGGTGTTTGTCATTAATAGATATGACTGGGGTTATTACGATCACCGCGGGAAGGAAGAACTTGGTATCGACGATGAGGCCAACATCGCGAATATCGCTACGCAGGTGTTTGGTGAAGGGGCAGGGCTCGTGGACTTTGGAAGCGCAAAAGCAGAAGTTCTCCAGTGGCAAAAGAAGAAACCACATGAGATCGACACTCAGCCTGATGGAATCTGGATGTTTATTCCTGGTGGCGAATACATGTTTGGTCGTTTTGGGTTCGACGAGGCCTGTGCAGCTGCGAGATCATTCATATTCTTTACGACGTACACCCAATTTACTCACACAACCTTTGTTGGACTGGACCACACGCTACGTCAAGAAGAAACCGACGAAGAAAGATTCCAGCGTTACTTGAGCGAAGGTCGCAGTTTTGAGGGCCTTGATACATTGGAAGAACTGATAACTTGGTGGCCTTGGTTATCGAACCTCCCTGTAGAATCACAATACCTGGGACCTTATGACAGCCATGACCATCTTTTTACAAACGCAGACCTTGATGTTGTTCGAAACAAAGTGGGAGCCGAGGACTTCGCCGACCAATGGAAGGAAGTATGTTACACCTGTCTAAATGAGATGATCATGAGCTACTTAGAGCACTTCATTCCGCCTGCCTCCTCCTGTGGCACAGTTGTTGCAGCTGCCGACTTTTTGTATCCCAGACGTTCCGATGGCAACATTATGGATGGTTACATGTATTCATTCATGACGGGGGAGCGCCAATCAGATCCGAGTCCTGGGTATGATAATCGTGCAGTGCTAAGCAAGATTAGAAGCTTTCTCACCCCACGGTGTGAAGACCATAGCTTGGTTAGGGACGATGAATTCATTGCTGGGATTTATGCGTGTGTCCATTTTTTGCTCTCAGAAGTGTTGGAGTTGGCGAACACCAGTAGAATAGATAACAGGCGTAGTAAGGTTGTCCCGGTGGATATACGCCTCCGCGTATTTCATGATGACGCATTGCGGGATCTGTTTAAGTATTCCAGGGTTTTCTGGAAGGGAAACGATCAGACTTCTCAAGTAGCTGGATCTTCTCATACCACAGCGCCTACTCAAGCTGTTGAATGATTTAATTTCACTTCGATAGCAAATTCCATTCATCATGAGAATATCAAAGCCCTTGGCTCTTGCGAGAGACAAATGGATCCGTAAAGAGACAGGGAAAGAGAATAGACACGAGTAGGGGTAATTCGTTTTCCTTTCTAGGTATAATAAATGGGGGAAATATGCTGTGTATATTGATATCAACCCGCTAAATATGAAAGTGAAGCTTGAGCTGTTGTCTGAGAACGATGTGAAGGCTTGTAAGCGCATATCGCGGGCGATGAAATACTTGTTTAACTACTCGGATGAGATAGATTACACCTTATTCTTAAAGGATGAAGCGTAGTTGTGAGGTCTCGTGGTGTGAGGGCAACGGGACCAGAGGATCAAATTGGGCGCAATGCTACCAGTATCGCCTGATTCATTGCCAGTTGATGCACAATTAGGTGCACTCTTATAATTGCACGCACAGAGAACTATAGAAAGTAGAAAGCAAGTCAAGGGCTTTTGATCAATGTGCTCATAGAGCAAAGTAACCCTCTCGTGGTTTCAGCAAGGCAGGGAGGGAGCTACGAGACGCTAAATTGGCGGGGCGGAGATGCAGCACCAGAAATGATATTCGCACCTTGATCAAGGAAAAAATGTGCGATCTCGATATATCCTCCACGTGAAACTGCATCTAAGGCAGAAGTCAAATTGATATGAAGGTATGTCGAGTCTTGGCTAAATCGCAAGGCTACGAGTGCTGCAACGTGTTGATCTTCTCCCTCTATGATGAGAAGGATGACAGGTGAAAGGTTGACTAACCCTGAATGTAATGCGGTGGCACGCCCTACTCTGAAGGCTACCCCTCAACCACCACCTGCTCCACCTGCTCCTCCAACACCTGTAAAGCCTAAAAGCAAGGCTAAATCCACTCAAAAGAGGGCTCGGACGAATACAAACACTGCGTTGCCGGCCGCAGAAGCCTCTCAAGGTCCTGCCCCAAAGCCAAAAGCTCCGGCAAAACCCCTCCTAAACCCTCAAGAGTATACTCAAAAAACCTCCTAATCAACCACCACCTGCCAAATCCGGTAAGAAAAGTATATATAAATGAACCGACTGCTAATTCGGCTTATGATCATCTTCCGTAAAGATAGCAATTCTGGAAGTCCCAGAATCTGCAGAATAGCCTAATCAATGCGGGGTCCGGGTAGACGTCATTGTATCTCCAAAGAGCAGTTGGGGACTGAACGAGGAGGAACAGTTTTTGACTAATCAATTAATCAATTAATGGTTGTGCAGGAGCATTTGCCTGCAAAATTTTTTTTTTTTAAAGAGCAGGAGCTTGCAACTTGTGTATAGTATACAATAAGAAGCATCTAGGTAGGTTGATGATTCAAACCTTTTCTCAATATCTTTTCTACAAAACCACCACATACAAGATACCTGACTGAGAAACAACTGAATCAAGCTAGTCATCATGAAGCTCTCATTAGCATCAGCATCCTCCTTTCTATTCTTGTTTGCCATGGAAACTTCAGCCTCTCCTCAAAGCAGTGCCAACAAGTTATCCACATACACCAACCCTATCATTCCAGGCTGGAACTCGGATCCCAGCTGCGTTTTTGTCAAAGAATGGCACAACACTTTCTTCTGCACCACTTCCTCCTTTCTAGCATTCCCTGGAGCCCCGGTCTACGCGAGTAAAGACCTCGTGAATTGGAAACATGTCAGCAATGCTCTCCACACTCCCGAGCAGCTTCCCGAACTATTCACAAAGGGATCTCAGATGGAAGGGCTCTGGGCCGCCACAATTCGCTTCCACAAGGGATCATTATACTTGATCACGGGTTACATTTCTTGGAGTGGACCCTGCTGGTGTCCTAAGGTTTTACTGTTCTCAACCACCAATCCATACGACGACGCTGAGTGGAAGGGTCCTTTACGCATCGACAACCCAGGTAATGATATCGACCCTGATCTCTTCTGGGATGATGACGGCAAAGTCTACATGTCTGTTGCGGCAGGCATGTGGGTTAGCGAGATCGACATCTTGAGTGGGAAATCGTCAGAACCGTTCAGAGTGTGGAACGGAACTGGAGACCGGAACCCAGAAGGTCCACACATATACAATCAGTTCGGACACTACTATCTCCTGGTCGGGGAAGGAGGCACAGAGACGAACCATAGCGTGACAATCGCCCGATCAAAGAACATCCACGGACCGTACGAGGGATACGAAAAGAATCCCATTCTGACAGCCAAGAACACCAACAACTACTTCCAAACCGTTGGCCACGCAGATCTCTTCCAAGATGCGGCTGAGAACTGGTGGGCGGTAGCGCTCGCAACACGTTCGGGTCCGAAATGGGAGATCTATCCCATGGGTCGCGAAACCGTTCTGGTACCAGTGACTTGGGAAGAAGGAAAGTGGCCAGTCCTCGCTTCTGTACATGGCAATATGCAAGGACCACTTCCAAAGGAGAATAAGAATGTACCAGGTACAGGACCGTGGCAAGGTGCACCTGATGCAATCAACTTCAACCCTGGCTCAAAATTACCGAAGCACTTATTCACGTGGCGGCCACAGCCTCATCCCGAAGCTTTCACAATCTCTCCACCTGAACATCGGAATTCTCTTCGGATTGCGCCCTCCAGGGCGAATTTGACTGGTGATAACGCATTTGACTCGAAGGTTGAGAATCTTGCGTTCATCGCACGCAAGCAGACGAGCACATTGTTTGAATTCAGCGTTGATCTCTCCTTTAATCCAAAAGTTGCTGGCGAAGAAGCTGGAATCTCGGTCTTTCTCACGCAGTCTCAACACATCGATTTATCGGTCCTCAATCTGCCGGCTAAAAAGGGCGCAAAACCTGTTCCAACCTTGAGATTTCAAGTTGAGGCATCAGGTAAATCAAACCTGGTCATTCCTGAGATTAAAACGAAAATCATTCCACGAGAGTGGCTCTCGTATCCAATTAGACTCTCAGTTTCAGCTACTCGTGATAACCGATATGTCTTCTCTGCTGCATCTGAGAAGTCGCCGAAAGATTCTATTTCACTCGGATCAGCCAGTGCGGAGATTGTATCTGGCGGTTCTGGGCCATTCACAGGTGAGTTTAGAGTCTTGTGTCATTGCAGTATGAATGATCAGAGCTGATAATTGGCAGGCACAATTGTTGGAGCGTATGCTACTACTAATGGCGGAAAAGGTGACACACCAGCATACTTCAGTCGATGGAGATATACAGATCTGTATCAAGAGATTGATGAAGGGATTTTTGTTCCGGTTATAAAGAAACAAACATCTTGAGCGCACAGAATCAAAATATAAATTATTTATTAATTAGGTTTAATATATACTCATCCCTCATTCAACGTTTTCTTCCCTCCTGATAAACACAAAATGCAGAGTGGTAACAGGAGTCTTATCACCGTGTGGGTGCACTTAGTCCATACCGTTGAAGGAAGGGTTCCACAGAGCGACAGCCTTTCCGAGATCCGGCAGCCAACTACTTACCCAACTCCGCTCTTCTGAACGTACGGATTAGAGGGGCATTATCGAGGGTATCTACACTGGTGCTAATATATTAAGACTATTTCGCCGCCCTTGCTTCCAGTATATTACCGCGCTTCAAGGTCCCACCTCTTGTTGTTACGTCCCTCACTCCCATCGCCTTTACCATGTCTATGGCTGCAGAAACATTCCTGGGTGAGGCGAAGATAGTTTCAAAGGTCTTCAAATTGCGACCAGACTACCGCGCGCTGTTGATGACCGTCGAGGGTCACACCACTTCTCCTCGCTCTTCTCTACACAACCACCGAGGCATCGAAGCTTTTCGTCAAATGCTCGGGTTTTATTATCGGGGGGTTGTAGCATGACCTTGAAAACCAGCGATGATAAACTTTACTTGTTGAGAAACGAAGACATCGATGGATATTACACTGGCGGCAAATCTTTCATCAAGCAGTTCTGCTTTTATGAAGATAAGTACAGACGTCATGTCATCTAGGCAACTGGAAAGGGCAAGGGAAAGGAAGTTTGCTTTAAGAAGCACAGTGATTGGGGCCCAAAAACTGCGATGGTTCTGAATGTGTTCCCGGCTCTAGAATTGGTAATTGCAGAGATCCGAGGTGAGTAGTAGCTTTATTATTGGACAGATACACAGCCCAAAATCAATAACAAACAACATCAGTCAGTTCCGTTGTCCTGACACGCATATCGTATTTGTGTGTCGCGGAGCAACGAGACGCTAAATCACGTGAATCAACTAGTCTCTCTTAAATATCTCCGCTTAGTATAAATAACTTCTTAAGGTTACGCAATCAAACTATAAATATATCGGGCTCTGAGACTGCTGCTGGATAGCCTGGATTCAAAGGTATCACCACACATCAATTCACAGCCATGATACCGATGAAAAAGTTAACTGTTTTCATTCAGCTGGCGAAACCATATTTGAGCCCATGACCCAGCACACAACCCGTGCGTCGATGCTGGGGCTGTCATCTAAACACATACCGGCAGTGGCAACAATATTGGATCCCGTACTTCTCACGTAACACCACATTATTGTTATCCTTTACATTCCATCAACTCTGCGTTACCTTCTCTTTACTAAGCCGCTTTAACAGTTCCTCAATCTTGTTAAAAGAAACGGGCTTCGTCAAGAAGTTGTCGAACCCACTTACGTCCGCCTCATCTCTGTCCCGCCGACTAGCTAAGCCAGTCAAGGCGACAACGTATGCACGGTGTGCTACCTTCTTTGCGAAGCTTCCTGGCTCATTCTTTTTGCTGCTGTTTCTAGTTAAATCATCTTCCTCTACGGAGGAATGAGCCACGCCAGTATCCTTTGACGCAGAGCCGTGTGCGAAATCGTGCTCAAAGCTTCTTATCAGTCTTGTTGCCTCAAAGCCGTCCATCTCGGGCATGGAAATATCCATAAATACAATGTCAAAGGGCCTGCCCTTGCGTGAAGCTTCTTGCACGGAAGCAACGGCTTCTACTCCGTTGTGTGCTGTACTGACAGAATCTGACTTGCGCTTGAGTAGGTATCGTTGAATGAGTCGGAGATTTAGCATATTATCGTCTACAACAAGAATATGAAGCCCAAAAGCCGAATTTGATGGAACCGATGGCGACTTCTGCTCCAGAGAGACAGACAATGGGACCTCTATTGCTGTTTGTGACGTTACTTGGAAATATTCCTGAGGTTTAATACGAGAATCGGTGGTTTCTTGGTTGGAGTTATCATCTTGCGCTTTGGGGGTTGAGGTAATCCTATCATGACTCATGGATTCCTTGAAGTTTGATAAGTTTTGAGGTAGTTGCGTATAGGAAATATCGGTAAACGCGTTTCCCTGTGTGAGCGGGTGTTCCATTTGTGATGATGATGATGTTGGCGTACCCTTAGCTGATATGTTCGCAGGTTCTCGCTCTATCGAGGATAGATCCTGGTTTAAAACTGCCAAAATACATCTTGCGAGTTTGAAGGGTCCAATGGGAGTGAGAATTCCTCCTATTTGCGATTGGCTCTGCCTAGAGTACCGATGCGAGGCTACGTGATTGTTGACGACCAGAACACGTTGGCCATCTAGTACGTCTGATTGATACATATGCGGCAACTCGTCGTACTGCTCTGTGATTATCAAATCAGCATGTTTTAGCGAGCCCTTATTTCCATTTCTCGGTAAGACCTCGTAATTACTTAAGATTTGGGAGTTAGTATTGAGTATCTTATCGATCGTTACGAAATGAGGCCGGCCTGAGAAGTGCAGTAACAATTAAAGGGCTTGGGAATGGGGAGAATTTTAGGAAGGACACCTACAACCACTGAGAACAATATCGCTCAATACAGTTCCAGAGTACTTCGCGAGGCCGGTTGGTATCATTTTGTTGGACGTCTGGACATAGCAAGACACGCTGGCCCGAGGCACGCGCCTGGAGAGCCTGGACAGCTCCTTGGGCATCCTCAGATATTTTCGTCCGCCCGCCGGGTTCGTTTTGGGCAGATTCTGGCCCATCAGGTCTCTCGATTGGAATTTTAATCTCGACATCAGTGCCTTTTCCAAGCTCGCTCCGCACAGCTATGTTGCCCCGAAGCTGGTTGACAATGCTCCACCTTTTTTTGTTAATTAAAAGTTCTAACTCCCACAACAGCTGACCCCAAAGGGCCATAGCATTGAAAGCCTTGTATATCAGAAGAGGATTGCACGATTACACTTACACTATAGAGAGTCCAAGCCCCACACCTATAGCAAAACTATCTTCTTGAGCAAAGGGCTGGTAAAGCTTTCGCTCAATGTACTCAGAGGACATTCCCTTGCCTGTATCCCTTATATGGATCACCAAATGCTCGCATGATGTACTATCTGACTCTTGAGAATCTTTGCGGTGCATGGTCCGAAGTCCAACTTGGACTAAAATGTAGCCTGATGTGGTGTACTTTTGTGCATTGCCGAAAACATTCATCACGATTCGTCTCAACGCACCTGGTTATCTTCGTTAGTCTGATTTAGATTGCACGGGGATAGATTATCAATACCGGCCTGTACTCTAAAGTCCCAGTCTTGATGCTCGATGTCCAATATAACTTCCACAGCCGATTGTGGAGAGCTTCGAGAGGTGCCGGGGCCGTTTGAAATGCTATTGGAAATATCTGTTTGCCCAGTTCCCCGATAGGAACTCGCCACAATCATTCCGTTCACCAGATCTTCGCACAATAGAGCAAGGTTGGTTGTTCGGTAAAGCTCATTAGATAACGCATCTTTTGCAGCCATTAGCACGACGACGTGAGCTTGTTAGAAAGGTGAAGCGTACCATGCGGGCTTCCAGAATTGTTGAATGAGTTGATCTTGCTATAGTCCAGTACGTGATTGATCGTATCCTACAGCAATGGTGAGCATATACCATAAGCCACCAGGATGGAAAGTACCAATAAAGTCCCACCGCAGTTCTGTATCGTTGATACGAATTCAATTTGCGAGGCATCCATTTCCATCGAATCACGGAGAAATTCTACACTTGCAAGTATACCATGTAACGGACTTCGAAACTCGTCTACTATTATCAGCACATTTTCCTCTGGTCGAGCTTCATTTCTTACGAGAGATACTACTGATGAAGTCAGACTTCATCTTGTTAGCTGTTATGGCATCCAGTCGAGAGATTTCAACCGTAACAGAATTGGTGAAAGCTGAGAGATACGCAATTTCACTCTCAACAGTAAAGACTGGCACTGCAGATTGACTCCACACGAAACATCCTGAGTACCAGCGATCTAGTCGCACCAATTAGCATGTAAATGTAGCGGTATACAAAATGTAGTCTACCTCCAGCTGCGTCCCAGACTGGTAAGAATATGACCTGCCGCGCTTTGTGGAAAATTTGTGACAAAATTGTAGCTTCTGCCATCTGCTTTGCCACGTCGCTCGCAACGGCTGATCGTGTGCTTCCAAGTGGACTTGTCCTATCAAATCGCTCTAGGTCATTTATCTGATCTAGGGATGAAAAGAAGCCCTTGTCATCGATATACCACGCGTTGCCCTTCGGATAAGAATTGAGAAGAGACTGTAGCGTTTTCCCGTCCAATATACTCGAGTCAAGATCAGAGGTGGCTGAGAAGATCAAAATGTTAGCAGTGCTTCTGAAGTTTCAAAGCCACTAGAATGGTGTGAAAATAATCCATACGAGATTGGATTATCTACGACAGAAGCTCAGGATAAGATACCACAGAGCTCAATCGGTCTAAGGACTTGCTCCGAGAACACATACCAATCTCTGCTGCAGATATCGCTTGGATCTTGGTCGCTTTGTGTTTGTCTTTGGAAGATTTAATTAATCGCTGAGATAGTTTGCCGCCAATTTCATGGACAGGCTGATTCAGTGTACTGCTATTAATGTCGCTTTCGTGCTGTGGGTGCTCATGCTTAGATTGCAGAAATTGTGCTCCCAGAATTGTAGTTTCATCAAGATACGCATCAACACTACCAGCAGCGGTGTAACCAACAGTGGTATCCAAAAATACAACGCCTCCTGAATTGAGTTCCAAGGACTGCCGAAGAATCAATGCAGCTTGGTCGAGCGTCTTGCTAATCTTGTCCCCAACGGAGGTTGTTGGTGGTTCGGTCGATTCTTGGGTATCGGAGGCTTCATGACTATTATTCATCATAATACCACGTGAATCTGAATGGTATTCATCCATTTTTGCAGCTCGTAGCCTCTTATTCGTAGCTGCAGAAGGTGTTTCAGAGCTTGAATCAATGATGAGCGATGCTTTCTCCAGAAAGGTTGCAATCCCTTGACTCATTAACATGACGCGTCGTCTATCCGCAGCTTGTCTCTTCGTCTCGAGAAGCTCCATCACATTGGCGGCTTGATGATGGAGATCTGTGAAGTAATTAGCTTTGTTTGGAACAACTCGCTACGTCGAAAGCCACTAACATACACGCTCGTCTGACGACAAGTCATCTCGCGGTATGTCATCATAAATGAAGAGAGTTCCAATATTGATGCCACGATTTGTTGTGATTGGCGTTCCTGCGTAGAAGCGGTAGGCTGCAAGTGAGCCGTTTACAACAGGCAAGGATGCAAATCTAGCATCGAGGGATAGATCACTGACAACGAAGCAGGGACAGGGTTCCCGGGCATCATCCAGCCGCAGCGTATTCTACGCAGGATTAATACTTGGCTCTAAATAAAGCAAGAAATCACACCTCACAGAGTCCTCCCGGGGTGGAAATGGTCGTAGAGCCGAACCACGACGCATCATTCGATACAATTCTGTCCGCAGAAGATCCCACGCGCATCGCTCCAGCAATGAAATATTGCTCAGCATGATCGATCAAGCTTAAAAATAAGTGAATGTCTTCTTGATAAAGACGTGAGTCGTTACCTGACCATGGCATGAAGACCATGTAGACGCCACATCACTCTCTCGGCGTAGGCATTCAAAGCTTCATCCCCAGTCAGTTGCTCATTGAAGGCTTCGTCGACATTTTCTTCGTTTTCTTTATAAGGCGCAAAAAATCTAGAAGTTTTATTAGTCTAATTGGATATTACATGGTCGCCTGACATCTGATTTCATCACAGTAACTCTTTTCAAGCACCGATCGATGCGGGCAGGCTAAACATGCTTACTTTTTCAGCTCGAGAGATCTCTGGCTCTCTGTAACGGGGCGTTGAGGGTCCATAATATTCGTATCTCGCGATATCCAATTTCTGGAGGCGAAAAGATGTGTGAATCACGTTCTGACCTCGGATCTGTTTGCAGCGAGAAAGAGTTGGACGGAGCACAAATTTATCATGTACGTCACTTCTACCAGGGCAATATCGAATATATCGGCAGTAGGCAGCATATTGTTGGCCTTAATATTGAGGCCCTAGAGTACACCGGTCAGCACGCATGACGTAGCTGTTGCCCAAATTGATGGGGCAGTAAATAATCGCCGGTCTCCCGACTCTTCCCCTAACATTCTCTCCTGATAAATAATTAAAGAAAGTAACGTATGAATAATAACTTCGTAGTCTTACTAAGAAAAAAATTCTAATTCTCAAAATTTAGATTCGTCTTATGACAGAGTCGTCTCTCGGGACGCAGGGACAGATGTTACCTAGGAAGTCAACACATCGCTTACTATAAGATATGGGTCGGAAATAACACTATAAAGCGCGGTCGTGATATTGATTACGAACTCTGCTATAAAGAGATAAACTCACATAAGTAGAATGAGGATCTGGGCCGGCCAAAATTATTAAAAGAATATATTTTTTAATACTTTGTATGATTTTAAGGATCGCAAAAGTGTAGCGAACAAAAAAAACGGGGTATTGGTAACAACAGAAGAATAGATGCAAAACAAACAGACAAAGGGAAAGTTGCAAAGTAAAGTAGGATCTGGACTAACCTGAAAGAATGTTACCCTCTAAACCGTTCAACGAACTCACTCCCCTTTTGATTCAACTCTCACTAATCCACTAACCCAGAAATCTCGGGTGATGAAAAACACCTGGGAAATCATTAATTAGCAACCACAACATGTCAAAGAAGGTATTGGACGTCTGCGTAAAAGTACTTGTCTTCTCCAGTGTCAAATATGCTGAGACAATATCTGGACACATTAGACACCTAGAACCAAACTGCTGATCCTGAATTAAGGAATCGATGCAAATATTGCACATGATATGGCGACAATTCAAGCGATAGGGGCGTACCGCAACCCCGTCGACAGAAGATCCATATTTTCGGGTGCAAGTAGGGCAATCCTTATGGAGGAATCGGATCGCATGGGCGCGAAGGGTGGGTGCAGATTCGAGGCTAGAATTGCCACTGGACTCCTCCTTCTTGGGTACAAGCTTGAGGATTGAAGCATGAAAGAAGATGGCTCCGAATTCAAAGAAATTCTGTCGTTCCTCGAACGTCGGTCGATGGGTGGTGTTGCCAGCCTGTTGACGTTGGAGTATATCAACTTAGAGCACTAGGTTCATGTACTCCACTACAGTCAAGTCGTTAACATGCAAAGGTCTTCCAAGTCTAATAAAGTCTGGGTTGGTGGCTCTCTTGATCGCAACCATGTGATGGAAAGTGCGCGAGAACACCTCAGCATATTGCCATTCTTCAGGTGGAACATGGGGGACCATGGTCGGGTTTTGCATGCAGTTTCGACAGAGCTGTCTGGTAATGGGGTCGCACACGCGTGTTTCATGATCGAAGCTGCCAGCGTCATCGCATCGCAGTATGGTATGGTAATCAACCTGACCACAGCAACGGTGATGAAGTTTCCAGGTAAAACACATGTTTGATGAGTGGTGTGTACAGGTAGCCGGGTTAACGAATCTGTACGATTGAAGGTGGTTGAGGAATAGGCGAAGAGTATGGGTAGGAAAAAAAGAAACCAAGAAGAGTGTGGTGAGAGGAATATACTTATAATCGTGTGCTCTTACTGTTGCCAGTTTACACTCAAGAAGAATGGCATTAACATCTCAAACAACCATTCACACGATACTGCTGTACGTGTGCGTTTTTGCTTAAGATATTGTTGCAGGAAGGAACAATGGACATAGAGCAATCAACAAATAAATAGAACAAGAGATTACTCTACGAAACAATGTAACAACGTTGGAAGGAACAATGGATGAAGAGCAACAGACAATGAAAGAGTACTAGACTAGTGACTATTTTGTGCAACAATGCAACAATTTCTAAGAAAAAAAAACATAACTCGGCGAGACTCAAACTACTTGACACTGATACAGTAGAAGGGGAATTGGGTGCGGCTAATTATTTGTTAATTATTTTAGCGGGTCCAATTGTGCTGACATTTGTGGCTGTGCACCCTCACCAGATGTACTCCAAAGGTATACTGCTATGTAATTGCATCGCGAAGCCAATCTTGTCCATTCTTATATAATTTCCTCAACTCATTCGACGACAACCAAACTAAATTCTAACCACTCCTTTCAATAGACACCACGCCCCCAAATCAAATTGTACCTAGAGCACTACAGAGGTTCGAGCTCCCATCACATCACAATCGCAAGAAGATTGAACCCAGCCCAACCAACAAGGACGTTCCGTAAACCATTTATAGTACCAGTAGTGCCTGCAACACTGCTAGAAGAAGCAACATCCACACCAGCCTGACCTACTCCATTACTGACGCTAGTAAATTTTTCGGTCTCACTAAGACTACCATCATCTTTGTCCAGTATATCGTCACCAAAAGTGCACTGTTGCCCAGTGTATGTTCTATCCGATCGGACAAGATTGCAATTGCCAGAAGAAGTAGCTGTTCTCGCTATCTTGGTGCTAATTCGAGGTCAAATTAGCTCGAAGTTCCTTTCGGTTGAATTCATGATAATTGTAATAGTTAGACAGTGGCTTACCTCGGATTGTAACAAGCCACTTCAACATAATTTCGTGATAGAAGACATTGATTGCCGGAAGAACAGCATATGGATTCTGCATTATTTCGAAAGGCGGCATTGTAGACTGGAGGATCTCTGTTGAAGTTGCTCAAACTAGTTCGGTGACATATTATTGCTTTCCCACCATTTGGCAGGTTGGGCTTGCAGACCTCGTCGATGTTATTCAGAACATCGGCGAGGATACCAACGGTGAAAATCAGTGTGGCCGAGATGAGAAAGATTGATCGTTGCATTATTGATAATGATTTGGATTTTTAATTCGGAAGATGTGGACAATCAAATAGCAGTTGATAGGAAGAATATTTGGTGAAATAATGAGTAATTGGAGGGGAGTTCGAGTTTAAATGTTTCCTAGATGTTCTCCTCCTTACTCTCACCCGTGCCAATATTTCATCCGGCGTCTCGATGCATAATTGTTCTCATACCCAACACTTGATTGGCAGGATAAGACGAAAACTGAGCTCAGCTGGTACAAAATGGAGAGTGCAAATAGCTATATTTAACTGACAACCAACAAGTATAGCTTCTTTGCTGTCATGTTCGGCTGGCTGTTGAGGGTTTGTGGTTATTCTTGACGCTGAACTCGCGTTGCCGCTGAGGCTGAAACTTGCGTTGTCGCTGAGGCTGAATTTACCAAGGTGGCTCTACTATTCAGTAGACAAAGAGTCGACAGGTTTAAAGACGAACTTGGATGAAGAGGCTGGTAAAGGTTGTGCTGGATCATTTATTATAAACTTATTTCGCCTTAAGAAGCGTAAGTATGCATACTCGAGGTAAGTTATTCGTTTAGTTAGCTTACCACTTGAGATCCTCGATGTTGCCAAAAAAAGGCAAACAAAGTGGCGCGAGCGCCACATTGTGTTGGAGTATGCTGTGCTTGACCAATCGTGATGCCTGGTCATTTGGTTGAATCTCTAGAATTGAATTATCAGTATGAGTCAGTAAATTGCTGGTGATGGTGGTAACAATAACGGTGGCAATGGCGGAGGCGGTGGCATGCGTAATAAGATTAGAGAATGAGATGATGGAGAGGTGAGGATATTGGGGCGAGGGGGTTGATAATTGAAGAAAGAATATAGAAACGATGGAGTTGGTGGATGAGGAAGATGGGTATGGGGGCGAATAATGGATATAGCGGATATTATGGCCAGGTTTAGTGGCTGCGGTGGTGATAGCAAGGACGATTGATTTGGAGAATTGGGTTGGTAGGCGGTGGCAATTGAAACAGAATGAATGAAAGCTTCCCTAGGTGGGAACATCTTTGGAATTGGGAGTCTATACAATTTGCAAGGATGCCAAGGTTGAGGTCATTCTTGGGGAATTTTGAACCGCTTTCGTGATCAAGCTTACCAACATCCACGGACTTGCTGATGACCTTCAACCGGGTTGGATAACATTCCTGATTACAAGCAAGGAGGACTATCCGTCCCATGCTAAGCTGCCTGTGTCCGAAAATAGTCGCCGCTTAAAAAAGTTAACTCAAAATCTAGCGACACGCAATTCGCCTTTTACTGTAGTGCATAAATGAGAGGCTTCTCTAAACAATGATATGTGCCAGGAATACTCGATATGCGAGAAGAAACAAACCTTCCACTGGCTTGGCGTACTCACTCTCAAGACTAGTAGTAGTATTTGACACAGGAAGTTTTGAAGCCCATAAATATTGCAGGGAAGGCAAATACCCTGCACTTACAGGATTTAGATAAATGTAAAAATGACTCCAACATATCTGTGAAGTGAAAAGATGTGACGGTGACGGTTTGTATGACATGTGACTAAAAAGACCGCCCCATCGATGAACACGTGGGACGGTCCGTCCCTCAATCCACACCAAATTATTCAGCGCCGTGACATTTGTTTGAATTCGAGCCGCTTGCGAGATGGCACATGTACTTCATGAGCACCACGTGGTAACCTCAACAGAAAGGAGAAGCGCAAAATATTGCACAAAAACCATAAATTCATGTCTCATTACTAATGAACCATACGCTCCTTGTTGCTCCCCAAACTAAGCCAAAACTCCAGGAGACCCATTTAACCCATTATTTTCAAAACAGTCACACTGATCATCCTCTGCTGACGGCATCACTTACGATTTGGAAACACTCCCCGGGATCATCAAACACGTGCCAGATTTCCTTAGGCACACCTTTGAATGCTTTCTCAAATCTGGGAGCTTTGTTCTTTTCCTCGATTCCGACGGCGGAGAGGTCGTCTACTCTTCGGATGAGGATGCATTTGACCCAAGATGGGTGGGCACGGTAGCTGAGGTTTGTTAGAATAGAGACATTTGCGTAGAAGGATTGGGAAGAAGGAGTTGCTTACATTTCACCATAAGCCTCTGGATCTGCTTGTGTGGAATCTCCGATGAGAATTAATTTTCTGTTGGGCAACCAGGAATTGACTTTCTGCATCCGATCGACTTTGTACTCTTGTGTGCCAAGGGTGAGATTGGACAGCAGACCGGCGAGGTTCATCCACGAAGCATCTCTCAGAATCAAGGTTCCGTGGGGGAAGTACTTTTCTCTGAACTGACTAAGGAATGGGTATAGGTTGTATGGAGAGGCAGAAAGGTAGAACCAGGGCGAGGCGGGGGTGATGAGATTTCGAAGATATGCGTAAAGTTCTGGCATTCCTCTGACTGGAGTCGCATCGTCAACGAAGGTGGAGCGGAGAATACCAATTGGATCGCCAGTTTGTGTGATTTTGATTGTGTCGTCAATATCTGTGGTTTTTAGTCTATGGTCCGACGGGACTTCCAAATTACCACGTACCTGAAATGACAGCCCAACCCTCTGGCTCTGCAAAAACAGTCCTCATTTCCAGAATTCCGTTTGCGCCCTTTGGAACAACAGCAGAAGTATTGACCACATCACCATCCTTGAATGGAGGGAGTTGCTTGATGTCGCTGCTGATTCCGTTTCGTCCACCAGGTCCACATTTTATGAGTGTATTCCCCGCGAAATTGATAGTGACAAGTCGACCAGGTAGGATTTGCTGCATGAATGGCATAAGACGGTCTCGAATCCTTTCCTCTTGAGCATCTCCCTTCCCAATACCCAGCTTCTCAGCGAGATCTGCCACAACTGTGCTGATGGACAACCCAGTATTCTTGTCGAAGACAGCTGTCACCACCTCCACCTCCCAGTTATTTGTGACCGGATTTCGGTATGCGGTATTATCGAGTAACCAGACTGTGTTGTTCGCAGTAACTTGAATGGGGATGGGATTCCATGAGCCCAGATAGGAGAGGAGGTTGGTAGCAAGAGCTGGGCGGTCTTCGGGAATGAAAGCTTTGATATCGGGGAGAATGGATTCGGTCTCGTCGAAATGGCGTTCCTTTCTCGTCTTGTTCTCCAAGTCTGAGCCATGACGTTTAGGCCCCCGAGGAGAAGGCTTCGTGTTCATGAGCTCTGTTGCTCTGCGAAAGAGGCCCATGGCGTCGGATTCGTTCTCGTTTGTGGTTCTTGATTTAGGATCTGTACTGATATTTGCGGCAGCGCATTCTAGGGGGAATGTAGGGAGGAGAACAAAGGGAAATAATTTGTTGGGAGTAGAGGCGCCATAATATAATGTCCTCGAGGCACAATGAAGTCACCTCCTCTACGGGATTTCCCCTTGGCGTCTCTCAGCCATGCAGTTGTTCATCCTCCTCAGGGCTGATCTGATGGAAGGCGTCTCACAGGCAGCTGGATGCGGGGATCGCCAGCTGACCTGGGCGGTGTGTGAGGTGAGACCCAACGAGTGTGATCAACTGCGGAACAGCTCCTTTGGCGTCTTCATCGCCCCTTGGCTTGGGGTATATAGCGTGGGTGCTGTCGCACACCTTGCCTTGCAAAGTACTCCCTACTTCTTCCCATCGTCACCTGATGGGCAAGGCTGATCCAACGTCGGTGAGAGGTGGCCAGTTGACATGTTGGCGTTGATTTTGACATTGGAAGTGCTGACTGTTTTGAGTTTGAGTTTGGCTTCAGGGTGTGGCTGACCCTGTGTCGATCGTTCTGGGGGAGGCGAATATATCTACCGAGCCTACGTAAAGGGCAAAAGCTCCTTGGAATAATGCGATCGTCCCCTTCTCAACTTAGACCTTGTACTCGAGTACATAGGTACACTTGATCGCTGGTGCGATGCCTATTTTGAGGTGGTCCAAAGGTGTGGGTGATGGCAGGCAGGCGTCAACACGAGAAATGTTCAGCTGCGACAAAAGCTAACAACCTCGCTTGGCATGCGATGTTTTGGTCCGGATACCACCAATGGTGGGCAAAACTTTTTCTACATCTCGTATACATCCAAATTTTTACTTGCATATATCTTTGTATAAAGATGATGTGAATTTCAAGGGCATTTCTGTCTTGCAAATTGAATTGCAGACTCATGGCATTGAAGAATGGGCTCGATTGCTATATTTGTCGTTCTGCAGGCTTTGACAATATCATATTTTGTTTCTGAGACACTTGAAACTTGCGCAAAGAAAGGAAATGCCTTTGCGTGAGCTCATTGCAAGATTTATTGTTGTTATGAAAGACTTCATCAAGCACGCTTATTTGATGATATTGGCTCGCGCGAACGGCAGTGGAAGACGCTGGAATTTGAAAGTGATTCTCGTGATAATAGAGTAAATTTCCATCCTTTGCAACAACAACTAATGATTTGTATTTCAGCGATCACGTGAGGTTTGTTGATATCCTTTAGGCTTGTCTCTTTGAGCTTCTCGGGTTTTCTTCGATAATCCTCATCCTTCGACCATCGTCGTCTGATTGAGGCCAACTTCCCATCAATCTCGCTCTTCACGCCTCGCTCAGTCAAATCTCCTCTACATATATTGACACTTCTTCCAGTCTTCACCTGGAGATTGATTCAACTTGCAGATCGAGAACTTCAACGCCGTAAATATGGCTTCAACCGAACCAACAAAAGCGTAAGTGCAACTATCGGGGAACTCCTTCGCAGATTCCAATGACCTCAACTGATAAGACAGGTAGTCCTAAGGAGTCTGCTAAGTAAAAGAAAGAGCGTCTCAAGAAGGAATCCTAATGGATCAAGCAAGTCCTCCGAAAGCCAGATGGCGGACGACCAGACTTCCTCCTCCAAAGCGAAAACACCCCTCAATTCGCCGAGATCTTCGACTTCACCCGCAAGCATAACTTCAGATTGAGTCCTACCACCAGAGGTCAATTCATGAGCATGGACCCTGGCGAGGTCTCTCATCTTCGAGTTATCTGGGGAGCCGAGTAAGTCAAGACAATTCCTAATATATCCAAGTAGCAACTAACCAACACATCAAAACAGTGTAACCAATTCCTTCTGGCGCCTCGAAGGTTCTAACTGGTTCACAAAAAACAATCTCATTAGTCTCAGCCTTGATTACACCCTCACTCCCTACCCTATCCTCTTCGGCAGCTTCGATGCCGTCAGCCCTCGTTGGTTTTTCCTTGCGCTTAATAAAGGATCCCTGAAAGGCTTGAAACGCTTGATCATTAGGCTCGGTACGCAGGAAGACGAAGAGGATGACCTCAACTATCGTCTCCTCGTTTTCTTTAAGTTGTGCATGAACAGAAATGACAAGCGACTTTCGTTGAATAATATTGAGATGTTCCGGGGCAAGGGAAGATTTGAGGGGGAAAAGGAGGTTTGGATCTTGGGAGATGAGAATTGGAAGGGAAATGTAACTCTTCCTAGCGCAAAAGATTGACACAGAGGATGCTTGGTGGTATTGCAAGGGATTGTGTGCCCTTCTTAAATAAAATCGAACTACCACGAGTCAATACAATTGGTATTCATTCCCAGGTAGCATCCCATTCTTCTGTCACGAAACCAAGATGATCATAATTGCGCTCTGGCGGGTTGGCTCCATCTGCAAAAAGTTCGTAGAGCTTGCTTCCCTCAGTGGCCAAGTGGAGGCCATTGCTACTCTTGTCTTTCCAAACGGTCAGCACCTTTTCTTGACCGAACGAATTGAGAAGCGATCAATCTAATGACGTCCCTAGATGGAGGCTATGTGTCAAATTCGAAGACATACCAGTAAGTCCACGATATCAGGTCGATCCAGAGGCTCAAACATGAAGCATTTTGCGACCATTTCTCGTAAGCTGGCCGAGAAGGCTTTAAAGACCGCCTCATTGTCTGAGAGAAGTCTCTGACCACACATCTTCTTTCCATTTAACTCCTTCTTGAATATAAAGCCTGTACTAGTTTTCCATTCACGATAGTTTGTGAAATTAGCCCCTCGAAATATTAAAGCATGCATAAGTAACCCAGTCTAGAGTAGAAAGCAGACCAACCTCAACAAAGAAACTCCAACACCTACGAAAACAACCCCCAAAGATCAAACTCCAGCAAGAACTTCGGCGGATCTCCCGGCTTCAACATCAAATCGACCAATTCCCCACCAGGACAATACTCCATGAAGAACCCAAAATCTTGTTCGTCCTCAGTTTCCACGCCGTAGTGACGCACGATATGTAGTGACTTCGCAAAAGTCGTGAGATCTCTTAGTACGCGGCTTTCATATCGCCCGTCCTCCTCGTACTCTGGTTTATCGAATAACTTTTGCGCTATCGTGGTGGTTTTGGGGAGGGTTTTGGGTCCTGGGAGGGATGAGAGGTATAGTCCCATTGCAGAACGCGACCGAAGGAGCCTTGGCCGAGGAGGCGATAGCCTACCCACTTGGATGATATCAGTATTGATATATTATAGATTTAAATGAACGAAAATTGCGATTTGGAGCTTGCAGTCGATCGTTAGAGCCATGAGGAAACTAGACTCGTCTGACATACTCCCTTCCCTAATGCCTCCGCCCACACATCTTTCTTAACTTTTCTCGGGGTCTCATCTCCCTTTGGTGATTTGAGCTTTTGATCCTTCGTTTCATCAGTATCAATTTCCTGGCTACCTCTCTTCCTGCTGCCTTCTTTACTGCGGGCGACGCTCCAAGCATCTTTTCTTTTGCTCATTTTTGGCATCCAACTGTGATTTAAGCTCTGAGGGACAAAATTTGCAATACGAAAAAAGAGTTGAATTTTGCAGTAATTGCATCAAGCAAGGATGGGTCTTTGGGACTAGTTTGCATCTTCTTTGTTGAACTTCTTCATTGTCTATTGTGCATGGTAAAATAAGATCATGTCTTTGTTGGAGCTGCAGCTGTGAACTCCCTTTGTTGAAATTTAGGTGTGCGAATGGGCTGAATTCTTCAACATTTCCACAGAAACCTGTTGGATCATGATTACTAACTTGTTACCTTCCATTCTCACTTCCAATGTTTTGTCGACGATGAAGCAATAGTTGGACACTGCCTTGAGAGTTTGGTATAGCTTGCAGCTTAGACCAAGACGAGATAGTTGACCAATATGAAAGAACACAGATCTCAATTTCGATACTAAAGGAGAATACTCAAAAAATTAATTCTGATTTTGGACATAAGTTGTAATTGATTTTTCATTCTGAAGAAGTAGTGATCTAATATATTTTGCCGTTGTTACAAAGCTCAGCGTGCAAATCCTGACCTCGCCATACCCATAATGCTACTGAAGAAGAAAAAAAGATCCGACAATATATCCACGAGGACAAGATCTCCCAAGACTGAATTTTCCCGGTACGGATCTGTCTAGAAATTTGCAGGATAATATTCTTGGAATGGACGCGCCAACCCTGACGAAATGCCGAAAGCCCGCACCTGGTCAAGCTTCTACCAGCCAGGTTGTGAATAGAACTTTGAGGCACAATCTCACCAAACCAAATTTAATCTAAGTATTGGAAACTTGGACTTGGACGACAGGTTTCAGCAGAAGGTTGTGTAATATTTATAGGTTACTTGACACTGGTTCGAGAGCTTTGGTGTTGATATTTTGATGAATGGGTAAAGAAAAGATCTGTACATCGATTTTACCCTTTGCAAGGTGGGCGGGCAATTGCAAAATATCTCAGGAAAAATGACATCTGAATACTTTGTGCCACACCAAATTCATTCTTGCTGTAATACTTGTCGCCCTACTTGTTCTTCGCTACTTGCCTGGTGGGAGCGGTATGTGGGTCAATCTGTGGGGTTGACCACACCAAGTTGAGATCACTTCCTCGCCTTCCATATTCCCCGAACCCAATTGCTAAACAGAGCGAAACTGCGCAAAAGTGAGAAGCGACCGAATTCGGTATAGGTTCCATTGGTTTTCAAAGTTCATTCTTGCTTTTCTGTTTTGCCTAGAAATAAATGTCGTGGTCGAATTTCACGCTGCAGGTTTTGGAGGCGTTCAAAGGAAATGGGGTTGCTATCCTTGTATAGTCCCATCGCTGACGAACAAGTTCTCATCCGAAATACTTGGCCCGATTCGAACATTTTTCATCTTAATTGGGAATACAGGTAACGCTTGGCATCTGATAAATCGTGTTGTTTCATTTTAAATAGCCAAGGAGCCCGCGGCTGGGCGTTGTTTCGTCCAAATGGAATTTCGTAGGTGGACATATTGGCACCAATGCTAAGAATTCTGCCCAGAATGCCAATTGCTTGCGCTTAGCATGTCCCGGATCAACGGCTAGGCATCTAATCTGATAGGTTGATATGTGTGCCTGACAGAAAGCTTCTCTTCAGAAGCCAAGTTCCAAGCTTTCGACGTCAGCATGTGGAACGCAGCTGTACTGCGTCGTCTGCTATGTTCCGAGTATCCGTCTTGTATTCTCCTTTCTATTTCAAAATGCAATCAATTGACATGGGATGTATCTCGAAAACGCTCGCATTCCATTGTTTACCCACAGAACGAGATGAAGGGGGACTTGAATGATGATGCTTTTACCACCCTCAAAAACGTGAGGAAAGAAGTGATATGTGACTTTCATATATAAATCACTTCATGCTCGCGATTGTTTATTTTTTTTGTCAATCATTCATTCATTCATTCATTCATTCGTTCCATTCAAGCAATACACATTCATTTCAAAGATCTGTGATCTTTTCTGTCCTTTCCAAACCAATTCATTCTTCAAACAATCTCATCATCCTTTCACCACACCCACCAACAACTTCCTCAAAATGAAGTTCATTGTCGCACTCGCAGCCCTCGTCGGCTTTGCTGCTGCAGCACCAACACCAACATCAGTCACACAGGTCGTCAAGAGATGGGCTGTCAACGATGTCGCCTACGGCTGGGCCTCTCAGAATGGAGGAACCAACGGAGGTCAAGGAGGAACAACTACCACAGTCTCATCCTATGCCCAGTTTACTGCTGCAGTAGCTGGTGACAAGAAGAAGGTCGTATTCGTTTCTGGTCCTATTACCAAGTCCGCGAAGCAAGTCCGAGTTGGCAGCAACACTTCTATCATTGGAAAGAACAACAAGGTCAAGCTCGACGGCTTTGGATTGTAAGTAGCATCGGATAATTTGAGACTAAGTATTAGACACTGATTTTTCCAAGGTACATCATTGGTGTCAAGAATGTAATTGTCCGAAACATCGCCATCACCAAGGTCACTGCTAGCAATGGAGATGCCATTGGTATTCGTAAGTCAACGCGCTTCCACTTCATACCCCAAATTCTAACACAATATAGAAAAATCTACCAACGTCTGGATCGATCACGTCGATGTCTCCTCTGACATGACCCACGGCAAGGATTATTACGATGGACTCATTGATGTAACACACGCTTCCGACTTCGTTACCATCTCCAACACCTTCATCCACGACCACTACAAGGCATCTCTCGTCGGCCACTCCAACAGCAACTCTGCCGAGGACAAAGGACACCTCCGTGTTACATACGCCGACAACTACTGGTTCAATGTCAACTCTCGTGGCCCATCTTTCCGCTTCGGAACCGGCCACGTCTACAACAACTACTTCCTCGATGTATCTGACGCAATCAACACTCGTCTCGGTGCCAACGTCCTCGTTGAGTCGAACACATTTGATGGTGTCAAGAAGGCTCTTTACAGCACTGATAAGGGCTTTGCCGTCTCTGTTGATAACAACTTCGGAGGTGCAACTGCAAATGCCGCAACTGGATCTGTCAAGACAGTACCATACAAATATACCAAGGTTGGCGCCTCGAAGGCCAAGGCCCACGTCGTCGGCTCTGCCGGTAACACTTTGTCTTTCTAAGTACTGACAGAAAGATGGGGGAGGGGACGAGCAGTGGGTGACAAGAGGATTGGAGGAACTTTTTGTTTGGGCTAGAGAAGACTTCTTGCACTATATTTTGAGTCGTGCATACTCCCGGCGAGCCTTGGGGCACTTCTTGTAAATATTTTACTTCTTAAATCATCTGGAAAGAATCAGATTTCTGTACTTAGATACCAGATGAAAATTATTTCGTCAATGTGCTTCTTCCTTAACCGAATTTGAAACGTTTACCAACGCTGAAACTCCACGAAGATATGAAAAATCTCCAAAACCCGCCACAAATGGCGCCAATCTCTCTTAGTGATTGTTGGGCACGCTTCCATCATGGCTCAACAAAGGGCGGGAAACGCTGAAAAATTTAGCGCACACTCCCACAGTTGAAGCTTTTCCATTCACAATTGTTTACTTACTTGCTTCTGCTAAAAGGGTACAGCTGGAGCGTAATCGGTGTCCTGTTGGCTTCAAATCTTTTGACCGGATATAGGTGAGTCACGTGATGCGCATTACCAGACTTCTCATAGTGCATACTGTGTAACCTACCCCGCTCGTGTGTAACTTCAATCAGTCTTCCATAAAATAATTCATGGACGTTGCATTAGAGAATTTGTGTGACTCCCGATCGACATCTCTGAATATTGGCAAAAATGGCTTCTAATCTCGTTGCGTCAATGGGTGCTTTGAGCCTTGACGCTCCATCAGTCCATACCACACCACAAAACCTCAATACCGTCGTTCGAAATAATAAGCCAAAGCCAAAGAAACGCAAAAAATACGGGTCGAATAGTCATATTCCTCACGTACCGCTGCAATCAGATGCTTCGTTATCTGCAATTGAAGTGTTAAACAATGCTTCTCCTGCTCAACAGCAATAACATAATTTGCCACGAAACTCAAAGCCAAGGACCCCAGTGGCAGTCGAACCATGGGCCATGTTTGCAAATCTCCATAATAATGTGCAGAATCTGCTGAATGCGAGTAACCTCAATTTCACTTTCTGTAATATAGATAACGAATCGAACATGCTCGAGCATCGCAACACCAATATTATGGGCCGCTTCAAGTGTACAAACAAGCGATGTTCATCTAAGGGATAGTCTAGCAACGTCATTCCCATCACTATTCGATACTATACACACCGCCAATATAACGCTCGGGTGTATAAACAACGATGCAAGAGATGTGATAGTCTTGGCAAAGTTCAACCTGACGATTCATATGCGGAGCGTGTGGTATATTGGTTGAGAACATGGAGTGGTGTTCCAATGGAGCGAATTGTATACTCGGGTGTCCCAACTAAAGGACCTCACGAGAAAAGTTTATGCGAGGGATGTAAGGTTGGAATTTGTGTGCAGGGACAGGACTGATTACTGGCTACACGAATGGTGGCGGACGGAGATACTGGAAGACGATAATGTGCTTGATGATCTTTTGATTTAAAGGCGTTGTGTAATCATGCAAGAATCAGGCTATGATGCATTTTGTTTGTAAAACCTTTTAGTAGGCTAGCAAGAGATATTTTATATTTTCATACAGTTATTGCAGTAGAGAGATGTGAGGAGATTTACGATATATATCAAGATACTGTACGTTCAGCTTTCATTTCAAACAGCTAGCTCGCTCGTTGGAGCAGCAATTAAAACAGACAGACAGTATAACTTGTAGCTAAAAGATAGATTTTAAGTTGACGAACCCCGACGAATGATTCATGCGGTGATATCAAGATATGCCCCCCAATTTCATCCCACGTATGACTCCTCCTCCACTACCACCACATTAGACTTGAAAGTATACAATGTCATCTTGGGTGTAAGCAGGTAGAATCTGATATCTCTCACCGCGATGAAATCGCTTGACTTGACGTGGCCGTTCCCTCTTGGAGCCCAACCTTTGTTATGAATCATGATTGATTTGTCTAGTCTAGACTTGTTTAGGAAAACGAGTATATCGGAGCAGAGGGAGGACACTTTGTGCATATAATCGTCCTGTAGGTCTGCGTTACGCTCTTGCGCAACATTTTGTGCAGCTTTCTTGCACCAAGCCGCACTCCGTAGATCTCTGCCAATGCTGTGACGACTCAATTCGACTTTGAACTCGCCGCGAAGGAAAGTGACTATGTCTTTGAGGCGCATCCAAAGAACGTTGGCGAGCTAGTCGTGAAAAACGCTTCTCTAGGGGTTTGACAGCTTTGTGTCGATGGAGCTTTTGTTGATCTGTAAAGGAGGACGTTGCGATCGTGATGGTGTGTCAAACGCGCAGAGAGCAGCAGGCGATACTGGCTGTCTGCTCATCAGTGGATCCCCTATCACCTTGCAACTTACTTCTAATGACATGCTTAATTAGTTCATGCGTCGAGACCGCCAAATTTGGTGCTATGGTGGTGATGAAAGTAGAGCCACTGATGACTGACAATCTTGCGGTGGCAGAATTGGCTTGTCGAATACGGCAATCATCATGCGCATTACGTGATTTGAGGGTATGTGCGCTTAGACTCTGTTAAAAGATTGAAGGTCAACAGGACACCGATTACGCTCCTAGCTGTAGCAACCACAATGAGAAGAAAGACATGGAAGTCATCAGGCGTGATTAATATATTTTAAAAGTCAAAAGCGTATTGTCAAGTGCCAAGTGATCGTGTCGGAGTGTCTGTACTCCCCATCGAGCCTCCCCCTTTGATCTGTCTGTCACAACACCATCAATGCAATTCACCCAGAAGTCTTGCATTATCAACAAAATTATACCCTGAGGCTCTATAATTGATCAGGCAACTATTGTTTCCCGCCCTAGTGATTTGCAATTTCACACGTCAATTTCCGGACTCGCTTAATCTCGCTTCGACCAATTGTCAACGGTCTGAACAGTCTGAACACTTGATGCAACCTATAATCATCTCGATATATCTCTCTACAAAGAATTTGTCTACAAAGGATTTCTCAAGATAGAAGTTGGTGCATGCATTGTTGTTTTCCTGATGAACTGATTTCCGCATTAAGTTAGTCCAATTAGTTCTTTGAAGATCCTCCGAGACTATTTATGAACGAGGTTAACTCAACTTTCACCGACATTGACAATCTCTAAAAACTCATGAAGATACCACATAAGTCAGACTCAACTTTTTTTATCACTGATTCTGTTTTAGCATTTGGTCGTGAGCAGCTGCCGCCTTAACCTGAGCCGAGGTTGAGCATTCCTGAGTATACCTGAGCACGTCCTGAGCTCGGCCAGAGCTCGTCCTGAGCAACCTGAGCGCACGGTAGAGTCAGCCTGAGCATGCGCTGAGGGGTCCTTTTAGGTCCCACAGGGATTACACTTTCTTCATTTTAGTCTTCTAGTACAGATCCCATTTTGATCCCCTTGCGACCGAGAATTCCCGGAGCTATTTTTAGATCTACATTCGCTTGTACACACGTAATAGGTAAGTCAGCCTCATTACTCCACAACGTCTCATTAATGTCCGTAGGGCGATTTCATATAGCAAGAACTTCGGTACCATTCGATTCAGTCTTCTCTGCTTTTAGGTATTTTAATACTAAACTTTCCTTGTAAATTTCTTTTCCTTTTCTTTTCCCCCTAGTTTTTGTTCTGCTTATAGAAGGCAAAGAGCCAAGGTTTTCCGACAGCGAGTTTGATTCCTGTGCTATTTATGCACATGTGAAATTGCTTCGTGATGGGGTGTATATCAGTTCTATCTTGGCGGATGGGATGACGGGTTAGTTATCGTAAGATTTGTGCAGCTGCGAGATTGCCCTACCAAAGGTTTACGCTGAGGCTCAGGAGACGAACCATGCATGCCATGTAAGGGACAATCATATCAGCGAGACTAAGAATGGGGAGGTCGCCGGTGGCAAGCCTGCTCATGGTGACATTACATAGCAGTGATGCTGTGTCAGGGAGTAATCGCACCAGTGTCCAGTGGCACTGGGAGACTCATGTATACCCTAGCAGTCTAGGATCCTATTGGCACCGGAGCTTCACCAACAAAGGGAGGCAGAGGGTCAGCTAGCAGACGCCAGGCAGAGGTGAAGATTCATGTGGTATCGATAGTGACAAAGACTGCAGAATCGGCTGGGTCGGGGTCAAACAGAGGTGGAGAATCATGCAACGGCAATGCCGCGTCCAGAAGGGGTTTCTCGAGGGCTAGTAGCACTGGGAGACCAAGGAAGAATTACAACAGCGGCACAGTTCACTAACAGAGGGGGTGCGGGGCTGCTGGTATGATTTCTGTGGCCGATCTGATTTATGTACAATGTCCCAGAAAGCGGGGTTCTACCTACGCTCAGCTTTCCGCTCTCTTCATATCAAATGAGGGTAACGTAAGCCTCAGTCTAATCTTGCGTTGATAATGACAGAAGCGACCTGTTCCAAGAAGAAGTAGATTATGTACTGGTTTGGAAAATGCAGGTAAGCTATCCCTCAAACACCTCCGAACCCAACTAGCAAACTATATACACTGAAGATTTCGTTAACCACGTATCTTCTAAAAGCCGAACATAAAGGTGTTCTAGTAACAAAAATTTTACCACCATTTAAGCGAACCAATTACAAGCGAGTATCCAGGGGCTGTCGCTCCAGAAGCTTGAGGCTGACGGGAGTAACGACGTAGAGCAGGCTCCAGCACTTCTCAAGCGTTTATAGATCTCCACAGACAACAGAGGGATTCGCTCAAGTCTTTGGTATTAAATCATGGCTGCTCTTAGGGTGAACGATGGCGACTTGCATGCAAGTAGCCTAGCTGCCTTATCCTTAGGCAATAGCCCTTCGTGCAAGTACGAGCCTATCGTAGCCTTGACCTAGATCTGCCTCCTTATCCTTGATAGAGGTGGCATAAATCAAGCACTTTCTGGAGAACTTGTCACCGTAGATCTCGCCGACAATCCCTTGCATGAAGCAGTGCAGCTGGGCTCAGGGAAATCAGACTTCCGGGTAGAGATCGACTTCTTTGGAAGACGCTATCTGTATCAAACAGGCAGATGATATCGACAAAGGTCAGCAGGTTGCTCTGATGGCGAAGGTGTACCAGGGAGCAGAATGCGCCCTTGTCTGGCGGGGACCTTCAAACGCAATCATCGAAAAGGGAGTCGACTTCATCCACCACCACCAAAAAAGGAAACAACCTGTCCCTCCAACATCATTACTCCTTTATTCCAACAATTCACTTTGAAGCATAATATTTGCCTTCTGACTTATGTCAACGACTACCATGTTACGGGAGAGCTACTATCCCTGAAAATCGAAGGCCTTGGCATACAACAAACAAGAAGGCAGGCGTCGCTCGTGGCTTCCGAAAACGTGACAAGAGAGGTCAGCTCCATCCTTGGAGACCGCGTCTTATTTTTCCTGACTCGAACATAGATTTCTGCACCTCTCTTTCATAGCTATGGGCGGGGGTTTTCACTTCGGTATTGCAAACAAGACTGCTCAGAAGCATTCCGAACCCGACGGTCAAGGAGGCTACGGCCTCGTCTTGTCATGTCTTATCACGATGGTACTATATGTCTGGACAGCAGTCTATCTCAATCTCCCGGAGCACAATAAAGCCAGCATACAGGCTTGGAGGAAAGTCTGGTGGCTGGGGGTGGGACTTTTCGCTCCGGAACTGATGGCTTGGACTGCTCTTGAGCAGTATAGAGAGGCTAGCACTCTTAACAGAAAAGTCAAGCATGTCTTGGGAGAGGAAGTCACAAGGCCATTTTCGCAGAGAATTTGCTTTTGGAGAAGGTATAGGGCTACTGTGGACCCAGAGCTCAATCCAAAGACAACGGCCAATCCTAAATGACATCCATGGACAATGACGCACAGCTACTATGTCACCATGGGTGGCTTCGCCTTCGACACCGAAGTCATAGAGCAAGATATCCTGCCAGGTGGACGAAAAAGAGTGGCAGTGACAAGCCGCGGAGTTCTGAATCTAGCAACCATAACGCCACACCTTTCAGTCTCACAAATGAGGGACAAAAGCAAAGCAAACCATCTTGCAAAGACCATTGTCTGCTTACAAGCATTCTGGTTCGTGGCACAGTTTATCTCACGCCTGGCTGGCGGTCTAGCAGTAAGCCTATAGGATCTAAACACCTTCGTCCACGCAATATGTGTTCTCTTAGCCTACTTTCTGTGGTGGAGCAAGCCTTTCGACGTCGAGGAGCCTTCCATAATTGAGTGGGCGGACGTCGCAGTTGTCTGTGCTGTAATATGCATGAGAAGCCCACTCGGCACAAAGTGCGTCGCCGAAGGCTACATCGCCGGGAAACCAATTGTGGCATAACTCTGGCGTGAAGGTGAAGAAGCGACAGACACGAATAGGCCAATTCAATTCGGCCTACTTGAGTCGCTGCTTACAAGTTCTCGGTCTACGCAGCCTGTCTATGCAGAGACTGTTTCCGAAGAAGATGGTAAACCTGCGACTAGAGGGAAAGGTCTGTTGACCAAATCATCTAAGTCAGAAACCTCGGTAGAATTACACGCCTCGAATGACATGAGAGGACAACACACTCGCATTCATATGGGCCAAAGCATGTATGAATTCTGATTTCGCCGTAGGCGTCACAAAAAATCCAAGAAACCCGGAATGCCCCGTTCCAGCAAATATCCTACGGTATCTAATAGCCACTGTGGGGGCCCAGAATTTGGGATTCTTTCTTTTAAACACCCCTTTATCCAGCTTACATAGGGTGAAGTTCTTCGCCTAAAACTTGCACAACACTGCTACAAAATTTACCCGAATTATGCTTCACGTCTCAACGCAGAGGATGCCCATCAGGCTCATCAGTATCTCCATAATGAAAGCTGGGCCCACAAGAACTGGTTGACTGCTAATTTGGCTCCAAGAGTAAGCAATTGGACACTGTCTAAGAGGAACAGTTGCAGAGATCACGAGTCTACATTCTGCATTATGTTCACGTTTCTCGCTGCAGGAGTGATCTATGGAGACATGCATCTTCTTGCATGGAACCCCCCAATTTGCACAACCAGCCAGATAATTACGTGGCGCGTGTCTGCAACTACTCTAGCAATTTCTGGTACTTCTATTGGGCTTATGATTGGTTTTTACGCATATTATCAACTTTTAAGAAATATTACCTGGGTGAGAGAGGGCATGGGTAAAGTGGACGATTGGTTAAATCCTAAAGTGGGCTTATTCTACGAGGCTCTGCAAATTAATCTCATGTTTCTGATCGTGGCAGCTGGAGGAGCTGCTTGCGTTCTTTGCGTTCTTTGAGGGTAGACCTTCTGTTTAAGTGCTTCATCAGCATTCCGCACCTACCAGACGCAGTCTTTGAAACTACGAATTGGTCGCAGTACGTCTCACACCTGTGAGTGAAGCCTGGCAATCACTGGTGCTGGGATATATGTATATATGAGTACAATTTCACAGGAATAATATCAATTTACACTCTCCACAATGCCAATGAGACAAGCCCACTTTCGTCCAAACGTACCCGAGTCTCCGCGCCAACCGCAGACAACACCAAGCACAAGTAGAGATTTTAAACAAAAACCCTCATCCACACCCCCAGCAAATTTCCGGAGAGAAAGAAAAGCAATCTCCTTGAAAATAATTCACTCCGAATCACCCCATACCCCAAGCTGATTCTTCGACCTCGCTTATCTATTTACCTTCCCCTAGAAAATTCTGCCACCGTCCCACGAAAAAGTCCATATCTCAAACAGCCTAGATTTCCCAAAGCCAAGAGCCTCATTAACTCCATGTAAGGTCGAAGTTCAAACCTCCAGTAGTCTACCAAAATAACACCTGCAATCCCCTCTCGTACAAGCCTCGCTCACACGTACACTACTATATTTTACGCTACGATGGAAACCAAAATGTTCCATTCAGCGACACTACGCTACGCTCGAGGAAACTCCAGCACTGTCCAATATCCCAAAAACATCCTCTCCATCATCTAAGCCCACAACATCAACCAGCGCAAGCTCACCATCTACACCCTCTCACAATCTTCCCGCTCGCAGCACAAACTTAAATCAAATCAAACCAAATCAACAAGACAAGTCCTCCGCCCATCCCCATCAACCAGGATTTCAGAGTAGTCTTTATCTGGTGCCGCATAAGCGATCCCGTTCCCCGTCTCCATCGCTTCGCGTTCATGCAGCCACCACTTTGTTGAAATCTCTACGATGCCGAGCCGCTGGTATTGCCTGGGCGTTTGAGCCGTTCCTTGCCCATCCTTCTCTTTCTCTTTCCCTTTAGTTTTGCGAGTAAAGAGAGACCGCAAGCCCGATTTCTTCTTGCTGGGCTCCGGAATCGGTACCAGTTCTTCTCCGACTGCTTTTAAAAGCAAACAGTCCTTCCTCCACGGCTTCGAGAACGCGATGGGGAGTATCCACACCCCGCAAAACAGCCCATCATACTCCCTCGCCCCATCATTCGCCGCATCGAGATCCACATTCGTGTGCTCATCTGCATAGCCATCTAGCTTCACACACGATGGATTACGGCGGAGAGCGCCACGGAGGAGTTGCCTGGTGCTGATGCTTAGCGTACCTGATAAGATGACGCCGAACGGGTTCCCAGGGGGTGAGTGCTCCAGGTTAATGGCGATGATGGTGGAGATGTCGGGGAGCGTGTTGGAGCGCTGAAGGTCGATGACGGCGTCTATTGCGGGCCATGCCCAACTTATATATCACTCAAAGTTAGCCTGCGCCTCTCTCAAAACTGCGGGAAAGGGAGAAACACCTCGGAGCTCGATATTCTTCCGGCCGGAACCCCTTCCCATGGAGGTTCTTCCACAGCAACTGATGTTCTAAACCAGTCCTCCATAATCCCGCTACATAGCCGTCTTTGATTTCCTCATGCACAGCTTGCGCTATACCCGCAATAGCAACAAGTTTATCCTTGCTCATTGTAAGGTTCGCTTTCGTATACAGCCTCACGAACTCCTCCCAATTCTCCATCTTCATAGGTCGTTTCTTGATTCCGATTACGATGTCGCTGTCGTATAGCTCGGGCGGGAATTGGGAAGGAAAACTTTCGCATGCGCCGAGCGCGTCACATTCCCAGAATAGTTCTTTCTGCGTGAAGAAGACTGTGCGTCGGGGGAGTACGCGCTCTTGAACTACCCAGCCCCGCGTTGAGAGGGGCATCATTGTGAATCTTCCCCGTAGGGCGGGTTGCGAGTATGCTATGAGAGGAGAGAGCGATTCGCTTTGTAGTATGCAATTCCAGGTGCTTGGACGGGGGAAGAAACAGCCTTTACTTCCGTCGCTGGCGCCCGAGGCGGCGATATTGATGGTTGAGAGGCCGTAGACGCGGCTCATCAGTGCGGATTCGTGGGCCCAGTCTTTGGCGGCGTCTTGGATGATACAGAGGGAGTCGATCCAGATGTATTGGAGCCCTAAATAGCGCGCTATGGAGATGCCGTCTAGGAAGGTGCGGGAGAGGGCTGAGGCGGGGATGAGGGATGTGAATTGCGTTATGTTTGTGGTTTTTAGGGTAAGGTATTTGCTGGTGCCCCAGCAGTGGCTTAGTGTTGCGTAGGGGGTTTGTGGGTGAAGATTTGAGCTGAGGCAGAGGTGGACTTTGGAGGTTGAGATGTCGAGGAGACGGGTTGGGAGCTGTGATTCTGTGGCTTCTGAGCTGGGGAGACAGGAGTGATGGGTCTTGCACAATTCGAACCAGGCTTTAACTTGTTGTAATCCATCTCGTGTGTTTGTAGATGGGTTCAGATATACTACTTTTGCGGAAAGGTTATCACACCCAAAACCGAGACTAACAAAACATAAGGAGCTTACCTTGGGGGCTAGGTATAGGTTTGATATAAACAATCCGCACATTTCCAGGATCCCATCCCAGTCTCAGCTTCAACTACCACTCATCCGCCTGATGCCTCTTCGGGCCAAAACTCATAAAGCAAGTCATTTCAGCCAAAGGTTTATCCCTCATAATTTTATCCTCTCCATACCTATCGCCCTCGATCAAACGCGCACACAGAGCGCACCCAGCATCTACGGAAGCCTGGAGCTCGGATTCAATCAGATAATGTGGGAAAGCTCGCATCTTTCGGCCTGGGCGTAGCGCGGTCAAGGAGGTGCGTTCATCGGGGTGGTTGTTCGCGTAATATTCATCGTCGGAGGCCACTTGGCGGTCTTTTATTTCTTGGAGCTGGGAGGAGATGAGTTGGCAGTGGTCGCAGAGTTTTGAGAAGTGGACTTCTGGGGCCATGGTGAGTGCTGGATTCAGGATAGGTCCTGCGACTCGGGACGTCATCATTGCCCGGGGTCGCTGTTGCTAACTGCGGATCTCGAGTGTTCAGCTTTGAACAGACTGAGGTTTTGAGTGTTCGAATGTTATAAGAATTGATTCCGTTGTGCATGTAAGGTATAGGAGATAAGAGATGTGGCTTGGGGCTATCAACATCGCTTGGAGGCGGCCGCGGATCCGCCTCCCCTAGCGAATAAATAGGGAGCTGCAAAACCCACCTTACGGATCAGGTCGCAAACCAGATTTATGTCATTAGCATACGTTGTGTTTAAAAACCGCTGTATACCTTTATTTACTTCGCACCATCCTGGTGAAACATGTCGGCTACACTTTCCTCCATCTCACTCTCTTCTCCTCTTCTCCCAGATGCGATTCTTCTGAAACACGGCTCGCGAATTGTCCTCCGCTGCAAAAGTGGCCAGATGTGTGTGCGCTGATTCAACGACTCTTGGCCGGGACCCCTCTTAATGTTTGTCCAACTAACCGAAGATCTCGGACATTAGTATCAAACCTTACGGCTTCACACAGATGGATGTTCGCTGAATTATTCTTAGGATAATTTCCAGTAGGATTGTCCCTAGACTCACAAAATTTGAGTCCTTCACTAGTGAATAGTATATAGTTAGTGGTGAAATCGCCACGAGACAAGTTATAATTAGCTAGAAACTTGAGTGTATTCAAAATCTCTACCAGTCAGCCCAAAGTATCCCGTAGCCTCTTTTGACTTCACTTATATCTTTGCATATCCGATACGCGTCTAAGACAGATCATAGATATTGGGTCGCTGCTACTATAATGGTAACAAATAATAGAGGCTTTAAGATACATAGCTCGCACCGTCCTTTGGGATTATCTTCGTGGTTATCGGGGTTAGTAAGTAGCCAATGGCAATTACTAAGATTATTATTATCAAAGCCGATGATATTCTTATGTTTGAGGGTACGTAATATGTTCCATTCGCTTACAGTCTTTGAGGTGTTAATCTAAATAACGCCTGGTATTAACTTGTATGTTACGAGCCTCACTCGGATGCCACCGAACTCGAAGCTACTATCAACATGATCGTAATTAAAGCAGGATCTAAGGTACTATTCGGTTGCTTAATTGCTAATGACTCTTTTTCGATATCCTTATCTTGGTCTGTACCTCTCAAGGGCGATATACCCGTGGCTCGTCTAGATATAGCATCTAAGGTAGGCATCATCTTTTTGCCTTCCGCTTGGGTCATAAGGCAACGCTTTGGTTTTGTAGAATTACAGTCCATTTGAATTATAGCATAGAGTCGGCATATAATTTGAGATGTTTAAAAGCCCATGACAAGTTGATAACAGAGAGCTCCTCGTCATCAAAACTTAGAGGGTGAGCCGAGGGTGAGCAGCGCCTGAGTAGCGCCTGAGCAGAAGCGGCGAGCTTACCAACCGACCTTGGGACGAAGAAAATAAGAAAATAAAAGTTGTGTTTAACTACCACAAATAGCCTTCCAACTTGGAAATGGCCAGCGCAATGGATGTAACAGATAATATGTCGGCGTAAGTAGCCTCGACGAGCCATTTGATCGTTCAACATACTCTTTAATGCCTTGGCATTTTAAGTCCACCTCATTTCGCCCCAGAGCATGGAAACCTATGCTGATACCATGTGAATTCAGATTTACAGCGTCCTTCGCGGTCTTGCCTGAGGAAATGAAGCAAAGGATATTCGAGGATGCATTGGTCATCGACATGGATGGCAGCCAGCCAGCAATGCTGATTGCGTTGAGATATACCCGTTACTTCGAAAAGGCTAAGAGTTTCTATGATACTACGAACTTCAACGTCTGTAACTATTTTCTTCTTCTTTGTTATCTAAAACGAGGACACTTTGCTAATAAATATCTAGTTAACCTTGGGTAACATAAGGCAGTTCGAGAGTATGGGTGCAAATGATATTGCCAAGATTGCAAATCTCAGGATTGGGTACGTAACATGCCAGGCATGCTTTGATCACTATCTGACTAAACTCCAAAGTCTCAACGTCATCTCATCGGACGAGTGGGCCCTAAACTTAAAGAGAGGAATTTGGAAGCTGGTCGCCCATATCACAAGTGTCAAAGTTGACGCCGTGGGCCTTGACCATGGCAATGACAATGTTTTTAGTTTTGTTTCGCAAGTCTTTGAAACAGTAAATACGATTAACAAGGTCTCTTCTTATCATGGCCATGGTCATGGAATTCAGAGTCTCGAGATCCGACTAAGAAGCGATAATGTCTTCAGGCACAAATTCTTCGAGAATGTGGAGAAATCATTTGCATTGCAGGGTTTCATGGTCTTTCATCCCACTGATATCACAACCGGTATATGGAGCCTTGTCGGAAATCTCAATAACCTCATTGAATCTAAGCGAAACCAGAACGTGGAGACAAAAGAGGTTTGACCGTTTTGTGCAATAGGAATATGATTACTTTGGGTGGCATTTCATTCAGATTGTTGTGGTGTAAAAGATCAGAAGAGCGGCTTCAAGAATAAAAAACCGCAGCCAATATCAACAAAGTCTCTTCAATCTTCTCTCTGCAAAAGTGCCAATAATTGTGACTCTCTTTGTGGCTTTATGTTTTCGATCTTCTGCTCAAGGGATTTGATCCATGTCCTATTCAAAATTCTTCAGATTTGAAGCTCTATTTAGGTTCAAAAGGAAGCTTAGCCTCTCCATCACCTTTGCTTTGAAATTCAAAATATTTTAAAACATCCCAACATCCCGACACCCCGTTCCCCCATCAATGCTCTCGTCCACCAGCATAACACCAACCTTACAACCACCACTCTATCTACAATTAACACGTGGCCATCATGGCTGACGAAATCTGCCGAGGACATTGGGCGCTTCGATCCGTAAGTCATCCTCTACCTCATCCTTGCATTCTCAACTGTTGGTCACTTGATGACTTCCCGCCCATTCCTCTCTCAACCCGTCTCTAAGATCAAAGTTTGAACAGACAAGCTAATAGGACGCATTCGCAGCGCCGACTTTGACCAAATTTCACTAATCCGCTATCGTCGTGAGCTGAAGCAAAATTTCGACGGCTCACAACCAGATTTCTTGACCTACACAGACAATTTGCGCAAGCTGGCAGAGAGAAAGGATCTCTATACTAAGATGAACTATACGGTACGTTTACCTCTGCTCCTATCTATCCTGAGCGGTTGGAGGAGTACAAAAGCTTACCAATTTGCTGATATCTGATGAATGTAGGTGGAGTTGGGTGGCGTAAAGGAATTCATCAAGATGTCCGCGGAGGAGGTAAACGAGATTGTGCATCTGAGGGTATTCTGGGGAAAGCCGTAAGTTACAATCGTTCGATTCTTCTAAGATCTTTAAAGCACCAAAGACACATAGCTAAATAGGCTTAAAAGCGTCTCTGAAGCACTCTAGGGACTCTCAAGTGCTCCTCCTAAACCCAAATCCAGTCGCAGAAGCAAATCCTCCTCCTCGTCCTCCCGAACCCATCCAAAATCGAATTGGTACATCCACAATAACCTCGAAACCATAACCTTCGACTTCTCGCATCCAAGTTACAGCTATATGACCATCTGGGGCTACGGCAATATCGACTTCGCCCATTTTTGCAAGGACTTAGCCATGGCCTCTGTACCCTTTCCACCTACCGATAGCAGCACAGCTAGCGGAATCAAGAGATTCATTGTTCGCTTTAAGGAAAACGAGACTGAGTACACGAAGTTGATGACTTTCGTATTGCTAGAGGGTGTGTGGGATGTCAACTGGGAGTATGATGATAAGGAGGATATGAGGGATACGAGGCCGGGCGAATATGACAATAATGGTAGCGGAACTGATGATGCTGATGACGACAAGACGAAGAAGAAGAAGACGGATACCAGGAGGACGTGGAAAGAGAAAAGAGATGAGATAGTTTATGATTTTATCAATAACGGGAAGTTTGGAAGAAAGGATCGGCTAGGGGAAGAAGAAGGAGTGTGGTATTTGGGGGATGGGAGGAAGGGGTTAGCTGTGCAAGGTTGTATGATGGTTGATGGGAAGTTGGTGGATTTGAAAGCTATGGTGGAGGCACAAGAGAAGGAGGCGCAAAAGGAGCAACAGAGAAAGACAACGAAGCAGCTAATCCCCGCAAAGAGGAAGAGAGCATCCAGCGAGACTAATGACGAAGAAGATATCAAGGGGGAGAAAAAGGAGACAACAGATAAGGAGGAGGAGACAAATGACGACACGACCTCGGGGACGTTTCTTGGTATTCGAAGAAGACATAGGCTAACTGAAACAGAGAGTGGGCCATCCGAGGCTACTGTTAAGCCAAAGAGTACAGAGTTTGTGGATCTCACGAGCGAAAACGAAGATCAAGACGAAAATGAGACAGACATGGAGGATATATCTGAGTCCGCGGTTGAAACAAAGAAAGAAGACGCGATGGAATTGAGGAACGAAAACAGTGGAGAGAAACCAGAAGGAGTCAGCAAGTATCAAAACCAGCGCACCGAGTCTGATAAGACGACGGTGAAGGAGGAAGATATCCTCGACATTCTTTGAGGAATGGATCAGCACTATGACATTGGTGTATTTAAGAAATACAGGATGTACGAGACGTAGAAAGAGCTCGGATCAAATCACCGACTTGCCTAGAAGTCTGCATTTTACCTTAGCCAATATTCTACAGGTTATTAGTTGTATTTTACAGACAAATTTTCATTAGAGCAAAATAAATGAAACGATACTTACTTGATTTCTCATTTCTTCAACTGTCACATACTGTATTGGAAGTTCAACTTTGCACGTCAGCTTTCCACTTGGGTTAAATAGTCTCAGAGATTCGTTAAGAGAACCCTCATCTTTGCAGACTTACAAATTCTCATCTGCACAAGAAATTTTGCAATGAAGAAATAAAATATTTTCAGGTAATATATCATTCTGACTCATTCATAGAAATCCCTCCCTGGGGCAGGAAAAGAAAACGAGACATATATACTCGCTTATTGGCATCATCACCATATATGAAGTAACAACTTGGAGAGGTATATGCGTGCTTGATTTTTCTATCTTTCCTTCTCTCTTGACCTTCTAGCAAGGACGATACGAGAAATGCTGACTAGTACTAGCAAATTGGTGGTGCCCTCCCCTCACAACATACATTATCTCCTAATTTTTCTTGTCTATGATGATTCGACTGCTCAGCCACAGCGAATAAGAAGGCAGATTTTGCGGCGCATTCGAGCCAGATCGGACTCATTGTCATTGGAGCAAATGGACAATTGAATTTCAGCCGATGCAGGCAGACAACGATTCCAAGCCACTTCCCCAGCTGCGCCTTCTGTTTCACCTTCACCCATACAATAACATATCAGTCGACCATCGACATCAAATAACTCAAACAACAACTCTCCAAGAAACGAAACAGAAAAATCATGAGCGCTCTTGATCGCCTTCCAAGCGAGACGATTCTTCGGATCGTGGAGTATGTTAGCTTCAATGATCCCCCACCATATGAACAAAACCATCGTTACCATCCAAATTTCGTATCGCCACCCAACATTGGCCGTGCTACAGTATTCAATCTTCTCTTTCTCAAGAAGTTCAAACCCGCCGCCGAAACCGTCCTCAATCGAACCGTGGCCATTAGGTTTTCCCACGAGCGAACGAAATGGAATATCGCAAAAAGACTCATCAACAGAATTCTGGACCCCAAAGACCCTTTCTCCTCTGGCATTCGCGAGCTCATTATCGATGATTGGGCGCATCAAGTTCTTTACCTCCAGGAATCGGATGATTACATGGAAGGGATTATCAACAGCGTGGAAAACCTCAGAGTGCTGAGAACGACAAAACATGAGTGGAACGTGGAAAGTTTGGGCAGGTTTTTTAACAAGTTTTCTGGGCTCAGAGAGCTTGAGATTGATATCGCTGACCATCAAGACGACCCTGAGTGGGCTGAGTGGGTAAGTAATTCCTCACTCCTTAATTTCACTCCATTGAATGTCCACATGTTCATGAGACGTGCGTATACTAATATAATCATTGCAGCCTGCACCAATCTTCAAAATCCTAGGTAAACTGGGCAAGCTACAGTCACTCACTACCACCATCACTCTACCGCCGATCCTCGGACCACATGGTCAAATCAATGTGTATTACTGCCGAAGCGGAGCGACAGCTCTATTCCGTGGATTTTACGAGGTCGATCTCAATAGTCGCCTCGACACTTTGAAATTCAATGTTTTGAGATGGAACCCCATCCCGATTCAGGATTTTGAGTTGGAATCCATTGTTGTGGGCGTGAGAAGGGTGGAGGGGAATGATATGACCATTGAGCCGGATTCATGGTATGTTGCGGAGATTTATGCCGCACAAAAAATAGAAGATGGACTCCAGCGCATGCCTGATGAACCAGCTGGAGACACAGCATGCCGGGGATGATGAAGACGACGATAAAGGGGGTATTGATTTTTTTTTCGGGATTCGAGATTAACAGATCGATTACAATAGCACCCGATCGTCAAATTTGACTTTGTCATCAGCATTCTATGCTCTACGTATGGGACTATGTATGGGATATTCATACTCAATCGCACATATGATCTTTTATCTTTACACAAGTGACCATCAGATCTAAATATCTCATAATACACAGACGTCTGTCAAAGCCACTCACAAATCTCATGTCTTTACCAATCTCAGGAGCAGATCAAGAGCGCCATCATATACCAATTCCCCTTCTCCCAAGCAACTTGATAAGCCGTCTTCCCCCTTCGTTCCTCATATTCTTCCTCGCCCCTCTCTTCAGCAAAATACCTACAAGATCTGTGCGATTATACCTAGCAGCCTCGTGCAGCGGTGTCCCATTCTTCTCCGGCTGCGCTCCAGGTCTTGGAAACTCCTCCAGATCTATTCGCGGCCCTTCACTCGGGACAAGATTAACATCCATCTTCGCGACATCCAGCAACCAGCAAACCAAATCAACGTCCCCCCACCTGATTACTTCATGCAACAACCGACAATCTCGGAGTGCGTCCTTTGGCATGTATTTCCAGAGAAGATCCAAAAACTCGACATCGCCGGATCGCAAGATGGATCGGAAATTGTAAAGTTGCGGCTCAGCTCCGAAGTTCAGAAGAACAGTGGCAACGGGGAGACAAGAAGGTCCTTGGAGATAGATCATATGTGTGAGTGCGTTGCCGAGCGCTGCCCCGTGTAGATCGCCGTCCATGTATCCATTTTTGAGCATAATCGACCAAATGTCTGCGTTTTTACAGCCCCAAAGACTGAGTCGGCCCAAACCACTGGGGTCATTGAGAAAGCTCTTCATATCCGGATTTGGTGGAGGAGAAACAGATAATAATTCCTCCACAACAGCAGCGGCGCTGCTTTCATTGTGACTTTCGAAAGCGGTCTTAAATAGCGACCTAAGAAGCACGCCTGATGTCACGAGAGCTGAAACTTCGGGATCGCTAGACTCGTTTATTTGAGTGTAGAGTGAGTGTATTTCTGTTGGGTTGTTGTTTAATACTGAGACAAGGATTTCTTTGAGGGCAGGGACGGTTATTGAGGTTGAAGGGAGAGTGTTGATTACTTCGGAGGTCCGGTTACGAGGAAAGCTTTCGACGGCGAATTCGAGTGGACTGGGAAGATATGCTAGGTACTCGTCTTCGGGGAAAATTTCTTGTCCGGCTTGGTCGATAGTGGCTGATGGATCACTGGTCCTGGTCGGTTCCGACTGCCCTGTTTCTGCCATTGTCAATATTTTTGCTGGGGCTGCTTTTGTGAATGAGAAATATTTGCTTTCAGATCAATGAAGTAGCAAGTGGATTAAGTACCTAGGTAAGGTATGCATCTTGTGTTAGGCTGGGAAGAAAGTGGTGCCTTGGTTAAGCACAGCTGCAGGCAGAGTCCGGATAAATGCCACAAGCACTGATAGGTAGGTACATTTGCAACCTTGCAGCCAAGAGGCCAGTAACATAACTTTAAACTATCGTAAGACTACTCTTTCAACATTTCACGAATTTGCTGAGCTTCTGGAAGAACATGGTGCACTTGCACACTGAAGTATTGCTTGAAAATACGAGCACCTATAGACGACGAATCATGTGAAGATAGGCAAAATAAATGTAAATTGACGTGATGATAGCTCCTGGAGGTGGATGTACGAAATTGATTGCTTACCATCGTGTATGGTACAAGTCTTTCTAAAGACCATAGCGTGATAGTACATCTAGCTACTTACACAATATCTCCCCATTCTCCGCGAAACTCTAACAAATCTCTTTGTCCATACAATTCCCCAGCGATGGTTAAGATCATGTCTACAGTTGCGTTGGAGTTCCATTGTTTATGTGTTGACCCTGAATTTGTTACCTTCTCTGTGTCTGACATGGTCTCTTCTTTCGATCCTGATGTAGGAGGAGGTGGTGTTTCTATCTCGGACTCATTGTTGTTCTTAAAGTCTGGCGTGGAGTTGTTCAACAATCCCAAAATACGTGCTTTAGCTGCGGCAAGTTCGTCCGGTTCAGGAATAGCTGTCGATGTGTCGCTGGCTGATGCTTCTGCACCCTTCGGTACTGTACCGTTTGTCTTTTGACCCAACAATTCCTCTGTTGCTCGGACTGCGTGAATATCATTACCGATATCATTTTCAAGATTTTCTCCATCTTGAAAAGAATCCTCGTCATCTAGAGGAACTTCATCCCCATTAACAACCTCAGTCCCCAATTCCTCGTCAACATCGTATTCGACCTCAAACTCCTGCATACCTTCTTCCCACCTATCGCCCTCTCGTATTCCAATGGCGACCAAGACAGCCCTCTTACCCAGTTCCCTCACAATTCCAATCTCTTCACTTGCCAACTCTCCTCTCTCAGGCAACTTCGCAAGAAGACTCCAGACCCACCTACTCACGCCCATGTCTACCTCCACACCTCTCTTTAGCAACTTCCCACCTACCATCAGGTTCAGTAAACCTAGGACCGTATTCTTATCCATACTTGCAATTTGCGCAGGCACAGGATCTGTACTCTGCAATTTCCAGCGCCACCACCGCGCCTTTGGAACCGTCAAAGTGCCCAGATATATTGGATGATCTTCGTCAAGTTTCTGCAAAGTCTCTAAAGGAGGAGGCTGGTAAAGTTGTTCTCTAAGAACGGCGAAGCGTGAAAGGATAGAGTTGAAGTATTGTGTTTGCAGGTCTTCCTCAACTTCTTCGAAGTAATCCTCATCTTCGTCGTTTGAGCTGGGTTCTGCATAGAATGCTCCATCGTCATATCGGCCTCGGTAATCCCCTACGCCATCTTCGTAGATCTCTCGACCGTTTGTGGTTTGCCCGGTTTTGGGGCAACTAGAATATGGGGGATTCCTCCCGCTTCGCGTCTACATCGCGAATCAGTACTTGTTTGGTAGAAAAGGAAGGCTCAGCAACTGGAGAGCCATTGGGGAATGAAGTTTCCATACCTGACAGATTTTAAATATGCCAAAGCATCCATTTCTTCATCATATCCGAGATCTCCGTCCTCATCCCTTTTGTCACCTTCCTCGTCGACTGGAATGGCACTTCGCTGGCCATAAGTTGGATCGTAACGCGCCGTTACAGAAGGCCGGGATCTGGATTTATTGCTGTAGAGTTCATCTTTGATATCGGGCTCGTGTTTCCGTTTATTTTCTACCATTTTGAGGGCTGGGTTTAACGTTGACGACGTAACAATTTTGTCGAGGTTGAAATTACCTTGAGGTCTGATACCTAAAATCAGAGGTGTCAGCCTTGTTCTTTGTCAGCAACGCCAAGAGATTGTTGATATCATCATCGAAGCCTCGTCGAAAAGTTCCCACAACACAACGTCCAACACATAATATATCTACGACTACCACACTTCCAATCTTAATCGGATACAATGTTGGATACAAATCGTAAGCCTTGAAAGGTTTCATTGGTTCCCTGCCCCTTAAAATTGCGAATACGACACATATTCCACTTGGTATCACCCGGATCTTCAAGTATTTGCCCCTCATGGCACTCGATCAACAATCAAATTGGGATGTTGAGATGAAGGAGCCCTTCAAAGTTCCTCTAACGACTGTAAAACCATCTGCGAAATCGAAAGCGTCAATCGCATTCATACCAAATCACCAATGGTCCCGCCAGATACTCCTCCCAAGCGAAATCATCTCCCAGATCCTCAGCTACCTTCCCACTGGCCCCTCTTTGCAACCCACGTTGCATAGTTGCTGTCTCGTCTCCCGCGCATGGTATTCAGCCAGCATAACGCTTCTCTATACCTCACCGCATCTCGATGGCGCCAACTTCGCTCAGTTCGTCACCACCGTCTGTCCCTCCAAGAACGCACATATACGGCTTTCTACTCTTGCCACCTTAGTACGAACATTGGATATGGGAGAGCTGGTACATAATTCTTCACGATCTCTTACAGCGCGTCTACTCGGCCGATTAAAACACAATCTCGAAGCCTTTATTGCTCCCCAAGCCTCATTCGCCATCAACTCCTTCGCGGCCCTCTCCAAATGTACCCGCCTTACGTATCTCGACCTCTCCCTAATTTCAGCCTCTATATCCAACAAACTACTATTCCAAACGCTTAAATCGCTCTCAAAACTCAACACATTGTTTTTCCCACGCTCCTCCTCCCTTGATTCTACAACCCACAATAGAGACCCAACACCCTACACTTTCCCACCGAAACTTGCGGAGCTACACCTAGCTGGAGGAGTAGATGACCACTTCCTCCGAACCCATCTCGTCAACGCGCCCAATACACTCCGAAAATTAAGCATTCAACACTGTTCGCAAATCTACACACCTGCTTTAATATCCACTCTCGCAACCCTCGGTGCCCAACTTACGCACTTAACGATTCGACATCCAATGACGAAATTACCCCTAGGAGCCTTGGACGAACTCTTTATTCTGTGTCCCTCCCTGATCGCCCTACGAATCTCCGCAGATTTTATAACAAATTCTCTCTTCACCTCTTTGATCCCCACGATTTCCCATCCCCTTCAAATCCTGGATCTAGAATGCTCACCGCAAGCCACCGCTGAAGTAGGTATTTCCCCTCGGTAGTCTACGAAGCCGTCGAAAGCGGCAGGTTGGGTTCACTACGAAGCGTGAGGGTTAGTGCGAGATTGGCTTGGTTGGCGACGGAAGGAAGGAGGAGGGATATCGACGATTTGGTAGAGGCCATGGGTGATTTAGAGATGGAGGATAGGACAGGCATTGAGGTTGGGGTTTGGGCTAGTTTGAGTGATGGGTGAACGAGTGTTTGTATTAATTCGGGGATAGACATAGATAGTACATAAGGTGGCCAGGTAGGCAGATCTTCTGCTATTCCAAAATCAAATGAAACTGGTGCAGTCTTGATTAAAAAGGCCAGAGGAAATTGCTAACGCTCAGACAAGGTCACGGTTAAGGGAAAGACGCAAGCGCATCAACATAATTTTCATTCTTTAAAATTGTTGAAGCCACGTTCTCCCTTGAAATGCAACTCTCAAAACAAAGCACAGAGGCAAGGAAGCGGAATAGAAACTAAAACTCTGCCAAAAAAGCATTCACAAGCTCGTCGTGTTCACCTCGCCGCCAATCTCTTACTGAATGTTACTCGAAGGCTTCGTAACAGGATCAGGTTGCACATGAGGCAAGGTCTCCTTCCTCCCATTCCGCGTTGGATTTCCTCCATATTCGACCCTGGAAAGCAATTCGATCGCGGCTCTCAATTCGACCTCCTCCTTAGGATTAATTTTATCTGGGATCGCCTCTCGCTCTTTGACCACTGGTTTGTATGGTTCATACGGAGTAGGGGGCTGCGGATATGGCTTCTTGATTGGAAATGGCAAAGGCAAGGGCTTAACCGGACCTGGTTGATATTCGTACTTGGTGAGCAGTTCGATTGCGGCACGGAGCGCGTCTTCTTTGCCAATATCGTTTGAATCGCTTTTACCAATATCGTTGTAGTTGTCGGCGCGCTTGACGTAATGAGGTCCGGGTTGCGGCTGGTTGATTGGTGGTGGTTGGTATGGTCCTCCTGGAGCTGGCTTGTACGTTGGCACTGGCTCAGACTTATATGTTGGAATTGGAAGAGGCTTGTAAGGTGGTAGTGGTACAGGCTTGATTGGAACATATGGTGGGGAACTTCCATATTCATATTTGGTCAACAGCTCGATTGCAGCACGAATGGATCCTTCGCTCTCCACTGGCAATGATCGAGGAATGTTGTAGTACGGTTTCGTCGGTTTATGAGGTGGCAGTTTGGGAGGATTGCCATTGTACTCATACAACGACAAAACTTCGATTGCTTGTCGAATTTCATCTTCATCTTCCTTCTTGAGCGTAGAACGAGGGATGTTGTATCTTCCACCTCCGTTTGGCAGTGGCAGATAAGGACGTGGATGTCCGGGCTTGGTTCCGTATTCGTACGAAGAGAGAGCCTCAATGGCTTGTCGGAGTTCATATTCTTCCTCCACCTTTAAGGGAGAACGCTTGATGGTTTTGTAATTTTGAAGTTGCTCAGGAATGAATGGACCCGGGTGGTATGGAAGCGTGCCAGTACCGTATTCATATCTGTTAAGCAATTCAATTGCAGCACGAAGCGATTGTTCTTCGTCCACGATGCGTTTGTCTTTTGGCTGCAACACTGGGTATGGCTTCACCCCCTTTGGTGGTTTGACTGGTGGGTAGGTAGGGGGCTGGTTGCCGTACTCATAGGTGGTGAGCAGTTCAATTGCTTGTCGGAGCGATTGAGTTTGTGCATCATCAGGGATTGCTCGTTTGTCTAAATGTCTCAGTATATGATGGGAATAGGGGAGTCGTCGAATCCTACCTCCATGAGGAAGAGCGATGACGATGCTACCTGCTGTCAAGAAGGCGAAAATGGAGAAAGTCTTCATCTTGACCGTTTTTGGAGTGAGCTTCGATTGATGTAATTCAATTATGGCCAAGTATGCCGTTTGAAGTGAGGGAAAGTCGCTCTCTTTATACACATCAGCAACTTCTACCCGTCACTTGAGTTCGAGTTCCAAATGGATGGACTTCAATTCCTGCTCGTCCCTTGTTACCCAGCTTCAACTAGGTCGAGCATTGAGCCATTACTTTCAAACTTCGATTCCATCACGTAATTCTGTTACTACAATAAGCAATCTTTACTTTGGGAAAAAAGAAGCGATTGTGTCCCTTCACAGGTCCTTTTTGATGCTATTTTGAGGATTTTCCCACTTCACCTTATCTAGAGTCAAGTCTTGTACGTCTCTGCTAGGAAGGCAATCCCTCATTGAACCCAGCTCTTATATCTGTCTTACAAGATTCCATCGAGAAATACGGAGCTGGCGATGCCGGATGTTAGTTTGCTCCGTGATGTTGGTACTCCCCTCAAATTTGCTCTTGGATATATTGGGACAATTGCATATGAGGAGCGTTACTCAACAGAACGAAAGTTATTCCAAGAAACTGGAGGATCGGTTTTAGGATTCAAAGAATACCCCCAATGAGTTGTCTCGCTAGATCTGCATTTTGTTTTCGGACTCGTAGTTCCATATTATCATGTGCATATATTTGAGACACATCATACACTTTCGACTTTAGATCATCGCAAATTCCTTAACCTTTCTACCTCTTACTCTCGTTTTCTTATTTCTGTGGCGAAAATCGATTGTCGAGCCTTCATCTGATTTCAATGCCAAGAACGCCAGCTTAGCCCAAGGAGCCGTGTAACTTATCCTGCACCTGCGAACGCCTCCATTTCACAAAAAGTCTATTTGAAGTACTTGGAGAACGTTGTGGTACATTCGTGTTCAGCTGAGCGTTGAGAGATCCAGCTGTCCAATTACCGTTGGTAAAGATGATGTATTCTGCCATGTTCACCTGGACTTTCCACCCTTGTGGTGGTACCTGCATTCATTCAGCCATTTTCATGTCGCTAAAAACCATCCCTTTAAACCTTGATTGTGTTACGCGTAAGTAGCTGGTACGAAAAGGTGGAAATTTTTTCTGTCGGTGATATGCTCGCTGTGGGATTTTCATCAACCTCGTCGCCCACTTCAATTGTTCTCAATCTTTCTTCTGCAGTCAAGAATCAAATATTCTTTCACGATGTCTACATTCAACAACGACAAGTTGGGTTACAGTCCCGTCTCATCCTCAGATGAGGACCATACATTAATTTCTGACAACGATCGCTTCAAATCTCACATTTCTTCACAAAGTCGAGACGCACACATAAGAATACTCTACTCGGTCATCGGGATTCTTCTTTTTTATATCGCATCTTCGACCGCATTATTTACTATAAATGTCCCAAAGGATCCATCTCTGAAGCTATGGTGTAAAAATACCCGCCCTGAATGTTCAGAACAAATCAATTGACAAGTCCAACAGCACCGGCAAACGATGTGGTCAATTATAAAACAGTAACATTCGACTCCTACTTCTTCAATCGCAGTCCCTATCTCGGCACCCCCGCAGCCGAAAAAGATGCACTATGGGAGGATCTTTACGATTGTCTGTCCTCGTCTCATCTTCTTCTTTTGTTCTTCCCCCTTTTATTCTACACCAGGGTGCTAACACACAAAAAGTCGGAATTACTGGCCTTAATCAAGCTGAATCCATTCATCTCGTGAATGCAACTCTTCCAGCACCAAACGACCAAACAAAGTTCATCGTTCAACTCAACGTCTTCCACCAGCTTCACTGTGTCAACTTACTAAGAAAGGCAATTTACAAGGATGAATATCCTGGATGGGAGTTCCATGAAGACGGAAGAGTTAATCATGATACCGTGCTAGGGTTGCACTGGGGTACGTATTTTGTCCTGGTCACTCCTCGCCTCTTGACAACCTACTTCCCTCCCCATAATGCTCGAATTTGTTTGATCATTTCATATCTTTGTCTAAGTTGGTATCAAAAAATTCCTGACAAGCTTTGAAAATAGATCATTGCTTAGACAACCTTCGCCAATCAATCATGTGCGATTCGGATGTCACGCCTCTGTCATTCACACATGAACACGAAGGAGATTACAATATATTTCCAAAATTGACGTCCACACATACTTGTAGAAATTTTGATGCTGTGAGAGATTGGGCAAAGAAGAAGCAGGTTGCGAGTTGGGTTGGACAAGGCAAACATATGCTTAAGTGAAATGTATGTTGTTGAGGTTGGTGCTTTGAAAGAAATTGATCCACAATGAGGCTGTAGTTTTGTTGACAGAATATACCAATTAAATCAAATTCCAATCATGTAAGAAGAGGTTCATGAAGTTAAATGAGTAGCAACAGCTTCTATGATTCGAGGTGATGAAGTGAAGCCGTTTCGTCGCGAAGCATCCAATAATTTCTTTACATCAAGAATCATTTTATCACCACACCTCCAATAAAATCTCAGAACCTCACCCCTCTGTTCTCCATAATGAACGATAATTCTCTTACTTTGCCAAGCTAGCCTACGGAAAAGGGCTTCCAACTCTTTATAAATATTACTATCTTCGTCTCCGCTCAATTATGCTGTTAATGCTGTGCAACACCCTGCTTTCATGCAATATGCAACAAAACCTAATCACGTCCATTTTGGACCTAACTTGTAAGTGACGCTAGCAAATATGCCAAACAATAAGCGCCTATATTTTACTTTGCAAATTGCAACAAAAGCTGTGAGGATACCGATAGTTATGCGCCCCGCCCCGCCCGACTGTTGCGCGATAAGCGATTAGAGACTTCAATATTCATCTAAGGTACTTGACAATCAATACCTAGGTAGGTACATTATATAAAAAGAGATAGAAATCAGAGATAGTGAATCAACTTGACTAGGACAGGGATAATTGAATTTCCAATTTAACTTCTCGCGTGGTTTTCCTCCGCTACGTACTCGAAAGTCTCGCTTCACTTCAAGTTCACTTCAGCTTCACTTTGCAATTTTGATGACCTCGCTTTTCCAAGACGCGTTAATTTTTTATTTAAGCAATCAACTCGCGTTGATCAAGCCGTCAAGTTATTCACTCTCCCACTGGAGTTACCACAACCGATCATGGCCACTCGACACTCTCTTCTCCAATAACTTTCTGCCGTCATCCGCTTCCTACTTCTCCTCGACCCATCTCGCAATATGTCAGAACCAGCTAAAAACCATAAACCGCTTCATCAGTCAGAAGATATGGCATCCACCCCTCCAGCCACAATGGATCCCCTCTCGATCATCACCGCTGCTATGGAGGTTTGCACAATGGAACCAAGTAATTCCTCTACCGTGGGTATCCTCGACGTCTCCAATCCCTCTGTTTCCTCTATGCCCTCTTTCCCTCCAACAACTCACATGGATCAAACCACCAATTCCTCAACACCTTTCATTACATCATACTCGCTGCCTTCCTCCCCATCCCCTTCTCCCATGGATCTTGATGTTGATGTTGACCTCGCCTCCCTTCTACCCAACAACCCAGACAAATGCCACAACCCACCCTGCTCAAATAACGCCTCCATCATCTGCGCAACATGCAACGAAGCACCCTCCCTCTCCACCGACCCCGTCTTAGCACAATACTGCAGTTCACACTGCCAAAAGCTATGTGCAGCTTCACACAAACCCATCTGCACGAAGATGCAAGATCGGCTTCTGTTGTTCCGGGTGATGAAGTTTGCGCAGCGGATGTTTTATGTTTATCGAGAGATGACTTGGCATGGGGTTGAGATTGAGGGGGCGGAGAAGATGACGGAAGATGGAATAGACGGGTTGGTAATGAAGGGAGTTGTAAGTTTTTTTTCATTTGTTTTCTATTTTTCTCTTTTTGCTAGGCGAGGGTTTTGGTAATGTGAGGCTTGTGTGAATTGAGACGTAAAGAATCATGTTTGCTAACTGATTTTGGGACTGGCAGCTAATAGGAGGTGATTACGAATGGCCAGATTGCTATCGAGTATTCCCTCATGATCTTCTACCCGATATCAATGACAAGGAATCACTACTTTCGTTCTATGCTTCCGAAGAAGCTATGGTCTGGGCAAATGAATGGATTCATGGGCTTCTTTCAGGTACCTTACATCTCTTCCTTCCCATTCCCCAAGACCAAATCTCTCATAGTAAATAAACACCATATATGTACTATGCTGATCCAGCAAAAACTCCCAGAAATCGTCGTAGACTCGGTCCGAGTAATCCACGACGTCGCTTCCGTAAAACGACTGCTAGTTCTCGACCAAAACGACTATGAACTCGCCGCAATGCTCAGAAAAATTGAAATTGCTGACCGTCCAGCCCAACCTACCCAAACCACTCAAGACGTCAAAAAGGAAATCGAAAAGGGTGGCGATGATTCCGACGACGACTCAATTCTTTCTCGATTCGAGAAGAATGTTATCTGGCAGGATAAAGACTGCATTGTTTTGAAAGTCACGCTTCGAAGTGGTGAGGAGTATGTGGTTGATCTTGCGGGTGCGCAGTATGGATATTTTAGGGAGCCGGTTGTTGATTGGGAAGAGTAAGTAGCTTACCTATCTTACCTCCCTGTTGACTCCTCCTATTATTTGTTTCATCCATGTTGATAACACTCAAACAGATATCAAAAAAACACCACCACCTCCCCCGACACAACCCTCACCCTTCCCTCCCCACCCACCCTCTCAACCGTTACCCCAACCGACTACCGCGTCTCACGTCGCGTAGCCCTGTACCACCAAATCCTGCACTCATCCGCCGAAATCTCCAAAGACCTGCTCACGCGCCATCTCGAATCATGTAATCTGTATCTCATGGAGTGGCAGTTCGATGGACAGTATGCGCTTGAGAGGTTGTGGAAGGAACCCGAGAGTGTGTTTGAGGGAAGGTGGATAACTTGGCGGCGTTTGTTGAATGGAGGTTTTGTAGGTTTGCGAAGATGAATTTGACGGCGAGGGGGAGGTTGTTGGCGAGGAAGATGAGGTTGACGGTTGGGAATAGGTGGGACTATGTTTGAGAGAGAGAGTGGGGATGGTGGGGATTGGTAGGGAATTCGTAGGTGATGTGAAGAGGTTTGTGGGTGGGTTGATCGTGGGGTCGTGGAATTCAAAAGTCCAAGGTTGTTGATGGATTGGAACTATTTGTGGTGTTACTTTCGGCTTTTATTTGAGACTTGAGATGGGTATGTGATGTTGAGTTACATAGTGTATCATTGCACAAGCGACTTGGTGTGGAAAATGTGGGGAGATCGCACTTCGATTTAGCGTTTACAGATAAAGATTCGGTTCTGGAAGTCGCCCAGGGATCATGATGAGACAAACTGATAATGATATAATATTCCATTAATGACTAGCTTAATGTCGTGTGCTAGTGTTTAGCTGTATATTCTTTTGTCTCTAGAAAATCCTATTGTCGACATTTCTGATATGTTTTTATCTTGAGCATCCAAAGCAGGTCTCTTCACATAGAGATAGGCTGTCGAGATATCCCAAGCAGCCCATAACCCCCCCATCTTCGCAACTTCTATTTTCCATCATTTTTACCGCCTTAAGTTCTCGTGTTAGTTTTTGTAGTGTATGTATACCTTTCCGTCTTTTCTTCCTCATCTCAAGCACAGTCTAGGTCTGACCATTCCCATTGACACCGTTTCCATTGCCCTTTCCAGATCCGCTTCTAATCCCATTTTCGATCTCGTTTGCGACCCCGTTTACAGTTCCATCGCCATTTGTCGTTTCATTGCTGAAGTGTTCAACAATGACATCAGATTTACTTCCTTCGCCTTCGATATCTTCGATGCCAAACTTCACAAGCACATACCCCGCCACAGCCAAGATTATCAAGATAAGCCAGACGAGATGACCCTGTAGCCATTGGGAGTGGACGCCAGTTGCAAAAATTGATGTGAAGAGGCCGGGTGTTATCGTGCGGACTGTTTTTGATATGTTAGAATAGGAGAGAGGGAAAGAATGGCAGAGTGAGCATGAAAAACAAATATGGAGGTAGGGAAATGGAAGAAGAGAGGTGATAACATACTGCCACAAACAAGAGTGAGCGCGATCGCGTTAAGAGTACCGAGGTTGGCGGTGGAAGGTTTCGATCCTGAAGATTCGCCTGGTGGAGATGGAGTGGCAGAGTTGAGGAGGAGTTGAACGCATGCTATGGCCATTTATTAGTCTTGATTTGGGAAGGGAAGAGTCTCCCTTCAAAGATGGAAATAGAAGTAAATGCAAAGGAAATCGCTTACTAAACGCCATTGCAACACCACATCCTCCTATTTGAGTTATTGGTGAGATTATCCACTTGCCCAACATGTTAGCGCCAGGCTCCGATCTTCTATTTCCATGTAGGAAAACTCACAAAAGCGGTGGTATGTCCGTTTCGCAACAGAATATTACAAATCGGTCCAAATACAAAAAGCACAGGCCAGACTGTCAAACAACCTCTCAATACACTAACGGTACCATATCGTGCCTGAAGCGGTGGAAAGAAGACGAGAAGCCATATTGATTGGGAGATTCCAACAGCAGCCATGAACAGGGAGATTTGAGGTGTAGTGAAACCGAAGCCGCCTTTTCGAACGGGAGTAAAGAAAAATACTGGGTTGACTGCGATGGCAGAATGTTAGTTTATGGTTGGAATGGGAATGAAGTAGATTTAAAAAGACGGATAGTGCAACTTACCAGCTGTGTAAGCCAGACCGAGCAGCATGACGTGACCATATATGAAGAGCACAATCGGCACTCCAGGAGCTTTCATAACCTCCCAAGTACTCATGACAGCGGGGCCAGATGACCCTTTCGCCCTCTTTTTCAGAGTCTTTTATTGGGGTCGAGTTAGCTTTCCTGGACAACCACTTGTTATGAAAATATCGTACCTCTTTGATGAAAAGAAAACTGCAAACGGTAGCAACTCCTCCAAGTGTACCAGTCACGAAAGTTGGAAGTGCGTACGGGAAATCTTTGAAGAATTTGACGCCTCCAAATATCTTATTGAAAGGGAATTGCGTGGTTGGATTTGACATCGAGCCACCTTGAGACTGGTCAGTTCTAAATTCAAATACTCTCAATGGGATACCATACCAATCAGAGGTCCAAGAAATATCCCGACATTTCCACTGAAGGCGAACAAGCTGAATGCTCTAGCTTGGGTCTTGTGCGTGCTGATTTCTGAAATCATCGTTCGGATTGTTCTTCAAACTCATCAGCACGAATTTTGCAGAGCACAGGAAGAATAACCAACACAATGCTACCAGCAAAGACACCAGCGCAGCATCTAAACAGAATCATTTGCCAAACACTTCTGCTGAGACCGAAAAAAGCGGTAGCAATCGACACGCCAGCCAGTGAGAAGACGAGAACAGGTTTTCGACCAATTCTATCAGCAGCTCTGCCCCAGAGAATCATGAGAGACATCTGAGTGAGGGAAAACAGTGATTCCTGGAATTCTTTGTCAGCAACGCATCTTCAGATATATTTTGGCTTCTGTTTGGAGGATTGCGGGGTTTTAGAAGGCGAAAAACTTACAATCAACCCACTATAAAATCCCACATCTTCTACATCCATCCCACCTAACTTAAAAATCATTTCGTTGACATACGGAAAGATCCCGAAATATGCCAAGGGCTCTACAACTCTTGCTAGACACAGGAAGAAGAGCTGGGCTTTCGGGAGCGGAGCTTCCGGGTCATCGCCATCTTCGACAGATGAGAGGTTTGCGGTTGACAGAATGGAGTCATCAACATAAGGCTCAGCGATGGGTGATATGGTTCGGAGGAGGGGAGTGGTTTCTGAGATGTCTTCGTATGGGGAGGAGGTCTGGAGGATGACATCGTGAATTTATTGGCTCTTGGAGTGGTGATGCCAAGAAGGTAGGACCTGGGCTGCTTCGAACTTCGTCGACTATGTGTCCACGGAGTGTCTAGATGATTTTGGATGTAATTGACTAACGGCAAGCCATGCTGTATGTTGTTTGATGAAGATGGAGGATAGCAATGTTGTTCGCAATATTGTAAATTGAAGATGTGCTGTTAGCAAAGGGCGTGTTTCTATCACATGGTGTGCACTAAATATCACATGACCCCGCACTAATTTTTGCCAAGAGGTTAAACCCACGACGGATGTCAGATTAGTGTACCTACCCCTTGCAATTTCCAGCCCCATTCTGTTATAAGCTCTCGTTCCCTAATGCTTACCTCATTCTGATTTCACAGGATTCCATTCCAATTTGTTCCTGAAGATGAATCCTCTCTCCAACTATAGAAAATTACGATTCTTTTGGTGCCAAACGGTTGGCTGAGTTTTGACTCTCATCAGTGCAAGAATACCAAATGAGCGTTCTCAATCGCACACAAGTTTCCAGGCAGCGATCCTTCTTTCTGAGATCAACCATCTAGACCTCAAGTTCCTATCTCCTGAAGAAGTCTTGATACAAGGGTTGCTGGTTCTTACTTCTTGCATTCCAACCCACTGTTATTTCATCTTCGCGTGGAGACTTCATGGACAGAAAGGAGGTTTGGGAATTTGGTTTTCCCTAAGCACGCGCCGAAGCAAGGAACTCAAGTGTGTTATTCTAAATTTTTATTTGAAAGTTATCAACTTTTATTTGGCGACTGAGTCACGCGAAAGGTCGATGTCGAAACATTCCTTGAATAATTACAGCCATTCCATCCTATGCGCTTCTTGGGGGGCGGAAAATGGTTCATATCTTTTCCCAGGGCTATAAGCACTCTCCATCTGAACATTCTGCGTATACCCCGTCTCGATAAACTGACTCTCTCTGAAAGTCTTCACCCTCTTCTTTCCCCTTTCTCTTCTATACACCAGTATAAGTGTCACGGCCGTCAACAAATGCAAAGTCGCTTGGATAATGGTAGTAAACCAAGTTCCATTCTGTCGCAATGTTAGCTTCCAAGATTCACCATATCAGCAGCGCAGCAGAGTCAAGGTAAATTCACCTGCGTTGTACACAAGGTTCCAAAATCCACAAAACTCTGCGCCTTCTTCAACAACTCCTTATCAGCCTTCTTTCCACAACTATACCCCCACAAATCCTTTCCTGTATCCGTCGCCTTATACAATCCCGAACTGACAGCCCAAACCACGAATTCAACGCCCAACATGAAGTACCCAACATAGATGGTGAAATCGCCTGTTTTGTTGGCGGCGCCGATACTACGCATGTAGGCGATTAGAGTGGCGGCGTTGAGAATAAATGTGAGGGCGGAGATGGAGAGGATGAGGTAGGTTGGCCAGAGGAGTTTGTCTTCTCCCCAGATGCGTGTGATGTCGATGGTGTGGTGGCGGGTGGTGAAGTAGCTGATGAGTGTGTATACGAGTGTGCCGATCATGAAGCCGCTTAAGATGAGCGATATGGTGCGAGTCACGAACCGCAGGATTCGAATGCGGCGTTTGAATTTCTGGTTTTGGTTCCAGTCAATTTGATCATGGTTTTGATGGGTTGGAGGAGAGCCTGGAGAGGGGTGGGGTTTGAAGCAAGGTGGAGAACTTACAACATCTTTCTTCTCATCTTGAGCTAGATTTAGGGACGAGTAACCTGAGTTTCGAGGTTTTGAGAAATAAGGGCTTGCGGGAGAGTAGGGGGAGTATTCTGTTGTTGTGGAGGTGACCTTGCTTTTCTTGCTCTTGAGAAATCCCATTGTGTGTTCGACAGGAATACAGCAATTTATTGAATAACGCTCATGTCACGAACGCCAAAGAAAGCTTGTGTGAAACAAACCGCAAAAGGGTCAAAAATCTGGGCGAGAGGGAGGTTCTCTATTTATCCCCCATGCCACCACATCTGCATTTCAGCCTTATCTGTGTGTGGCTTGAAGCTTGGTGTTAGTCTCACCAAATCCCATTCGCATCTTCACCCATCCGAGCCAGCCACAATGCTTTGAATAGTCTTGTTCCGACATCCTACTTCTGCATTCGTGGCATTTATGAGGAGATTCGTGGCTGATGGACAAATCTAGAGCTGTTTAGTTGTGTTAGTTAGTTGTGTGGCTTGTGGAGATATCGATAATAATTGGTGGGGTTGAGAGCTCTAATGCGGGAGGAGTGGTCTGCCGTTCAGCTGACTGCGGAGTTGATGCAGCTGATTTGGGATGAATACAGTTCGAGACAGGAAATTCCTTCGTCTTTGTCAGCAGAAGCATTGAAAGAGAAAAATAGATTGTCCATCAAGTGAAGAGGGAGCTGTTTGTATTATTTACATTATTTTTGGACTGAAACTGGATTCGCTTGAAAAGCTTCAATCAGGTTGGAAGACAGCATAGTGTTTCTTGCTTGACGTATTTCATGATTAGAGACCCTACAATGACTTCATTTTGTTTCATGTATCCACAGTTGTTAACATTGTGTTATTCCTTTTTGACAAAAGGCGAGCGGTCAGATATTCCTACTCAAATTCCTAATGTACGCATCTTCTCACTTTTGATTGAATCTCTTCTCTGTTGTAAATGATACTCTCAAAATTACTCCAAAAGACCTTTTGGGCGTCCCTATTATCTATTGGATTAATTGGGTTAGCTAGGAGATCAGTTTGGTTAGATTGGTAAGATTGATTGGATTGGATGCAGAATTATTTCTTTGTCGAGCGTGGTAGCCCGGGTGCCGTATTGCGTGCACATCACCGAGAGCAGAGATCGCTTTTCAGTTGCAATGGCATTCCATATACTACCGTATTAACCAACAATGTTCAGGTTAAATCATAATGAGATGAATTGAACATTCACTTCTCGAATGGATTGTGGATTGTTGAATCTCTTCGTTTAGTTTGAACGAACAAGTTGGAGGTCCGACAAGCAAACTCGTTTTCCACGTTCAATCTTTCAGATGACCTATCTTATCAAGAAACTTAAATTGAAGGGTTATTCAATTCAACTGTCTGATTCATTGCATACCAAACAAGAATTGTGATTTGCTCAGTTGTTGTGCTATATAATGTTGTGTGTTTTGCTGGAAGCAACCGCGTGATCTTGGCACGCAGCACGTTTTCCACAACACATTATGCACAACAACTCGTGACGCATAGAATATTACATTTAACAGACGATTAACTTTCGTCAATGATATCGCTGATGAATTATTTACTTAGATCAATGTCCCGTTATGAAGGGAAGCGCAGGATCAAAGAAATTGGTATCAATATCTGCATCTTTGTCGCACAGAACAAAACACAAATGGGACCAGAGGGAGAACCTCCAAAAACAAGAAATGTAAGACAATTCAAGCTAAATTTGAAATTATAATTGAATATCAAGGTAAACTACAACACTATATAGTTACGGATTCGCTAGATTCTCAAAGTGATATGGTGAACGTGAAGTTCCGGCGTCCTGTCTTCAACTTCCGCCGACTACCTCCAAACATCATCCATTCATCAAGTTAAAAGCTGGCAAAAAGCAGCACCGCCTTTCAAAAAAGGGTTTAACTACTTATTGCCAGCCCTTCAAGAAAAGACGCGCTCTCCTACTCGCTTCTCATTATTAACTTGCTTCTCATCACCAACTCAAACAACACCATCTCCGCCTCTGAGATCTACCAACCCCGGCGAAACATCAAGGGCTACACCGATTTGCAATCCATTCCAACTCATTAATTTCTTTCACTTAATCAACTGATTTGTCTCATCAGAGAAGTCATGCCTACATTCCAGGACCTTCTAGACGCTGATCAGCCTCCAAAACGCAGAAGCTCAAACACGTCGAACATATCCAAGAGGTCCTCTTCCTCAAAGACCACCTCCTCTAAAGCCCTCCCCGACAACGATGGCCCTCCTCAACGCAAAACCTCAAATACCTCTACCAAATCCTCCTCAACGATCACCTCAACCCAGAACCCAGACGCGGGCGACGACGACAACGAAGACGACCGCCCCCCGACCCGCAAAAGCTCGGCCTCCTCCTCCAGATCCTCTAGAATGGCGCGCACCTCCCAAGAGCTCCTTGCTTTCAAAACCAACACCCTCACAGAAGTGAAGCTCACAACCCCAACCAACCAACAACGCACCTCTCTCGGTCTCACCGCTCGCGATTCCGCCAAATTCAATATCCAGCGTGTCGTGCAGGGAACTTCCAGATCTGGTTTCCGACTACTCGATGACATTCCAGAAGCTGAACTTAAGGAGGACTGGAAGGCGGCGCTCCCTGGTGAAAAGGCTTATCGTCCTGATTGGCGATATGGATCCATGCTTCTTCTTGTGGAAGGAAAAGGCAGAAGAAGGGGTTCGATGAGAGAAGTGAAGAACACGAAGGGAGATAGCAGGATGATGGACGTTAAGTATTTGCAGAGTGTTGAGGAACCATGGGGTCTACCTGCTAAGATGCCGTTTGTGTTGAGGAAACAGGGTGGGGGTTCCAGAAGGGTGTACCGCTGAAGATTGTCTATCCTATGAATGACGTTTCGAAGGAGAAGGGTGGTGGATGTGAGTTTGAGGCTGGTGAGCCCCTGTTGGTTCTTACGCGACCTGGAGAGGATCCAGATCTTGCATTGCCGGTCATCAATTTTGAGGGGTTTAGAGGGGAGGTTTACAAGTTGTTGGTTCATTATGATCTTGATCCTGAGCCTTGGGGAGTTTTGGTTAATGCGGAGGTAAGTTGTGCTCAAGTTCTTTTGTATTATTGTTGTTGTGGTCGCTAGAGTGGAGCTTGGCAGAGGGTGCTGTCTTGGCGTGTGGGATACATTTCACTAACACGTTCTTTCTGATTCACAGTGGATGGAGATTATGATTCAAAAATTTGACGATGAAGCATCTGAATGGACCAAAGCTGGTCTTATCGATCGACTAATCAAGATGGAAGGGCCAGCTTCATCATCTATCAGAGCAGCACTTTCTCCCAACTTTGCCAAGGCCACGTCCTTCTCGCCCGAACCTGTGTCCGATCACAACGAATCCAATCACTCCAGCACAACAGGAAGCGATACCGAGAACCCCAGGGGGAAGAAACGAAGCAAGGAGCAAGATGTTCAAGAAACCCCGAATGAAGAAGATAGAGCCGGCGATGATGAGCCTGTCCCTAAGCGAGTCGCTGGAAGTTTCTTGTCGTCTGCTATTGGAGAACGGGTTCGCGGTCCGACTGAGTCTAAGGTCGATTCACAGACAACTATTGAAAGCTTCTTTTCAAAGCCCCAGGGCCAACCTAAGGAGGAGCCTAAGAAATCGACCAAGAAGGAATCAAAGAAGGAGCCCGAGTCGAAGAAGCAGCGCAAGAAATCGACCAAGGCTAAGTCAAAATCCAAGCTCGAATCAAAGTCCAAGCTCGAATCAAAGACTACCGAGCAATCAACTAGCGAAGCTGACACCACATCTGGAGCATCCGCTGAGAAGGAGAGTGCGCCAGAAACCGACTGATTGCGTCTCTACAAGCTGATGATCTGATGATATGATGAATTCGAATTTGAATTTGAATACTCCCCTGTCAGGATATCGAGAGAAGATAACATTGTGTAGCAAAGTTTGGGGCGAGGCATATACTGTTAGAGTGAGGCGGTCCACGAGTGACGAATTACGAATTCACGATTTTTGTTAAGACCTTTTAATTTGGATGACTTGGGGAAGGGAAAGTTACTGTACAATAACTAGAGAGCGGTTTTCTTTTTTTGATGAACGAGGTACGAAATGATGATTTTTCACCTTTCCTATCTTTTGGTCTTTGGACAAGGGGGAAGAAGAAAAAAAAAAATCAAAGATAGGAAAGTTCTATCAACAGCAGATATCGTACAGTTAATAATACAACAATTCTCTAAACTTTGGACTTTTCTTTATTAAATTTTAAATCTCCTCCATGCGCACGAAGTCAAAAGGCAAACTAATCGCACTAGCAAGTAGGGATCCCAACGTAGAACCAAAAAAGATGATGATAAAGACCGCTCTACAAATTGCATTTATCCGTGTGCGAAGCTGGGGGTTTTTTTTTCGATCGATAACAGAGTACTTTGTACAGTTCCGATAGTTATAAAGTGGTGAAAGAACGCAGGGATGAACATACTGAGATACCATATATCTATCCATCAACATAAATCACCAGCACCACACCATCACCATCACCATCACCCATCACCCACCAGCCACCCCTTTCGCACCCTGCCACAACACCCCCACACAAAGGCCTCTCTCTCTTCCAAATTTCTTTTCAGTTTTTTATCTTCCCATTTTTATGTTTTCAAATCAAATCTTTGTATTCATGAGATGCCTACCTACCTACCCTACCTAATCTCCCTAGTATAAAATAATAAATTTAAACATAATCGAATTGAAAAAACAAAGAGCTCACACCCACTCACCCTTCATACTCCCACATCATAAGAGTGAAACACAATGAAAAACACACACACGCATAAGAAGAACAAAGGCTACCAAAGAAAGGTTCAGAAAACTACTCCATATTCCATATTGATTAACCCAAAGGGTTACCTTATCCTAATAATTTAAACAATAGTTATGACACAAGAAAAAATGTTACATCAATCAACCAATCCCCCCTTAACCAGCCAAGAGAGAGAGAAAAAGACCCAAAACAAACACAAGACGTTTCGGTCGTTTCCATTGTGTAACCCCCGTCGCCATTCCATTCTCCAAGCTTTCCATTTTCTCAATTCTCCAATTTTTCTTTTCAATATCCACCCATCCAAATCCATACAATCAGTAAAACGGCGAGAGCGAAAAGAAAGAAAAAAAGTATAAAAAGGGAACGCTTTCGTTTTTCTCGTTTTGGGTTTGGTTTTTGGTTGGTGTTGAGGAATCGGATCGAAGTTGGATAGGACCTTGTCGAGGGATCTGTTTCTCACTTTCTTTCTTTCCTTCCTGTCTTTGCTGTTCCGCTCATGGCTTCTCATTTTGGTTCTCGTGTCCTCGGCTTGGTTTCCCCGGCTTCCTCCCCACACATGTTGTTGTCCACGCCTTTCTATCCCATCATGCCTTCACATGAATGCACCTTCGTTCGATTCTTCATGCTCACTCCATACTCCCAAGGAAATGACTTGCCATTAATGGAAATTCTCACCTCAGATCAGATTAACCTGAGCCTTATCCACCCTAGTGGTATCGACATCCTTCCCACTAGGACTCATTTCCCTCTTCATGCCACTGGTCGGACTCGTCATGCCTCCTGCACCAGACACGCTCAAACCACCAGCGGTAACCTCACTTCCCTTTCTACTCCTCGCCTGCTCTTCTTCGGCATCTAGTCTCTTCCTCCAATCCGCCAAACTACCACTCAAACCCGTATCGCTGGCATCCTTGGTAATCGGCGCGCGGTCTTCAAACTCGAAGTTATTACTCAGACGGTAATTCTTGCTTGTGGTTTCCCAATGCGTGCGAAGTGTTTCCAGCTCGCTCGCTAGACTGTCGAGGGCCATCGAGTTGCGATTGTCATTACCGTAGACAGACGATGATGAGATGGAGTCATTCGCCGAGAGATTCCTTTGATGTGAGTGGATATTTGCACCCTGCGCGCCCTCAACCGGTCGGGACTGGCGACGGTAGTTGTCGACTGAGCTCTCAACCTGATCGAGGAGGAGCGAAACTTTCTGCTCTGCGTCTTGGGCACGGCGCTCCAGGAGGGCGTTTTCTTGTTGCATCTGGGCGATTTCAGAGCGGGCTTGCTCGGAGGCGAGAGTGAGTTCACGCTGGGTTTTTTCGCTGGTTTGCTTGTGGGCATCGCGCTCGGTCTGAGCCTTTGAGAGCTCTTGGCGGACTTCGGCCATTTGTTTTTCGAGGAGGGCGGCGGATGATTTGATGTCGACCTGGAGGGAGTCGATCTGCTTGGTGAGGTTGATTCGTTCCTCTTCCCAGCCGCTGGGTGCTTGTTTTGTCGAGCTTTCCAGTTCTTCGATCTGTGTCTTCATTCGGCCATTCTCTGACTTGTATTTGGACAGCTCATCCTTCATTCGTTTGAGCATCTTCTCGGTACCTTTGACGTAATGAACAGCAGATTGATAGTCATTTTCGAGTTGGCTCAGCTTCTCCCTGAATACGCCTTCCGATTCCTGTTCCCGCGTCTCAAAGAGCTGTCGTGCCTCTTGATTGGCACTGATGCTCGCTGCTAGTTGCTGCTCGAGTTCGCGTACACGAGGTGGCTCCGGAGTATTTGTACCTGATTGAGGGCTAGACAGCCCACGTGCTCGGATGACACCAACTGGGCTAATGCCTCGCTCTCCAAGAATATCCTTCAACGTATTATGCTGGACATGCACTGCATTGGTCTCGAGCTGTTGACTGGCCAGTTGATGTTTGAGATCAGAGTTTTTGGCCTGCAGACTCTGAATCTCGCGCATCGTTCCTTGAAGCTGCTTTCGCATCGACATGCCTTCCCGACTGGCTTGTTCTTGATAGGATTCCAATCCGGCGATCCGCTCCTCAGCACTACGAAGCTTCTCAGAAGCCGAATCAGCAGCAGACTGATATTTTCGAACCAGTGAGTTTGCTGCAAGAATTTGGGCTTGGAGTGCTATGACCCGATCATCACTTGGCGCATTTCTGGCATTTACATCACGGGCAGATACCTTGTCAAGTCCAGATAGAACAGCCTGGCGGTGAGTCTTGGCCTCTTGAGCATACTGTTCAGCAAGCTCCTCGGCATCGCGTAGTCGTCTTGTAGCGGTGTCTAATTCTTCAATCTGGTTTTCGTGTTCGGCTTTTAACTTGGCAAGTTTGTTCTGAACCTTCTCTCGTTCTGTCCGCTCCTCCTCAAGCTTCTGTTCGAGTAAGTTCCGCATATCTGCTGACGAAGCCACAGCTCCTCGAAGTGATTCAAAAGTTTCGCTGTGATCTCGGCTAGTGCTTTCGAATTCTGTACACTTTCTCTCAAACTCGCTCTTCTCGGCGCGAACCAGTTGGACAGCAGCAACGGCTTCTGCAAGAATGATTCCTTCTTCACGGGCTTTGGTTTGGAATTCGTGAAGCTCCGCCTTGAGTCGCTCAACTTCTGAAGTATTTTGCTGCTTGTAGGACTCCAACTGAGCCATCCGGCTTTGGTGGGCGTTGGCATTATCCTCAGCAAGTTGCCTGACCCGTCTTTCCGACTCGAGTTCTGCGGTCGATGCATCGAGCTTGTTCTTCAACTCTCTCTGCTCGGCCAAAGCAGATGCGAGTTTTCTGCTGATATCTGTCGACCGGTCGCTCGACATGGTCCCTAAATCCCGACCTTCGCTGTCTGGTTGGGGTGTGCTTGCTTGGCTTCCACCTTGCGCTGCAAACTTTGCTTTTGCATATACTGCTTCCCTTACAGCTGCATCTCTCTGCTTTTCGACCTCTGCAATCTTCTTAGCAGCTAGAATGGCTTGCTTGTCGATTGAGCTCTGGACATTGGCAAGTTCGGTCTTCATGGCAATCAGTGCCTCTATCAATGGCTTGTCATCATCATCGAAAGATTCTGCAGCCCTCTGATCAAGCACGGGATTGGTTGATGGATTTGGAGTATAGCCAGATTTTCTAGCGAGCTCAAGTTCTGACGCATACCAGGCATTTCGGTTCTTTGCTGCATCCAACTCTTGAAGGAGGGCAACAGTTTGAGAGTTACGAGCAGAACCCTTCCGACTGAGAGCATTGCTACCCTGTCGACTTGGAGGAGGCGGTGATCGGTCACGATTCGCGACGTTTCGGAGAGAAGACTCTGTACTATCGATAGAGCCATGTCCGCGACCCTGTCTTGACCTCGTGGACCCTCCGTTTAAGCTCACTGGTGGTCCATTTTCCGTCTGCCTTGGAGGGGCATTTTGAGGCTGAGTTGGTGTTCTCCTTCCATTCACAATAGGCGTGGTCTCATTAGGTTGTGAAATTTCCTTGGAGGCAGGTGACATTCCTCGCGTTTGAACTGGTGATCCAGAAGTCTCACTTGCTGCACCGCCGCGAAGCGCAGACACAGTTGTATCAACTGGAGGTCCAAAACCTTTGTCCGCTTTTCCTTGAGGCTTCCCACGGCCGTTTCCGGGGGGGATTGTCCCATTGGCACCGTTGATTCGGGGATTGGGGGCTTGTTGCTGAGGAGGTGGTCCGGGAGGTGGTGCCTGGGCCATCGAGGCTCGAGGTAGCTTAGATCCTGCCGATTGAGCTCCAGGACCTTGAGGCTGAACAGAACCAGGTGGTATACCGTTTCCATCATTGCCATTGACTCCTGGTTGACCTCTCCCCATCTGACCGCCTCCCATTACGCCTTCCTTTCCAGGAGGTCCATTAAGCCTCTTTTGATCTGGAGGACCGACTGAACCATCTCGAGAAGTTAAACCACGACTTGCACTCATCCCAGTCTTTTCTCCTCCACTTGGCCGTCTCTGTCCCGGTATTCTGTCACCAGAAGGTGGGGCTTGAGGCGAATTATCTGCTGGATATCGAATCTTGCTTGTATCAAGTTGGTACACAATCGAAAGATCTGAAGCTTCCCTTGTCGCAGTGCTTGGCTCTCCCGCGAGCACAATGATTTGCTTGTTGTAGGCGGTCATGCTGTGCCCAGATCGCGGAGAGGGTGATGGGCCCATGTTTTGAAAAGTGTACCATCGCTTCGAAGAAATCCTGAACGCTGCCAAATCCCCCAAATCTGCACCCTCCTCTGTCCTTCCTCCAAAAATATACATTACGTCGTCAACAATAGCAGCTGCATGCCCTTCTCGCGGGGCGGGTATGTATCCAATACAGTCCAGAGAAACCCAAGTGTTAGGTATCGGATCGTAGCACCAAACATCGTTAAACCATTGGAATCCATTGGTACCTCCAAATCTGCAAAAGTTAGTGCTGCACGGTACTTACGCTGTCTTTCACTCACAGGTATAGCTTTTCATTGTATGTTACCACTGAGTGGTTCGTTCTGGCTGGCGGTATTTGACCTGCAGGTGGACCCCCTTCATCTGTGTTTCGAATGAGCATTTCCCATCTATTCGTAGGGACCTGAAGTTGATTCAGGTCAAATGCGACCAGATCGTTCATGAAATATCCTTCCACTTGTCCTCCAAACACGAAGATTTTCGATCCAAGAATATTCAATGAATGGCCATATCTTCCTGCGGGTCTCGGTCCTGCTGGTACTGCTCTTGACCATTGCCGCGTCGCTGAAGAGATAGGGATTAGCACGGCGCAGCTTTTGCAGAAAATGAAACCTACAGGTATTCAAAAGATAGAGCGTCTCATCCAAAACATCTGAGTCTTCCATCTTGGTATCACCACCGTATACAATGAAAGCGTTTCCAACAAGTAAACTCGCATGTCCAACTCTGGGTCCCGGTCCTTCCGCGGTCGTAGCAAGTGGGTAGCATGCCATATTTCCTCCCGCTTCCACCATCCATAGATCGCCCTTTACCGTCGAACTGTTAATTAGTCCACCCATAAGGTAGATGTCACCTTCTTTCGAGGAGACAGAGTTGACGGCCGCGCCATAACGAGGAAAGGGGGAAGGATGCGTTGTAGTGTATGTCAATCGCTTTTGTGACCACGGGTATAGGGAAGCATTGGGATTCGAGGTCATGTTCGTGTTGTTCATGGCCACTGGGGGAGACGTCATGTTGCGCAACTGGCAGTAAAATCAGCATATCGCTCACAAACGAGTATGCGCAAATGCGCACATCGTAGGGATAGCTATACTCACTGGAAGATCCGAGGCAGGCTCAGAGACAGGCGGCCTACGACCATTGACCTGTTCTGGACTTGGAGGTGTCGCACCCCCTTGCAACGAGTTCATAGAATTGTTGACGCTGCTCGAAGGAGTTGTCGATTGCTGAACGGCGCCTCCCTTTTCATTTGGACGTCCGCCGCTGCTCTGGAGAGATGATTGGGAACCTGCGACAGCATTTGGACCATCCTTTGCGGCCTGGGCCTTGTCTGCATTCTTCTTGCTCTTAAATAGGAATGCCATCTTGCCATGCGAGGCGGGCGGCCTCTATTCCTCTTCCAATCTACCAGATATCTTTATCTTTCTCCCAGACTTCTCTTGGGGAAGTGAAAGACGTCGAGGTTGGCGATGGTGTTGCGGTGTTGACGGCAGGGCGTTTTGGCGAAGGGGTAGTGGAAAAGGAGGTCGTCGTCGTTTGGAGCGGATTTCAAGGGTGTGGCTCTGGGATGGCTGGTGATCCGCGGTTGGATCGCAAGGGAAGCGTCAGTGTTAGTGAAGTAGGGGGTGGCGATGGGCGCTGGCAGAAGTTCCGAGGATTCGAGGAAGCTTGCGATAGCAGAACAATCTCCTATGGGGGATGGTGGTTGTTGTTCAATAATTGAAGCAGGTTGTGGACTCAGGGTAGTGGTGTCGCCCCAAATTATTATTTGACGATGGGGGTGCTTGGACACAGAAACTTGAGGGAGTGAGGGTGAGATGCGAGGTGCAGGTACAGCACAGCGCAGCACAGTTACGGGTGATCGAGAACAGAACCACAATATGACAACGACGGGGCATGAATTAAGATTTGATAAAACCCAGGATATAGGAGGAGCCGTGCCTGTTGAGGAAGCTTTACAATACTTAGCGCACAATAATGAAGAACAACGAGATCATCATCTTCTTCCAATATTCGTGGTGATGTGATGAGCCGCCCTTCCTTCCTTCGACCCTTTCTTTTTCTTTTTCTTCTTTCATCCTTCACCATTGTCCTCAATGCCGAACCCCTGATCCTCTCTCGCACTCCACTCCAAGCTTCCCCGTCTCAGCATTCAAGGGGGCGCTTGTCTAGAAAGGGGTGAGCTCATGTTTCAAACGCATGCAATGGGATTCTTTATTTATAAAAATAAATCAACATAAGCTGCCATGTTTCGCGGTGTTTGTGCACCACTACGGAGTCCTCTTCCTACTCTGGCTCTCTGCCACATGGCAGCTTGGAAAGTCAGTTCCTGCTCCGAGGGCCATAGTCGAGATTAGATGAACTCTATCTCTCCTCCTCAAATGGCCGTTGAGCTGGCTTGTGGGGATTCCGGGCGATTCATGCTTTGCCCCTGCAGAGTACAGCAGTGCTTAACGGAGTCGCCTGATCTGTGTTCTGGGATCTGCGAGAGTCCCGAGCCGAAAGTGATACTCTCCGGACACATCAAGTTGTTGGACATTATTTGGGTTGCGCGAAGAAACGGATGAGGGCACGAAGTAAGACACCTCAACACCAGCCAGTATTCTTGCCAGAATATCATGGACAAAAGTTGCTGCTCTGGTGGGGGGGTGTAAGCGATGTGATGTGATGTGATGTGGCGTGGTGTCTTGTCTGTCTAGTACCTGATCCAACCAAAGGCAGTCGCAGCAGCATATAAGCATATATATTGCTTTGCAGTTGAGATCCCAAAATACCGTTCCAACTGCATGGGTTGGATGCAGTAGTCACATCCAGACTCGCCTCTCGTTGGCTCTCAACTTCATCGGCGGCTGCAGAACAGGTCTCTCCTCCACCATTTATCCAGTTATCGATAGCCTTCCCTGTGGCCATCACACCCGCAGGTAAATGCAAAGGGCTGAAGTATCAGGAACAAACATGTCAATAGATATCTTTCATCCAATGCCTCAGGTCACCGGGCACAGTACTCGTATCCACACATCGGAATCCTGTCAGCTCCGATACTTCGTGAGGCAAAACCAGCAAACGGTGAAAGACTGGTGGTTACCGTTCGTTTGTCGCCCCTGATTCACTCGAACACACGACTTCTCTGACCCTGAACTTTGTACGGTTGTACTGTACTGTACCATGGCATGAGGAAGCTGAGAGACTGCTCAACGGGCGCATTAAGCGAGGTTCGTCATCGATGGCAAAGGAGCACCAGGAGGTAGCTAGGTACCAGGCAAGTACCTAGGTACGGAGTAGGCTGGTAGTTGATGAGAATGGAAATAATGGAAATGGAAATATTCCAGCTTTGGAGTACTGAAGTAGTGATAGCTGGTTCTGATATAAGAGTCATGCCCTCAGTTCATATTGTAGGAAGTACAGTACTGCACTTGCGAGGGTCCAGGTGCATTTCCAGCGTCTCTCCTTCCATGCGTGACGCTTCTGGAGTGGCCGTTGTACAGTGAGTGCTGTATGATGGATGCTGTGTTGCTTTAAAGTTCCAACTGTTTTGTGACCAGATTCAAAGAGTCGTTGGCGAAGTCTTCCTTGCATAAGGTACAGTAGCTTGTGCAAAAGGTATTTTGCACAGACAGGACATACTTCTGCCTGCATGGAACGCGGTGAGAATGAGAGCCTCAGGATGGGTATCATCGTACATATTGACATTTCTAGTTTGTTTATCATGTTGTTAACACTAATAAAGGTTTAGAAGCGCAAGTCAAAGAAGAAGAAACGTAGGATGAGGATGAGCAGAGTTCTACTACTGTAAAGTGTAAACCATGGAAATCGCGAATCCTCCTTCACCTCTCATCAGCAGCCAATTGCCAATGGCCAAGCCGTCCCGGAGTGGATTAACAATCATCCGAAGTATCGGTGATGAATCTGGATTACCGACAGCTCGTGACCTCAGAAGCGTTGAAGTATCCGAAGAACTTTGAATCCTAAGCCGAACAACTGGGAGCCTTTATACAAGGCAGAAGTGTGCGCTCTTTTAATACAATCTCTTTGTCTTTGTGTCCTGCTTGTTTCCCTACGTCTGCGAAGCATTCTCTTCTCTCGTAAGTTCTATATATTGTATGATATCAAGAGTCGCGGTCAATGGCCTCAAACTCACCTTTCTCAAGGCGAAGCTTAAGCAAGCTCCATACTGAACGAATTCCAGCTAATCTGCCACGTAGAAACCAATCTTTGTGCCTTAAGATTCACAATTCTACTCCCTCCCAAACCTTCCCCCGTAACCCTACTACCATCGCGCCACCCGACCCGATGCTGATGAGCGAGGTAAATAAGCTCTGAGAAGTAGGCTTCTCCCACAATTCGATTATGACGGCGCTGGCAGTTCAACAATCCGGGGCGCATCATCAACAATACAATCCCCGACAATCCCCTCACTCTCCAAACATGTCTGCCGCGCAACAATCGCGCCCGCCGAGCTACAACACCTCGGCGGCTGCGCACCTACAGAGACAAGACGCCCCCATGCAGAACGGAACAGTGTCTCTAATGAATCCCCGGCCAGCAGTCAGTAATGATCCAGTCCTGCCTGTGAATGGACATGGACGTCCAGCTGCGATCACTACCTCCTCAAACGAATCCGCGGCGCAAAGATCGACCTCGGCAAGAGGGGGTCGTCTTCTGGTCGACCAAACTCAGCACCATATGAATTCGACGGGCCTGCAGATTCATCACAGGATGAGAGCAGCAGGCAGAGGCGACCAGTGAAAAGACGACCAAATCCCCTTCTGCAGAGGTCAAAGAGCGATTATGGACCGCGAGGCGACGATTCGCAAACAGAAGATGAGTTTCCAGAATGGGGAGCCCGACATGGTTTTGATTTGCATTATGAGAGTGCTGACCTTGTCTCGCAACTGGCAAATGTAAGTCTTCTTTCAATTATCGGTGGCAGTCTGGTCTTTCTTTTGGCCGAGCAACAGGTTCCTTCAGTATTCAACCTCCCACGAGCGTGCCTTCCCAGGGTTTCTGGTGGCACAAGAGCCTTCCACGAGTTGCCCTCCTTCTAAGAACACCATCATCCATTTCAATTTTCCACATGGCGACCCAAGGCAAAAGAAGTTCCATTGGGGACGGGGCTTGGTCTCCATGCCCAACAGAGGATGGCGAAGCACCCGAAGGGAAGCTAAATGTCGATGGATATGTCGTCCCCATCGATATCGCAACAGATTCCATGAGGAGCATTCTACATAGTGCCGCAGAAATATTCAGTGCGAAGCGACAACGTGCCTCTCTTACTCGAGACCTTTCTAGCTATCCAGATCCGTTCTATACAGGCAGCGATAAAGTCATTTTAGAGAAGCAACAGACAGCTAACCATCAACAGAATTGGTATATGTACTTCACAGACAAACGTCATGAAACAACTGGCAATCCAAAATCCATCGGATTCGAATTACAAGACTGGCGGATGAAGGATCGACTGAAGACCGTGTCGGCGGCTTTAGCAATATGTCTGAACATTGGGGTGGAGCCTCCGGATCAATTGAAGACGATACCAGGTGCCAAGATGGAAGCATGGCAGGATCCCACATCCCCACCAGTCGCGAAAGCACTGGAGATCATTGGCAAGTCTTTGCAGGCACAATATGAGACTCTCGCGATTCGAACAAGATACAAGCAATACCTCGATCCCTCTGTGGAGGAGACCAAAAAATTCTGCATATCGCTCAGGCGGAACGCGAAGGAAGAGAGGGTACTTTTCCACTACAATGGTCATGGTGTTCCAAAACCTACCCCGTCGGGAGAGATATGGGTCTTCAATAAGAACTACACCCAATACATCCCAATTTCGCTTTACGACCTGCAAGCATGGCTTCAAGCACCAACTTTTTTTGTGTGGGATTGCTCTGATGCTGGAAACATTCTCAGCAATTTCCACCGGTTTGTGGATAAGCATGAAACAGAGGAACAGGAGGCTTTGGAGAAGAACCCAGAGTATCAAGTTGTGAACTTCAAGCCGTACATTCACCTGGCTGCCTGTGGTGTAAAGGAAAATCTACCAACAAACCCACTTCTGCCAGCAGATGTTTTTACATCCTGTCTCACCACACCTATCGAGATGGCTCTTTGGTTCTTCGTCTTACAAAATCCTCTTCCATCGCACATTACCCCAGAAAGAGCCAAGAAGCTTCCAGGTAGACTTCAAGAGCGCAGAACGCCGTTAGGAGAGCTCAACTGGATCTTCACTGCCATTACGGATACCATCGCTTGGACAACACTTCCCCGTCCTCTCTTCAGAAAATTCTTTCGCCAAGACCTCATGGTTGCTGCTCTCTTCCGCAACTTCCTTCTCTCACAAAGAGTTATGGCGGCTTACGGATGCCATCCACAGTCCTATCCTGAGCTTCCAGACACACATCAACATCCTCTCTGGGAAAGTTGGGACCTGGCAGTCGAAATGGCGCTTGCCCAATTACCGATGCTGGAAGAAAAGGAGGCAGGTACCAGACCCGATTATGAATTCCAAAATTCAAGTTTCTTCACCGAGCAACTCACTGCATTTGAGGTGTACTTAGCTCAAGGGGCTGTTACCCACAAGGCTCCAGATCAACTACCAGTTGTGCTACAAGTCTTGCTCAGTCAACAACATCGTGTTCGAGCACTCATTTTGCTGGGCAAGTTCTTGGATATGGGCCCTTGGGCTGTGAATCTAGCTTTGAGCATCGGTATCTTCCCATATGTTCTCAAGCTTCTGCAATCCGCGGCGTCTGAGCTCAAGCCTGTAATGGTCTTCATCTGGACTCGGGTTCTTGCTGTTGATATATCCTGTCAACAAGATCTGATCAAAGATAGTGGTTTCAATTACTTCACCTCGATTTTGCAACCTAGCGAAGGTCTACCTGTGGTCGACAGCCTCGAACACAAAGCTATGTGTGCTTTCATCCTTGCTCAACTTTGCAACGGCTACAAACCAGGGCAAATGGTCTGCAATCAAACAGATATCATGCTGTATTGTTTAGTGCACATTCAGAACCAAGAAAACCCTCTGTTGCGACAATGGGCGTGTTTGTGTATCAGTCAATTATGGAGCGATATGCCAGAAGCTAAATGGCGAGGTATTAGAGAGAATGCTCTTGGAAAACTCTCGGTACTAGTTCGCGATGTCTGTTGCGAAGTTAGAGCTGCCTTCTTGTACTCTATGACTACCTTCTTGGGCATTCCAGAGCTCACTGACGAGGTTGCTCGACATGAAGAGAACATCTCATGGACTGTGATTGAAATGGCAAACGATGGAAATGCCATGGTTCGTAAGGAGCTCCTGGTGTACTTCTCGAAGTTCGTCAAACGCTATGAAACAAAGTTCTGGGTTGCAGCATATGAGCAACTATGCGAGGAGAGAGATTATCGCAGGTCTCCACCTCCAAATGATGGAAGAGACCACAAAATGGGTTTGCATTACGCTACCAGCGACAACCGAAATCCCGACGGGACTGTGAAGGCATCAGCTCATGGAGTAGCGCATAACTCTGTTTACGCGGCTGTCTGGAAGCATGTTCTCATCATGGCTGTCGATCCTCACCCTGAGGTTCAAAGAAATGCAACCATTGTCGTCGATTATGTTCATGGCTCCATGCTACATTCTCCCATTGGGCCTGCCACCTTGACCCTAATGGATGAGATTAATCGTCGACTTGCTAAAGCCACCGCCGCCGCACATTCAGATCTTCGGCCCAGCACCCCTGTTCGTCAAAATTCAACGTCATCAACCACAGCCTCTCAGCCCGGACTTCTAAAACGCACAGCTAGCTATTTGTTCACCACCCTACCATTCGGAAACAGTGCTGATTCATCACCTGCGGACACTCTTGGTAAAAATACACCAAGATCGCCAGCACAACGAAGTCCACTCCCTCCACGGAGTAGGCTTCCAACAGATTTCAATCCTCCACCAGAACAGAATGATACCGTCACCCCAGGCACGTACCACGCTGCCAAAGAGCCAAATTCAGGCAACTTCGAGTCTCGTGACATGTCCGTTGTGCCTAAAATCCCCCTGGAGAGCACCTTCCTCGAGTGGTCCATAGAATATTTCCGAGAACCACAGATGAAGCCAAGCGAGGCCGAAGAACCAGGATCAACAGATTATAATGAGCGTCTTTGGCGTAGGTCTAGAAATGAGGCTATCCTGAGAGAAACCCAGCCACAAAAGGAGACTGCACGTGCAGGAAGCTGGAAAACCACTGCTGGCAACTGGAACAACCAAAGCCAGCCCTCCAAGATGACATTTCATCAATTTGAGGATCATCTTGCTGTCTCAGACGACAAAGACACGATTTGTATTTGGGACTGGAAGAAAACAGAGCAATTGAGCCGATTTTCCAATGGAAATCCCGAGGGTTCCAAAATCAGCGATCTCCAATTTATTAACGAAGATGACCAAGCCTTTCTGCTCACTGGTTCATCCGATGGGGTGATTCGCATCTATCGCAACTATGATTCTGACAAAAAGATCGAGGTTGCCTCTGCATGGCGCGCATTGACACATCTTGTGCCGAGCAACGTTAACTCTGGAATGGTCTTTGATTGGCAACAAGTATCTGGCAAGTTACTTGTCGCTGGAGATGTGAAGGTCATTCGCGTTTGGGCTGCGGCGGCTGAACGATGCCTTGTTGATATTAATGCACGATCCGGATCATGTGTTACCTCTATCACATCAGACCAGATGACTGGCAACGTCTTCGTTGCTGGTTTTGGGGATGGCGCTATCAGAGTGTTTGACGCTCGAAACCGACCACAAGAAGCAATGGTGAGAAAATGGAAAGATGAAAATGATAGAGTCTGGATCAAGAATGTGCATATGCAACGTGGGGGACAGAGGGAGCTTGTCTCTGCAAGTCGCAATGGTAAGGTCAAGCTTTGGGATATTCGCATGGAGAAACCTTTGCATGTTATCCGTACCACCAACGACACTCTACGGACCGCCAGTGTGCATGAACATCTTCCAGTTCTTGCAGTGTAAGTCACATTACCCATCCTTGCGTGTCTGACATCTTACTAATTTCCTTAGTGGAACCGGCAATCGTGCCGTCAAAGTCTTCAACTTTGAAGGAAAGGAGCTCTCTCGAGTTGAGCCACCTGTTTCCTTTCTCCATCGGCAAACTCCAATTGCTGCCACCGCATTCCATCCTCATCGCATGATGCTTGCCTGTGCCACCAGAGGAGACAATTACGTTCATCTCTACACCTGCGTGGATAAATAGCCAGGTCTTGGCCTTTCCGCGTAAATTGGAGCGGGCCATTGGTGTGTACAATATTCGACAGGGAGATCATAGGGGCGCATATCAATCAAAAATGGCGCAAATCAAACTAAGGAGCAGAACTAACGGTGTGTCGTCTGGATGAGACTTTTGCTGTGTTGTCGTCAAGGCGTATTATTGGCTGGTGGAAACGATACGGGGTTATATTTGAGACAATGGGTGGATTATACCAAAACCAAATTTTCGAGAGCTGCTTTTTTCTTCTTCTTTAAACTCGGCTTACATGTGGTTTTATTATGCATTGCGAGGAGGGTGGGGGATTTGATTTGGGGCGTTTTTTTTCTTCTCTTAAATTCGTGCAATACAGATAAGCAAAGGTCTCATCAATCAGAGCTTACTAGAAAGATGAGAGAGGATTGTTTGACACGGGGTTGGTGGTGGAATGGGTACTCTCTTTTCGTAGGTATCCTCTTGTATGGGTGGGTGGCTCCTCTCGGTGTTAATGATAATGGAATCTCTGTGATTATTTTCTACCTAGAGAGGGTCCCTCTTTTCATATGTCGCTACATACCTGAGTACCTACAGTAAGCACAGATTATTGTCCAAAACCAAGAGAGATAGAGAGCTGGTGCCAAGATTCCAACTCCTGCCCCCTCCCAAGGTATGGGGCTTTACAGCTAATATCGTCATGGGGCATGAGAATATCTTGGTGCCAGTTAATAGAGCTGCAATCTATGAGATTTCTCCAATTATCCAAGCCATGAGGCTTTTTGGCATTACTTTCACGCAGGCATTACTGTGCGATGCTGTACAGGTAGATCATCTCTTGAGATCTTACTTAATTGTTGCTGCTTCCATTCTTCTTGCTCTTGCACTTTTGTCAGTGTTCGAATTATTCAGTTCTTGAACTTCGAGCCAACATTCATTCGATTTTAGGGGAAGTTTAACTAACAGAAATCATCAAAGATGGCCAATCAAGGTAAGATCTTGAGACGTGCAAACCTCAAACTTCGAATTAATTATTTCTTCATTGACAGGGCCTCCAGTTTCCTTAGATATTATCAGTCCTACCACTCCGTGCGTTTTATCCAATAATATGGCAGGTGAGGAAAAGCTAATACAGGAGTTTTGGGGCTCTGTGTATGCGGCGTCCAGGGAATGTCCATTCTGTAAGCTAGTCCTTGATATTTGGAAATATGAGATGAACGAGGATTGGCGGCAAGGCTTCGAGATGGTCCATTATCAGGGTCTATTTGTCGACCTTCGATGGGTGAGCGAAGGTCCAGTCGAGATTGAGTTCATGAATCCAAAGACTGATCAGCCGCCGCCCCGAGCTGAAATGAGATCAAGGACTTTTGCGATTTACAATCCTTCTGGTATGGTTCTATGCTTCCAAAGACACTGTATTCTGCTAATTCAATGTTCTAGACGAAGTAATTGGCGAATGGACCTCTCTGGGTGTGTCCAAAAAGTAAGTCTCACTCACAAGAGATTCTACCATCATGGATTCGATTCGTCCGAAAAGCCATCCATGACTGTGTTGGTCATCAGAAATTCTCAGACAATGACACCAAAAACGATACAGGCTATGAGGGGTACGAATGCGCAATTACAGACGACTGCTCTAGCAACGAGCACTGCGGAGGTCACAAAGAGTGCTGCGATATCTCTCCCTCAAATACTACTGGCATCCTGCCAACTCGATTGGTTCGGATACTCGAAGATAATCTGATCCTTATCGAGACCAAAAACCACCCTGACATCACACGATACGTGACTTTAAGTCATAGTTGGAGGGTGCCCAAGGGGTCGTCAAAAGAGTCGTCTGAAGAACAGCCAAAAGTGATTAGTCTCACAACAACCACCGAAAATCACGCCGAGCTCAAGGAAAGGATTGAGTGGAATGAATTGCAGCCAACTTTTCAAAATGGTATTACCGTCTGTCGTCTCTTGGGTTTTAAGCACATTTGAATAGACTCACTCTGTATCATACAAAGTGGCACGGATTTTGATTCGGCACTTGAATATAGCAAGATGTGCGACCACTACGGAAACTCGTACTTAACAATATATGGTGTATGTTCTGCCGCTGGCGAGGTGCCTTTTCTGGATGGGTCCAGCGCGAAAGATGTTTATGGATTTGAACCAGAAGACATACCATTCAACAATCAAAGTGCAGTTCGGGTACGGCGTCTCGAAGAGGTGAATCTCAATGGTTTCCACCTACCCGACCGCGTCGGAATTCCCATAGACTCAGGATTAACTTTCCTTTTCGCTGGTTCCGTTTGAGTCTCCGGACGTGAGCAACTGCTAATTTAGCCTGAGCTAAGGGTGAGCATACCTGAGCCTAGCCTGAGCAGAGCCTGAATTAGCCTGCGCGCCATGAAGTAGAACCCATTTTGGCCTCTTGTATGCCCCGACTATAGTTTCCTTGCCGGACTCTGCCCGGGAATCACTCTCTGTTCCCTTACAAGGGTTCTTGCTACAACAGATTTTTGGGCCCCTTCTACGAAAATACATGTGACTGAGGATTCAGCCTCATAATTTATGGAACAACATCATTCACCGTCACCGTACTTTAAACATATGATGCCTATCTGCTGGCAATTGTCTAACTTGCTTATTGTAACCCGCACTTGCACACTGCTCCGCTATGAATGTTTTCGTATAGCTGTCAGCTAGGTACTGGTAGATCTATGCAAGATAAGATCGCATCAGCTGCGTATGATTAAGCAGAGGAGGAGAGTCACTAGACCTTGGATTTCTAGTAGGCATCAATCAGCTAATCCTGCACTATCCTTTGCATGAATCTCCTTACGCCTGTGGACCTTGACATGAATCTAGGAGAGTCATGCAAATCCTGCCAAGGCAGTATTGGAAGATACGTCAGCTCTATGCTTTGCAGATCGTGCTGATGAGCTAATGTGTGCATGAAGATGTGAGGTGGAGTTTGCTGCCTACTTTACGCTTCTTATCTCTCGCTCCATCGCGTGACCCAGGTGTTGTTTAGGGGATCTACAGCTAAGAGCCAAGTATAACATTTTACCGATTGGCCGACGCTTTGGAGTACTTCAAACGAGCCCGTGTTGCAGAGATCCAATTGCTTTGGGCAATCAAGACGGTTTTCCATTCCGGGGGTGCCGAGTTGATGCTAAACTCAAGAAAAGGCGGCTCCATGTAGACATCGGTCAAATTGTCGCGGGGTTGGCAGTTGGAAACGATTTTTGGGTAAGTTTCTCGTGCTTGATTTAGGAGTTCCAGATTCAATACTGAATCGCGGAACTGGACGACTTTCGGCAGCTGACCAACGTCGCGGTGCTACGATATAGCTGCTCCTAGCCTGTACAAGCGTAGAAGAGACAGGACTCCCAATAATGCTTGCAGCAGCACGATTACAGTTGTCCTTCATAATACATTCATGCCGGCGGACAAAATTGGTAATGTGATATGTAGATAATTCAATACTCTCTGCATTAACTTCATATCGAGAGATATCCATTGGGCAAAAGTTGTAAGTGCCTGAGGTTGTGGCCTAGCCAGGAAGAGGATTTGATGGTGAGAGGAGTTGATATAAGCTCTGGCGGATAGAAGGCTTATAGTTAATCCGCTCCGTATCACGTGAATTGAAGGGTATGTTAAGATGTTACGTGGCTCTGATATTCATTGGAAGGATTTCATCCCTCCTCACCGAATTGTCCCCGTTTGTTCCACCTCGCCTCCCCCTCCCCCAGCTCTCCCTGGCCTCGGACCTCTCTTAATCGGATCGATGGAAAGAAAACACGAATGAGTTTATCGGCTTCTTCACTCGTATTGGCGTTTTGGGAAAGCGAGCGAGTCACCCCCTTTGTGGAACGTCCTAGTCGAATACCACTGTCGAATTTGAATTTACATGGATCATGACAAAATATTGGATATCGGACCACTATTCCTACCACGGCCATAAGAACATATAATTGTTATTGATAGTCCAAAAGTACCCGCAGGCATCCCCTTGAGATGTGAGCGGGCCAAAGAGAAGGTAAGGTGATGAATTTGGAGGAGCATTGTTGTATATACTATTATAGCTCCATAGCCTCGTAAGTCTATCACATTCATCATCACCATCCTCACATTCGTTCGCTCTGAATCGATCTAGCTCCTTGAGTGAAATTGACAATGGCGTCCGTGGTGAGAAACATGACATGACGTTAACCCAGATACTAGAAATTGACATGGACAATCTCGACTTGCAGCTGCTCCTGTCCTCCTCCTCATACGTGACGTAAGAAGATGCTGGGTATGGTGGGTACTGTATCTCTGGATGGCGCAGCGCCGTCTCTTGAAGACTCGTCCACCACATCGTCTCTCGAGAATCCTCCTCCTTGGCACGTACGGACCTGGTGACCATGACGTACATCTCCACGCCAAGCGCGACAGAGGAAGTTGATATCCCATCAATACATGGGTCGGGCAAGGAGGGCTTGAGAGGACAGTTGAGAGGGCGAGAGAATCAGACGAGCGGAATGGAAATCAGAGGAGGCCGAGCAGGATGCGAATATTCGTGGTGCAGACGGCGTTTCTCCCTCTTCTGCTCTCTCTTCGAGTCTAACATCCTCGGTGTTTACAAGCCTGCCCGCTCTTGCACAAGTATACTCGTCCGGTTGACGTCAGTGAGGATGGCCGAGTGGATGGCAATGTTACTTTGGACGACTTGGAGGAATCGCTGGGCTTGAATCCTTTGGCTCATCCTAGGGAATATGTCACAGAATACAGACGTGCCCAGGCATGTGAAGCGAAGTTGCTTAGTCAAACCACAGTTACCCTATTAAGAAATTTACTTTATATGACACTTCAAAAAGTCATGCATAGTATGACTTTTTAAGCGTTATAACTTTTAACAAGGAAAAATTAGGGTTTTAAAGCTAGTTATTTATGTCGCTATAATGGATCCGAGCTATTGAGGGCACGGCTTCTGAGCGGGAGATCGATCATGAAATTATCCATACAATAACCATGTTCAACAAGCACCCAAGCCGGGAATTCACCCTCTAAGCCGCCGGGCGCTGCGCCGCTGGGATCGATGTTCCTGGCGCCCGCCCCGTGCCGCAGAATGGCGTGGGATCCACTCCCATTTTCCACAATCGTACGATTGTTAATAAACTGTAGGATTCTGTTGCAGTCTGGCGAAGTGCTTGACGCCTATAGTGAGAACGGTGGAGGTCAGGTTCAATTCGAAAGCTGGGGAGGATAAGATCTTTAGGATATATTTTAGTATGAAGAGTGATCCAGGAGGGGAAGATGACGAGGACAAGGATGACAAGAGTGAAGAAACTCTACTAATGCCATGGGGAAACGGGAAGTTCGTAGCCCTCAGTCACTGCTAGGGGCCCGGCGGTTTGTCAGATACAAAGGATAGCAGGTAAAACCAGGCAGAATGGAGTATGTACTGCATGAAATGTTGAATATCTACAGCACTATCTTGTTTTATAATATTGTCAACGAATGTGGTTCTCTAGCTACCCCCGGCGAATCTTCCCAACCTCACATGCCTATTCACGTCGTCCTATCGCTCACCCTGGCCCTAATCTCGCTGTAATCCCTAACATCCCCCTTAACCCTAAGTCTCTCGCGATTTTCACCCTCTTAATAATCGCCTTGAGATTGCAACCTGAATTTAGCAGCACATTGTTGCGCAGTACAAAAGGCTTAAAGAGAACTTTCAGTTAGCCCCCGCCACCGGATTCAGCACCTTGAAAAGGATATCATGAAGATAAGAACCAAGATACATAGAACTTTAACTTACCAGCCATAAACGGTCCCTGAGTGTTGCGACGAACAAGCAGGGCTAGCATAGCAGTCGATGCAGGAATCGTAGAGGCAGGATCCTGAGGCAAGCTGCGCTTCATAAATGGCCTTGCCCTCCTCTGGAGTAAGTGCAAGGGTAGTAGTTGCGTGGAGAGCCAAGACAGAGAAGCTGAGGATAGAAGAGATGGCGACCATGGTGAGAGGTGGTTATGGGTTCGTGGAGGATATAAAGTTTTTTTCTTTGAAGGAATAGTAAGATGTAAAGTTAGGTAACAGGGAGTGTGATGGTTAGCAGTAAGAGTGGCATCTTTGTGAGCAAGAGAGCCTCCTTTTATACTAGAAATTGATCAAGGGTGCTCAATGTCTTTACGTGACACTATGTGCTCTCGTCTGGGCCTCTGCCAGGATAATTAGCCTTTTACTTGTTTGCTATCAAACCCCTCAGCTTGGCTATGTCCTTTATCGTCACATTAAGACTTGGCAGCAGCTTCGAAGTCTTCGTAGTAGCAGCAGGATCTATATTGGCGGAGGCACGATTGGTGCTTAGGGAAGGTGCGTTCGGAGGACGCACCCCATCCCGCCCATCATCTTTATCCGTAGCATAGGTAGATAGATACAACGCATGATACATCCTCTATTTCTCGTTTTACGTTTACATTCACGTACGTTCCTTATAGGCCTTGCCCCATAACAACTGGCCTGGCTCCCCGCCCTCACCTCCTCGAAGGGCGTTCCCCCCTTCATTTCTTAGTTAGTCAATCAAGATTATCATTTTTGCCCCTCATACCTACCTATAGTATAATCCATGGAGGTCTTGGAAACCCATATAGCAAGCGCTATTCCCGATTGAGATTAATTATCTAAAGAAAAAGCCTCCCGGGAGGTTAAGCGAGATAATTATATATTATATTTAGTAACTCCATCAATTCCCTATCCCATGGAGTACCGTAAAGAATATCCATGGTTTTTCGAACTTGATAAACCACCCATGGGGTGGCGTGGGGCGGATATCCATGGTGTTTCATGGGTTTAGGGCGCAGCCTAATTACACCTTTATAGGCTGTTATGGGGCAGAGCCCAGAACGGAACACGTACGAGTGGAACGAAGTGATGAGATATCTCAAAAACCACACCACAGGGTAAAGTCCCAGTGGAGGGGTACGTACCCCCCGAAAACCACCCTATGGGGTTCCAGGCCGCAGCCTAGGTGTAATTGGATCAGTTGTTATTGTTAAAAGTCTTTGTAACAGCAGGGTCTATAAAGGTGTAATCGGATCAGTTGTTATTATCAGTTTAGATAAGCTTATTTCTACACGATATCTCAATTAAGGTCAAGTACAAAGAGCTGGGATAAGACGGGAAGTTAAAGCTTCGATTTCTGGTCAGAGGATGGGCTTAAAGGGGTAGTGGTAAGTTGTTATTGTTAGCTCATATAAGACAATTGCAATACGAATTACTTGGTTAAACTTTTGATAGAAATATGTTTAGATTACTTATACTTCTTCTGTCGTCCAATTATATATTCTATAGCGCCCGCTTATAGGGTCATATATGCAAGAAAGCACTTGAATACGATAAGAACATCGCAAGGACCTCTTATATATAAGTATCTAATAAGTCTGATGGGTTTATTGTGAGCAGGGCTGGACTAGGCGGTGGTCTCTCGTCATGCAAAGAGAACAGAGTTGAAGGAGTAAACAATGCAAGGCCAGCGGTTAATATAATAAGCTCCCGCTCAACGCACAGATTCTGGCCTCCTAAATGTGATCTAGTAACTTGCTATTTGATCTTTGGGCCCGTGGGATTAAGTACGGGCGAATCGAGACTGACAGGACATGAGAAGTTCTTCGGAACTAATGACGCCACCAGTTTTTGACGAAATTAAATTACTGCTTGCCCACCACCCAATTAATGAGATTGCTTGCACCGTCCAATCATTAAAGTGTATAGCCTTAACATATCAGGGCACCTAGTGCCAAGCAGGTTTACTCAGTGTGGCTCTGAATTCTTTGATAGCTTCGATGAACTGAGTTCGGGGATGCACGGGAATTTTGCGATCTTCCTTAGATTTGCGAACGCCGTTGGAACTATCCTTGTCGCTGACTCTATCGGCCTGAACAGGTAATAATCCCCACCACCGTATGTCCCGCTTATACCTGTTCCTGGTCTCCGTCCAGTTCGTCCAGCTAGCGTGGAGGGCCCCTCGTCTGATAGAGAGGTATACCGCCAGGAACAAGCAGCTGTTGCGCGGGCCAGCGCGTGACGAGCATGAACGGCACCCAGAGTCCAATGAGCAGAAAGACGAAATCAGGGAGCACCAAGATGAAGAGGATTGCCTAGGGGATGTTAGCATCATCGAGTTTCGATTGAGAGTTTCACATATGAGGAAAAACGTGTTGACCGAGGCGTCGGGTGTTTTGTGTGTTTGAAGGCGAAAGCTAATCGATCGACCTGCTCGCGATAATATACTTTGAGTCCCGAGAAGACTGCAACGTCCAAAGGCTGTAGCTTATGAGAAGTATGAGAAGGGAGGCGACATAAAAGGATATTGTTCTCGAAGCAAAACTAAGGGTAAGAAGTTCTTCCCAAGATGTGGTACTGTAGACACCTGTGACGCCAGCATCAGCAGAGGCTCTGCTTTCGCTGCAGAAAGTGATTCTCGACGAAGATGCATATACGCTCGATGATCTAAGCAAGCAGAAGCTAACAAGATACTTAAGGTTATTTGTCAAAGTTATACGAATAATCTTAGCTAATAATATCCTCAAGAAGAAAAGATTGACTTTCTGATCATAATGAATAATGAAGCCAAAACGTGACGCTCAACTTGGCTATTAGTCCTTGCGAAGAGGACGGGAAGATAATAAGCTATGAAGACCTCGTGGACGCACAAGCGAAGCGTGTTGTCAAAGAATCTGTCGAGCATGCTAAAGGCGAAGAAAGATGTGGTCGCAAGCGCAAGAGCAACATCGTAGCTGAGGGTTACGAGTCACATGATCCTTGGCCCTGAGGCTCGGCAGCTAAGGTTGCAAAGAGAAGCCAAGACTCACGTGACCTAAGCGAATCATCACAATGCAGTATACAACAACCGTTACATAGTGCTAGGATGCTCGAGTGCATACCTATTTAATAACAAAATAAGCATTAGAGGAAATCTTTGCTAGAGATTAGAAATTTAATTTTTATTCATCTCATCATGCTAAAGCACGAATGTAATTTATTTTTGTTCTTAGCTTAAAATCTTTTTCCACCTTTTTCCTATTGACGATTTTTGACTTGGTATCAGAGGCTTTGCCACGAGATCATGTGAAGAACTCCTTTAACTTATTGACTCTTTTTTTGACATTGATATCAATACAAAAATATTCAAGACTAATAGATAGGAGAAATTGATAAAATGAATTATAGAGAGATTTGCGAAGTCGACTAAACGATGAGATTAAGTAAGAGAGGTATTCCGATGAAGACAAGTACGGAGCAGGAAGGAATTTATAAGGAGAAGAGGAGGGATCTGAAGGGCATCCATATCGATCAACCTATGCTAGAGGCAAAGCAACTAGGTATGTTTTTTAGAAAATGTCCACTTTGAGTTCCTTAGGGACTTGTTTGGGCTCCTTGAGCATCTCGTCAAAACCTGACAAAACTAATATAAGCGAGAGCAAAGGTCAGATAAAGCGTGATTGGTTCAAAGCGGAGGTAAACTTGCTCAAGCTTCCTCAGGCGAGTTGCTCCGGGTGCTCAGGGGGTGCTCCGGGTGCTCAAGTGAGCTGCTCCAGGTGCTCAAGTGAGCTGCTCCAGGTGCTCAGGTTCCTCAGGCGAGTCGACTGAGCCGAGGGTGATTAGCGCCCGAGCAAAAGCAGCAAGCTTGCTAGTCCCACACGGGACACAAGAATGGGAAGATTGATTCATAATACCCAAGAATCCTTTCACCCCACGCTGCCTCTTCTTTCTCGGGGCTGGGTTCTCCAGGAGAATGCGCTGTCAACAAGGGTGATTCACTTCCTAAACCACGAAGTCCTTTACGAATGTAAATCCTCGCTTCAATCTCAGAGCCGACCGCTGCCCCGCGGAACCAAAGATGTCTTCAATAGAATCAAGACATGGGTGGATAAATCTGAAGAGCCATACACAAGATGGAACAGAGAAATTGGCAGCCGTTATTTTGTATTACGCCTCACTAGAATGAGTGATCGGTTCTGGGTGGTATGGCGGAGGCAAAATTCAGACAAATCCTGGCTGGGCAGAAAGCGGAAGACCCTGAACCAGTGTACTTAGCTGGTCTATAGGATGCTAATCTAGCTCGAGATCTTTGCTGGCGGGTGCAATCGGAAAGTGGCATCAAGACCAAGATCAGAGCCGACGATGCGACAGGCCCAGTCATCCCTGACCTTTATGTGGCACCTTCTTGGTCGTGGGCGTCTCTGACAGGGGAAAAAATTGCATTCATGGCCTATGAGCAAACAGCCGACGAGGAGAAGAAGAACTTCTAATCCTTGATCACTCTTAGAGGCATATCCGTCTTTCCGGAACATACGGAAGCGAAATCTGGAAGCATAAAGGAGAATGGATATATAACATTGTCCGCTGGGCTGCTGAAAATGAATCTGGTCTGCGAGATGGAGACTTTCGAGGAGGAGGAAAGCAAAGAACAGCAACCCGACAAAGGAAGTTACAGTTTATAGTTCCTTCAAGGACTCGACGGAGTTACAGAAGAGCATTTCAAGGCTTTCATTGACGTGCGACCTAGCCGGGCGAAACAATCCAAACACACACGTCCAGTTTCGTGTATCGCGGTGGTGGAGGACATATCAAGGCAAGATTTGTTCGGTCTCATTCTTGAAGATATATCAGAAGAGACGCAAACTAGCTTCAAACGGATAGGGTTCTTCTGTACCAAAAATGATTGCTAAAGCGAATATGACCAAATAAGAGGAAGACAATCAAAATAGGGTCAGAGATGTCTTTGGCTCGAATGTCGTTGAAATTGAATGATACTAGATGGAAACGTACTATTAGATACGACCGCCTTGGTTCCGGCAATTGTGTTCTCGTAGCCTTTTGCCTCCACTCGTTTGCTCTGCTCGCTGATTATTTTGAATGCAGCTGGACAGCCTTCGTTCTCGCGGTTCTTGGTAGCGACTTAGTGGTGGTAGGTTCTTTTACATGAATAGCTTCTTATCGGAACATCTAGGCCTCCTTCTTGAATTAGCACAATAGAGGATAGGGTGATAATCTCCAGTCATTCAGCCTTGACAAGTCACTTGGTTCATCTCCAAGAACCGCACATGGTCAGACTTAGCTTCGTAGGTACACTACAGGTGGGAGTGCATACCTCTAAATAAGCTAATCTAAGAAAGAGAGGATCGAATATACTATCTACTAATTTAATTAGGTGTAGCTTTGCGTAGAATCTGGGAACTGAATGAATTGGGGTGCAAGTGTATTGGATTTGCCGCCGTTGCTCCTTTCAAAGAATAGGTCGTTTCTCAAACAACTTGGACAATAGGAAACCGAAGTGATAATCATATCCTCACTAGACTATTTCCATCGTTCGGACAGGATAACTAGTGAAGAAGTGTCTATCAGATCCTGGGTCATAGTCCTGTGAGTAATCTGACTCGAAAAACCCAATGCGGACAAAAGCTTCATTCGTGATCCCGTTTCCAGTTTCGCAAACTAGTAATCCAAAGTACACCTTTCTCTTAGCTCGTCCAGTAGTCCCCGTTGCCAACAGAACCATGCTCAAGTTTTTGAGGTTGATTTGATCTTCGCGTGGATTCCAGTCGAGATAAAACCTCCAGGGATGACCACCCTTCGAGGTCCATGTCCAGGGACACATAGACGGGATGAAATCCCCCACATACCGCTTCAGGATAAGATCAGAGATTGCAACCCTGCCTGTCACTTGGATGGTACCACTCTCTACTTCACCAAAAGGGTTTTTGCCTGTCACTTGGATGGTACCACTCTCTACTTCACCAAAAGGGTTTTTGCCTGTCACTTGTGTCCACACATTGATTTCACAAGCCTTCTTGACGTTAAAGGACGTCCCAAAGCCATCCGGTCGTGGGAACACAACGCGGCCTTTTCCAGTCCACGACCAAGAGGGACTTATCCCTGACGGTGAGTGAATGTATTGATCGCATAAAGCACCAAGACTCAACGGCTTAACATTCCGCGCGTCTTCGACCTGCCAGCACAGCTGATGAGGCAGCTCGCCGAGCCACAGCCCTGCCATGTATTCATCTGTGTGCAATCCGCGATTCTTCCGATACATGTCTGCTATTCCGGAAATTGCAGGTAAAGCATCGGTGACTCGAGAAAATCCATGACGAGAGGAGTATGACTCCACGATAGAACACCAACTACGTTCTTCAACGTCATCATATATCTTCTCACTAAATGTCCACCCACTCTGAGAAATTGTTGATTTCTGGCATTGAATAAACAAGTCACTAGGACCGAACATCAACTTGCGATGCGCCAAAAATGATTCCTGAAAAGTCCATCCCCTAGACGACCAGTGAGATTCGTCTACTTCGGAGTAAATGATCTTTTCAGGCTCGAACGGGTATAGCGGATTGTAACGACTAGATCTCAGAAAATGTATGGCAAGTTGGCCAGCAACGTTTTCATTTGCTCGCGAGACAAAAGGCAAGAAAAGTTTCGGCCTTGTTGTGTAGCGAAATTCACACTGGGAAGAGCTAGATGAAGGTGTGGCAATCGTGACGAAAGCTTCCTGATAAATTTTGCCCATTTGTGTCGATTGATGCTCCCAGTCATGCGTGTCATCTTGAATGATACACAAAGCGTCTATCCAAAGATAATCAAGGAGTAACAGTCTGGTGATCTCAATCGCGTCGCGAAGAACCGGCGATCTTTCCTCAGTGGTGATAGCAGCTTTTCTTCGGTCAATGTTATTGCGAGTAGTCAAGATTTGCTGAGTCTCTCCCCAGGAATAGCTGAGAGCAGCATACCGAATTTGCTGCGGAGATGGAAGGGATGTGTCGCATTTTTGACCGTCAGTCAAATTCTCGGTGGTGATAAGCCGCACTGGCTCATTTCTGACATCAAGAAGTCGGGTCGGGAGGAATCCCTCTGCCCCTTGCTCATGCGAATGCCGAGTGGCACAACTATCCAGATTGCGACGTGCCCAAGAGACAGAAGCCATACTGAATCGATCAGGGTTGGAGGTTTCTAGCGGAATCGCCAACCAATCCGAGACGGCGATTTCATCTGAAATTCAAACATGGTTAGAAAAAAATCAAAAGAATGGGGGAAATTTAGGAGGATTATGTATACTCTCACATGCTTCAACTAAAAAAGTGAAGTATAATGTTGCACGATGTTCGTCCCGCACCCCTTTCCCGCCAGGTAACTCTTCAACAATAGCAGTCAATGTTAAGATTCGAGTCGTTCTGCTGGCAACATTCGATTTTTCTACAAACTTCGGCAAAGTCCAGTGATACTCAAGGTAGATGCACACCACGCACTCATCTCTACCAGCAAGAAACGAAGCCAAATCATCATCCGCTCTATCTTGTGCCCGATTAAGGATTGTCTCGCGCAAGAACTCGCAAAAACCACAACCTTTAAGAGCTGATGTTTTGAATACAGGCAAATTCGGGAGAATATCTTCCACTTCCCAGTCGATACCAGAAACCCATGAAGTGCCCTGGTAAGTTGGCGTCTCATTATTTTCACCGGCAAGACTACGAAACTCGGGATTTGAGTCGTTGATGGAAAGTTCCTGGCATTTCTCACACAGTTTTGTTGTTGTCGGCATGCCTGTACTTGAGATGAAGCTTGCCCTGGTTCTTGGGAAGATAATGTGTGGGATGAGTTTGTGTCGTACCCGGAGAGGCACGGATTGGGGGGTGGGGAGAGAGGAAGAGAAGAAGAGGAGAGTGCGAATTGGAGAAGCAGAGATGATCCGAATGCGCACCAGGAGCAAGCAAGTTGCTGAGTGATATGTATTAGCTCTTCAACTTCCTCAGCTAGGTAAGATTACCATCTCTGAATGCCTGAAGCATCATGTGATCAGGCCAGGCCACGCTACTGTGTATGACGCCGCCAACAGTTTGCGCGGCTTCTAGCCAGGCTCATCAGGAAGCAGTCCAGAAATTGTTACAGGAGATAGTATTAAGGCTTTGACGTTTACTCGTAAAATATAATCTTTATTACTTATCAGAACGAATCTATGCTGTACAGTACCGTACCAGAGCGTATCGTAGGTTGTGCATATTACTTAAGATATTAGTCAGCACACAACTATGAATCTTTCTCAGCGCGTGGATTAATTGGCTTGAAAACAGCGCAGCTTGCCTAATTTATGCATGCAAAGTGCGTTCTTGCTAGTGATGTAAACGACTTGAAAAGCAAGGTGCCGGTTTAAACACTAGAATTCGGTATACCATAAGACTTCGGCGGTGGTTCGTTTGATGTTAGGTAAGCTGCAAGCAGCCTTTCGGACGAGGAGAGGGATCTTTCCCTTCGAAGCCTTCATTTCATCAAGCCCGACGAGGCTCTGATCGATCGGCCTCAAAGCGACCCTCTTTGGGACTAATACATCGCATCCATCCCGCGTCAGGCTTTCCCAAGCTCGCCAAGCAAACATGGTGAAAGTCTTCGATGCCTGAAATACGAGAGATATCGGCAAATGTTATGGTCCAAGTTTGATCGGCGCCAAGATAAAATGCTTACCCGACGGTTAATTACGCTTAAATTAACCTTAGAATCCAAAATTAAACAAAGGTCTCGACTTTGCCTGGCTAAGCGAGGGAGGGAGGTTTTGTTTTTTTCAGCTCAACAGCCACATTGTACTAATCAGGGGAAGTCCGCAGAAGATCCCTCCCCGCTGATTTCAGCTCGTTTCCCGATATAGGTAGTTTCTCCGAATCTTAACTTTTCTTACCTACTGAAGGTGTTTTTGACAGGTCGGATCAAGCAAGTTGTCGGTAAGATCTCAATTTTCACTTCCTCATTCATCTAGTACCATTTACTCTGCTACTATTTCACTTTCGTAACTTTGAAGAGTTCGAAGACTAACTATCAACCTAGGTACTGTACCTACCCAGCCACGGGGTCTGAGATATAGTATTCTCCTTGCATTGCTCCAGGTACGGCCACGGCTTGAATCAAGAACACTGAATGGTCCGTCCCGTGAGAGGCGCATACACGGTGTGCCACCTGCTTGCTAGTCTGACTAGTGTTGGGCAAATTTGCTTACTTCCACCCAGTACCATCTCACAAAGAGGTGGCTGCCTCGGTGGCTTGCAGTCAATCGAAATTAATGTCTCTGTCCCGTCTTTTTACATAAGGCTTGGCAAGGCTGAGCGACATGAGAGCTCATTTTCATTACGGAGTATAAGACTCTGAAGGATCCCCTTCCGCCCACCGAGGTCTTACTCTCCTCTTCCTTCTTGCAATTGCTCTCTGCCCAGATTTGAGAAGACACGCACGAGTCATTCTACAAATCAATTCGCAACAATGCAACTCACAACCATCTCCCTGCTCATCGCAGCGGCGTTCGTCCCCCTCGCCGTTGCAGAAGACAAGCAAGGCAGTCACCTCGCCGCCGTCGCACAAGATGAGCTCTTCCTCGGACGAACCGTCTGGCCACCAGCCCTCAAAGCCAAACTCAAGCGCACAAAAGTAGAGACAGTCTACGCGCGCATCCAACGCGACATCTTCCACGGCAGCATCAACGACGACGCTCTCAACAAGCGACAGACCTGCGGCAGTGGTCGAACTTGCTCCGCTGCTTGTGCTTCTTGCGGAAGCTCTACGATCTGGTGTGGTACCATGTCTGGAGGTTCTTGCGATTGCTCGAACTCGAGTGGAACTTGCTCGAATGGTGGCGGGAGTGGTAGCGGAAGTGGAAGTGGAAGTGGTGGAAGCGGTTCAGATGAGATCTGTGGATCTGGAAGAACTTGCAGCAGTGCTTGTAGCAATTGTGGTGGAAGCACCAGATGGTGTGGCACCGAGACCGATGGAATTTGCGACTGCTCAAGCGAATCTGGATCATGCAGTGGAGGAAGCGGAAGTGGCAGCTCTCCCACCACCACTTCTCGATTCCCAATCTTCACACCATCATCAACCAGTTCCCGAAGCCCATCCGCCACAGGATCCGATCAAATCTGCGGCTCTGGATCCAGCTGCACATCGGCGTGTGGAAACTGTGGCTCAGGCTATAAATGGTGCGGAACCGAGGAAAATCGTGTCTGCGACTGTTCGGATGAGAATGGAATTTGCAAGAACTCTAGTGGCGGTGGCAGTGGCAGTGGTAGCGGTAGCTCAGATGAGCCTATTGCGACGAGATCGACAACTTCAAGGGCGAGCAGTTCTACGGGTGATAGTTTCGCGAATAGTGTCTCAGCGTCTGGGTCCTCGACAACTTCACGATCACCAACAACGTCAAGATCGACTGCTGCGGCGGCACCCACTCAAACCACTGCTGGTGGTTCTGCGTCGTCTGCAACAAGAAACTTGGACATGGGTGTTTGGGCTGCGATCGCAGGTGCTTTGGCTTTTGTGATCCGACTTTAAGTCAGTACCACAACGGCTTGAGAGGTATATAAGGGCATCAGGTTGTGTGGTGTGGAGGACTTCCTCAAGTACATCAGCTATCCAAAGTTCGTTGATGAAGCGTTCAGTTATTATTGCTCCTCTGAGCAGCAATTAGTTGGCTATTTTTGCCTTAATAATACCTTATGAAATGAAATCAAATCTCTGATATTTCTTGCATAACTCATCTATCTCAAACTCATGGCTACTGTAAAAAACAATTAGGTTGTTGTCACATACTTAGTTAGGACTTAGGCTAAAATAATATTCAATGTGCATCAATGAACAAAATCACCTCTTCAAATGACATTTTCCTTTCAAGATAGTTTACTCTCTTCCTCGATTCTGTACTTCTTGTTCCTGTGTTCCCTGTTCTTGTGCTCTTCCTCCTTGTACTCCCCGTTCCTGTGATCTTAACCGGATTCTTCTTCCTGTGCCTAGATACCTATTCATAGTCCGGCTCCCAGCATTTACAGCGCCAAGAATTCCATCACAACAACCAAAGACAAGCGAGATGACGATACAATACAAACACAACGAACAATAAAGCGCTCTTTGCAAACTCGAGATTCGTCTCTCTGATCTATTATATAATATTATACAGAATAAACTTATCTATTATCAATTTTCAAGAAAACTATCTACTTGTTTTGCTAGAAATGCGATCTCCCATGTACAGTAAACATTACAGTGCAAAAGTTAGTGACATTCTATATTTCTCTGCCCTATGGTAATTGAGAGATGAAAGAGAGCCAAGATTCACTTTATGAAAAAAAAAAATTTTACTTTAGGATTGCATTTTTTCAATATCTGCGATTTCATTTAATGCCATTTCTACTTCCTGAGGCTGATCCACAGTAACTACCTACCTGTCATGTTATGTTGTGCCATCACATGTTATTGCTCATCTTTCATTTATTCCCCATTCCAAACTTGATAACCCTTCAACCTCCCAAGCCTAAGAAACCTAAGGACTCAACCTCTTCGGCGTACGAGGATAGTCACAAACCAAGTGCACACTCGGCAAATCCAAGTACCACGCGACGACTCGATCCAACCCAATACCACCACCGCCGTGAGGTGGCACACCTACACTCCTAAACACATCCACATACTCCTTCAACCCAGGCTGATTGGGATCCAACCCTTTATTTCTGATGGTCTGCTCCAGTTCATGCGGCAAATGCAATCGCTGCCCACCACTCAAGATCTCCTGTCCTCTCATCATGAAATCGTAGGCATTGGTCACCTTTGGGTTCTCCGGATCGGGCATGGCATAGAACGGTCTCGCATCGACGGGGAATTTATCGAGGATGTAGAAATCGGTGTTGAATTTCTTGCGGATGAGGGCGCCGAGGGCTTTTTCTTGTGGGGTGGACATGTCTTCGTCGTCAGAGACGTTGGCGAACTCGGGAGGTCCTTCGGCGCGGAGGAGGGCTTGGCCTTCGGCGAATGTGAGGCGGACTTCTTTGCCGGGGGCGGGGAGAAGGAATTCCTCGGATGGGTACACGGTACGGACGAGATCGATTTCTTCGCGGTAGTTGGCGGAGAGCTTGCTGAAGATGTAGATGAAGACGCCTTCGAGCATATGGAGGACCTCGTGGTAGTGTTCGTCGATTTCCATTTCCAGATCGAGACCGGTGAACTAGCGATGTTAGCTTTTGCGTAGGTAACCATGTGAAATGGGCATACCTCAGTCATGTGTCGTGGAGTATTGGAGTTCTCAGCTCGGAAGACTGGTCCAACACAGAAGACTCGCTTGCGACCACCAGCAATCTCAATCTGCTTGTAGAATTGTGGGGACTGAGCAAGATAGGCCTCCTTGTCCCAGTATTGCAGTTTGAAAACATTGGCACCACCTTCTGAGGCAGCACCAATCAAACTTGGAGGATGGAATCTCTTGAAGCGACGTTCTCGCAAATATTCACAGAAGTAATCTTCAACTGCGATACGGATGTCTGCAATAGCCTGGCTAACGGGAGCACGCTTGTGCATGGCGGGGTTGTTGAGATGGGTACTCAAGCTGGCATTAGGAGCACCCTCGGTAATAGCAAGAGCTGACGACAAATTAGTCTCCCGCCAACAAATTCCAGTCTACCAGACTTACTCTCAACAGCAGGCACCGCAGCATTTGAATTCTCCTCCTCGTCATCCCATTTCGCAACTGCACGATTGGCAGCCCCCAAACCCAAACCCAACATGGCGGGCGCAGTAGCCACCAAGAACACCTTCTTGATATGCAATTCGAACCCACTAACCTTCGCGCTCTTGACCGGCTCCAAAGGCTTCTGCACGGTCGCCTCAACAGCAATGAAACTCTCATTCTTCAATCCTAGAACCCACTTCACCATTTGTTTCGACACAGGCTTGCCCTCGGGATTAACAGCAACCACACCCTGCACGGTCCAGCTGCCCTCCTCTCTCAACTCCACAAACGCCATCTTCGCACCTTGTGCTCTGCTGTTTTGAATCCATGCTCGCACCTTGATATCCTTGCCTACATGTTCTTCTCCAATCTCGCGCAGGTGAACACTCTCGCTCGCGAGTTTGGTGGTGTGTGTGATATCGCCGTAGTTCTCCTTTGCGAGATCTTCTGAGGCGGCGGCTGCGGTAGCTGCAGCTTGAGCCTCACGCTCTGCGGCTTTACGAGCTTTCTCTGCTTCCTTTTTGGCTTTGGCTTCGGCCTTCTTAGCACCTTTCTTGGAGGGTGCAGATGCGTCTTCGCCTGCTTCACCAGTTGGTGCTGGTGCTGATGCTGTTGCTTCGGTGGTGGAGGATGAGGGGAGGGAGGGGTCGGTTGGGACCTCGGCTTGTTTGGATGGCTCTGCCATGATGGCGGATATCAATTGGTTGTTTTGATGTTTGTGGTTGATTGGTATCTTCTCTCTCTCTCTCGATACCCGAGAAGTTGGAATGATTTAAGTAGAATTTTGAGGGAGAGAGAGATGATGATGATGTTGGTGGGGTGACTGGAGTCATTCCAGAGTCAACCGGCGAAAAGTGCGCTAGGCAGGCCTGGAATTTTAAGCGAGCTGCAGCCTCGTTTTACCCCGCGAGGCTGACAGAAATTACCAGCCTCCAAGTAACATGTTACCTGCATAGGTTGTTGTTATTGTTGTTAATGCGAACTTTACGAGAACTACGAGGTATCATAACCAATCTCACAATATAGACAGCTTATTCACCTAGTTATAGATAGGTAGGTATGATGTGTTACTTATTCTGTAACAGTTGATCGTCCATTTTCAGAACAGCTAAATTTCACGGAGTACCTACTTGTTCCTGGGAATGACATTCAATGCTTTTTTTGATCAATCAACTGCTGCCCATCAGGCAAGTTGGAATGGGCTGCCAGATATTTGATAAGAGAGAGAAGCTGGACAGTCCGGGAGGAAGACGAGGAAAGAAGGTGGGTAATGTGAGCGAAAATGTGGTCACGGTGAAAAAGAGGTGATAGAGTTCAAGCTGAGAACAGTAATTTGGGAGGCAAATCGAGGCAGAGAGTTGATAAGAATAGTTTTGTCAATTAAAAGCTTCCTCGTCAGCAAACACTTCCAGGAAAAGCAGTGTAGTGCTAGCTGAGCTCATAACCTGTCAAGATAATAGAATTGTACGATTGATTAAATCTCTCACCTCTATACAACAATCATTCAAAGAAGCAACATTCCAAGCACAATAGCCACAACACTTGATCCCGATCCCGCTTTTGTAACAACCGCACCACCAGTCGGGGTCTTGCTCGTGGAAGTAGAACTAGCACCCGCTGGTGCTGCTAGTGTAGGAAAAGGTCCCTTGTATAAATTTCCCTTCTGACCGTCTATCATCACGAAATCCCCACTGATCAGATTCCCGCTCACGCCAACAGCGTGAAAGTAGCCCGTTGATGTGTTGATGCAGTAGACGTACTTATCAATGCTGGTGCATAGTTCTGCGGCGGTACCTGAATTGACTTCGTTAGATTTTTAAAGGTTGAGACGGAGGGCAAGGGGGAAGCATACACGTCACAGTCGCTCGTTTCCGTAACTTTGTACTTGTGATTAGTTCAGCCGCCGCGTTCCCCGCTGCAATATTGTTGTTGTTGATGCCAGTGAGGAAGTCTTGATAATCGGCAACACCACCGCTTCCACTCCCACTACCGCTACCACTACCGCTAGAGATGAGACTATTAAGGGATACTGAGGTTGCCAGGGTGCATACTTGCGCTTGCTATTGTTACCGTTGGTTAGTTTCGAGTTTAAGAAACGTCCAAGGCTGAGGAAGAATACAGACAAACTTACAGCACTAGTAGCATAGAGCGTAAAAAAGAAGAGAGGAAGAGCTAATACGCTGGAGCGATGCATACTGTTTTGCTTTTCTCTGAGTACCTTGAAGCAGCTTGAAGTTAGAATGTCTGAATGTCTTAAGAAATGGTAAAATATTTCAAGAGAAAGAGCTAGCGTGAATAGACAGGAAAGTATTTATGAGTCTCTGTGAAAGGCGCATATTTGATAAAGGTTTTGTTATTACAATACTATCCGAGCTGAAAGACAGCCAAGCCCAACCTGATAACACAACCCTTCAATCACATCCCAGATGCACGAAAGCAAGTGACCAAAATGAAAACACACAGGCGCCAATCTCGCTTTATCTTTACAAATTAGGTGTTGTGGATGATTTCCAAGACTTGGTATTGAGGGAAAACCCCATCTAGTGGCGGTGGCGTTGAGCTGAAAACCGTAAAGTTGCATTTCTCAATACGCCGAAATGAGAGAATAGAGGCAACATGAAAGGTCCAGTCAAGAGACTATGATAAGAATGCGGCTCTGCGCTTATTATTACTAGTTATTGACGCCGAGAGAGCTAAGTGTAAACGCCCCCGATTAGTAACTTGGGGTCAAGGCAGTTTCGGCGGGAGAGTGGTTGCGCCAACCAAGGAACGCCACGCGGAGCTACCAGTGCCTTGCCTGCGACGAAGTCGGCCAAAATGAGATTGCGGATGTTGAAGTTCCTCCAATTAATGTTTGAGGCTTCGAGTTCGACCATTGCTGAAGTAACTATCATGAACTTACTCGGCGTTGGGGCAAAGGAAGAGACGACAAACTACCTACCTTACCTTTCACTACCTATGGACGAACAACTCACCTCGCCCAACAATATGGTACACAACTACTCGACATTTTTTATTTTTACACAAACTGCAATCTACAAAAAAAGGAGCAAGATAGCCAGCACAGAATAAGGTCTAGTCTAAATCAAACTCTACTCCCTCTCCCATGTGCCGCTCCCGCTATTATCATCAGCACTCTCGGAGAAGACCAAATCATTATAATCAAAGGCATCTGCTTCGTCAACCCCAATTTCACAAGCAAATCCATCATCAGCGTCAGAATCTTCGTCTACATCTTCCTCCAGCTCCGTTTCGGTAACACGCATTGTCTTGCTGCGCTTGATGTGTCCCGGTTGCTTCTTCTCTTGGTCCGGTTTGGAAAAGAAGGGGTGAGACTCAAGAAGCGCTTTTCCTTGACATACAAATCCCATGGGTGTCTGTGCAAAGTCCTGTCCCTTTCTCCTGATTGACAGCCATTCTTGGAGGAAAGCGAGGGGCCTCTGAGTGAACGACTTGGGTAATTTGGATTCCTGTTCCCCGGTAGTCTCTTCAGGCTGGTCTGTTGGCGACGGTGTGATCTGGACATCTCCCAAGCCCTCTTTCGAAGCCTCTTCCGAATCGTCTTCGTCATCTTCTTCAATATCATTGGTATTCATATTTTGTTTGACAGCCAAAAACTCCAGAATGCTAGCATATTCCGTAAAATCGAAGTAAAGCCTGCCTGCAAAGATTCCCAGTTCAACTCGAAACCACATAGGAGGTTCCCATCCAAGTGGGAGACTTGGGACGGCGTAATACTGGAAGTCATTGAAATGGAGCATTTTCCGAGTGATTGGAGCAGCGTATGAAAGCAGGCGAGTTGCAGGATGAGGGGTCTTGCCAAGCAGAGAGAGTAGCAACTCAGCTTCTTCGGGTATCACTACCAAGGCTATCTGAGAAGTTACTCCCCAGAGAATCCAGGTTACTTGACGCTAAGAATTGTTAGTTGACTTCTAGCCAGGGAATTGTCAGGCTTACTTGGAACTGGTCGTATGGTCGATTTTGAGGCGGGTTAATAGTTCGCGTGAACTGGTGCGAAACAAAGAGCTTCGACGATGTTGCATGCGTATTGACCCTATACTTTCGGCCAAGCTTGGTTCTGCTCATAGCTGCGAATGCTTCGATGAAGACAGTAGATCCTGCAATAATTCGACCCGTCATTGCGAATGTTTCAATATCATGATGAAGACCTGGGAAGTCGTAGGGTGTATAATGTACAGGCTTTTGAACTTCTTGGACAGCCTGGACTGTTGTCATATGTTAGATTGGATTGAATGGCATTAGGGTAAGGGAATACGCACCTTCATGTGCAACTTCTCTCTCTTGTTCCACTTCTTGCAAAGCAGAACCGTGTACAGCGCCACCGGTATCTTGAAAATTCTTTCTTCTGGCGTGTAATTTCTTCATCAGAGTGGCAAGCTTTTGGGAGTATTTTGCCGTGATTTGCGAAGATTTGGTTCTTGTGCTGATACCATATAGTTGCTCAAGAGTTTGCTGCTCCATCGTGCGTACTATAGTGAGATATTTGTCGCGCTGGTCGGAATCACTAAAAAAGTCCTGGTTGTCCAAAGAAGCTTGGGTTCGTCGGCAGAAATCGGCACCTTGCGAATAGTAGAGCGGTTGCAGCTGTTCTATTGCATTGCAAGTTTGCTCCAAAAGCCAGTAAATAACATCAGGCGAGCGGATGGCGCTGCTTGGCTTCTTGCAAAGATCTACAATACTCTGATTGACTTCTGGGGGTGCAAAGAACACAACAGATTGTGTCGTTCCCAACTGACGTAATCTCATAGCAGCTATAAATTTATAAATTAGTAAACTTCAGCAAAAATAGCACGCAGTACAATTCACGAACCTTGAACAGTATGATCCTTTGTCTGACCTAATCCCAACGTCAAAGCTCCCACGGCATTACTGGAAATCTTCAAGTCTGTCCCACGTGTATGTGCCTCGTCCAGATACACCAAGCAATCCCCCAGGTCATCTGCATACGGTGTAGCAAGGAGAGGGATGACCTTGTGACCATTTCTGTACATCACCCATGGCTTGTTATCCTTGTCAAAGTAGACGGCAGCTGGAGCCTCGTATGAAATCTCTAGCCAGGCTTTACAAAGTGAAATGTTGTCCATCTCCAAAATCTGTGCTCCGGCGTCAATGAGAACTCGAATGGATTGCTGATGTAACATGGCAAGTAGAGCTGACTCAGAAATATGACGGCCGAACGGATCAGCCAACACCACATATTTTCTATTTCGCTTCTCGAGTAGATGAGCTAGAACTTCGGAGTTGGTGTGAGCAAGTATGAGAAGATCGTGCTGCTCGATCGTGAGAGGCATCAACCGTTTACCATCATTGGTACCGGAAAATCCAGTGGTCAACGACATACACTGAACCTCTCCTTTGCCGTTGGAAGAGCCCAAGGCTGAAAAGAGAGGCAGATCCCAGCCAGATGCTTGAAGCTTCATTTGAAATTGCTTTGCATGAGCAGGGAAGACGAAGTTGTTCAGGAAATAGTCAATTGCCGCAAGGTCGTAACGAATGTAGCGCCAAATTTCCTCCCCTGAGCTTCATCGTCAACATTGATAGCATTCCACTCCCTTAAAGAGTCTGGCAGATTGGAGTGTTGTGAAAATCGATCATAGACCTGTGAGGGGTCATCAGATTTCACAATATGCTCTAGGGTTTGTCGTAGTTGCGAAACGCTGAGTCCTTCGTAGTAAAAGGCAAGACATGTCATCATCACCATCACGTCCGGGTGGCCCCATTCTGCTTGTTCGCTAGGCTAAAGTGTAAAAAGTTAGTATCTTATTGCCAGGAATGATATTGACGGTATGACAGAAGGTATTACTTACTGTTCCTTTCGCCATAAACGGAACAGCAATCGGATCACGATTTGGGTGAAGACCATACTGCACATTCCATCGCTTCTTCAACACCATCAAGAATATTCTGTGAACGAATAGGCCTCGAAGAAGATGAATAGTTTTTCCTACAGCTGGCTTTCCTGGATAAAGCTGCTTGATCTTTTCCGTCACAGCTAGTGAGACCTTTGGCTCCGAGATAAATTGCTTGATGAGTTGTCGATCGCTCCTAGGACAGTCTGCAGGCAAGATTTGCGTGCGCTGGTAGATAATATCATCAACCAACCGAGAAATCAAGCTGTCTTCCACATCCCTTCTCAAAAAGAAAGCGACCGGAAAAGCACCTTCAAATCTACGCACAACCTCGATACTTTGAGGGAAAGCTTTCTGGAGATTCCACAGGTGGCCATCAACTCGACTGAGCAAAGCTTCAACAACCTCCCACCGATAGGGATGACCATCCAAAGACTTTTGTGATCCAGAGGGATAAATCAATTGCGTTCGAGTCGCGAGAATGCTATCACACTCATCCAACACATCTCGCGAGTTCTTCTGAAGCCATGCTTGAACCTTGACCATTTGCTTAGACTCGTTGATTTGACCGTCAGAAAGGCGCTGGATTCCAGAAAGAGCGAATGATAACAGATGTTCTGGAAGGGCCAGCATGACCCCGGAGCTCTTCTGGATGCACTTGTGAATATGAAAGAAGGTTCTGATCGATTCTGATGTTGTCGGAGTCTTACGCGAGAACGGTACATGACGGATTTCACTAGTTGACCTTTAGTAAATCATTTGGTAGATCGAATGACAATATATATCTTCGGAGTGAACAAGGAGTCAATACTCACCGACCAACCAATCCTCCAAGGCGCATCATCAAGATTTGGGCGGTTTGTTGTAGCAATGGCTTGGGCACAACGACGCGATGCAAGTGTTTGCCATCTGCAAGTACCGCTGCTGCCACTATTAAATGACGATCAGTATCGTCCCGCGTGGAAAAAAAACCCGATACTGATGGACTTACTTGGTATGATACATGACGTTTTTCCTTCTCCCATGTTCATTTGTAAGACTGAATTAGATCCAAATCCAGGTGAGATGGTAGCGTTTGCTACAATGATCTGTGTTTCCCGGAGCAGCATATTTGACTCTAGCTCAAGAAGTAGCCAGTCAGTATTATCATGGGGGTTCCAATTCGTATGGCCTATATTTTGTTGTTCGTCATTGATCTTTTGGTATTTCCCTTTGACACGAGCGTCATCCAATCTCATCAATCTCTGCAAGGCAGTAAGAGAAATACCGTAATTTACGAGGTTCTGCTTCATGTGGCTTCCAAACACGAAACCCGAGGTTGAGCGCAGCGTCTCCAATAAAGTGACAGGAGTGATAGCTGGCCAAAGACCACCTTGTTGCAGCCATTTCGCACGTGAATCATCCAGTTTGAAGTCACTCTGTATTGTGTCAAAGTACTTCTTCACTGTGAGCTTCGCCTCGGAAATAGCAGCCACTAAAGTCGAAGGAGACTCTTCATAGTAAGATTTTACAGATTTCTGCTTGAGTAGTCGTAGAGAAGCAAGACTATCTAGCAAGTCTTTGGCTTGCTGCTGTTGAACTCGAGACTTCGACATTGCAAGTCGCTCAAAAATAATCTCAAGTTGACCAATTTCAACTTCCAATGTACGATTGAACGCCGAGGAATTTTGGTGCGGAGGACCGTTTAATGAGATTGCCGAATTTGGATTGTATGAAGATGTGCAACCAGTTGTTACCTTAGGTAGAACCTGAGAGGTACCACGCCTTAGGAGAAGGTCGTGTTCGAGGGATGGACATTCGCCTCCACGAACGCGATCAGGAAACAAATGCTGTTCGCGCTTATCGACAGCCATTTTGGGATGCTTCTCGTCTGAGTGCGAAGGATCAAGCACCAACTGAACCTGGGCGAGGAAATTGGAGAGCTCATAGTTTTGATATAGGCGAAGCCATTCCGAACGAATGCTTTCAACTGCCTTCTCAATATCGAGCACAACAGGAACATCAAAGCCATCCATCGAGAACTCTGCGCAGGGCCACTGTTTGAGAAGGAACGCAGCCAAAACTTTGCAATCTTCTTCCCCTTTTTGCTCATGTGCAAGTTCTGCTGCCTCAAACTTTCTGCGTTGCTTATGACCTAGAAGAGATCCCAGCATCTCAAACTCGTCTCTAGTGTATGGAATCACAGAGTGACTGATCATGATGGCCAATGTAGCAAGCCGCGGAGCTTCGTTTTTGCGGAAGTTGGTGTACAGCGAGCAATTCGAAGGGCGAGGAATAATTTTCAGCTTTTCAAGAACAGCAAATGCCACAAGACTGCGCAAAACTTCCATATCGACATCGTGGCTATACGCAATTAGACCGAAATGAAACATGAGCTCATTTACGCGTGAAAAGTCGGCCGCGGCACACAGATCAACGAGAGATCCCCAGACAGGGCCGACATCAAGATTCAAATTGTCTGAAAGCAGGAATTTGTCAAAAGCAACATTGTGACCACCAATCTGAGGCCATACCTGGAGAATTTTGGCTAAATCCTTCGATGCAGTGAGTTTCGAGGGCCAGCTTTGAAGTAAGCAGCCAATCTCGTAAACGTTGCGGCATTCGGTTGTGTTCAGGGCACGGTCTCGAGCTACATACTCTACGTCAGGCAAAGTAATCAATTCGGTCACTCGACTTGGTCTCTGATATAGAGATCTCCTGACCTGACTGCGCTCTCTCAAGTGCAAATCTCCACAAGGTTTGAGTGGCTCCAAGATTGAAGTAGTTGCTGCAAACAGCGAAAGTTGCTCCGACTTCGCCCGGATGCCTTCCACAATACCGCGAAGCTCGTCAGATTGGATAGTTGAGGTCAAGTGCTCATCCCACGAGACTTCCTGCATATACTTGAGATCTGGTGGGTAGTAATCTCTCTTTGGTGTCAAATTGCCGAGCACTTGAAGCGAACGACTTGGACCCATGGTAAGCGGTGTCCATGGCTGACATAATGCCGACTTCAAGCAATTGATTGCTTCTTCTGTTCCGGTATGGCCAGTGAGAGCATCTGGAAGAACGAATGATGTAAAGGCATGATAAAGAGCCTTAAGATATAGGAGACGGGGCTCTGCAGGGCAGTCAAGGCGTCCCAAGATTTCATTGATCTTGTATTTCGCGTAATCACCATTGTTTTCAACATCCACCCTGACATGTGGACCCACTCGTCGGTATCTAGTATCTCCAAGTGGAACAATAACCATTCTTTGGGAGCCTGGTGAACTGGGCACAGGGCGATGTGTATGAGGATTGCGTTGAGAGATCACCTCGCGCAAAACAATCTTCGAAGCCAATCCGTAGAAAGTTCCTGCATCCTGATTATGGATAATCTCTGCTTGGAGTTGGGGTGATTCGAGAAGATTTCGAACATTGACAGAGAAGGTCAATTCCAATCGACGTAGCTCGACAGTGAGAGGATTGAATTGTGGCTGGAAGATAATCAATTCGTCACGGTACTCAAACCCATCAAATATCTGTGCAACTCGCAAGGCAAGTGGAGAGTGTGGGTCGACTAGAGTAGACTGCCTGCGTTTTGCAAGGCGAGTGTGCCAATTCAGGTGCCAGTTATTTGTTCTCGACTTCCAGATCGAATCCCGGCGAATCTCGACAATGCCAGTGTGAACGTCTAGCCAATGCACGCAATTCTGGACCAAGTTTCTTGGAAGATCGAAACGAGCGTGATCTGTTCCAAAGACGGTTGGGGGAATAAGCTCCAGGATCGTATTACCAAGTTGTGCCCTGACTATTAGGTTCCCGTTTCTGAAGCCCAGGTGTATTTGATGCCCATTTGGAACCACAGCTAGTCTGTATGCCATTCCGGGGAGTGCAGAGGGAAACGTGAGCAAGATTTGGTCACCAAAGAGTTGACTTAAAATCGCTGATGTTCGATATTCCACTGGTAACTTTCCAAGAGGCTTACCCATTACGAGTAAATGGCCCTCGAGAAGATGGAAATGCACGACTTGCTGCATTGTCATGGAAGTTGCATCAATAACAATTTGAATCCACCAACGATTTGTATCCTCAAGAAATTCCAAAGAAGAGAACGACTTGAGTGTGTCTTCTTGCGCATCTGACCAGATTGCAGATATTGAAGATATCAAACTTGTGGGCTCGGCCTCTACAGAACGACGGAGTAAATGTTTAGCAAGGTAAACGGACTTCATATCTCGAACAATGGCATTCTTCAAAATAGAAGGCAACTTATTGGGATCTGCAACCATATTGTCCTGCATAGTCAACGAAGATTCAATGAAAACCCACAACTCAATAGAATCAAGAAGCCTATCGTCGCTGAAGTGTACAGTAAAAGTCCTTCTGTTTAGCAGCGCCGACCATAAGGCGTATCGCGAGAGACGACGTGAGGTTTCTGCATCAGTAGCAGCTTGAATTTCAGAGCGGAGGGCGAGAATCCAGTCAAATGTAATCTTGCGCGACTTCTTTAGAAGTTCAAGTCCATCGAAAACTGTAGAATTTAGTTCGATAAGTCGGATGATCAATGTAATCAACGTCTCCATGGAGTTTGTCTCTCGGTAGTTCGACGAGATAGCGTCTAGCCGTTGGTTTAGCTGATCTGTGAACCGTCTACAGAATTGTTCATCTCGGAAAACTTGGTGTATCTTGCCACGAGGGTCACCCAAATGATCTGGTCCAGCTTGGAGTGCTAGAAATCTCATCATTAAAGTATTAGCCTCGGTACCGAAATTTAGACTGGATGAGCCAAGTTCGACAAGAATCTGGTGCCAACGACGAGTTTTTCCCGAAAGCAAGGTTTGATAGGCCATGTATTCATGAACATTTAATCCAGGTGGACACTGTGTTTGACTGGAAATGATATGATACGAGGTTGGACCGTTCGAGTCAGCCGCTGCAAGGTTCTCGTTGAATTGCAAAGATGCGAATGGTGAGTTTGATGGAATTTGGAGTCGGCAATGGCGCTCAAAGGAGATATTGTTTATTGTTCTTGGTAACCAGACTTGAAGACGAGTATCAAAATACTTGAATTTTAAGCCGTTTGGAAGGCAAACATCAACTAGACGAACCGGGAAGCGGGGTTCGGCATAGTGGGTGAGAAGGAACGATTTTGTGGTTGAGCCAAGTGAAAACTTTGAGTCCATTGAGTACGAGTATTCTTCGAGTTCCGAGTAATTCTGTAGCAGGACATGTGGATCGTTGCTACGAGTTTGAATTAAGAGTGCCAACCCCCCTATTATTCGCCAACTCGTGTCTCGGTAACGGGCAAAAGCTCTTGGGCAATCAAGTTCGAAAATAACCGTCTTTGCAAGAGTCGGATCGGCTGGAAGGGGGTGCTCATGGACCCTAATTCTGAATCGTCGCGACTTTCGCTCCAAGAAGCATTTAGTACAAGATTTGTCATCATGCGTTCGATTCAGAAACTCGTCTGTCGTAAAAATACAGGTCTGTTGGGAGATATTTCTCATCAGCTCTTCATATTTATCGCTCATTACTTGCCACTCAGCTTCCTTCTTGATTCTGGCTGCTTCGGCGGTATCCAGAATTTGTTTGTGGAGGATCCGGAGGGGATCGGAAGCTGAAGAATTGTCATAGTATTGCTCCGCAAAGCATCCCTTCTGAGGCTCGTCAAAAATGGTCATCCTTGACCTGTTGCACTTTGACATCCTATCGTGAAGGTATGATCGCAGCCTCTGTAACCGGCGTAGGTCATTCAAACGTGACAGCTGCAATACTTCCAACATCTTGACAGTGAAGCAAGGACTATAGTGTGCCAAGAGAGGGAACAAGGCAACTGCACATTTGTCCATCGACATCCACAAGTCCATGACTGTGAGAAGCATAACGCTACTCTGCTCGGGATCTGAGTCGTAAGCACCAGAAATACTGTCCATGTACTTCTCTATATTTGTAGACAATTCAGCACATCTAGCAGCGGATAACTCGACGGGCGCCAGCTCGTTTTCTCGTAAGTTGAGCTCAATACTTTCTTCCATCATCGAAAGAGCGTAGTGATGATGAGCGAATTGAATGATTGGCTTTGCGTTCTTGTTGGATGTGTGGAAGTCCCGAGGAATATGGAAATTCGTTGCTGGGGTGTTCTTGTTGTACTGGAGATGTAGAGGATGTGCCATGATGTTTCCAATGTATGGTCCAGAGTTTGGTAGAGTTAAGTACAAATGGCGTCCATCTGCTCGCTTTGGAAGTGTGTGAATAGGACGTTGGATTTTCGACTTGAACGCATTCCAGGTATTCTGCACATGCAAAGTCGCCCCGCTTATTGACTTCTGGAAGAGTGGGCCTAAAGTTTGGAATGTTGACTCAAATATAGGTCTAAAGGCAGATCTTTCTCGCTCAACCTCAAGCTTTGCGAGTCGGCGACATAGTTTTGCCTTGATATGGACCAAAACCTCTGGAGACAAATGGGGCAAACACTCATCGAGAAGTTGAGAGATGATCAAGCAAATCAAAAATTTGTACAACACCCTCCCATAGTCACCTCCCATTCTAGTGGCAAAGTAACGCTGAATTGAAACTCGAAGAAGTAGCCAGAATGGAGATCTTCGCCATGGGTCTGCTGCATTGTTCCAGCATGCGTCGTCCCGCACACGCTTTGAGAGAAGAGTAGGAAATTCTCTAGTGCCGTTCACCTCGAGAAGAGCCATCAGCATCTGTGTTACCAGAGATGGATCAGACGTATTGCGACTCTCATAAGCAGAGGACCTTGCTTTAGAGGTGTGTGCCGTAAACCTCTTGATAGATTCTGTACTTGCTTTTTCCAGGAAAGATGAAAGCTCTTCTTGAAAGGTTGCCTCGTTGAATTTTGATTTCGACACGGCAACCGCGGTGCCAGGAAAAGTCCATTGTAATGCATTCTTCGTAGCTAAGACGGATTCAGACAGTGGGGATAGTTCGAAGGCTTCGAATAGGACACTATTTGCACGATCTCTTTACGATCCCCTGAGGTTAGTGACCTGAAAAGGACTAAAGAGCTGGAAGTAACAGATCAATGCTAACTTACTCATGATCACGTCGGATGACAAGCCCGCAGTTTTGCTCGACGATGTGGAGAATTAGAAACTCGCCATCCTGGATCTGCCGGAGAGCCGTAAGGAGCGTCTCTTTCTGAAGTCTGCCACCGATATTGACAGACCGAGAACTCAAAAGCGCACGACGAAGCACATCGAAGTCGCCGTTTGGATCAAGCTTCGCCAGCGAAGTCAGGAAAAAGCGGACAAAGTTGTTCTCGACTTGACTGAGAATTCGGTCTTTTCTCCCAGGAAGTTGAGGAGGAAGAGAGATATGATTCGCGAGCTCCTCCATCATGTGGGTGGCATACCTCTCTGACGCCGCCATGGCGCAGATTGATAGGACTCGTACGAGCACCCCGTCAAGAACGTGTTTAGTCCAAGTCTCGAGATGAAAGATATCGCAGCGCAAGAGGCACTAATCTGGTTGGAAAGGTAGTGAGGAGAATCAAATAGTGGGGACGAAGAGACGATCAAGTGGTAGTTTCCAGATGTTCGCGGGTGAAGAAAAGAAGGTAGATTTGCAGACTTTGAAGTTGTTGGGAGGTGAGGACGATGAGAGGAAGGTGAGTTGGAGGCCCCAATGTGGCTTAGTAATTTCGAGTGTTGCCAAGACATGTAACGAAGTTGAAGTCGAACTCCAGAAGTTACTTCATCCAACCCATCCGTCCCATCTCCTTAGTCGAATCGATCAAACAAGGATAATATTATTCTTATTTCTCGAAACTAATCACCTTGAGTCCCCTACCGTAGGATCAACCTTGGCCTCACTCCCGTCGGGAAGATGTTTTGGCCGCACCCTTCCGTCGGGAGGATTCCATAATAAGTCCGTCTGCGTTTGATGTTCGCAAACAGGGCAACAAGTCCTAGTATTCATTGATAACATGGCAATAGAAGTAGGAGATGTGATGTATTTCGATCTTGAAATTGTTGACGAAAGTCCTGGTGATTTGACAAATACGAGACTCGAATGCCGTCCTCGAGATCATTCAGCTACGAGTTTATCGTACCTGTTATTTCATCTACCTATTAGCAAGCTTCCGAAGAGCTCGATGTGAACCTCGCTGTAATGCAATACATGCAAAGCTTGATATTTCGACGTATCAATTCTACGAGCCGCAGCATCTGATATTCGATTGCCTCAAGCCTACCAATGTTTTCTCAAACACTAAGACTCCGCATCCTTTGAGAATAGATCTCCCGAGCTCTCTTAAGTACCTAGCAATTGTTACAACATTCACCCCGGAGAGATCTTCAGGCTATTGAATGCCGCGCTTATTTCAAACGGAATTAAGGGTTGTCCAAACGTCAGATACCTTTGTTCTTCTAGAGCTAATTAGCTATTCATTGGATCCTCTGTGGTATCTTGGAACTGCTTGTCGAAGTAATCTGCTTCTTTGGAACTGCTTCAGTTGCCGAGGATACCTACATCGGACAAGTATCAACGTTCTATGCGAGCTGAACCTGTTTTCCTCCAGCCCTTCTCTTACTGACTCCAAAGTATTGTTCCCCATAGAGAGAGGAGGGGCGATCTAAGAGAGGAATAGCTGACATCAGCGGAATTTGAAGTCTCTTTTCTGGAATCTAGCTCAGCCTCTGCTCGGATTCTTTGCACGACGCTGTTAGCAGCGCGTTTGCTATTGGGAGGTAAAATACCCACAAGGAACGCCCTAAAAAAACCTTCCCTTTGAAGTGAAAGATTTCTCGCCCAAATCTTATCATACAGCGCCGATAAGATCGTTCTTCAAGCCAATCTAAACACACTATTTTCCGAATTCTTCTCTTAATAGCTTCTTCTGAGAGGTAGCAATGAAAGGACTGAGGATGAAGTGATACAGTACATACTGCCATGGCTCACCGCCTAACGTGTTCTGAACGTTGTGGCAGGCCATCGCATGTATCGCAATGGAAGATGGCTGGCGGTACGGTGCTGGGGAGGCCGGGTGTGAGACCATTCCCAAAAAAAAAAAGTCTGAGGGATTATGGAAGAAATGAGAACGAGTGATAGACGGACGGTTGTGGAGTGAAGGGACGATGGGGATAAGTGGGTTGATTTGGAGAGTCGTCAGGCGTCACGTTCGAAGAGAGAGGAGGGCCTGAGTACAGAAAGTAGTGGAAGAGGTGCTACCGTATTCATTGAGAGATGTTCTGATCTGAATAACTCAACAATGGGCAGAGTGTCGAGATATGTTGGAAGAGATCGATGAATAAATGTGCAGCTCGCAACCATGTCGGTGGGAGAGATTTGGATCTTGGCGATGAGATCAAGCGGTACCTGCTGGCGCTATTGCTTGCGGCTGAATGGGAGACTTCTCTGGAAGGTCTATGTTTGTTGCAACAAGGCAAGCTTTACCATTCCGCAGCATGTGAAAAATTTGCTGATTTGGCCGACAGAGATCTTCAAAGAATATCTATCTGTGATGATGTGATTGATGCAAGGTACGGAGGTACACCGCACCGCACTATCAATAAACATCACAAGCGAAGAACCACCCCCATTCTTCTTCAGCCTAAACAAACGCCAGCCACCATCACCCCCAATAATTGGTGGTGAAACTCTTCTCCACACCCCACACTTCCCCAGCTCAACTCTCGCCAAGTTTCCCTTCCACCGCCGCCCAATGACAACAACCCCAGAGCGACCCATCTGGCCTCCATCGCACCAATACCAACTACCGATCGGTATATCCTCATTTCCAGGGTCTTCACTTCCCCAGATTATGGCAGGTAATCTCGGTGCAATTGGGCGCGAGTTGGGAAAATTCCCAAGACATTTCGTGATTGCGAATGGCGGGGAATGAATTTTTCAAAAGATGGATAAGAAGCAGAATTGCCTTCATCTGAGCCAGAGACGCCGTTGATTGTTCTCCAGCCTGACGTCAATTGAAGTTCTCATCAATTCAAAATGCAATTGCTTGCCGTCACTCTCCTCGCATCCAGTGCTCTCGGTGCAACTACTCGAGGATGGCTACCCAAATTCGACAATTTAGTTGCATTCGGAGACAGGTATCCCATCCCACCCTCCATCATCATATTCCACTTCAATCTAATTCTTCTCTAGTTACACTGATGAGAACCGTGCCCGATACTTCAATGCCAATGGCGCAGCTCCTCCCGTTGGCCTCCTCTTACCACCCAGCAACTCAACCCCGGGCGGAGGAGTAACCTGGCCCCGTTACGTGTCCAACTTTTCTGGAGCAAAACTCTACAACTACGCCGTCTCCGGCGCCGCCTGCTCCGACAAAATCGTGTCGCGGTGGTCCGCAGCCGCGAACCGCCTTGCACCTGACGTAGTCTACGAAGTGGATGCCTTCGTCGCGGATACGAAATATGTCAATGCCTCTACGGGCACCAACACGCTGTACACAAACCGCAAATCCGATAATACGGCCTATGCATTGTGGATTGGCACCAATGATCTTGGTGCGAGAGGATTCTTGACTGATAGAGAGGTGCCGGGGAAGACGATTGCTGATTATGTGGATTGTGTATTTGAGAAGTTTGACAGGATTTACAAAGCAGGTGGAAGGTATTTCGTATTGTTTAATACGCCACCCTTGGAACTCTCGCCGTTGTATGGAAGGCCGGAGGTCGGTGGTTTGTCAGTGAGCAAGTTTTGGCCAGAAAAGGTTCGTATCTCTTTAAATATTATCTACATATCATTAGAAGCAGGAGGAGCAGTACTGATATCTTTGCGTCAAACAGCCAGCAAACACCACCGAATCATCCGAGAAGATGAAACAATACACCACCCTCGTCAACGACCTCTTCACCTACCGCACACCCTTCGAGACAGAAGTCGCAAAGCGCTACCCACGCGCACACTTCGCCGTCTTCGACGTCAACTCATTCATCTCCGATATCTATTACAACCCAACCAAGTACTTGGCTTCGCCCGCGAATGTCGAAGGTGTGTATCACTCCTGCGATGTCACGGGATTGACGTGCGTGGATTCGACGCTATCGTTGGACCACTTCCTTTGGTATGATGAGTTACATCCCAGCGCAAAGGCGGATGAAATCATCGCGAAGGAGTTTATACGTGTTGTAGGCGGAAAGAGTAAATTTGCCAAGTATTGGTAGATGGAAACTGGAACAACCTGGCAAAAGCTTTGGCATGAAAAAGGGAATTGTGATTTAGTCACCGAATATCAAAAATATGAACGTATTCATTTCACATTTACTTCGGTTTCCTGATCTTACTTGCACGTTCTATGGCCGATTTGCTCATCTCAACTCTCGTTCGGTTAATGTTAATATCGAAGCGGCCTGATTGGGTGAGGTACTAACCGCACGATTGAGAAACAAGGCGAGAAAAAGTGAAAAACACCTTAAAATGAGAGATGAAGGAAAGAACAAAAAAAAAGAAGTCAAAGTAGCGAGGCTATTCCATTACCATACGAGAGATAACACGGCAGGGAAAGCACAGGAGGGCAAAGCTAATTCCCTTCCCAAATCCTCGAGAGCAGACTGCAAAAGGCTGTGAAACCTTAGTGAATGTTACAGCCAAGGTATATCAGGAAGCCCGCCACGATAACTGAGGAGAAGTTCGGAAACTGCGCGTGGGAGAGGGTTTGAGCCACAGAATAATTTATAGAATTGTTGCTTGAGGCTCACCTCGCTCAGAATACCTGGATATTGGCTGCAGGCGGGGTTGTCATCAAGAATGTACGGAGTACTGAACTTGACTGGGCTAATGTTAGTTAAAGCCAATGTCCTGGTACAACCATAAAGACACAAAAAGAAAAAGAAGAGCATAGCAGGAAAAATAAAAAAATAAGAGATATCAATATTCTCATGAGTATCTAGGCGGGACATCCTCACAAGAAGCTGATGTTGGGTATAAAGGTTCTAATAATCTTGCATTCCTATATTTGGAAATTAGTCGGGAGCTTCTGAAGGAACAAATCTTTTGATGCTTTCGAGTTGTTCTATTCTCATTGTTCTATTCTCAAAGGTAGAGAGATCCACTTACCACGAGCGAAACGGGAATGCGGGTGGAGTGGGGCTGGTGGGGTGCTGCGGGATGATTTGCACAACTGCTCATGACGTAGAATGGCGAGAATTCGCAACTTTTATTTTCTTAGCAGCAAGAAACAAACACAGACAAGCATTGGCTTCTGCTAGAATCGCCTCCAACATATGTTTCTACGAGTATTTGACCCGCCCTACCCGACCAATGAGCTGGGCCAAGCCGCCAATACAAAGGCATTACGTTTTGAACGCTTAACGTTTCCGTCTTGTCATGATGGCGAAATCATACATATATGAACGGTACAGTAGGTAAGTTACATATGTAAAAATTCCTGATCTCTTCTTAGAACCATATTGTTTAATCAAAACTTGTAACAGAAACAAACGGATTTTTGAAAAGTATCTCCCATCAAATAATATGACGGTCAACAATACAGCCGCAAGGAAGATGCAGACCACAGGGTCTAAGCATCCAGATCGAGTGCGTATGCTTGTTCTCGAAACGGACAAGACGTTCGAGACGACTGGTGAGCGGAAGGGATCGTTTGGGAAGATATTTCATGATTTATTTGTAAGTTAGGTTGAAATGCCCGCCTCCCCATCTGAAACTCGAGTAGCGAGCTGACAGACATTTCAACGTTAGACGAAAGCCGGAAACCAGCATGATCCTCCACGTAAGTCCTTCGCTTTGAATTGATACCCATTTGAAGCCGAAAATTAACTGATCGAATACAGTGGAGGTCGAAACAATCATGAAGTTCGTCGTCGAACCTGAAGGCGGCAAGATTCCCTCCATCGAGGAAGTTGGCGATATCCACGCCGTCATTCTTTCGGGCAGCAAATACGATGCACACGGCGATGCGGAGTGGATATTGAAGCTTATCGCTTTCATTCAGAGTGAGTTTTTCTAGTACAAGTCGCGCTTGACGCACTCCCGCGTTGAAAGCTTGGCTAGAATGCGGTTGATTTACTCACACACTCTTCACTTGCAGAACTCTGGAGAGAAAACCCAGATATTCGTTTCAGTGGTGTCTGTTTCGGTCATCAACTCCTCTGTCGCGCACTCGGAGCGAAGGTTGAGCCATCAACTAATGATGAATGGGAGTATGTCCTCCCTTGCCATTTCTCTTTCCCTCCAAACCAACGGGGAAGAAAAATTCCACTTCCCTCCCTCCTCTTCCCCCTACAGCAACAATTCTAACGACTACCAGACTCTCCCACACACGGATTGACCTAACTCCAACCGGCGCCTCACTTTTCCGCACCGCCACCGACTCCCCAGTACTTCACCTCCACCAAATGCATGTCGACCAGGTGCTCTCTCCGCCCACTTCACAAAGCTCCAACGGCCTGATATCAGATGATACCAGTGTCGCAGTATGGGGTTCCTCTAAAGGCGTCCCGGTGCAGGGAGTTTACATCCGTGAGAAACTTTTCACGTCGCAGGGACATTTGGCGTATGATGAGCAGATGGTGCGGGAGCATATTGATGCGAGGGTTAGGAAAGGATTGATTGATGATGAGGAGCAAATTAAGGAGGCGAAGAATAAGGCGGGATGGGAACATGTGAGTCTTTCCTCTTCGTGTCTATCTTTTATATTTTTGATCATCAACAATTGTGCTAATTCCTTCCGCTGTTTGGTGAACAGGACGGATTGATTGTCGCCGGTGCTATATTAAGATTCTTCCACGGCGAGGACAAAGATATCGAAGCCTGTAAGTTTTCTATTCGTCTATCAATTCCATTCATTCTTCATTTTAGACAGTACTATTACAAAACATCCCTTCCTCCCTCAGAAGGAATTCTTTACTGATCACGCCTCCATATCTATAGAAAAAGGCTAGCGGGATCTGAAATTTTGATTGCGTAAACCGGGTCAAGTGTGCACTATGAATGCATTCAACTACCTAGATATTCATTCCATGTTATTATATTGTATGCGTAACAGTAAATAGAAGATATTAGCTCACTTCCTGAACCCTTTGGTACCTTCTGACTGTAACTGCATTGTACGCATGCATCACAAATTGTCAAGTTCGATAAGTTTTTCCCACGGAATTAACACTCAACAAACAAATGGCATATCTTTTTGTTTCTCTGTTACTATCTCTTGCCATTCTTGCCCCCCCTCCCCCCCTCTCTCTCTCTGCGCGCTGGAAGCTTTTCTCGAGGTTCATGAATATATTTGCTGTACAGTACAAAACATGTGCATCTGCAAAGCTTTGGGTGGTGATATCCATGGGAGACTAAAGAGATACCGGCATTATTGAATGTTCCCAGTAGGCGCTTTAAGGCATAGTTCTTCCATTCATTCACAGGATTTTAGTTGCTTTTACAGAGTTCGCGTGGTCGGACAGTGGAGAAAAACAATTTATCACGTGATAGTCAGGTGTTAGGCTTCTGGCATCTTACAATAAAAGCCGGCGCTCCTTGTTCCTTCCAAAATCTGGCACTTGGTTGTGATAGAAATTACGTATAGGAATGCCATTTAAAGTATCTGTAAATCTAGCTAGTATTCCAGCCAAAAGTATCAGGTTTTTGACTATTTGTTTCGGTTGCTTCTTCCACCGCCAGCGCATGATGGTTTACAGCTGCATAAGTTTCCATCAATCCTGTAAGTATTACTAGCAGATAATACTCTGATAACGAGATTGTTAAAGAGGTAACTCGTTTGGATCTTACAGTGGCGCCGATTTCTATTTTGCTGTCTTTCTCTAGACCAACAAGATGCGCTGCCTGACCACTTACATGTGCAGCATAAGCGCCAGTATGAGATATCTATTTATAAATCTTCCTGAAAAGGCCGTATACCAAGAGCTGTTTCTCTTGTCACTCTCCAAATCAGTCCGTTTGTCTCTCTTACGTGTTTGCCAACATGTTGGTGGCGTACACAGATGGAGCCTGATGCATTCCACCTGATAATTCAGGCATCTGGAGTAGCTTTGGAACAAACGTCGAGCTTCACTTCCCTTCTCTTTATTCCTTAGACGAATATATCTTCACTGATTTGAATGCACTGCTTCGGTGCTCTTTTGGACATATTTCTGTTTCTCCTCAACCGCACTTCCTCCTTCTCTCTCTCTACTTGACGACCGCCAATTCCAACCCCAACAATCGCCGTCTTTTCTTTGCGCCATTCATACATCGTTTGTTGTAGCAATGGCAATGATGAAGAAAAAATCAAAAAAGGCACGAAATTGTTGGGACGATCCACCAGCTTCTCCTGAGATTCCAGCAGCTTCGCCCGAGATTCCAGCAGCTTCTGCTGACTGCCTACCTACCATTCCTGATACCGTGCGAAAGCAATCTTACCTAAGGTCAGTTCATCCCTGATATTGAACGGCTATATTCTGACCAGAATAGAGCATTACAAAGTGACCGTATGGCCGTTCTTGTGGGCACATCTGAAGTCCCTTTCGAAGTTCCACAAGATCTCTTGGCTCAATACTCCGAGCCATTTGGAAGGATGTGCTCCCCGGGCCTCAACAAAAATTATACAAGAACTATCCGATTGCCTGAGGTGGAAGTTCCGGTGTTTGAAGATTTTCTGGTTTGGATCTATGCCTTCGAGCCCAGCATAGATGCCTCGAAGAGTCTCGATGCCCTGATCGACCTCGCTATCTTCGGGGAGATCTACATGATTCATCAACTCAAAGATCAAACTTCAGATGCGATAAAACCTATAATTGCCGAAGACAACTGGAAGCCTTCGCCCGACATGGTCTCTAAGATTTATGACGGCGTACCTTCCGGCTCTATTCTTCGACGGTTGTGTTTACTAGGCTTTGCGATCAGACCTCGCATTTATCATTACGGGCAAATAGTTAGTAACGCGTCGATACGAAGATATGAGAATCACTCAGAATGGAAGTTAACTTTCGAGAAAATTCCAGACTTTGGATGGGACTACTTTCAAATATCACAAACAGTATCCCAAGAAGTGTTGGATATAAACTCAGGAGGGCCCTGTCGTTTCCACGATCATTCAGACAAAGTCAACTGGAATGGGGACATTCAAGATGCCTGTCCTTCTGCTTCTTCATGGTCGAAAGTTGCTCCTCACACAGAGCAAGCTCCTGGGGATGAAGTTTTGGGAGAAGAAACTCCTCTAGAACTGAATGATCTAGCATTGAAAGAGGAAAACGAGGGCAATGAAGTCGATGGATGAGATGTGCAGGGTCATCTGGCGTAAAAGAGAAGGCAGAAAGGGGTGACTCAAGTTTCCTCTGTTCAAATTCAAACACGTACCAGCGACTTGGACGTCAATCGCTAAAAAACGAGTGAGCTAGATAAACATGTGTTGTTGATATCAAAGCTGGAACGCAAAAACTGATTATTCCTTCCTATTTCACCTGGTACTGTAACGTCATTTTTTAGGAACTTTGCCATATCTTGATTGCCAGTGATATTGTTTCCGCTACGAAAATTCCTAATTTAAAGTTTATTTTTGGTGGCACCTTTGACGAATTTCTGGAGCCGAAAATAACGTGGCTCTTGAGAGAGGAAGTATAAGCCAAAACCTATGTCATCTCTTCTTCTTATTCTGAATCAATAAATATCGAGGTGCGGTATGTTTGGGGGAAGAAGCTCTGTTCGCCGCGGATCAACGTGATGCGGCAAATGCGGTCTTTGTTGCATGTCGCAAAAAACTTCAGGTTGTTTTGAAATCGTTTTGCGAAGATGCGTTTTTCGAGCTTTTTGAAAAACTATTCTCGTATTCGAGGATTTCTCGAAACTTTTTGCGAATACGAGAGACTTGAAGATATCATGTGTAGCCACGATTCTGGCTCTTTTAGACGGGATGTTATGAGCCCCCATTGGTCATAGGGACGAACAATTGGATAGGTAATTGCAATTTGTGGTGTTCTCCAATTTGTTTTTCCAATGTTTGCAAATTCAGAGAACTCATTTTAATTCTTGCATTCAACTGATTAGTGTTGCAGTACAATTTTGTTTCGCTTTGTTCGAAGTTGGGATTGTTGGAAATTGTTATTGCTTTACTTACTTGCACTTCCCACACGGCAATTGAGCAAACTGCAAAATCCCATTTCACAGCGCGAACTGAATTCTTTTATTATTTAATAGAGGCATAATTGAACACGCATGGCATAAAATAATTTGGAGATTTAAGCCTCAAAATATTGCAGTTTCTTTTAGTGCTCGCTTTATTTGGCCTTGTTGTGATTGAAAGGCCGATTATCTTTTTGCAACAAGGGGACACACGCTGGAAAAACAGATCTCCAAGAACCAAACTTGGAACTAAAATTGTGCATTCTTTGTCTCTAAGTTACACATTTATTAAACAAAGAAGCCAAAAAAAGAAACCGAAAATTTGGTTGAGTTCGTGACTTGTAACAACGACAACTATTTTGATTATTTTTCTACACGTTTTTAACCTAAAATCACAGCATTTATACTGAATTGGATTCCATTCTAGATCTCAAATCCCTATAGAAAACGGCAAGATACATACCCAATGGCAGGCATACCACCTCCACCAGTTCCCGTCGTCATCGCTCGCTTCCGCGGTGTGGACAATGTGAGCAGCGGAAGAATTCTTCCCACACTCCATCTTATCCAAGCAGACATTTTACAGTTCCCCTGTCATTCAATGGTGGTGGTGACAGATGAAGATATGAACTATGACCGAAGTACACCGTGTAGGGATGGTGGCAATAAGCAGAGACCGGGTTGGTTTTCATGGAGGATCATAGCCGATTCAATCTCTGTAAAGGCAGGTAGGTGGTTATTGTTTTTTTGAATACCAAATTTTCACCATATAAATCCATTTTTTCATAAAGATTGTTCTTAATTCATAAAGAAGATGCCACCAATACTGCTGTAACTTTCGCTAATCCGTCACATGTAATTCTTAGATGGACCTCCTGCCGGAAGTCAGAGGTCTGTCGGTCCATTCGATACATACAACACTATTCATCTCGGCCCAAGATCGGCCGACCCACTGGTGCCAGGAACTGCACGTAGTGTCAACGGTGAGTTCACCATTCCGTCCAAATGCAAAGCCGGTAGAGAATAAACCAGTTAATCTCCTGCTCATGGAATTACAGCGCATGGTTTAGCAAATTGTGACGTGGTGATACTCGCAAATCTTGAGCCCAATCCCCACCCAAAAGGAAAGAGAGTGACAAGAAAAGCCACAAAAGACAGGAATCGAGCCAACCAGAATGCAAATATCACTAGAATCATCAAAGAATGAATTTTTCGAGCTACACTTCCCACAGCCATTCTCCAACCAGCAGTAGTCGGAGCGGTACCGACCCCGCAAATTGCCAAAGCATATAGTCTCTCAATCCCTCTCATGGGCGGAGGAGCTCAATTAAACTATCCGCGAACTCAAACCGCAGAAGCCATTCTCAGGGCTGTGGTTGAGTATTTGATGCGTCCAGATATTTCAAACCCCCTTGGGTTCATGCTCCTCGACTTGATGATATCTTCTTCATCGTGAAGCCGGGGGATAAATGGGAAGCGAAACTGGAGAAAAAAGCTTGGGAGTTTGCGTGGAGGTAAGTCAATCGAGTTTTGAGATGCTTTTTGATGAAAGAAGATGCCTGCTAGTGTTGGAAGATGTTAATTGAGAATTATGGGTTTTGCTGGAGGATGAAAGTTGGATGCTTGTGTTTTATTTACTGATCTCTCTGTTTGACGACAGGACAGTAGTACAGACGACGTTGACTGCAAGCCCAACCCCTCCACCGGGTGGCGCTATAATCATTTAAAGAATCAAGAGAGTTAGAACATGGATGTTGTTCAATGTTTTGAAGGTTGTGTATGGTTGATCAGTGGACTGTCGTATGCTGTATTTGTATTTCTCACAACGTCCAAGTTTACAGCTGAATTTACACACAAAGTTCTCAACTATTTTTGGAATTTCAAATATTTACATCACTATCACCAGATTTGTATCATTCATCGTAAATGAATGTCTGCGAAGTCGGCTTTTCGTCTACCATCCAGTTCCATCTCACACCAACCAATCAATCCCTCACAGATCAGACCCTTCCCGCCACGCCTCATTAGACTCATTCTCTGCCGTTTTATTCCACCCACTTCCTATTGATCTCCCAATCCCTTCCCTTGAAGAATTCCATCTGAACATCCTCATCCTCGGTATCATCCATATCCGAATCATACTCTGACCACGTAGCTTCATCACTACTGAAGTCTGACATATGGAATCTTTTCCTTTTGCAATTCTTGAGCGAATCCATGTGTTTATTAAGAGCCACCAGCTTCCTCTTGGTCCTCCGTCTCAGAGCTCTGTCCCGTAACTCACTCATTCTCACCCGATCTTCCTCCGTCTCGGCGATAGATTTCACATCGTTTGCCGTACGTTGCTGTGCGATACCGACGACAAATTTGTTCGAGGAAGTGTTGTATGCGATAGGATCTGGGTGGACGGATCGAGCTACCCATGACCGGAGGAGGGAATTGGATGTGATGTGGTGATTTTCAGGATGGTTTCGAACAATCATTTGGAGGGACCATGGCACGATTGCTTCATATCGTTCGGCAAACACTCCAAAGAAGTCCTTGCATGTCAAGGAAAGCATCAGTCCGGTGACGTTGTCGCTGTAGCCGAGGATCATCTTTTTGACCTCAGCTGGCATTCTGTCGAGGCGAGGGATCCCCTTAGGAGGGTGGATTTGTGCTACAGCTGAACTAGAGATTAGATTAAGAGGTTTTGGGCGACTGTTCTGCGATATCTTACCATTCTGGTTTGTATTTCCAGGCCATCCGACTGGCAATGTAACGAGAGCGAGCCAGGGCCAGGACCCATCATATATGCCGGGGTGGCTGTTCATCTTTGTTGGTTGGTGAGGAGATACTAAAGACGTTGTCGTTCAAGCTCCCAAAGAAACAATAATGCAAATCAAATGGGTGAGTCCATTCGCAGATGATGGAAAGGTTTGCTTGATGATCTGTAGTCACTGGTGGTCTGAAATTGTCTTGTTGTGGGTGTCGCGTCTTGTCGCGTCGAAAGTGCGGATGCAGAGAGGTGGTGGTCTTGACAAATCGAAGAAAATACTAAAATAGTTAGAACAGCGGTATTCAACCGAAGTTTTGCCATATATGCCCCATCTTAGAGTAAACTGGATGTGAATTTACGATGAAAAGGGAAGGGAAAAGTGAAATCACTGGAAGTGGAAACCGAGAGTGAAGTTCTGTTGACAATATTGTTGTTTTGGTCATGCACGCAAATCTTATGTACCGGCTTTCGCACATTATTATCACACAATTCTGCTGCTTATCTTAGATTATCAAGAGTACTGAGTTTATTGGGAGCATCTTTGGTTGAGATATCTGCTTTCCTTAAGATTTGTTACTTTCGACTATCTCGCTAAACCTTCGGCGCGTTTGTTTTGGTCTCTTCACTTCACACTTTCAATACTATCTTGAGTTGACTTGACAATGCTTACACAATCTCCCTTATTTTCATTGATTTTAGTGTGAAGTTGATCTCTAGCAACTAAATTTTGCTAACAAGGTTGAACTGATCATTGTTCTGTTTGCTTCTTGGACATGTCTTCGGGTCTTGGCGCGCCAGCGAGAGAAGAACACAATCAATCCAAATAATCCTACAAAATGACAATATACAATTGTTTTCTTTGAAAGCTAAAGATCAAATACAGTGTGATAAGCTGGAGATAAGATAACAAAAATTAAATTGTCCAAATCTCAAAAATACATCCATATTCAGACAAATGTGACCTTGAAGGTGGTGCGTTCGTCTCGGATCTCGCCTCGCACAATTTGTCTAATCGGTCTTGTGCGATTTGTTCAACCCCCTCCTCCTCTTCCTTCTTCTCCCTCTTCTCCCTTTTCTCACTCTGCTCCTCCTCCTCCCCCTTCTTTCCCTCCTTCTCTTTCTCCTTCCCTTCCTTGTTCTCCTCCCTGTCTCCGCCTTCGTATATATTGTATTTCTCACTAGTACACCCCTCTCACTCACCCACTCTCAATCAAATCGGCATTAATTTTAAACCATTTTTTATTCAGGTGTATATTCAGAATTTGTTAACTGTTTCGAAGTGCTACTTGCAGACCTCTCCCCTCCCCCTCGCCCTCCCCTTCTCTTGATGAAACAGCCTTTCCCCCTACATTTTTCTCCTTGGTTCCTTCCTTTTATTATTCTTTTTAGACTCTTCTATTTTTTGGGCTTTGAGCCTTTCGTTTTATTGTAATTGCGAGCTACATTGACACCTTTCTTTGCTGGAAGATCGGAGCTTTCAGGATTAACCTCTGGGTCTATCTAACTCCTGCCCGTCGTCATCAAATGCGTAGTTAGCCGACTCCCTCTCATAGCCCTTTCCAATAACGCTAGCACGTGTTGGGAGAGAGTAGCGCCAGGTATTCGTTGTACTGTGTTATACTGGGGCCAAACTTCTGGTACTGATAGATCCCCTGGTCGAAATTGCCAGAGAGATCGGAATCAATTGTATCTTTGTCTTTCTCATTAATTGTTGAGAGTTTGGATCTGATCAAGAGTTCACTGGACAGAGCCGAACTTCTGTTATTGATGTCTCTCCTGGTTGAGGTTATGGTCGAGGTTACCGACGTACTGTATGTACTACGGGTACTACGGGTATGTCAACAACTTCCTTCTTCCCTTTAGACATCTTGATGTTGTTTGATAGACTGCCAGCTGTGTAGGGCGGTAACTGGCCACCAACCTGGTGATATCGAGGAAATATTGGATGAGGATGGCCGAAGTGATAACCACTAAAACTATGTGCTGGATTGTACATATTCTAGCTCTCATTGTAGAAGCCGAAATAGTTGCCATTCGCTCTTAATGAATAGGGCAGTGCGGGTTGGAAGTTGAAAGAAGACTATGAGAGTTTGAAGAGAAGAGATCAGTTTTTGCGAATTTATCTGAAGAAGAGGAGAGGGGGTGATCTTAAAGAAAGGAGAGGGAAACGAACATGCCGACAGCAATAGCAACAGCCATAAACTGAAGCTCTATGACTCGAGATCGTGAGTGCAGCAATACAGAAAGTAAGGAAACCTGGAAGCTAGGGAAGGAGGTTTATGGCTGATTACAAAATAGGTAATGAATAAACTCGAGATTGGCACGGTTGATGAAGGCGGGCTGCTGTATCAGATTATCTCTCGGGAAATCATTCAAATGTGTTTGTCGAGGCTATCAGCAACAGGCGCTGCTATTGTATTTGCCGTCAGGTCTGGTCTGATCTGGCTTGGTACCTCGTCGCTTGCTCGGGTGTTGCAATGAAGATAATGACATGGCTATGATCGATCTTTAGTTCCGAAGTTCGATCAGCTGTCGTCTTGATTTCGTTGGTGTGAGACTTCTTTCGGCCTTCGTATAAATCACAAAATCACAACCACAAACAACTTTCACTCCCAAACAATCCCCATAGACACCAATCTACAAACAAAAACTTTACCTACACAGTACAACTGCTTCCCACACCCCTCTCTCAAGAAAAGAAGAAACAAAGAGTATTAAGCAAGGACCCCCTCCCCCGCCCAATAAAACAAAATATCAAAATCAAGGGTAAGGAAGGCAGGCAAGGCAAGGCAGGGCAAAGCAAGGCAATCATCAAACAAAAAACAAAAAAAGTTCTTTGATCTGTCCGTCCTATCTATCTAATCTCAAGTTAGATGAATCAATCTACCCTGCATCATCTTGACACCTGCATCTCTTGTTCTGCCCTCTTCATCTTCATCTTCCTCTTCCTCTTCCTCTTTTACCATACAAACCCGTTCCCAGGATGAAGTTTAAGCTTCGAAATTAGGTTAGAAGTAACAAACACACACACACACACACATCAGGAGGAAACTATACAGAACATAAGCCAGCACCCACAAGATCAACTTCAAATTCCAAAATCGAATCTCACAATCTCACTAATACAAGTATCACAAATATCGCAAAGGCAAACAAGTTAGGCTGCAAAGCATCGAATTAGACTAATTAAGCTAAAAGACCTAATGGTCCCCATGATCAGACGTAAAGGAAGCAAGCGAGCATGCCACAATGCCCCCCTCGCTCACCCATTCCTCCCATGAGTAACCGTATTTTTTTCATGATAATTTGTGTAGAAAAAGAGCGCACGTCCACTCCATCACCCCAGACGTGATTTTCAAAAAACCACGTCCTTCCACACAATTTCCGGGCAAGAAAAAGAAAAGCAGAAAAGCAGATGCACTTAACCTCCCCACAAGCTGCATCTCCAATCCAAATCCCCCAGGAAGCGTTGTAAAGGAAGGGTGCAAGGGAAGTTGACAATTGTGATAGGAAGCGCGCCATGCTGCTACTCCATTCACATCCCCGAGAGACACCATCCATGACCACCGCTCCATCATTATCCCCCGGACGTCGTCTCCTCAGAATTGAAAAACATGCTGACAAGGAAAAGTGTAAAGAAAAGGTGCAAGAAGCATTTGATGCAGAACAGATTCTCAGGTAGATCAGAGGGTCTGCTCTGGATGCTGCTGTGACTATTGATGTAAACAATGTCAGAGTCAGTAAACGAGCTTGTGTGACCTTGATCCGCTTGATTCGGGACCGTTGTGTAACTAGCGTTTCTTGTCGAGTTGATGAATTGTCGTGTGCTCGATGGCTAATATGCCGGTGTTACGTAGATACTCGATGTGTGGATGTAATGACATCGAGCGTGCCGTTCGATGACCCCTGGCACACACGAAAGAGCTCACCTTGGTAGATGAGGTATCATGATGTCAAGGCTGCTCGAGCCATTGTGGAAAATCCATAAATCGAAATGCGGACAAACGAAAAAAGCGTGCCATAAAAGAGAAAAGTGTTGTTGGTAGGACCGAGAGAAGACCGGAACAGGACCAAGCAGCGATGGAGTTGAGATGATGCAAGACGAAACTGCAATGAGGCGAGAGTCGATTCCGTTCAATGAGAGTCGTCAACCAAGGAAATTCAATACCACTGCCTAGTCTGATCCTCCTGCTTTGGTCGATACGAACCACCAGATGTGTATCCAGGACCAGCTGCGGCGCCCTTTGAAGCAGATCGCAGCCTATTTGCGGAGACTAAGGTGTCAGCCATCCAGTCAGCATACTGTTATCCCCGCGGCCAGCGTCACTGAAGCACTACACGCGAAGAGAAATCATTCCCTTACAAGGAACCGGATATAGCAAGTAACTCACATCCTATCACTTCCACCGACGGCTCTGTTGGTATCGGGGGTGTCGACACCGGGACCGCTGGCACCGCGCTCGATGACCTTGCGGCGGGATCCAGAGATGGCTCCGGGCTTGGATGCGCTGGAGGCATGCTGGGGGGTTGGTCCACCGGCGGTTGCAGCATTGGTGCGGGTACGGCCTGGCTTCTCATCCTCCTCCTGGGCTGGCTGGTTGCCGGCGGCCTGGGCAATGGCTTGAGCGTTCTTTTGGTACTTGTAGACGGTCCAATCGAAGACGTAGTCATATTGGAAACCCTCACGAACGAAGAGATCACGGAAGATCTTTCGGAGGTAGGAGTAGTCAGGCTTGTCATCAAATCGGAGAGATCGGGTGTAGTTGAGGTAGATGGCAAACTCGTTGGGGAATCCTCGGCAGAGAACCTCAGTTGGAGTGGTCATCTTCTTCTCCATGATACGATCATACTTCTGCTTCTTGGTAGCAGCCTTCAAGCCTTGCCATGGCAGGGAGCCTCGGCAGAAGTAGAGCATAACGTAGCCGAGAGACTCCATGTCGTCACGACGAGATTGCTCTGTTGATGGTTAGCCAGGGGAGCGATTGAAGGGAGGATAGTGGATTGAAGACTTACCGACGCCCAAGTGGGTGTTGATCGAAGCATAACGAGCGGTACCGGTCAAGTTCTTGTTCTCACGGTATGGGATGTGGAAGTGAGTCTTTGGGTCACGGTACTTCTTGGCCAAACCGAAATCAATGACATTGACCTGGTTACCACGCTTACCAATGCCCATCAAGAAGTTGTCAGGCTTGATATCACGGTGGATGAAGGACTTGGCATGGATGTACTCGATACGGGAGATGAGTTGATCGGCCAGGAGAAGGACGGTCTTCAAGGAGAACTTGCGGTTGCAGAAATTGAAGAGATCCTCCAAACTGGGGCCCAGGAGATCCAAGACCATGGCATTGTAGTCACACTCAGTTCCGAACCAGCGGACGAAGGGGATACCAACACCTCCAGCGAGGGACTTGTAGACACGAGCCTCATATTCGAGTTGAGGGTGCTTTGCCTTGACGCTCTCCAACTTGATGGCAATCTCCTCGCCCGAGATGATGTTGGTTCCGAGGTAGATGTCACCGAAGGAGCCACTGCCGATCTTGCGGCCAATGCGGTACTTGTTACCAACGCGAAGATCCTACACGAGAGAGGAGAGGTTAGCATGGTGAAGCTGGCAAAAGATGAGAAGTATGTGCAGGTAACGTGTTTGGAGAGAGAGGTCGTCTGGCACAAGGCTGAGACAGCAGAGTGACCGGACAGCACAGCCTTGTATCTCGACTTCAAGCAGCACCAGCGTAATGAAGATAGACACGAAGATGCTAGATGGAAGGCGGAAGAAAGGGAGTATAAACCAGAGGGTTGGCTTTCGACTTAGAAGCGGGTGGATTCACCATAGTAGTCATGCTGAAGTTCAACTATGGACTCTGGTATCGGCAAGCGATACACGAGTCGAAGGTGGATTGGGTATTAAGTGTGGTAGATCGACCGACAAAGTAGGTCGAGAGGACGTTGTGGTAAGAGGAGGACGAGAGGACGATCTGGTAGAGAAGAGAAGTGGTGTTAGTTGAGAGGTCTTTAAGGCTGGCTAACGAAGAGGGTCCAGAAGCGGTGTGTTGGGGGAGGGATGAAAGGACGGCGTAGTGCCGGGAAGCGCCTCCGGTGGAGCAGAAATGCAGGCTACGAACAAGTTCACGCGTGATGGTGAGGGAGTATGAAGGCGTGAAGATGAAGGTGAAGGTGAAGATGTAGATGCGGTGTCGACGTCTGCCGAGGGCGTTGTATCTTGGAAGGCGAGAGGGTGGGCGTGTAGGTAGGTAGATGTGATGGTGGAGGGGGGTGGTGCTGGTTGTGGGTACGTACCTATTTGGGATCCTTTGGAAGGGCGTTTGATATCGATCTTGGGAGGGCGGATGATGATGATTGAAGAGGCCGACCGTCAGTCGATCTGGAGGCTGAAATGGGGGGAGGGCGGTCGGTGAGATGTGCAGGAGTTGGAATGGATGGCGGGTCCCTCTCTGCGGAGTAGAATATCGCTCGAGAATGTCACGGCACTCGTGATCTGGGGGAAGAGAGAGTTGTGAAGAGAGAGAGAGAGAAGGAGAGTCGGCGGTGTTGGTGATGGAGTTGTTGGTGGGGACGAGAGAGCCGGTCAAGATGGTGAAGAAGAAAGCCAAAGCCGCCCGAAAAGTGACGCTAAGCCGCTTTCGGACGAGGTTTCAATGCCACCCTGGAAGGCGAGAAGAAAGGGAATTTGAAGAACATCCAAAATGCCACTCTGGATATGTACTCACTCCTTTGCTACTACTGTAATTAATTCACTTGGGCATTGTTTGCATACCTGTCAAAGAGATTTATAATATGAGAGAATGCACTTTGTTCTAATGTTGATCTCCCTTTTCTTTCTTTCCTTTCTCTCTCTTCTTTCCGGCTCCCATCTCCCACCGGCCGGAATGCGCGAATATCTCCTCCTCATTATTCACGCCCTTCTCTCTCCCTCTGTCTCACGTATCGCCATCTGGTCCTCGTATATTTCCTTCTCGTTTCGTACGTAGCTGCTTACTACACTACCTAGGTAAATAGGTATTGACTTGCACTCACACTTACAGAAATAGGTACCTACACGAGCAAGAAGAGCATTTATTCCCTTGTTCTTCTTCTTCAACCACGGCCCTCAATTCCCATTTCCATAACACGAGCCACATAACATCAATGCAACGCATGACTTGCCTCTTCCATCCTCAGTCCTCACAACAACAACGCATCTGATCTCTCACCGGTCCTCTCCTCTCCTCTACCGTGCTACCGCCATTGCCGAGTTCCATCCCATCCCATTATTGTGTCCCTATCCTCCAAAACCCTGATCCTGCAACCACAGGCTTGAACGCCGCCGCCTCCGCCGCCGAATAATCTAGACGCGCCCTCCCCAAGCCTGAAAGCCCGACAAGCCTGAAAGAGGGGCAAAAACACACAACAGCCGTCCACTAACTGGCATCTACGCAGCAGCTGACGGCCGACTGCAAGACTTGGCCCTCTCCTTCTCCTCCTCTCTCCTTCCTCATGCTGATCGTTGTCTCCGTAAGCGAGCACCTAAGGCGAGGTAGTGAGAAAGACTGTGCGGTGTTGTCCTCAGCCCAATAACAGCCCAATCGCCGCCTAAAGCAGGAATATGTACGGAGTAAGGTAAGGAAGGCATGTAATGAAAGATTCAGACAATCAGGGATGAGAGGGGAGAGATGAGACAAGGGAGAGAGGGAGAGAGGCAAACAAGGTACTGTACTGTCCCGTAGAAGAGACCTGCGACTAGAAACCTACCCACCGAATAAAGCTGCAGCAAGCCTCGATAATAGGAGAACAAACAATAGATGGATGGATGGTTGTCGACCTGACCAAACGAAAGGAGTGAGTAACCAGCCGCCAATTATTCTCCGCCCTCCCCCTCCAGGCCCATTTTCCTTTCTTTTCTTTCAGCAGCTTCCCTGTTGGTGTCATGTGCAAACAATGAGATTCAGCCTGCCCGCAAAGAATCAATCAGAACTCACAACAAAATAAAGCAACATACAGGAAAGCAAACCAACAAAGCAAAGGCTTCTTCATTCAACCACCACCGACTGTCTATCCAGCATTTCCAAAACAATGTCCTGAAACCCAAACATCCCTAGAATAAAACTTACGGCATATCAAAAAATCCATCGTGCCCATCCGTGCCCAAACTAGTGAATGCATTGAATACATAATCTCAAATCAAACTTGTTCGGATGATTATGAGAAGACGAAGACCCAATTCAAATTCAAATTCAAATTCAAATTCCATTCATGCCCGTGGTGCGTTTCAGTATCCAACAATAATTCATGCCCTCCGCACACTTCCTCTAGGTACAGTACTATGCAAAATTCCTTCCTTTCTTTGCCTCATTATTATTGCGCGATTATACAATGGGCCAACCGTGAATACATGCCATACCGCCTGCCGCCTGCCGCCAACGACCGCCTAATTCCGCCTACAACCATCGAACAATGCAATAATGCCTCCCTCCCTGCATTCCTCATCGGAATTAAATACTAGTAAAGCACCATCCAAACACCGACCAACAATACAAAACATTTATGTATATATATATACATATAAATGTTCCATCTTTGCTTTCTTCCCTCCATCCTGACTCGCAAACTTCAGGCCTTCAAATCCAAAACTTCCAACATCCCCAAAATCCTCCCAAATCAAAATCCCAAACACAAAGGGGAAAAAATGCAAACCATCATGATTTTCGGCAGAAGAATAATCGCCTCGCCTTGTCTTGCCTTGCCTTGCCTTTGCCTTGCGCCTATCCTTCTTCACCGACTACTCCTAAAGATCGTAAGATTGTAAGTCTTACTTTCTCCTTTCCGGTCTACGGGAGGGATCTAGTCAGCTGGAGGCAAAAAAAAACCTTCCCCTGTGGTGGTTGGGAGGGAGGAGGTTTTGTCGGCTTTTGATCTGGATCACGACGATATTACGATTCAGGGAGGTAAGACAAGGCAAAACAACCTAGAGGCGCTACTTTCTAGGTACTGTACAGGTAATCTTCTTGCATTTACTTACTCGACCCCATAATATTTCTGCAAATTGAAGAAGGAAGAAATCGAGATAATTAAATCTAAAATAAACCACAAAAGCAATGTTTTCGTCGGAGTATTATACAGGATCAATTATATTCTCATCTTACAAACCCAATGATTCTTCTTTGTTCATACTTGTATACACATCCTACTACTCTCCAGATATCATTTACTGGAACAAGAAAGTGCCATCAAATCTTGACCGCCTCCTCCTCCCTCCTACTAATTAATATTTCTATCCCGTACGACCTTACTACCTTCCATACCGTCCTAATAATAATCCGCTCCTTCACCGACAACCAACCGAGCCGACCACCACTAGAGCAGAGCACCTAAACCACCAACCACGCCAAAAAGCCAAGCCGAGCGTCCGTCCGCATTTACTATTTCACTTACCCATCTTCCTCCGTCCGCCGCCGCCGCCGTGGCTGCGAGCTATGAACTACTGTACAAGCTACGGAGTTTCTCTTTCTCTTTAACCTTAATACCGCCGTACTACTGTAGAGTGTGAACTACTGTTCGAGGTGAGATACTGACTAGGAAGCGCCTCAATGACATCATTTTCGTGAGGGTTGTTCTGTGAGAGTTCTATGAGTGTCACGCTGGATTATTCATAGCGCTGGAACAGGATTATTGTGTTGTGATGGCTTTTATGGCTTTGGTTTTGGTAGGGAGTGTTAGGAAGGTTGCAAAAGGAGAAGATTGATCGTGGATTTATTATTTGTATGGTGGTAGTACAATAAATACTCCGGTAGGCGAATAATTGATGCTGTTGTACTGTACTGTACTGTACTCTACTGTACTGATAATTTCGTGGAGTGAGGTTGTCTGGTCTGGTATATCCAGTAGTATGTGAGGAGGGAATTTACTACTGGATAGCTTTACTACTACAGTATCCTGGAGTAATAAAAGAGTATGCACATCCTTTTTCGCCCTGATAATTACCATAATTACATTATTACTGCATTATTGCCAGCACTCACCCTCCCTCACATCACATCACATATTAACTTACCATAAATAACGCACACAACCCTAACCCACCAAATTCCCCACTCCTGGACCCCCCACCAAGAAACCATACAAACAACATCAAGAAGAACAACAAGATCAGAATCAAGATCAACAGCTCACCACGCATACTAACCGAGCTACAGTACAGTAAAGTACCGACCCCAGCTTTCCGCGCCCTCCGCAACAGCCTCACCCCCTCATCACAGCATCCCTCATTCATCCCATAAAAAACCCCCCCCATGAACTTCCCCCCATCTATCTCTATCCACCAAACATACAAAATAAATGACAAACCCCTTTAAAAAAGCGCCTCAGCAAATTCATTCATCCATCAATCACCGCCGATCACCAACAGCATCTCGAATCTAGAACTATCATTCATAATATTACACTAAAATCTCTCACCAAGAAACCTCTCATCACAACAGTCCAGACTGCCTGCGTACCAAGAATACGAACCTATCCATCTATGCCAAGGCCCGCGGAAGAAGGACTGTGGAGAGACATGTCTGGCTTGGATTGGTTTTGCTAAAAATAGAATTTTTCGGTGTGTGTGGTTGTGGGTGGGTGGTTCCATAGAATTTAAATGCCAAGATATCTGGCTGCACGACAACCCCTCTTTCCTTCTTTTGTGGGAGTTTGTACTGTTCTTTGGTTGAATAATAAGTACCAAGTAAGGTAGGCTCGGTTGGAAATGGGGAATATGAATGGTGAATAATGGTGGGTGGGAAGTATTGGGGGCCAAGATATCAGATGATGAGATTCAGAGATTGATATTATAATATTTATTGGGTGTTTTCGTTCTTTGCTTGATTGGTTGGTTGGTTGATGGGATGTAAACGCGTCCTAATTCTTGCTTGTTAGGAAATGAAAGAAGCGGGAGAAAAGAAAAAATAGAGGGGGAAGTCTCGAACGATTTTAATCCAGAGACGGCTTGCTTGCTTGGAATGAGTTATGCTGCTCTTTTTATCTCGGATGGAAGATAAGATATATATCGAATCCCAGAAGAGTCATCAAGATCAAGCAGTTGAATGCTTCGATTTGTAATAGAACTAGAACTAAAACTAGAAACAGAACCAGAACAGAGCCAGAGCTGTAAACTATTGAAACAACTCCACTCTCCCTTCTTCCTACCTGGCTGGCTATACCAACGCATTTCCAGATTCTTAAAGAAATAAAGAAAACATTCACCTCCCTATTCCGATTTCTCAATCCACATATGCTATATCCCAGTACTCAACTTTATCATCGCACAAAATTCCATATTCCTTTCTTCAACATCTCCGCCACAATTTCTCTCTTTTCATTCCTCCCTTCTCATTTCTCATTTCCCTTGCCCTCTCCCTCCTCTCCCATTCTCTTCTCCTTCCTCATAATCTTGATGTCTTCAGGTTGTCGACCGACACTTCGAAGCAGCGCAATACCCACTACAGCAATTGCTCAAAAAGGTTCCTCCTTGCTGGCTACTCCACGAACAAGTCGCTATTTCGAGAGACATAGAGGTTAGCTTTGTTTTCTTTTTGGACATTTTCACTCCTCCTGTCCCCCTTCACACACTCTTTCTCTTTCTCAACTTCTTACATATCAAACCTCCCTCCACTCCCAATCTTTCAATTCCTCAAGCCTCTTCCCTTCCTCCTCTCCAAAACCCCCAAAAACTAATATTAAATAGAAAAATCAAACTTACTATAAACAGGCAAACACCCTCCCTCAATACTACTACTCGGCTGACAAGCCACCCCTACAATGGCCTGAGGTGGACCTACTGCCACGGCACCATTACTTCCATAAACACCCCCAGCAGGAGAAATGTCCTTCACTGTGCCTGGTGCGGTGTAGAAATTGCATTTGTAGTATAGGTTGAGGTTTGGGGGGGAGAGTGAGGTTATGAGAGAGACTGATTGGGGGTTATCTGATTTTTTTGAGGTGGTAAGTTGAGAGATTTGGTTGATTGTTTGAGAAGGGAAGTGGTGATTTGGGAAGTTGAGGAGGGTTTGGGAAGGGGATGGGATGGGAAGCGGAGGGAAGGATTTGAGAGGGGCAAGATATTTGAGAGTGGGTGAGAATGTACTAGTATAATAAGTATTCCCATCTGCTTTCATGTTTAAAATATACGATGCCGGACCACCGCTGAGTTTGAGTGAGATGGAGAGGAATTGAAATGGGTCGGAGCCGGTTGGGACGGCGAGGGAGAGGGTGCTTGTGAGTGCCAAGAGGAAGAGTTGGATGGCAGAAGAGGGTTGAAGACGCATTTTTTATTTGGATGTGTGGAATAAGTGCTGAAGAGATTGGAAGTTGGATTTAGATGGATCAGAAGTAATAAGTATTTTTAAAGGTTTCCGAAAATTGGGTATGAATGGGAGGTGATTTGGGTTGGGTTAGACTTTGAATAAACGAGTGTTGTGAGAATTGAAGATTGTTTTAGTGACCTAGAATCAGGACGAGTATATGGAGTTCGAACTCTAAACGAGAGACAGAAAGATCTGTTAGGGAGGTAAGTGGGAGCCATAGAGATGTTTTATACCCTCCTCAACTTCAACTGAATCCCAATCCAACCCAACCTAGTCAATTATTCCTCATCATGGGATTCACCTTCCCCTCCCCAGTTCCAAACTTTGTCCCACCACCACCACCCAATTTCCTTGATTAAAAGTAACGCAGCTAAAACCGTTCAACCCAATCAAGCTTCACCAAGCTTTCCCCCTCCTAATCCCAAACCAGCTGAATACGAGCTCTCTCCCGAAAAGAGGCGTTTTTCTTTGGTATTTAAGTAGCCGGTTCTTCTGTCTGGTGCATTTGTGTGTACAGTACAGACATAAATTAAACAGATGACAGACATGACCCCTCCTTTTCACCGCCTCGGGTGCACACAAACAAGGTCGTACAGCAAAGTAACCTTAAAAGAACCCCGCGATAAGAACCCCGCGATACTTGGTATGTTGGCTACTGTTTGTGTGTCGTGTTGATTTCAATTGGAAGAGAGAAGCGGTTTTGATCTATTTTCGGATGGAAAATGCTGGTGCATAGTACTTTGAGTTCAAGTGCGGTTGGGAGATAGGCTTGCATGCATGTATGTATGTAAGTAGTATGTAGGTGCGGCTCGTGACATCTGCCGATGGTCGTTTGCTTCTTACCTGCCAACTTGCAGCCATAGTTTCGGTATGGAATGTGAAGGTACGGTCTAAAGTATGACCCGAATTCATTATAAAGTTAAGCTGTGAAATGATACGTGTAATTGATCGTGTTGGTTATATTTAGAAAATAGGGTTTTGATCTTTGGTGTGAGGTGAGATGTGATGAGGGAGGGCATCGAAGGATCGAAATACGAGGTCACTGGTGCACTGGTGGGGAATTTTGATTTTTGGTGAAACATATCTTGATGGCAAGTTGATTGGTGGGAAGGTATTTGGAAAGAGAAAAGCAATGGAACAATGTTAACTTTGCCCACGCTTCTTGGCCGGCTTCATGAACATGAAGTGACTTTCGCAAACCCTGCTCGGCTCTCTTGGCAATCCAACATACGGAGTGCTTCCAATTGATATCTCGAAAATTTTCTCAGTCTTCACAAACATCTTGAGAAGCCAACCCCTCCCTTCCTCTCCGGATCTACAAACTCGAAGCGACACGATGGCTTTAACATCCATTACCGTGATCTACTCACCATTTCATGTTGGCGCTCATAACCACCGAGTTGGCAATGGACCACACCGCATCCGTGAGATGGGTCTAATCGACACCCTCAAGAAGCACAAAATCACAGTTCACACCAAACATATCGAGCCACACAACATCGAGACCTTCGAGGGCGAGATTGGCAAGAGCTTCGAAATCCTCCGCCGTACCTCCAAGGCAGTCTCGGAAGTACAAGCCGCAAACTCCTTCCCGATCGTCCTCTCCGGTAACTGCATGGCGACCGTCGGTATTGCCGCGGGACTAGATATCGAAAACCCGGGCTTTGTCTACTTTGATGCTCATGATGATCTCGAAACTCCTTCGACAAATACCAATGGCTACTTGGATGCGATGGGTCTGTCAATGTTGACCGGGCAAAGCTGGCATGCACATATGGCGACCCTTCCTGGCCATAAGGACCTGACGCTCGACAATTTCGTTTTTGTGGGTCTCCGCGATGTCTCCGATGGACAACGCAAGTTTGTGGAGAATTCAACGGCGGCGGTAGTCTGGGGCAGCTCTACCCAGAAGGTCGACTATGCGAAAGAAGTGTTGGCAGTGCTTGGAAAGATTCCCTTCTCAGAAGCGTTGGTACATCTTGATCTTGATGTGCTAGATGAGACGGAAGGCAAAGTCAATGGTTATGAGTCCCCAGGAGGCTTGTTTGCGGAAGAGTTGGTGGAGTGTATGAAGATCGTGTCGACTAAAGTGGCGCCTGTGTCTTTGACTGTCTGCTCATTCAATCCGGATCAGGGAGCAGGCGATAAGATCGCTACTATTGGTGTCCGGGCGATCAGCTCCTTTGTTGGGTCGCTGATCGAGTCGAAAAGATTAGAGGTATAGGTAATGTAACGCACAGGGGTATTCCTAACTCGGAATACAGGTGTGTAATTATAGTAATAAATAAGGTAGGAGAGCTATCCCAGATTAAGCAGTAGGGTACGTCACTAGTGTCGAAGAATACTGTGTTGAGTTGAAAATGGAGCTCCTAGCTACGGAATAACGTCCAATGACTGTACAATTACCTTACTTAGCACGAATGAAAGGAGATTTGCAAAATACTAGTCCCGTAATACGGAAGGGTGGATCGTACCTCATGATATCACATCCTGGCCTTATTTACCCCGCATGAACTAGGTACCAGTACATAAAACTTTCTATTTTTGCTTATCTATCATGTTCTTCTACTCATCGCATTCTGACTACAGAACAATGCTCTCTCTGGTGCCAAAGCTGTTATCACCACCATGACTGTAACTCTGCAGTATTTCGCTGTTGTCATGGCGATATGTGTCTCCTCCTGTGACAGGATAGTTCCGAGGACAATATGAACAGTTACTGCCTTGGAGGACGTAAAGTAGTTGGTTGAGGACATTGAACTCCATTTTGAGCTTGATACTGTAAACAGCAGTCTTGTAGGTAGTTTGAATGTGGAAGTTGTCGGTGAACTCGGTGATGAGGAGGGAAATGTCCAAGAGGACAATGAAGACGTTGATGAGAATGACATTTCGAATGACCTTGCGCTCCTTTGGGCCTCTTAGTATGAGGACTGGTCTGAGAGCATTTATCGTCTTCCAAATATAGAGTCCAGAGATAATGAATTCCTGGATGCAGAAGCCTGTGAGTTGGATCTTTTCGTAGATAATGAACGGTTTGAGGAAATTTGTGTAGCCCAAGTTACTGCCAAGAAAGAGGACCGTTACTGGCAAGTGAAGGATGCAGAAATTCGTGATAATCATAATGATTACCCACCGAACCTCTCTATCGTTGCCAGCCACGAGGTGTAAACGGGAGTACAGGACGACAGCTTGCCCCGTCACCATCGCATACCAGCCAATAACGGTGACAACGCACATTGGAAAATCGGGGGCAAGCTGGAAGTAGCGTAATAGGACGGCCACCGCGTGGACTGGAATGCCCAACGAAGCAACAATCATACTCCAGAAGTATAGACCAGTGTGACGCTTGAAGGTGTTGAAGATTAAGACGAGAATTTCGATAACATTCGAACACGAAATTGCGAAGAAGCCCGCAATTACCATGGCGACGGGGAGTGATACCGAAATTGAACCAGTCTCACCCGCCATTTCGTCGAATGCGAAGTGGAAGGCTAGAGTCGAGCCTAAGAAACAGCTGGGAATAATATAACTATGTAGAAGAATTAGAGTGTAAAAAATAGAGAAAGGAATTGGGTTTGGGGTTTTGTAATGTGGTCGGATTTTTAGCTCGTTGGTTCAAGCCAAGCATAAACTTTAAACACCACCAGACTACTTTGCTTCGCCGAAGTAGAACCTCAAGCCACCAAAAATCTTCCCGCAGACCGTCCAACTGCCATCTTTTGGGTTGTATCTGTCATTTTGGCACTTGTCGTTGATCAAAACGAAGCTTCAAGAACGTTCTTGTCCTTAGACCCCTTCAACTATCCACTTTCAAAACTACATATTAAAAAGCATGTAGAAGATCAACCTTGCCTAATTACTAATTGAGCGTTCCGAGCATTTGCAAAGAGGCGATAAGCCTGATTTGGTCGGGGTCCCTGCGCGAATGTGATCCTTCAAGTCTTCCCGTCTTTCGTTTGCCCCTTATCAACTGCAGGCACGACTCATGTCATTCTAATTTTCCACAGAACTTCGTTGCAGAAATTACTCGGTATGCCCCTACATCTGAACTTCGCACGGCCTTTGCACAGACAATAGTGGAGGCGTTCAGACATAGGGGCAATACGAGTATGTCTTACGTCGAGATGAACAATCCTGTGGAAACCGGGGAATGGTGAAACTTTAGGTTAAGCTAGGCTGCTAGCGATTTCAAGTCCAAGATCCCGCAATTGGTCTAGAAGTTCCTTGTTTGAGAATGGAATAGGGGCCTCATTTTCCCGAGATTGGCGAAGATCAGGGCCTTCAAGCTTCCTTTCTACGCTCTCAAACGCATTTATGAGACCTTTGATCTGATCCGAACATAATTTTCTGTATATTTTGCTAGCTCGAATCAAAGATTTGGAGTACTTGATCGATTGGAAGTGTACGGTACTTACTTACACTTAATCATTTGTGATGCGTTTTTAGGTATAGGGATGTTCATGGTATATTGAAGGATAAAGTAACGGGCTCATAACAGTGGGGTTGGAACACTGCTACGAAGAGAGCAGTCAATTCAACAACAAAATGATCATCAATGTCATAGATTTTGATGTAAAGAAGTCCGTGGCTTTTGTTACTGCGGCTTATAAGAACACCATTCAATCAGGCAAGAGAGATTAGAGAAGGCCGAGAGAGATACTTGCAAACCGCTTATAAGATCCTGAGACTCTTAATTGGGCTGCTGGTGACCCTGCCAGGTTCAAAGTCAAATGCCATTATTACGAACTTTCGACAAACCGTAGGACGGAGCAATGGTATGGGACAATGGATACAGTTGAGCCTTGAATTACTGATATGGTTGAGTGATGGAATGGTGTAGAGAGAAGCGAGTACAAGATATTTATAGCCATTTAGGAGCTAAAATCCATTAAAAGCTTGTGATCTCTCCTCTCCTTCTTCTCTACATGTTAATACGCGTATACTGGAAGGGGCAGCTGGACGAGGCCTTGGCATTACTTGGTCCTGCACAGTTTGGTGGTACAAATGACGAAGCTCGGCTTTAAGTGTACTACGCTTATGATGGCGAAGGAGCGATGAATGTAAATATGCCCTTACTTCTCTTTTTCTCGCAAAAAAGCAATTTGTTCTGCCCCCTTCAGTGAAAGAAACACCGTCGCCTCCTGTTCAAAACACAACCATGTCTCCTTCTACCAAGAACTTCACCCCATACTCGACCAAAACAAACAATGCTCTCTCGAAAGATATTACCGTCTTCGTCGGCTTCATTGTCGACCGAGTTCTGGATATCAAAATCCTCCATAATGCCGCCAAAGAATTGATCAACCAGTGGCCAATTTTAGGTGGTGAATTGATTACAAGCGTATGTCCCTTATTTCCTTCTTCAATCAGGGCTCACTCACAACCCAAGCTAAATCATTCACCAGACAAACCCATACTCCTTCCGCGCGGGCGAAACAACCGATTTCCAATCACGCTCTTGGGTCCAGACCTCACTTAAAGAGATATTCCCATTTGATTTCCACCCCAACGACAACAGCGCTTTCGCAAATGAACCAACATTCCATGAGCAACCCAACGGCCGCGTCGCGGACAATTTATTCCACTTCAACTCCAATGTCCGCTTGAACGCTCTGCCCAAAACCTTGTTGGCCATTCGAATTACCGTCTTGAAAGATGCCACGCTCCTCGGCTTTCGCATCCCTCATATCCTCGCTGATGCCGAGAGTGTCCATCAGATTGTGGAGGCTTATGTCTCTCTCATCTCCAAACCAACATCTCAAATTTCGAAACTTGTCGATCCCCCAGATGTGATTTATCCACTCTCCGAGATTGTAAAAGTAGATACTGGGGTAAAAATGCCCAAAGGAATGGAGCTTCAGGGCATTCCAAATTTACTCCTCAGGGAAATCATTGCAATAGGACTGTTAGCCTGGTGCTGGTTTTTCCTTCGGTTTGCGATGAAGAATCTTAAGGCAAACCTCTTCAAATCAACAACGTCTAGTGAGAGATTTGTATACTTGCCGAGGACTTTGGTGGAAGAGTGGAAGAAAGAGGGACAGAAAGAATTGGATCAGCAGGGAGGAGAGGGAGGGATGGGGGTGGTGAAATTGAGTAATCTCGATATGATCACTGCTTGGATTCTAAAGGTACTCTTAAACCCCCTGATTACGCTCGAAATATAACACAATTAACAGATGAAAAACAGAAATGTGCCTCAAAAGCAACTCACAAAAACGAAGTCCTGGACCTAATGTACGTAATGTCCTACCGCTTTGCCCTCACACCTCCAAAGCCAGGAACCGAATATCTCAAAAGCAGCCAATATGAACTCCACATCCCCTTTCCAACCCTTGATCTTCCATCCCACGCTACTGTCGCATCAACAATCCGTACCACAATCCTCTGCTCTAAACAATCATCCACCATCAAAACAAACCTAGAGTTTCATGAAAAGACAACTACCGAGTTGGTTGTGCCGCGGACTATGGATCCATATGTAATTAGCAGTTGGTGCAGTGCAAGATTTGATCTGTTGGATTTCAGTGGTGCGGTCGTGCTTGGGGGACGGAATGCCGGGGATGGTGAGGAGGGAAGGAAAGCGAAGGTGTTGTTGACGGTGCCGAGGATCACAATGCCTCTTGGGATTGTGCTGGAACCGTATGTGATTATTTTGAGAGATGGAAAAGATGGATATTGGGTGAGGGCGAATTTGTCGAATGAGAGATGGAGTGGATTTGGTGTCGAGATTGATTGAGAATGAACATGTAGGGTAGCCTCCGAACTCTGGTCATAGAGTGCACATACAGATAATACAATACGCGTATGTATGTATGTATGTATGTATGTGGAATTTCATCATATTGAGTGGAAGTCAACTCCAAAACAAAACATTTCAATTCCATAAAGTAGGGAAACCCCGACGCAATCCAGGCTGAAAGACTCGCTATCTAAGGTATCTTGCTAAAATTCAACTTAAAAAACGGGTGAACAGCACAAACTCCAAACTCCCGTCAATCCCCGTAATTTCCCTCAAAATGATTTTACCAAAAATACCCAAAACATCGAACCCAGCCCCAAACTCCAGCTCTACTTAACCCTCAAGCTCGACTCGAATACGAACTACTCTCACTTCTCCCACCAGCACCTCTTCCACCCCACCACGTCACGACCCCAGTTCCCTTTCTAACTCTATACCTCACATCAAGATCCTATCTCACAGTCAGTAACGCCTAATATCCCAAACCATCTTAACACGTCTATAAACATAGAAAGTAATGAACTTCCAAAAATCTTTTACGATCGAAATCTCTCCCAACAGCCAGCTCTCCTCCAAAACTACAAATTCCAAAACTCCATACTGAAAAACCGAACGGGGCAAGGCAAGGTGGGAAAATACATACTCCCATCGCATTAATATATATAACCCTCGCGACTGCACCAACTCCAATGATCAACGGGATCGTCTGTGCCGGCGAAGAAAGCTCGTTTACGCCAGTGATACTGTTCCATGAGATTGTTGTCTCGATCGCTGCGAGGACGATCGAGACGACGAGGAGATAGATAAAAGTGTCGAATTCTTGGAGTGCGGTTTCTCTCAGTTTGCTTTTTAGTTTTTAGTAGAGTTAGATCCACTTTTCTTTTCGTTTTTGGTATAATTGGAGGAGTTGAAAAATGGACTTCACGAAAAGAGCGTTCGTAGAGGTGTGTGTGTGTGTGTGTGAGAGAGAGAGAGAGAGAAAGAAAACACCTACCCGACATCGATAATATCATCAAACTCACTACTAGTAACACTCAACGCCCTCCCCTCCTCATCAACGACCTCTCTCAACCACCCACCCCTCGCCATCTTCACCAGCGTCAGAACAGCCACCACCGCACAACCGACCAGAATCAAAAACATGAGCAAAATATGCCCGACCACAAAGCCCTTCTGATCCAATCTCACCCTCGAGAAGAAAAAGGCATACTCCTGACACCTGCCATCACTAAACCTAAACCCACCATTCCCGCGCGCCGCAGCAGGAGTACCAGAGACATCAAACCAAAACCACAACTTAAAGAGCGCAATCGCAACCAGCAAAAGAAAATTCAAAATCGCTGCGATGGGACCGGGATCGACTCTTGCGTATCGGGCTGGGTCGAATGGGATTTGACAGCAACTCAGTAGGCGCCAGATGTAGAGTGGGACGTAGTACAGGAAAGAGCCGAAACAGAGGAGGAGGGTGATGTATATCTCGACGGGTCGGAGGACGTTGCGATCGGTTTGGATTATGAGACCGAGGAAGGTGGCGCTGGTGATGAGGGAGTGGAGGAGGCGGGTGGGTTTTGTTTCGCTGGGCGCGATCCAGAGGGAGAGCGGGATTGTGTACCAGAGGAGGTAGAAGGAGATGCGGATTCCGAGGCCGTAGGTTTCTAGATGGCCTGGGAAGGCGCATGGGTTGGACATCTTGGTTACCTTTGGGAGAGAGGTGTTGACAATCAATCCACGGGATTGGGGCCGCGGGTGTGATTGGCGGACTGAGCGAGAAGCTTAATATCGTCGTCGACCTTTCAAAAATCAAACAAAACAAGAGTCAGGTGGATGAAATCAAGGGTACTCTACATTATAAAGATAAAGATGTTAAAAGATGTCGAAAAGCACGAGGTTGGGCAGAGATAAAATCCTTCGTGACACTTTGAGGTTTCTCTTCCGGTCGCCTCATTGCATGGCGGATCTTTCAGAGCTGGACTTGCATTGCATGTCAGCCTAACATCGTCGTCGGCGTATATGAGAGGAGCATATGCTACGGAGGTACTTGTGTAACCAATTAATAACAATGCGGATAAATGCATGTGTGGCAGCGTCTGTGATATTGATGCTTGGCTCGCCCTGATTGTGGGGGCGGCATGGGTGCAGAGAGTGGGGGGAGGTTGGGGACCTGCTAAATGGATAAATTGACAAACAATTGATTCGGAACAAGCTGCTATCAACTTAATAAGGTCTCTCACAAACACAATTGCTGACTTACTGAGGTGGAACGTTGATGAGAGATCGTTGTTAGCTCAAATAGGCAGCTCAAAATTACCAACAAAGGAATTGCTCATGAACTTGCAATGCTGTTAAGAATATGTTTCTCATTCTGTGTACACACAATCAATCCAATACTCCTACGAACTCTCACAACTTAACAACGACACAAGAATAATTTCATCCCACACCCTTCAGCGGATCACAAACGAGCGCGAGGGACAACGGTGCGATAGACCTTGACCTTAACCCATGCATTCTTGACAACATCTGCAACCTCCTGATCGAACATACTCAAGGCGTACTTGACAGTAAGGTCGGCAAAGACCTTGAACGCGAGTTTGGTGTTGATTCTTCGCAGGGAAGGATCGTTAAGAGCAGCATACCATACTTGGCCAGCTTTCTCCTATGGTGGGACATGGGGTCAGATTTGTTTGAAATGGATGGAAGGACACAACAGCAGGATGAGGGGAGCAAAGAAAACCATTCGCGCTAGGAAATTTACTGACCCATGAGTAACCTCCAAGATTTGTGGCAGCAAGGTAGAAAGCACGGTTAGGAATTCCCGAGTTGGTGTGAACACCACCCCAATCACCGAGTTTGGTGTTTGGGAGCTCTTTGAATCCATCCATATCAGCAGGTTGGCGGTCTTTGCCAATCTTTGGGTTGTCGTAAGCTGTGCCAGGAGCCTTCATGGATCGCAAAGCACTTGCGTTGGTGATAGTTGGGAGGAATATACCCTCACCAATAAGCCAGTCTGCATCCTTGGCTAGCTGCTTGCCATCAGGGTGATAGTATTGCTTGATCATGGAGCCGAAAACATCAGCGAGAGACTCATTGAGGGCACCAGACTGAAACTTGTAGGCGAGATCGGCAGTGTGCTGAATGACACCATGGGTGAGCTCATGGCCGATGACATCGATGTTTTTGGTGAAACCTAGAGTAGAAGTAAGAGCTTGAATTGAATTGGATGAAGAGTTCAAAGGGCCGGAGTTCATACTGCTAAAAATAGCTCCATCACCGTCACCAAATGCCATCTCGTCGCCATCCCAGAAAGCGTTGTCCATGCCTGGCGGACCAGGAATGTCATCGAAATGGATGCTAGCAATCAGAGGAAGACCAGCATCATCAATGGAGTTTCGGCCGAAGACCTTGGAGAAGAAGTCAAAGGATTTCCCAAAGTACTCATGCACCTCCTTTGCATTCACATCCCGGGCTAATGCGGCAGTGTCACCCCCTTCTTTAAAGATAAGAATCTTGCGTTGTTTGTTAGTTTTATTCGAGTCGTAGATCTCGCGTTGAACGACTTTCATGACAGGTTCTGGTGTGGGCTTAGGCTGGGACTCAGGGACTAGGTCGTGATCAGCAGAGTCAGATAAAGTGACACGGGGAGTCTTACCATCCTCTGTGAGACTGGCTTGATGAGCAAAAGCCTGACGCTCTATGTAATCTTCTCGATGTCTGTAAATACTCTTGAGAGTTTTGCTCACGGCAGCACGAGTGCGTTCGGAGTGGCCATCATAGCGTAGAATGTCAATCAAGAGATCGGGTGGGACGATCGAACAACAGACTTTCTTGCATCGTTGAGTTGGAGTCTGTTCCATTTTGGAGTAATGTAATGGAGTGATGATCTTGGAGAGATGATGTTTTGGTGTTGATATTTGGATTGATAGACGATGATAATTGCGGATAGTAAAGTGCAAGGAGTTTGAAGCAAGGAGTGAAGTTGAGATGACGGAGCGAGGAGCGGATATGATATCGTTTATATAGAGGGTGAAGAAGAGGAGAAGAAAGACGACATTACCAATGTCGCAGTCTTGGGCAGTTGGTATGGTTCGTTACTTCCTTTCTGTTCGGCAAATATGACAAGTCGGCGTGCAACAGGCTAGGTAGTTCCTCAAAACTTAAAACTCAAAACTCAAGATCTTCTCAGCTTAGAAGGAGTGTGCCACGGCTGAAATATTAAGTCCGATTCTATCGAACAAAAAGCAAGCGCAAAGGCAGCTGACAAAATTCAAAGGACCTGCACACTTGCAAGGCTACGCAAGACCTTGATACAAGACACCAAGTGATAAGGTAGACGCCTAATGATACAAAGTTCAGTGGTTCAATGGGGAACATCTCTGCAATGAATTTCGTAGTTATACTTGACATTGTCTACCACTAGATAGATATCGAGAAGAGTCCACAAGGAAGACCTGGAATAATTTTCGAAATTCTCGCGATACCAAATGAAAGACTTCGAAACAAGCCCCCATACTACAGTATTATACCAAGTGTTCCCATTATACGGAGCGTGATACTCGGAAGCTTCTTTTGACCGTAACTAGGTTCTTGAACGCCTGGTGCCGAGGAACTTCAGGCAGCTTTGTCCGCGTGACACCAGAACACACCAGAACACAACCGTCACACAGCTCCAGCTCGAGGGCTGTATCATGAGCATGCCTTCTCAAGAAAACAGGGACAGTATGCTTTCCTTTCTGCTCGCATCTCGTGGTGATTGGTACACAAGTCTTGCTTGTTGTCTTGCTTGTCGTCCTGCTTGTCGTCTTGCTTGTCGTCCTGCTTGTTGTGAAGTTTACTCATGACATCTGACGTCTGTCTCCAGAGGCCATAACCTACGTCAATCGAGTTTGACTCGGTAGAATGTTGGGATGCCTGTTACACAATCGACTCAGAGATAATATCATCTCTATTAAACTTTCTGACAGTGGACGACGCTTTTGTGAGATATGAAAGAGTTCCAGACAAAAGTTCTTCTGTATTTTCAGCTTTGCGCCTGTAGCCCGTCCAGAAATTACTGTACACTTGTAATAGGTATATGCCCACCCAAGAGTTGTTCAAAGTGGTTATTGATGCGTATCTTTCTGGAAAAGGTGAACTGGTTGATCCTGAGGATATATTCGAAGTCCAAAATAAAAGAGGTGCGGTGTAGACTCGCAGTCGAGGAGGAGTGAGGTGCAGCAGTCAGTAGTGGAGCAGAAACCGATCATCTTTGCCCGATTTGGTGGATGGCGATACGGTGAAAGCCGGCAGTATTTGCTCCATCATTATCGCCAGCTTGCCTGGCTTGCTTGTGGTAATGTCATGAAACCTTCACAAAAACCACAAATTTATTTCCAGTAAACCGATATCATGCGACTACGTCTACCCGGAGCTTCTCCAAGATCAATTGGGTCCTTAGGTGTTGTCGCCCATGGCAAAACCTCAACGATACTCCGTGGGGGAGCCAGCAGATTCCGACTGACGCATAACATTATCCAGTCAACAACATACCAGAATACTAGCAGAGCTTACTTTTCTACTCCATCATCTACGCCCATAATCTCTGGGGTCTTTCCAGATTTAGTGTCTCCGGAAGAAGAGCCAGCTGTCGCATTCGCATTTGAGTAGCCAAACCCGCTCTTCCTGCCACCTTAATAAAGAGCTAACCTTCCGCCGACAGTATCGATGGCGTCCTTCTACGTTCCTCCGAGCCCATCAAAGGCGCCACTGATACACTTAAATATCTCTCTGCGAACGAAATCCCATTCATCTTACTCACCAATGGAGGGGGCAAGCACGAAAGTGCCCGAGTACTGGAATTGAGTCAGAAACTGGGTGTGCCCCTCACGGAAGAGAACTTTGTGCAATCACACACACCATTCAAGGCATTGGTCGAAGGATCTGGGGAGCACGACGCTTTAAAAGACAAGACCATACTAGTAACGGGAGGCCGAGGGGAGCAAGTTCGGGAAGTTGCAGCGAAGTATGTCAACCTGATCAGTCGTCTCTGCTGTACTAGGTCTAACGGCTCATTGTAGATACGGATTTAAGAACGTTGTCACACCCGGCGACCTTCTCATGGCTGAGCCGAAGATCTGGCCGTTCAATCAAATATTCACAGACTACTACAAATCCTCGGCACAAGTCCTACTACCACGAGACAAGCCCCTCAAATTCGACGCCATATTCGTCTTCAATGACCCTCGCGACTGGGCGCTCGATTGCCAAATAATATTAGATCTTCTCCTCTCTAAGGAAGGGTATATCGGGACATACTCCTCCAAGAATGGAGACGAAAGCCTCCCCAATAGAGGATGGCAGCAGGACAACCAACCGAAGCTGTACTTCTCGAACCCAGATCTTTTCTGGGCCACCGACTACCATCTTTCTCGGTTGGGTCAAGGTGGTTTCCAGGCTGCGTTGCAGGGCCTCTGGAATGCTACAACTGGAGGTGCAAAGCTCGAGAAAACCGTGATCGGCAAGCCACATGCTCACACGTACGAGTACGCCGAGAGAGTGTTAGTGAAATACCGCAATCAGTTGCTGGCATCAAAAACCCAAAAAGATAGACCGATTAAGGCTCTCAAACGTGTGTTTATGGTTGGTGACAATCCAGAGTCGGATATCCGAGGTGCGAACGATTTCCAAAGCCCGGTCGGGACGGAGTGGACTAGTGTCTTGGTCAAGACGGGTGTTTATAAAGAAGGTACCGTTCCTACGTGTAAGCCAACTGTAATCGTGGAAAATGTACTAGAGGGCGTTAAGTGGGCTTTGGAGCAGGAGGGCTGGAAAGGGAAGGCCGAGTGATCGAGGCATGGTACCCTTGCATTTGCTTTTTATCATATGCGCTTCTGGGGGATCTCCAAGAAATCCTTGCATAGTCTGGAGTTAAGAAAGGCTTCTGGAAGTATTTAATGGTTTTGTTTTGGAGTTTAGACTTGATACCATTTAGATTTCAAATATGCGAATTAATTTCTACCAGCCTTCGCAAGTATGCAAAGGCAGAGAGCTTCTGAAGTTTCCATTTCAACCCAGGTTGTTCTTCAGGGTGCTATTCGCAAAGTCCTATTTATTGTTCTGCATGCGAAATTCGTTACTGAAATTAGCACACTCTGCTCGTATCGACAACACCTTCCCTTCTCGTATACTTTCGTCTGTTCTTTTGGAGAATTTCATTTACTTGTCAACAGAATAACTGACTTGATTATGGTAACATCTTCTGGTTGGAGGAATTTATGGGATAACCTTTTTCCATTCTTTGGTACCTTTTGGCGCACGATGTACTTGCGCTTCAATACGACATTGTTTCTGATCACATGTAGTACTTCTTCAAGCCCAAAAACCCACACACACCTCCATCACATCAGCAAGAACTATCCCTTACCCCAAACTCCTTGCAGCTACCCCACAACCTCGGTATGATCCGAGGCGTTCGTTTTGACAACCTGGGGTACTCATAGGAGGAAAATTAACGACCCGGGTAAATCCAGGGGTTGTTTATTTAAGCTTCCCCATAATTTGTTTTGGGCCAACCGCATCGTTGCCCACAAATGAAGCTTCATCTATACCGCACAACTCCCGTCTTGGCTGAATCTTGAACAATGATATTGCATAAGAGATGGAAGGAATTTGTTGATCTGTGCATGCTTTTGGGTCATGAGATTGATTGTTTTTGCGGGGTGTATTCAGCTGCGAAGCTTTGCTTGGTGGAGAACAAGAAACATGAGATGACAATATGGAGATCTGGAATGGCGATATAGTTTATGATCTGACAAGGTTGTGTAAACATATAAATACGAGCTCATCGCCTTAGCAAACTTCTTCTATCCAAAGCTCTATCCTCCAAGCTTCATCTCAACCTTCAAGATGCATTTCCTCTCTACTTTGGTCGCCGCAAGCTCTCTTGTCTCCTCAATTGCAGCTCTCCCCCAAGCCTCTCCACCTCTTCCTACTGCTGCCTTCAATCTCGAGGGATATGCAAAGAACAACCCGATCGCTGCGGTGTCTGGTGGAGCTGGAGGTGCAACAACAACGGTGTCCGCGAGTGCAGGTCTGCAATCTGCTGTAAAGGTTTGCATTCTCGACTTCGATCTCAAAGTCTCACAACTAACATCTATATCAGGGCACAACTCCTCTGAACATTGTTGTTAAGGGTAGCATCGCCCTCTCCGGCCGTCTGAACGTTGGATCAAACAAATCCGTAAGCTACCAAAATTCATGACCAGCGGTATCTCTTCGCTAACACACTACGAATAGATCATCGGACACTCCTCTGGCGGAAATATCACCAAGAACGGCTTCTCAATCACCGGTCAAGAAAACGTCATCATCCGCAATCTCAAGATTGCTGGCGTGAAAGGAAATGACTGCATCACCATCTCTGGATCCAAGCGCATCTGGATCGACCACAATGAGTTCTTCTCAGATCCAGATATCGTCAAGAGCGGACCAGATCTTTATGACGGTCAACTTGATATTGTGAAGGCATCGGATTGGATTACGGTGTCTTGGAATTACTTCCATGATCACTGGAAGTCTTCTCTTGTTGGTAACAGTGATGCTGCAAGAGCAACTGATTTTGGAAAGGTGCGTTGTTGATTGAATTCCTGCATGGGATTCTAAACAGATTGTTACACCAGCTTCAAATGCTAACCAAGCACAGCTGCACGTCACATATCACCACAACTACTGGCGCAACGAAGGCACCCGCGGAAATGGTAAGCTCATCCTCCCCTCATTTCCACAACAGAAACTAACACATCTCCCCTTTCAGCCGGCCGCTTCGGCTTCCAACACCTCTACAACAACTTCTACCTCGACTACCGCTACCAAGCGATCCACTCCCGCTCCGACAATCAAGTCCTAGTCGAGGGCAACGTCTTCCGTGGAGACACCCCGAGGCGCTCTCTACCTATGGTCTCGTCATCCCCAAGGACTCTCCCAACACCAGTCCAGCTGGTGATTTCGAGTTGGATGGATTCGCGAATTTGGGGTCCCCCAATGATTTCGGCACTAGTGGTGTTAATATCACGAGGACGGGAACATTCACGAGTACTGGATATCCGTATACCTTGACGCCTTTGGGGAGTGTGCAGGCGCTGGTGGTGGCTTATTCCGGTGTTGGGAAGATTTAGATGGTGGTAAATGCATGGGATGTTTTGGGAAGGAAGAATTTGTGTATAAAACTTTATGAAGTGCTTGACGAAAAAGTTGATGCCAAAACGAAATTTGCAAATGTGAGAAGGTGTATTGTTGTACAGTGTGCTTCGATTGCAGTGTCCTCGTTGCACACTCTCCGGAGTTTTATAAAGACCACACTTAGTCAGCAACATATGGCTAGCGGCCAGATTATCCTCAGCCAGGATTGCAGCTGGCCTATTTCTCGCAACCTCAACATTTCTACGTCGTCAACGCTGAGCCCGATTCAAATCGGCTTCCCGAAATCGCATAGAAATGGCCCAGAAGGTGCATGCCGATTTTATGAATCAATCTTATAAGTACCATCCACTCGATCGCACGAAAAGGGAGATCAGGCTCGTCCGTATCAAGGATTTTGTCCAAGCCACTACTTTCTCTCAGGATCCCATCGCATCCGATCTAGTTGAAAGAGATGATTTCTTCCGAGCAATGATCGAAAAAGACTTTCCTATCCAATGCTCCATCGAACACGCGTCTTTAGATGACAAGCCTCGGTACATTGCGTTGTCATATACTTGGGGCGACCCACCAACAAAAAACCAATCCGAGTCACAAATAAGAATGGCACGGTCACGAAACTCGAAGTCACGCAAAACCTCTACGCCGCCTTAAGACATATTCGTCCAGATCTCTTGCCACGAATGGAAGATGATATTCTGCTCTGGATCGACGCCATCTGCATCAACCAGACCGATGAAGACGAAAAGGGTTGGCAGGTACAACAAATGCTGTACATATATCGCATGGCACTCAACGTTATGATTTGGCTTGGGCCTAGAATAGACGGTAGCGCCGAATTCATTGACGAGATGGATGCATCTTTCGATAAATACAAAACTTGGGTTCATGGGCATCAAAACGTTGATATAAATCATTGGGATCTTTACAGAGAAGTCAATTGCCTCCTTGGTGCGGCGTCGTTCGTTCGTCAACCATATTGGCGACGTGTGTGGGTTCAGCAGGAGATCTATGCTAAGCCCTTCGTTAACGTATGGTTGCAATGGGGTCCAAAAATCATCAACTTAACAAAAGTGTATGTTTTCATGGTTGGCCTGAAAAATCTATACATTACGCTTCGTCGGCAAGAACTGCAATCCGTAGCGTCCAGCTCCGTCACTGCTACAGATCTACGACCTATCATGGAAAGCCATGAGTACGAAATGTTGCTCCAGGCTATCTACCGCACACACGATTCTGATGAAGCACACAACTTACTTACTTTGGTAAATCTCTTGGGTATTATCCATGTCGTCGGCTATGGCCTTCAAGCTTCCGATCCCCGCGACCACATATTTGGTGTTCTGAATATGGCTGCGGATGTTGAATCCCTTGGGTTAGTCCCGGATTACACGCATTCCTATGATGAAGTATTCATCAAGACTGCAATGGCATTGATTGAGAAGGGAGAAATCGTAATCTTGGGATGGACAAATGCTTTCGGTTCGGGGCCGCCTGGTTTTGATTCTGCAGGTTCTAGATTGCCGTCATGGGTTCCAGACTGGCGACTACCGATTTCTTCATCTATTGGTGCTTTCACGCAGTTCTTCACAGCGGTGCAGATTCAATACTATGCCGGTCGTCAAAGAAGTCTTTGCACAGCCCGCTTTGTAGATTCGAAGGCAGGGAGCGATGTGCCAACATTGAGCTCCTATGGGGTTGAGATCGATACAGTTCTCTCAATCAGCAACGTTTTGACCAGGGAAAGGAGCCAACCTTCGAATAGTAGTACAGGTAAATCTCCTGGAGCTGGCGTAGGTAACTCGGATCAGATTACAAGATCCCCAGGAGATGACCAGCTTTTCCGCTCGCAACCTCAAAGACACTGGTTCGAGGAACTGGAAAATCTTTTCAATCTCAACGAGATCACCCGGAGTCTCCACGGCACCTCGGAGATACTTTATGGCGAGTACCGGTCGGTGACATTGAGCTCACCATAGAAGGTGAGTATAGAAGAGCTAGCGACGCATTCAAAAACGGCTACTCACTTCTCCACGACCGCTTCATGCAACCTGAAACTACAAAGCCTTACAATAATGAAGAAAAGTCCCTCGCTTCGCGGTTCTGGGAAATCATGGAAGCTCAAAGCCTTGGGAGACGGTACTTCCTAACCAAGAAAGGCTATGTCGGACTCGGCCCGGAAGCATTAGCGCCTGGAGACCTCGCCGTGGTTCTCCTAGCGCTGAACACACCTCTAATCCTGAGACCAGCGGAAGAAGGCTGTTATCGCATTGTTGGGGAAGCATACGTAAACGGCATGATGGACGGGCAAGTCTTTGAGGGCGAGTACACCTTGCGAGAGTTTCTGATTGATTAGACGCTCGCGTGAAGGATTAAAGGTCAGGAGCGAATGAGATGGTTGCTGATCAGCAAGCAAGTTACCAGACCTCGTAAGACGGCTGTAGCATTATTAAGTTTCAAGTTAGTGGCCTGAGGGAAGGAGTACGACTGCATTAGGCATGTCTTTATACAAATATATCAGGTTTGAACTTGAGTGTAGTTTAGTTCGTGCAAATGATTAAATCAATCTGTGACTTCGCAAAATGTGGTGCTATTTCTTATTGCTACCGATAAACAGGATGCGTTGTCGTCGTCAACAATGGCCACGATATAGAAACTCAAATCATGTTCAGGTAAAAATGGCGGCCCCATATCTAAGGCTACAACGATGGGAATAAGATAGACTAACCATATTCAATCTAGTACTGACTAATTGTGGTTTATGTAGAAATTAAGAGAGTGTGTCAAGAAGACACCAGAACCGAAGGCCACTATATTGTACTGTACAAGAAGTCTGCGACTACCATGTCAAACGCCTCACCTCAATTCCTCAGACCCCTTCTTCCCCAAATCTTTACAATCCTCTCCCAAATCCACATAACAGCTTGATGCGAGACAGAATTCCCCCGCCTGTCACTCACCAATTAGCACAATTTATCTATTCCATCACCTCTTCTCAAACTAAGAAATAACTTACCCATGACTGATCAAATCTTTCGTAAACAATGCAAACCCCACCACGACCCCAGCAAGAATTGAGAGAACAACCCATACTAAAAATACCATCATTAGCTCTATTACAGCTTTCCAAATATATATTCTCCTATCCAGAAAATAGGAAGTAGCACACCCAAAAAAGACAACGAAAACTTACAATCCCCATACATAAATAAAATCATAACCAACAACCCCCCACCAAACAACCCCATCTCTATCACCGCCCTAGCAAATTGCTGCAACACCAGTCTCTTCGTCCCCTTCCCTCTTCTCATCATCTCTTGAATTCCATGACTTGCTCTTCCACCATGGCAACATCCCTTCTTGACATCCCCACTACTTTCAACGTTACTCTTTTTAACAAGTAATTCTTCGTCGTCATCATCTTCATCATCCTGACGAACGAGTTCAAAAGCCTGTCCACGTCTTTGTTCGTATTGAGAAACGAGGAAACGGTCGTATTTTCGCTGGAGGAAGCGGATGTGTTCGACGCTGATGGTGAGGATGAAGGAGATGAGTGGGAGGATGATGGGGTTGGATGGGAGGAGACAGGTGGTTATTTGGGGAGGGAGAGGGACATCTGTTAGTTTGGGGGTTGTTAGTTTGTGATGTGTTGTTGTTGGGCGATTTACTGGATGAAAAGTATCTTTGAGCTATTGGTGAGATGGGAGAGGAGGAAGAGGAAAAGGGAGGAGGGTGCACGAACGGAAAATTCGCATGTGTTGTTTCCCGCTGCCATCATTGTTTTATTGGGGGAAAAGAAATCCATTCTTTTTTGCTTGTTTGCTAGAGTGATTTATCGCAAGAAGTCTGATTTGTTTCGGAAAGATTGTCGAATTGGTGAAAGCGTAAGTAATTGAGTCGTCGTTCATGGGATGAAGGAACATGAGAAGCTGATAATAAGAGCACTTGGCCCAAGGTAATGGCGGGTACTGGAGGGATGTGGTGTTAAATAAATTCAAGTTCGGGTACGGGGTAATTGATTTCTAAAACAGGGATAATTTCTCAAACGAAGGATGTGATTTGGTTTGGGGAGTGGTGAGATTGCTAGATCCGAGAGATCAGGAATATGTATATCCTCCCTATCCGGATGTAGGTGTCCATCGGATATACGTTGCGATTACTTCCTATCTGCACTTCTGCAGAAGAATTCATGTGTTAAATGTACAAATAAAAGTTCATACGTTCAGACGACTGCAACAGCGGATAAAGAGCAGGAGTATATCTGTTTCAAGCTAACAATAGGTTGCGTGGTCTTAATTCTGTTTTCCCCTGGGAGTCTGGCAGTTGTGGTAAGCGGAACGTTGAAGGTTGTGACGAACAACCGCAGGTTTGATGATTTGAAGCAAAAGAAAAAGAGTGAAGAACAGAAAAAGTAGTAGCGTTTCCTGCAGAATCATGAAACTGCTATTCAGCACGGATTATACAGGTCGTTAGGGAGAATTGCCCTATTCGAAATGCGTTATGCAAAATGTCGCGGGAAAAGCCATACCCAGCGCCTTGAGAACCACAAGAAACGATGGTGGTGTTGAATCGGAGCCTCACCTCACCCATTTACTTGCCTGGGCAAAATTTGGGGAAAATTGCTTAAAAATTGCAAAAAGGAAATTTGAATTTCACTTCAACAGTCCGCAGACGAGAAAAAGTTCAAAAAGAGAAATTTCATGTTTCCGCATCCGGGAATCGAACCCGGGGCTGCTCGGTGAAAGCGAGCTATGTTAACCCCTACACTAATGCGGATTGCTTGTTGTTGAAGATTTCGTGCTTACTTTGATTTATAGACAATTCGAAAGAGAGCGGCTATGAAAATTGTGCCGAGGCTGCTTGCTGCTTTTGAAGAGATGTGCCGAATGCGGAAAGAGCTAGGTGCCGCCTCAAAGGCCAGAGCCAAGCCGAAGATGTAATTTGGACAAACCAAAACTCAAGCTTCTCTGCTCTGATTCTTCATTCATACAACGAACACAATACCACTCTCGCCAATTTGCACTACCTACCTAAGACTCTTGATAGTTATCCGTAGGTATAGTCAGATTATTTGCCCTTCGGCTCCATGGGCTACAAAAGTCCAGGCGGGCGATCATGCAGTCGGTTAAAGTTACTCGTCTCTCAAGTTCCTAGGGCGGGTAGACCGCACACACTTCTTTCTCAAGTCACGAATGCACATAGTAATTTCGTGAGTTACATATATTTTTATTTTCTTTATTGCAAGCAAGGCGGGCAGCTAAGTCAACTAATAATCTGCATCAGGGATTAGCATTTCATTCCTGAGAAACCGCCAACGATTAGTTGCTCGAATTAAATCATTGCACCCCTCTAAAGACCATCCCCATTTCTTCACAAATCCAGGTGTCACCTCCCAGCTCTCGGTTAGCCATGGATCACCCCAATTGATCAAACCCGTGCGTCCAGCCGTGTAATCATCCCCAGCTTCAATATCCTCTTTCTCAGCAGCACGTCGCTTTGGGTCAAATGGCGGCAATATCGAACAGCCACGTATATACTTCATATTTACATCCTTTTCGGGTAGCGACGTGATGTAGTCTGGGAATATATCTCCAAAGAGGTCGCGGCTCATATCCTCTGGCACGAAATCCACACCTTTCTTGATGAGGTTGTCGCGAAATCTTGGGAAGGGAAACATGTTGATCCAGCCCGTGTGGGCACAGCTCATCTGTAACGGCGTTGGCTGGAGCGACTCTGGTATAGCTTGGTTTCCAAGAGGCTGCACGATTGAGAGACCGCCACAGATCTTGGTATCGTATTGCTTGATGATCATTGTTCCATCCAAGATAAGGCTTGTTGAGAGGATTAATGACTTGTTGGACATCAGCGCCCGATAGACGTTGTGTTGAATGAGGTGTATAAGGTGGTCGGATGAGAAGCTGAGAGCTGATGATGAGTTGTTTCTGGAATTGGGAGTAGTACTGTTTGGAGAAGAGACAGATGTTACGGCTTGTGAAGAGGAAGGATTCTCAACACGAACTTGTTTAAGTGGGCTCGTAGCGCTTCCGTCTGACGATGTAGAGGATTTTGAGCCCGAAGAATGGTCTACTGTCAGGATGACACAGTTATGATCTCCGCCTTTTTGAAGACGCATGGTGTGTCGCCGTCTAAACTTGACCACCCAACCGGCGGAGAATTTTGGCATGGCGAGACCTTGGGACTCCTCTGACTGTTCCCATAGCTTTTTCGCCTTAACTCCAATCATGTCGTTGGGGACTTTGACAGACCGACCCTCCACCTCTTGAAGCCAATCCGAGAGCGCTGTCTCGATCCAAGGCCATTGGCAGTTTCGCAAACGATATTCGGAGGCTGATGAGCTATTGGCGTCAAGATAAGCGAAGCTGTCGCTTAGGCTTCGACTGACAATTGACTGGCTGATCTGGTGGCCAAATCGAGTATGAAACCATACTCTCAAAGCAGCATGTGTAGGCTTTGGATTGGTGGTCTGATAGTAATGGCGGAGCGCGATGCGCTGCGAATGGGAGATCGGGGTTCTGGAAGTACTCATGCTGCGTATCTTTGGCACGGTTGTTGTTGCATTCAATTGCAAGGGTGTAATGTCATCCACAGGAAGTCCAAATTGTGTGGGAAGACTGTGGAATCACTGGTATCCTTCAAACGTGAAAGAGGGGCATAAAGGAAGAAATGACAATAGAGGAATATGTCGTGTTCGAGATGGTATCAGAGTAGACGAGAGGTTTGGTTTGTGAGAACCGAGGAAGTGGTAGGATTAAGGATCCTTATAACGCATTCAATCACAGAAAGCTGGACCCTGAATCGTTAGAGGGATTTGCATGATTAATCATCTTGATTCGATGAGGCGTCTGCACGGTCTCAGACAAACAATGCTCCCACCTATCAGAATCATTCGCTTAAGCAACTAGCTCATGAAATAGAATTAGAGTTTGGACATATCCTTATAGCGAATCTGCCAATGCCCATCTGTGACTTCCGACTCCGACAACATAAACATGTCGACGGCCTTCGGACATGCTTGTGAAGCTAAGGAGGACGGCATAAATTATTGCGACTCGATTCTATCCTTCTACCGGATGGACTCTTCATCCTTATACCGGATTCACTCCTCACCGTCGTTGCTTCAAGGACAGAATCATGACTTTAGGACTTAACGATGCTGTTGAATTTATCAGCATCCTCAGAGTTTCGAGAACTATCTTGATGTTTGCCGTCGTGATGGGTTTGAACTAGCTGTGTGCAAGATTCATGCTACCACCGCAATATTCTATTATATATAGCAGATTGTAGGTCCTTTCCTTGACTTCTCTAAATCAAGATCTCATCATTCCTCATTCTCTACTCTTCATCGTCTACTCAAATCAAGCTTAATCTACACACTTTCCAACTTCCTCAATTCTCTACCCATTTCACCAATTCCAGCAATCATGTCTCGATACGAAAGTGTTCACCAAGCCCCTCAAGGCCCAGGAGATGCACGACCAACCGCCTTGCAAGTTGTAAAGGACGAAGAAATGGAAGGCAAACTCCAAGGCAAAGTGATTGTCATCACTGGAACATCCTCCGGCATTGGAATCGAAACAGCTCGAGCCCTCTCCACCACCGGCGCCCAGCTCATCCTTACGGCACGCAACCTAGAGAAAGCCAAAACAGCATTAGAAGGCATCCTCGAACCCGGCCGAGTCGAACTGGTCGAAATGGACAATACAAGCCTCGAGAGCACCCGCACCGCGGCAGCCGAAATCCTCACCAAGGCAAAGAACCAAGTGAACATCTTGATCAACAACGCCGGTATCATGGCAATTCCCGATTTACAACTCACCAAAGAAAACTTCGAGCTTCAATTCGGCGTCAACCACCTCGCTCATTTCCTGCTATTTGAACTCCTCAAGCCAGCTCTCCTTAGCAGCTCAACGCCCGAATTCAACTCCCGCGTCGTCGTCCTCGCTTCTTCCGCACACCACGTCGCGGGCATCAACGAGTCTGATAACTACAATTTCGAGAAGAGCGACTACAACACTTGGACTTCATACGGACAGTCAAAGACAGCGAATATTTATATGGCTAGTGCGATTGAGCGGAAATACGGCGCCCAGGGACTTCATGCTACGAGTGTTCACCCGGGTCTTGTAATTTCGGGTTTGGCGCAGCATGTGGATGAGGGTACGCGCTCGGCTATGGCTGCGAATCCAGAGTTGTACAAGGTTATGAAGAATGCTGATCAAGGAGCCGCTACATCGGTTTGGGCTGCGATTGGAAAGGAGTGGGAGGGCAAAGGTGGCGATTATTTGGCTGATGTTGGTAAGACGGTTCAGGGCAAGGATGAGCATGAGGTTTTGGGCTTTGGCTATGCCTCTTGGGCGTTTGATCCAGTAAAGGAAGAGAGGTTGTGGGAGGATTCTCTCCGCATGGTTGGTTTGAGTAAATAGTTGTTTTTGCGAAATTTAGTAGATTTAGAACAAGTTTATTTACTGATAGAAGGCCTGCAATTTGATTACAGTACTTAGAAAAGAATGAAAGATCCCTGTACGGACTGACTTTGCAATTGAACACGGTAGTCAAATGCGATATGTGCTCATCGCGTTCTGGGATGACTAGTACTAACCAGCCAAGCAATTGTCTCGGCCAATCGCAGAATTGAAAACCTTGCATGCATTGATGATAGTTTCAAGGGTTGTCCATGATACTGCTAACCCTTCTCTTATGGGTGTGCAATAGAGTGATGGTAATTTCGTTGACTTTTTCTATTTATGTAACTTCGAGAGCTCCAACGCTTCCTTATTCTATGGAAATACTGTACTCTACTAACACAATTGAAATCATTAAAAAGCAAAGGAAAAGCCCTCAAAACTCCACACCTGCCCGCTCGCTGCCCGACGCTGATGCTACCTATCCATATTCTCATTCCCATTTATGTCATCTCGTCTCGACTCTTTTCACCTGACTTCCAAACATTTCATCGCAACTCGCCACACCTTGTCGAGTCTCTTTCAGCTTTTTCTCATCCGTGGTTTCTAGCCCTTCATTTAGCCTTCTTCGCCTCGGCCTCCTCGTCCCATGGGTGCTTAATTGTCAAACACCAGATATCTAGGTGATCACAGATTGTGACGATGACATCAATCTAAATATGGTCAGCAAAAATTCACTTCCAGATTGAAAAACAGGTTAACTTACCACGAAGCTTCCATACACTCCGATCGCTATTCCCAACATGCAGAAAAGGTAAGCGACCTGGTAAACACCACCACCAAGCGCACTTGGCCATCCAACACCGATATTCTTGATTAATACTGGGCCGAAAGAATCGACCACTCCAAATGCGAGTGGTAGCACGAGAACATTGTAGTATGGGAATCGAAGCTTAACCAAATGTGCGGTAATGATTTGGCCGACCGAGTATGCGTTGATAAGACCCGCGAGGAAAACGAAAGGCACGAGATGGTTGTAAAGAATTTCGGGGTTGAGATAGAGGTAGGCTGGGATCAGAGTCCATGTGACAAAGAATGGAACGAGGCCGAGAAGGGCACCTCGAGATCTGTCTCCTCTCTCGCGACGGGCTTTGATGACGTTGAGAGAACTGAAAGGTTAGCATCATTCCAAAATGACAGGCAGTTATACGCACGATTGAACTGTATTCAAAACAAGCACACATCCACCCTGGAACATCCACCACTCATTGAATGCCAACTCGTAGAAATACGTTGGGATGAATGCATAGTGGGGTACACCTAATGTTGCCAGCGCAGATTGTTGCCAGAAACTTCCACCACCCTTGATAGCAGTCAATGTATAGACAAAGACCAGAATTATAATACCCTCTACAGGTCCGGAAACTATGCCGAGTGTGAGAGTTTTAGTGTGATATTCGTCCCAAGTCTGGACATAAAATGTCAAGAGAGCTACGAGCTATTAGCATTTTTTCAAGCTTATTCGCAGATACGCCCATACCTCCAAACAGTGTGAGGACCGTCTTCCATCCCATTCCAAGATTTTGAGAAGCTGCGAAGATGAGGCATTCGAGAGAGGTGTTGACGGCATCAACGCCATGGTCGAAAAGCTCCCCGAGAGGTCCGCTTTGGTGAGTTCGTCGTCTGCGAAGCATGTCAGCGTAAGCCCGAGCTTTTCTTTGGACAACTTACGCTTGTGATCCATCAACCGCATCAAAAGTCTGGTACAAGAACAAGCCCACAGCCCAACTGGCATAAACCCATGAAGGGCAATCCTGATCCAATGTAGGATTATACCACAGCAAAGTCAACAAATTGACGACAACGAAGCCAAAACCAGTCAAAGTGATCAAATTTGGTGCCATCCACATGGGAAAACATTTGATAACGACATTGGTATAGAAGGGCTTCAGGACATAATGCGAAAGCAACGAGTGATCGACACTGGAATACTTGTATTCCTTCAAGTTCGGAAGCTTTTCCTGTCGTACGTAAACCATGGTGATGGTGTATCCTGCAGTCGAGGATGGGACAAAGATGAGGATTGGCGATGGGTGGTTTTGTCGTATTTGTGGGCGGGTGAGACAAAGGAAGGGCAAAATGTGACCTTTGCTTGTGACGGAGTCGCGAGATTTCGAGATTCTTGGAACGCGAGAGGCCAAGAAAAGCTTAAGGCCAACGAACGTCATTCAGCCAAAATTTCCCAAACAATTTTATTATTCCCTTTCCGCTAGACTGTCACATGACGACGTGTAGTTGTAGAAGCAGAGCTCAATTACATGTACCCCCAGGAACTCATGAAAATTAATTAATTATTGACCGGAGGTACAAGGGGCTCCCTACTCATACCTTTGGGAAGCACTTTTCGTTGATCATCTTGAATCACATGACTGTCGTCTACTCTTGGCAATGTTGTTGAACTCGGAAATCATTCTGAAATGGAACTTCAATTATCACTAACTTCTGTGCTCCACAGTTCAGACCTAGCGATCACTATACTCACAAATTCCTTCCTCGAGAGCCTTGATCTGAAGAGCAATCATCCTACTCCAATATCGACAAAGCGCCAAATTACCACCAAAGAACCAGAAGCCAGGATGGCCAGTCTTCCTCCACATTGTCCTAACCTCGCCCTCCTCATCAAACCCCCAAACATCCTGCACCTGGTCCGCCAATTCTGATCCAAAAATGTTCCTTGCCTGAGTACGCATGTTCTTGTATCCAGTTGCAAAGATGATTTCATCCGCCTCCAGTTCGCTCCCGTCAGCAAACTTCAATCCTTTAGGAAGGACTTGATCGATTTCTTGACCTTGTTTGATCTTGATCTTCCCATCGATGATGAGTTGAGAAGCTCCTACATCGATGTAGTACCCTCCACCTCGTTGGAAGTATTTCATGAACAAGCCTGCGCCATCAGGCCCCTGGTCGAGCTTGAATCCAGCCTTCTCCAGACCTGCAAGCAGTTCTGCGTCATGCTTGTTTTGTTCTGCCGTCACATCCTGGTGGATGGACTTGAGCACTGTAGATGGAATACTCCAGAAAATCATATCGGCATCGTCGACTGGTGGTCCTTGCTCGTCATATAGCCCGGCGAGGCCAATCTCTAGAATGGCTTTGGACGAAATCACACAAGTCGAAGAGCGTTGCACCATTGTCACATCATAGCCCTTCTCGAAGAAGTCCTGCGCAATATCATGGCCTGAATTACAGCAGCCAACAATGATGGCTTTCTTGCCTTTGCCGTCCATCTTGGCTCCAGAGAACTCGGACGAATGGCACAGTCGGTCACCTTTGAAGTCGTTGATGCCAGGAATATGGGATGGGAAGTTCTTTTCTCCGGAGTGGCCTGTAGCTTGGATGATGTGCTTGGGATGAAGCACTCTAGTTTCGACCACTCCCGACTCCTTCTCTCGCTCGATCACTACTGTCCATTGTTTCTTGGTGGCGTCCCATTTCGATTCCTTGATAGTGGTTTTCATCCAAACGTTCAATTCCAGTAACTGAACGTAGGACTCGAAGAATCCGGCCAGCTTGTCCTTTGGCGTGAAAATCGGCCAATGTGTAGGGAAATTGACATAAGGCATGTGGTCATACCAAACCGGATCGTGCAGGACCAATTGATGGTATCGATTCCTCCAGTTGTCGCCCACGCGCTCATTGCGATCAATAATTAGCGTCGGAACTCCCAGCATCTTCAATCTTGCTGCAGGAGTCAAGCCTCCTTGTCCTGCTCCCAAAATCAACACTGTTGGCTCGCTATTTTCAAAGTTTTCGTCGGCCGCCCTGCGCTCCAACCAGTTCTTTCTCCCTGGTCGACCCCATGAGCAACACCCGCTGGGCGTCTGGCATTTATGCTCTCCTCGTGACCTTTCAGCTCTCTCATCGAGGTGAAAAGCGTGAAAACTTTCAGCTCTCCATCTTGTTGCACGAGTCGCACAACTCCAAGGCCCCGTCCAATATCAGATTCGGTAGTTATAAATGTCTGTACTCCTTGCACATTTCCTTTGCCATCAAAACCTGTGATGGTGGGTTTCCTCAATTCACTGCTTCTATCAATCTCGACACTTTTCAGTCTACATCCGTCTTTAAGGAAAGTGATCATAGACTCTGGGCCCTTCAGTGTTCCTGCAAGCACTCATTGTCAGCTTTTCATTACGTCGTGCCATTGCTGAGAAAACTTGGTGTTGTTACTATGATCCCACGACAAACAAAGGTGATCTCTCCAATATGAATCGGGCAAAAAGATATTTTTGAGATCCGAGAAGGATCCAGATCTGATGATCTTATTGAACGATTTGACCCATTCCTCTGTCGCTTTCTCGATTTCATCCGGCTTAACGGCCTTGATGTTGTGGAAATCGACAACTGGAATGTTGACTGAACCAGGAACAACTCTTTGAGATGAAGGGATGTCCACGGGGGTCACTCCAATCGTTGCCATTTTGATTTGTATTTCGCAATTGAATTGAATTTAATCAGAGGGTTTTTTGTTTTTGGCTTTTGTGTTTTGTTTTTGGATTCTCGTGGGAAGTGTATCATTTCGATATCTCAAGAGGATTCCAAATACTTTTATCAACAGCGTCATCGGATCACATCGGTTATGAGGAAACACAAACACTGCGATTACAGCAGCTCCAGCTTCAATAATTACACAACTCCTCCTGGAGTACCGGAAGTGGTAAACCAACGGTCGATCGTACTTTTCACGGCTCTTTTACACGGCAGATAACCACAAGTGGCTATTCTATCTCCAAATTATCTTGTCTATCAACTTTATCGTAAATTTTCTTTGGTGTTACTTGTGCAATCAGGGTATAGTGTGCGGGGGAGAAGTACATGTATACCATTTTAGAACTTCCTCGCGGCCGTGGAAGGCGGGGTTTACTAGTTTAGCAACGCGGGGAGATTTGGCGCAAATAATGTGGGGCCCCTTACGTGTGGCTTCCTTGGGCGACTTGAATAGTCTCTAAACGTGCGACAGTCCCTCTCAAATTCCCGATAACAAACAGTTCATTATCCAATAATCGACCCTCCCACTCCCCATTTTACAATGCAAGACTACTCGGCTTGACGAGTTCGATCAGCAATCACGAGCACCTGCTTCCTTTTGTCCTTATTACCGAACTTGAATAATGTCTTCGCAGCTCAAAGCTCACCCAGAATGGCTTTCTTCTTGTCAAGCTTCTCAATTGATTGGTCAGTATCGATTCGTTTGTTATACCTGAATCATCGGTTTAGAGGAAATGCCAACTGCACTGTAAGATTTACATGCCACAACCTGAAAGTCTTATCTCCTCCTGGACTCAAAATGACCTGGAAGTCCAGATACCGCTCTCCGCTTTGCCGCTATTTGCTGATTTCATCCTTTCATCCTTCTTGTAGCAGATGCTCATTTTCTGGGTAATCGTTAACAGAATCGATATCGTTGTTCCTCTCGGCGAGGAGAAATATTTCCGGTCTAGTAGCCATGTTTGTTACCCGATACCTCCTCACAAGCCTGTACTCAACGATCTTGAAACCCACGATTCTCATGATGCAAAGCGAGTAGAAGGCCCTAATATTTGTCAGCGCAGCTCAGCTACTTTCAAGAGTGTGGCTTCTCATACACTGCGATTATTGTCAGCCCGAAAGAGGCCTGTGCAATATAACATGCTGTCTGAGCATCAGGCGAGGCGGAGCAACAACTAGTCGATAGATACCAAGGCGACTGACTGATGTGCTTCTCATCACTCAAATCTGCAAACTGCTGCCCTATCATGCTTAGGATCCAAAATGGCAAGACGCAACAATGAAGAAACAGCTCTGTCCATTGCCCTAAAACCTTTGCATACTGGAGCAATGCTCGAGCAACAAAAATCCAAGCATTGAGGATGGTGACCGCGAGGTTGAAATCTGATGACCTGATCTACGTGTCAGATACCTTCATGATAAGGGAATTTGGAAATACTTACATTCGAGACCAAATGTAAGGAATTGGCGGTGGCTCTCTGTGGTTTGCGTAGAAATAGATTCGCAGAGCCGGGTTGGAGTTGAAATGTTTGATTCCACCTTCCTTCCAGAGAACCAGTCGTTTGTTATCGGGGTATCCAGTGGCTGAAAAAACGAGTACAGTGCCAGTGAGTATACCTTCAATGATCATGAGGAGCAGGGTGACTCGGGAAGGTGTCCATGTCATGCATGTTAACATGTTGTAGACGCCCAAAACAACACAACGTATCCTGTTTCAAGCCTTTGATATCTTTCCAATAGGTCCAGCCCGAGATAATCGACGGAGCTCCGTTATTACTTTCATAATAACACTTTTCTTTGATTCTTGAGCTGCCTGGGGCAAACAAAAACATCAACCCAAGCGCCAAGATACACGACACAAGAACCCGCTCAAACGGCCTCTCCACACTCCACAGCAACAACCATTATTTTATCTCCGCAAAATAGCCAACCATCAAGGTTCCAGACTCCAGTTCCTTCCGCCGCCCAACATAGAAATATTTGCGCATGTTCGAATTTTTCCCCAATGGAAAATTAATCCACCTTTCTAACTCTGCATTTATCCAATTTCGCGACCTGTTGGTAATAATACGCGCACATCCATGATCAATCTTCCAATTGCGCAGGTTTGCGCATCATAACTTATAGGTGGGGTCATCCAGGGTGTCATCTACGTAATACAGGGAGTTTATGTTCCAGTTCTTAATGGTTCGTTTGGCGCTTGCTTGAGCGTCTGTCTCGCTCTCTTCTCTGTTGGACATGTGTTGGAACTCGCACCATCTCAACGACACGACAAGACCGGCTTTTGACCTCGACAGAAACGCATGGGGATTAATATGAACATGAATTCATCCGTTTCTTCCAATTCCATGGACATGGAATCACACAACTGCAAAATATCCGTATGTCACACTCAACTATCCTGCACTTGCCAATGCCTGTATTGTACTGTACAATCCCCGAGTTTAACTAACTACCATTCAATGCTCAGATGCTCCTAAATTGGCACACGATAGATACGTGTTTCCTGTCATCTACCTTCCACATCCAAACATCCGCCGGATTTTTCCTTGCTTGCCTCCTCTCCTTCCTCCTCGTCATCTCACTCGAATTTCTCCGTCGGCTACAACGGACTTATGATCGCTATCTCGTCTCCAAACACTCTCCTTCAACACAAAAATGGCATGAGATTGATGATATGAGTGAAGAGCTTCTCAACAAACAATCGCTAGGTGTCAAGGGAAAGAGAAGGTGGAGGTTGATGCCCTCGATAATGGAAGTGTTGGAGCAAATGGCGAGGGGAGCGATACATATGGTGCAGTTTGCGGCAAGTTATGTGGTTATGCTTTTGGTTATGTATAGTAATGGTATGCAATTCTGTCCGTGGTTTGTAGCACTGTGTAGAGTTATGCTGACTGGCGGTCGTTCTTTAGGTTATATTATTTTGTCGATCTTGTTGGGTGCGTTTGTGGGGTTTACGATGTTTACGAGGGATATGATTGGTATGAAGGGATCTAGGGATAGGTGAGGCTTTGTAAAAATTTCCATACGAATTGGTAGAGAGGTCTGTAATCGATAGAATCTCAGCAGGAGCAAGTATTTACGGTCTTGACTGGTTGTACCGTCAAAGGGGCAAGCAGCCCGAGATCTTGTCGTCCGATACCAAACTGAAACACCTTCCTATCATCTTTACATTGATAATTAGTAAGAAGAGAACCAAGCTTGTAACTAAAATCGAAAGGAGTATCATGATGGGTAGTGTTTGGAATGAACTCTAAAATATACCTTTGATAAGAGCAGGTCCAAATTTGTAGGTGTCAATGAGATAGGGAAGGAATTCTCGCCAGCCATCGTGCGGATAGCCAAGAGCATAGTTGAAAGGTGCATTCCCATTCTCTTTCGCGAATACATGATATTCGTTAGTTCGTAATAGGCCAATATAATGACATTCTCCCAATCATTCCAAGTGATGATTTCGAGGTAGTCCGGTTAATACTCAATAGAATGAACTTACTACCAGCGATCAAACCAAAGATAATCTCCACGCTAGATCCAGTTCTTTCGGTATCCGGGCATATTTGCATAAAACCAAGGAGATAATAGCATCATATAAGCCTTTCCGCCAATACAAAATTTATCCTGACCCTGTAAACTCCGCTCACAAGAAAACAGAAAGTGAACAGTGACTTATATTCTATTGTCGGATTGCTCGTGACAAGATGTATACTCCTCAGTTTGAAGTTCTGGACCCATTAAGCAGCACTATACGGGTCGAATACGAGAGAATCACCGTGATTGAATTTTCGAGGATTCAAATGAGGCCCCTGGAACATATCGCCCGAACTAAGTTCGCGCCGCCACCTCTTATATCCCCAATCAGGGTCAAAAATATCTGGACTCCACTTGAGATTGAAGTGCGCTAGACTAAATTGAAACAATTTATACGGCAGCGGTAGCGGTTGAAGATAATAGGCACCATTTGAGGCGGTCTCAGCTAGTCTGAGGACGTGGCGTAAAACCTGATGAACGTCTACGTTTCTCATTCCCAAAGATCTTGAAGTTGCTTTTGCCAGAAGAAACCCATTCTCTGCATCCTGCACAACTGTGGGTAGAAATATATCTTCAAGCTGGAATCGTCCAAATATGACAGCAGTAACTTTTTGTTGTCCCTCAAAACTCGGTATAGTGGTAGTGGCATACGGCACTTCCACCTTGGAGTAATCCGTACGATATACTTTTCGAAAAAAGTGCTCATAGGAAGCCACAAGGGTCTTAATCTCCCGTATGGAGCCTGTCTCCTCACCGGAGTACCAGGCAGATCTGTCGCCATGTATATTATGATTATCATGCTCTGGTATATTGGTGCCTTCAATTTTTTCCCGCAACCCGTCTTTGGCACCCTCTTTGATCAAGTAATCAACGAGTGGGCCATAAATGGTTTTGTATTCATTTTTCTCCGCAATACATCTTCCAAGTTATCTCCAGCGGACGTGGCATGAATATCTTCGGCTGATATATCATAAACCAGAAAATTTCTGAGATATTAGAGGTCTTCCGCGGTGAGTGGTGATGGACGACCATGATCTCGAGTACAACGAGCGCATCTTCCGAGAAATTCCGTCCGGCCTTCCTTCTCTGCTCGGAAGAAAGGTGCGTTAAAGGGGCCGGAGCAGGCAGCTCCTGCAAGGAGAACATGATATAATCCTCTATGGAGCCTTGCCTTCCACTTGTCGTATTTCCCCAATACAAGCCACGGTTTCTTTGCCAATAGAAGAGGTTCCGGATGACTGCTTTCGGGTCTTGAGGAACGCCCCAATTGAGCATCATATGTTCAACGCACTTGATCAGATGCTCAAAATCAAACACAGCCTTCATCTCCCTAGGGAGAGGGTTTCTCACTTCACCGTCCAGTTCCTGGATAGGGAAAGGACTCGGTGGTTCAATTCCCTTGAGCTGGGCTTCGGCGACAATATTAGCGGCGCGAACCTGCATCCTCCATTAGTAAATACCTTTGAAATGTGTGATAGACTAGACTTACAGCCATGAGAGCAGCATTGAAAGCAAGGATTTTGGTCGGCGCGAGCTTCCAAAGAAGAGACGGCGCATGCACCACCCATACCTCATGGATCTGTTTGCAGGAGGACGCTAGGGCAACTAGATCTGAGAAGTTTACACATGCTTGAAGAAATTGAAGCATAAGCTCAGGGGCAAGGGAATGAAGGTTGGCAGGTGCCATTGTTGTGGATTGTAGTGTGGTTTGCGACGTTGAGAGAGTTGTTGAAGTGGAATTGTGTTGTTGATTGGCGCCAAGACTTAATGCCTACCAAAAACTTCAGTGTGTTCGCGCCGCCAGGGAATTACCATATAAGCAAGCTTATGAAGGCTCAAGGACAAACAAACTGATTAATATATATATGATTGATTAATAAAGCGAATCCGTTCTACAAATATCTATCCTCTCGCTATACTCGCTTCATCACCTTCCCCACAGCTGGCGAGGTCACTGATACCAGCTTCCCATCTTCGATCTCAAACAATAACTCATCCAGGACCTGGTCACTCTCCGTCTGCCAAAATCCGGCACTTAACCAAGAAATACACCCATCTTCAAACAAACCCGCACCACCCTCAACCTGCGCTCGCGGTTTACTAGACGGCTTCAACTCCCCGACAGCACGATACTTTACCACTTTCTCATCTGCACTCTCCAGTCCACTTGGATACGCCCTCACGGCCATTTCATATCCCTCTGGAACCTCGAAACCAGGTTCTAATAGATTTGGCAGCACTGGAACGCCCTCGGCAAAGAAGGACTTAATCCCAATAGCTGGATGGTCTTTCTCGACTGTTATAGTTACGTTCGATCCAGCTTCATCCGAGAACGTCCCAGCAAAATTCCTCTTCGCATTCTCCCACGCCGCATGTTCAGCAGCTGCAACGAACACCTCGCCCGCAGCAGCGCGGAGAACCCATCGATCGCCGCCCGCACGTGCGCCGGCTACGAGGACGGAATATCCGATTTCATGATCTGGGGACAGTGCGAAGATGGCTGTGTAACCTGGCTGTCCGCCGGCTTTGGTGTAGAGATCTGACACTCTGGTGCGGTGAGAATCGGGCGTTACAGGAATAGTGAGGCGGTAGATCTCCCAGGGTGCTCCGATGCTTGTTGTGAGAGAGGCAGTGTGAGCGCGAGGCTTCATCCAGGAGCGGGTGGTGAGTGGTGAGAGGAGTTTAGAATTGAGGATGGAGAGGCCTAAGGTGCGGAAGTCGGCGGCGTTGGAGTAGATTCCTCCCGATCTAAATCACACCAGATGATTCAGCATAGGATCTCAATTCAAGGTAGGGATATGAGATTAGGAGGTCAACGTACGGGGCAGTAACTTGATTATCAAATCCCCAAGCACTGACTGTCAACGGTCCAGGAATAACAACCGCGTTCAAGTCCTCCGGCGAAGGTTCAAGAGATGTCGTATGATTCAATCCCAACGGCTTCCCAAGGACACTGTTGATGGCTTGGTTGTACGGAAGTCCCGTCATTCTCTCTAGAACACGGCCAAGAATCCCAAATCCACCATCAGAGTAAATGGCACTGTGGAAAACAGGCTGGATTGGGATTTTTGTTTCACGCATCAGATTGAGGAAGTCCGCAATGCAAGTATCGTTTGGTGAAGGGAGACAGCCTGCAGATAGAGATGCTGGAAAGTATCACTTTTGTCAGTCCTTACTTCCAGAGATTGAGAAAGGATTGGATGAGACACTTACGGAATTGCCCAGTCCCTGCTTGCTGACTAGCTATAGCCCCGATCGTCACATCTTCCCACTTCAAATTCTTCAAAGGATCAATATCCCCTTCCGAATCAACTCTGGTAAATACCTCGTGACGGGAATATCCAGCGCTGTCAGTCCACCACCAGCTACTAAAATTGCATAGACCGTGAAAAGCTTTGACACGCTTCCAATACGGAAGATAGTCTCATCATTTAATTCGCCGGAAGCATAGGTTTCGTTGACCAGAGGGTTCACGGCTTTGTTGGTGTAGGTATAGAGAGAGGTGTTGGTGCGGGTGGAGTAGACGTCTATTACAAAGGAGGTGGTATTTGATACTTTGCCGGCTTTGATGAGTTTTTGAATCACGTCTGGGAATGCTTTTTTGGCTTTTAGAAATTCGGGGGATTGGGAAAGGTCGAAGTTGTTCGAGAAAGTGGGGCCAAGAAGGGGACACTCTTCTGTGGGGAGGAAAGTTTGAGTTGCTGTTGTGAGGCTGAGGAGAGCGAATGATGGGAGGAGTGACCAATGCATTTTCGTTTTTTTGTTCTGTAAATGGAAAGCGAAGAGAATGGATGTGTGCTGTATGATTACTCAGGAGTGAGAATGCAGGTTGTGTGCTGGATAGAAATCATATCAAGGAGAATTCCCTAACCTCTATATAACCCCCCAAAAGGCACCCAGCCCAGTTCGATCTTACACACGAAACCAAGCAGGCTGAACAAAACCATCACTTCTTGTTGATGTAGCACTTGACGTAAAACAACACAAGCAATTGTTGCTTTTTTTCCTGTTTAAGTGATCAACGGCCTTGGCATTGGTACCCGTATTATTTACGCGTATCTGCGTCGCTTATGTCAATTGGTACTCAGACATTCTGGGCCAATTGAGATGATACAAGCGTTTGAGATGATATCATTGTTTATTATTGGCAAGGTTGGGGAGCGTTAGCGAGGAATGTGGCCGGAGCTCTTACCGATGATCGACGACAAGCATAACGGGAAGGCTGAATATGGCATGCTTGCTTTCCGCGTAACAGCTGTCATGGATACGCGGAATAAAGACACGTCAAATGGGAAACTAATTTCTTTTTTTAAAAATAGATAAATGTTTGAATTGGTGCAATGGCAGGGGCCTGGTACTTCCTGTGTATTTGATTTTGGTGGTTGCTTGCCAACTGCAGGAGTGACGGTTGAGGCTGAGACATTTCGACGAAGAGTAACAACAAAATGCAATTTAGAAAACCGAATTAAATCACATGTATCTGACGCTTTATCTACGCCATGGGAGTCTAGAAATGGCAGATACTCGGGCAGAAAGAACACCGGAAAGAACCCGGAAGAAGATGTAAGTTTTCAACTGAAGCTTAGATACACCGTGGGCAACCCTGAGCTGTGTATAATACTGACAAGATTTCATTCTCATTACTTGTTCCCAAACCCGAATAAATTTCCGCACCTTGACTACCTCGTAATTCTCACCGTCCTCGCCAAACTAGGAACACCGGACCCAGAAACGACAAAAAGATACCAATAACCCGGAATCACGACCCCGCTATCGTTTGGAAGCGTAGCCGAGTAAGTATTCCCACTTACACTTGTAACCAGCGGAACCCTTCTCTGATCACTGTTAATTGAATGCGTAACACTTCCAATTCTAACCAAAACAAGCTTTCCACTGTTTCCGGACGTGACAGTTACCTGAATCGCCGAACCAACTGGCAAGACAGTAGCCGAAATAGCAGTAATAACCGGCCGTGTCGCCAAAGTTCCACCGGCGTTGAACAAATACGGCGGCTCAAAGATTTGACCGTCAGCATGATCAACGGCTTTGTTGCAATTAGCTGTTGATCCTCCAATTGTGCCGACGTAACATAGTCCCCCTCCTCCTGTGAAGACGCGTGCGTCTGGTAGGAGAATGGAGATGGCATGATAGTTTCGAGGAACGGCTTCTGGGGAAAGGGTTCTCCAGGTTTTGGTGACGGGGTTGAAAAGTTCAGCGTAGAGAATTCCGTCGGTGTCTGTGAATACAAGAGATCGACGTTGACCACCTGTTACAAGAACTGTACCATCGGGGAGAACTACGCCGTTGGCGAAACCACGAGGGAAGGCCATGTTTGGTACTTGTTCGATGGTGGAGGGGATGTTTGGCTCTGTGATTGTTGTGATGTGGGTGACGGCAACACCAGGGCTGTTGGTATAGCTTTGGCTCCCTCCTAAGATTTCTTCATTAGTTTGAAGGTCATTGTAGGAAACAAAGGCTCGAATGGAAGAAAGACGACGTTTTTTGGAGCTCGCTTACCTGTTGACAATATCTTCCCAATATCATACATGACATTAACACCACACATTGCATCGCCCCCGCTTCGTGTTCCGGCAGCAGTTACACTCCCCACTCCCTTGGTATCGAACCAATTCTGGGCCTTACTCGGTCCTGCTTGGAAAACTGTTGCATTTTTCCAGGCGAAGAGCCAGGCATGCTATGTTATTCTCAGCTTCCCTTCGTACCTCAAACCACTTTCTACTACCACTCGAAGGAGGGTGACTTACGTTATCGGTACGCCAAGCACCTTCAGCATCAACAGTCAACATATTGTTCGTCGTTGCTCCGGTCAAAATCGTCCAAACATTTGTAGCCGGATTCCAAATCTCGCCAAGTTTTCCCCCAATCCCTCCACTGTAAGAACCGCCAAGCTCAAATACTTTACCCTCTGATGTTAAGACTGAAGTTTGGTAACCTCTTGCTATTTTCATATCTGGTCCTTTCACGAAGTTCTAATCACTGGTTAGATATGATGCAAATCGTTCCCCACAAAACTCTTTAGCAGTGTCAAAAGGCCTTTACTCACATTACTAGCCGGATCATAGAAGCTAACGGCAGCAGCATCCGACCCTCCAGCAATCAAAATCCTCCCATCTTCAAGTGAGCTGATTCCTGGACAGAACATATCATGTTGGGTATCAGCTACCAGTCTCTGCGACACAGCACCAGTTTTGAAGTTGTAATCCACGAATTGCGTTCTACCTGAAGCACCGCCAAAAGCATCGACTCCCCATGAAGAAAACATGAGGAGACGAGTCGTATCTGTGAGGCTAGGTACGACGTATCCTGCTACTGGGATTACTGGGAAGCGGATGAGATCGGACCAACGTCCCAAGGAGCCGTAATTAGGAGGTGTCGAGAGACGGATGACGCTGAATTGTTTGTTCATCACCCACTGGCGGAAGTTTGTTAGCAAAACCAAATTGAGAACCCAAAGGAAGATTTTGACGACGAATGAACCAGTTTCCAGGATATTGCAACCCCTCGAGGAACACTTTTAAAAAATATACTCACAATCAGAGTAGTGGCAGGATCAGGCCCCTTCACATGACAAACCAGTCCAACATGATCATAAACAGCCTTCGTACAAGTCGCTACTCCCGCACAAATCGCCGCACAAGCATTGGCACTCGCAACATTATTAGTGACGCTCGCACTCGCACCCTGCAAATCACTTCCTCTACAAATCCCAAATGTCTTGGCATTAGCAGTGTACGACGTCTCTGTGACTGAACACTTCGCTATATTTTCAAATTCAGGCACATCATTGCGTAGTCTGATGACATCGAATTGATTGTTGACTACCCAAGTTAAGACGGCATTCTTGACTTTGATGTGGCAGACTTTATTGGTTTTGTCGTAGACTGCGTTGAGGCAGGCGGCGTTTTGGTCACAGAGGGTTACACAGGCTGATATCGTCGCGGTGTTGGGGAGGACTTGGGCGCTGCCGCCTTGAAGATCGGTGTTAGAACATATGGAGTATTTGAAGCCAGTGGTCCCTGTTTGGACTGATTCGGTGGTTGGACAGACGTCTATTGCGAGGGTGAGATTGATGAGGACTGTTAAAGCAGCAGTGATAACGAAAGATCTGAAGAAACTCATTGTTGGAATATTTCAGGGGAGCAATTTCAGGTGGCATGAAGAAAGTTGAGAAACTAGATAAATTTTTTGGAATAGCAAGCTTTTAATACTCAAGTTGAGGGTGTCACGCACCTTCACGAGGACCAAAAATCAATACCAAGACAACCGACATCTCGTGAATATGCATACCAGTTTGTCCGTCGCACAAGCTTATATGCATCTCCACTTTCTACTGGCTCAATCCGCATTCTAAGTCTTAGGAACAATGTCCGTGGGGTCAGCTATTCCTTGTACATACTTAGCGGGAGAGCGGGAAGGTTGTTGGCTTCCCCCGCTTCTGCGAGGCTTGAATAAAAATAGATTGATGAGTGATTCTATACTGCTGATTATTTGGCATTTTTTCAATAGCCAATTGAGGAATCTTTGTCCAGGAATTTTTATTGAGGTCAATAAGAAAGCTCTTCATCGTGTTGGAAAGCTGCCACCGTGAAATCTGCTATTTTATCATTCTCAGAAATCACGTGTACCTCTGATCTAGGCCCAATATATCTACTGTATAACTCCGAATTGTATAAACCTACTCCATACCTTTGATTCCCCATGAAATTTTCCATTTCAAGCCCCCCACACAATGGTAGATTGAACACACCCAAACAATATCTAGATCGGTGGCTGCACCAGCTACCCGGTCACTGCCCAACAAAAGAGAACTTCGTGGCCGTGCTTGCACAGTGCATGTTTGACAAGTCAATAAACCAGGATTTTAGATCTTGATTTTGCAGCGGGTAATGTCATGCGTCAAGCCTTACAAGGGGGAGACCAGCGTTGCGTTCTCAATTCGACAATCAGAAGCGAGAACTGCCACTTGGCGCTGCCTTCTTATCTCAGTTGAACTTTCCAATTAATTTATGCTTCGCTTTCTGCAGCAATGGCGACGTATAACATGGGCGAGAACGAGAAAGTGCAGAAGCTGCAGAATAACGATGAACGAAAAGCGAAATCGTGGATTCGAAGATGTGCCATTGTAGTCAGGACGACTGGTATTTGAATTCGCTTGTGACAAGGTCATGCAAAGGCCATTCTATCCAATGCCTCCATTTCTCCGGCAAGGCGTTATGAACTTCCTGGAGTAACTTCCTACTCATCCCATGCAACCACCACACATCGCCGCATAAATTAAGAGGTAGTGAAAAATGAGCCAAAATAACCAAGGCCTCAGGTACCCTCTTTTTAACCATATCCAGATACAAATCTGGGACACGAACAGGCCACGTGAGGCAAACAGATGCGGTGTCTAACCGGTCGCCCTTAATTGTCATTGGAATATACGTTTCTTTCAGCAGACGAAATGTCTCATCGAGCGCTTTTGTCTCGTCATGATTCAGATTTTCCGGCTGTGGTGTCCATAGCTTTACCAGCGTGTCCAGTTTGACAACATCCTCAGTGCTTGAGTCCATGTTCTGGTCAGGCTTGATATCGTCCCACACGTCGAACAGCTCGCTCAACGGCCCGCTTAGCAAAGTATGGCCTAGATCTCTTGTTGGTCGAGTTGCACCCCTCAACAACTTTACCCATTCCACTGAAAATTCATCCTCGTCTAGGCTCTGGTTGGGTGTGAGAAATACCCTACAATTACTGTCGGAAGAGGCCCAGGCATATATGAAAATGAATACAGAACACCCAAAGGTGATGGGGCAATTGTCCTGGCTCTCGTTTGAGATAAACTGCCGGAATTCCTGCACGGCAAAGTCATGATATTTGGAAGCTGCCAGGCGGATATCGTACTCTCTATCTGGCGAAGAACGAGAGAAATGTAGTGCCGCAACTGACAGGAGACTATTCAACAGGATTGGATTTGAGAAGGCTAATTGAGGGATGACTTGCTGCCAGATTCGTTGATGGTTTGGAACGTTGCTGATGGTGTAGCAGGTAGATATGGTGTAGAAATGGAGGAATTCGAGGTCCCTTGTGCTCCGGTGGGGTGCTAGAGGAATGTTTAGATGAAGGCTTGGAGGCGAGGCTGTGATTGAGACCGTTGGCGGGGTTGAGATATTTGACTCCGTGGTGTGTTGTGGTACGGACGAGCACGAGATGATATTTGCGTACTCGCAGTTAATGCCATGCTTAGTGCAATAAGTACATGACGGCTGAACCTCATCACACTAAATAAGAATAAGTCTATTATTCAGCAATTTGCAAGGTAACGGCGGAGGCTCTGCAAGCTCTACAGAACCACAGGTGCGCTACTGACCTTAACTTTTCGCCGCTTACAGCTCAAACATCCAGATCTTGATTTGCGATGCGTCCGTCGACAAGCATTTTTCATTTTGCCACGTAGAAGGAGTAGATGACGCACGACTGCTTCAAAACACGAGAACGAGAACGAAGAGGGAATTGAGATTGAAAAACGAGAGAATCGTGGGCGGTTGTCAACAGGTCGCTCTTGAGGTAACTAGTAATCCGAAACCCGACGATGAATACGACGTGCAGCCGACATACATCAAGCTAAACATCTAGCGGCCCCAGTGTTTTAAGAAACGCACCTATACCAACGCTCCATTCAAATAGGCGAGATGGCATTGAATCAAGAGAGGAATATATGGCCCAGGAATAACATCCGTACCTGGGTTAAATGATGGTACAAATGATGGTATATAGCGAAGTCTTCGCATGCTGTTCATTCTGCTCTCAGAGGGATCAACAACATTCATTGCGTCGTCTCTTTCTCTTGGCTTCGCAAAGCTCACGTTGTTGATTTCGAGAGAGCTTCTCAACGTTCTTGAAGGGAGCTCTGTCTAAGTCATATCACTTCTTCAGCAGAAGAAGTACTCGAAAACCACGATGGCAGATCAAACCTACAAGTTCGAGTTATATCGATATACGCCGAGTAGGATAGCAGCAGTCATCTTCGTTGTCTTGTTCGCCATCACAACGGCAGGCCACATCTTTCAACTCGTGAAGCGGAAAACATGGTACTTCATCCCATTCGTTTTAGGAGGATGTTGTGAGTATTGCCCCTTCCCCTAATTCAAACGCACGGTTTGCTAAACTCTTTCACAGTCCAGGTCATCGGATATGTCGCCAGAACCATTGCACACCAAAACAAAGAAAGCGTTCCGCTGTATTCCATACAGGCGATCTTCATCTTACTCGCTCCCGCACTGTACGCTGCTTCAATATACATGGTTCTTGGGCGCTTGATTGTGACGGAGAATGCGCAACACTTGTCCCTGGTTCCTGTTAAATGGATGACCAAAATTTTCATCGTCGGAGATGTAATTGGTTTTCTTGGTCAAGCTGCAGGTACGTTTGTCGTCTAATTTGCTCCATGCATAAACTCTGAGATGGTAACAATTTTTAGGTGGAGGAGTAATGACTAGCGGGTCTGTTAGTGCTCTAAAACTAGGGGAGCACATTACCGTTGCAGGACTCTGCGTTCAAATCCTCTTCTTCACAATCTTCGTTGTCGTCGCGACAGTTTTCCACCGTAGATTTGCCCGAGCGGAGGGCTCGCGAGGCCTGGTCGCTACAATAAGCACAACCTTGTCTCATCGCACATGGGAGACCCTTATTTATACCCTGTACGCAACGAGCATCTTGATATGGGTTCGATCGCTTTTCCGAGTCATCGAATTCGGGATGGGAAATGACGGCTTCCTTCTGCGGAATGAGGTCTTCCTCTATGTGTTTGACGCCACGCTCATGTTTCTTGCTATGGTGTGCCTTAATTTGGTCCATCCATCAGGTTTTGTTGAACCAAAATCCAAATTTGCAGAAGATAGGGCATTGCCGTTGGAGGAGGTTCCCCGACGGAGGGGAACAAACACCGAGCTGGCTGCAGAAAGTGGCAAGGCTTAATTTGTGGCTAGGCCTTCAGATAACTAAGCACTCTCGGCGATGGGTAGCAGACAAGTATGCAGGAGCTTGTGAAGAAGAAAAATGCGGGCTTTGGAAGCTCTGATTGATCGTCGCGGGAAGACACAGCCATCTCTTTCGTTGGTGTAGCTCAGAGGTGATAATGGCGCGGGAAGGAAGTGGTTGTGAATCATCGTTCGTCATTAAATGATGTAGAAATTAGATAGAATGAAACCTTTTTGCTGTCATAAGGTGGCACTATTTGATAGGAAATCCATGGCAAAAGTGAATAGCATCGGTAGCGAAGTCGAAGCTTTGGAGAGTGATTTTGGGGAGATGACCTGGTATTGTCCTGTACATCTCCATAGAACTGGGTAGTGTGTATATGTAGTAGTCCCTGCCACGATTCGGAAACTGACTCAACCCAAATGAAAATACATCTGATGTAGCCAGAGTGGTTATGAGATCAAGGCGTTTGACATTGATATGTCGTTGTTCATCCAATTTCAAAAGAACCCGAAATTCCAAGTAGGTTACGCCAAGTAATTCCGAGTGCCAAGATCTCCGCTCGCTAAAACGGATTGGGTCGGCGGATTTGGCTACGTTTACGTTGCCATGCGCGAGTCCACCACAGCGAGACAGCAACACCATCACGAACCCTCCTTTCAACTGCCATTTATGAAGCTGAGGAGTTGTCCCTTTTCACCATGAGTTACAGCAAGAGAGACGAAGATGCCGAATCCGGAGTTGTAAAGGTTGACAGAACCTCTGTCTTCCAGGAAGGTCGGTGAACACCACCCCTCGATTTCCCCCCATAGCTCACAACCTTCTCCTCGCAGCTCGATTGTTCAATTCCTCCCCCATACAACCGCGCAGATGCCGAGTCCTCCTCACCAAGATTGCTCTTCTCCTCTACACCGGGGAGAAGTTTCCTACCAACGAAGCCACCACCCTCTTCTTCGGAATCTCCAAACTTTTCCAAAACAAAGATGCCAGTTTACGGCAGGTGGTCCACCTCATTATCAAGGAGTTGGCGAATTCTGCGGAGGATATTATTATGGTCACAAGCACGATTATGAAGGATACAGGTGGTGGAACGGATGCAATCTACAGACCGAACGCTATTCGAGCTCTGTGTCGTATTATTGATGTAAGTCTGGCAGAGTGACGGGAGGAGGGCATGACTGATGAAATAGGCTTCTACCGTGCAAAGTATTGAGCGTGTTATGAAGACCGCGATTGTAGACAAGAACCCGTCTGTCTCGTCGGCCGCCCTTATCTCCTCCTACCACCTCCTCCCAATCGCGCGAGATGTCGTGCGCAGATGGCAGAGCGAAACACAGGAAGCTGCTACTTCAACCAAATCGTCTGGTGGATTCTCTCTTGGATTTTCATCCTCTTCTGGATCACTGCCGGTCAATAATTCTACAATGACCCAGTACCACGCCATCGGACTTCTGTACCAAATGAGGATGCACGACAGGATGGCATTGGTTAAATTGGTGCAGCAATTTGGAACCGCTGGTGCTGTGAAGAGTCCAGCTGCTACCGTAATGTTGGTTCGATTAGCTGCACAATTGGCGGAGGAGGACCAACAACTGCGGAGACCGATGATGACTCTTTTGGACGGCTGGCTCCGACACAAGAGCGAGATGGTGAACTTTGAGGCTGCAAAGGCAATCTGCGATATGAGGGACGTGACCGACGCTGAGGTCACACAGGCGATACACGTTCTCCAGCTCTTCCTCACATCGCCTCGAGCTGTTACCAAATTTGCCGCAATTCGAATTCTCCACAACTTTGCCTCCTTCAAGCCACAAGCCGTTCAATCATGCAACCCCGATATCGAACTTCTCATCACTAATACCAACCGCTCGATTGCTACCTACGCTATTACGACCCTCCTCAAGACCGGAAACGAGAACAATGTGGATCGCTTAATTAAGCAGATTTCAGGCTTTATGCCAGATATCACAGATGAGTTCAAGATTACGATCATTGATGCCATCCGAGGTCTTTGTTTGAAGTTCCCAAGCAAGCAGGCTCAGATGCTAGCATTCCTCAGTGGAACGTTAAGAGACGAAGGTGGATATGAGTTCAAGCGCGCAGTCGTGGAGAGCATGTTTGATTTGATCAAATTCGTTCCAGATTCCAAAGAAGATGCCTTGGCTCATCTTTGCGAATTTATTGAGGATTGCGAGTTTACAAAATTGGCTGTCAGAATTCTTCACTTGCTTGGTCTGGAAGGACCGAAAACCTCCCAGCCAACAAAGTACATCCGATATATATACAACCGAGTGGTACTGGAAAACGCAATTGTCAGAGCGGCAGCAGTCACAGCGTTGGCTAAATTTGGTGTTGGACAAAAGGATCCAGAGGTTAAGGCCAGTGTCACTGTACTTTTGACCAGATGTTTGGATGATGTCGATGATGAGGTGCGAGATCGTGCTGCTTTGAATTTAAGATTGATGGGAGAACCCGACGAATTGGCTGATCGATTCATCAAGAATGGTAAATTAAATCTGGCAAATTGATTGGAAGCACGGCTAATCAGAACAGAAAACACATTTGCTCTGCCATACTTTGAGCACCAGCTTGTTATGTATGTCACCGCCGACGACAAGACCACTTTCCAACTCCCCTTCGACATTGCATCAATTCCAGTAGTCACCAAAGAGCAAGCAGATGCGGAGGATAGAACCAAGAAACTCACTGCTGTCACACCAACTCTCAAGGCACCAAAGGCTGGACCAACGAAGGCGGCGCAATCTACTACCGAGGCAGCTGCATCAGCAAGCGCCGCTGCACAGAAATACCAACAAGAGCTTTTACAGATTCCAGAATTGAAGGCCTATGGAAGTGTTTTGAAGTCGTCACCCGTTGTAGAGTTGACGGAATCAGAAACCGAATACGTTGTTTCTGTAGTCAAGCACATCTTCAAGGAGCATATTGTACTTCAATACGAGGTCAAGAATACTCTTCCAGACACCGTTCTTGAGGACGTTTCTGTGATGGCGACACCTGAGGATGATGAATCGCTTGAGGAGGATTTCATTATTCCGGCTGCTAAACTCGAGACCGATGTTGCTGGAACGATTTATGTATCTTTCAGGAAAACAAGCGGAGATTCGGCCTTCCCTATCAGTAACTTCACAAATATTCTCAAGTTCACCACCAAGGAAATCGACCCATCGACCGGAACTCCAGAAGAGACAGGTTTTGATGATGAGTACCAAGTCGAAGACCTCGAGCTTACAGGCAGTGATTACGTCGTCCCAGCCTTCGCAGGCAACTTTGCCCACATCTGGGAGCAAGTCGGTGCCACCGGTGAGGAAGCAGATGAAACTCTGCAACTTAGTGGTGTCAAGAGCATTGCTGGTAAGTCTTTCCCCCTTTTCCATGGATCTAAATAATCCAATCTAACCAAAAAATAATAGACGCAACCGAACAACTCGCCAAGACCCTTTCTCTTCAACCTCTCGACGGCTCTGACGTCCCTGTCAATACTTCAACGCACACTCTCAAACTATTCGGCAAGACTATCACGGGCGGTCGCGTTGTAGCTAATATTCGTATGGCGTACTCCGCAAAATCCGGTGTCACGGCTAAGATTGTTGTGAGGGGTGAGGAGGAAGGTGTCGCTGCTTTGGTCATTGGTTCTGTTGCTTGAGCTGGCTAGGATGGTGGTTAGGCTTTTGATTAGTTGAGATGGAATGGATGGCTGGAGAGAACGAAATACTACTTAGAGATGAATTGACGAAGCGCAAAAGAGAACAACAAGCGAGCAAAGAAAATGGGGCAAACAAGCGAGTAAGGGGGCTCATGTGATGATGCTTCTTCTTTCTTGGTGGTGGTGGGGAGTTCTTCTGTCCTGCCCTTGGCAGGTAAAAAGATTCGGAAATGCGACTTGATCGATGATAGAGAGAAGAAATCCTGGTTCTTTTCCAGTACGTTATGCAATGCACTTGCCTGACATTTCCCCTTTGCTTGGTCGTGTGATCCGTGGTTGAAGGATGTAATGTGATTATATCGTTGGGGTCTAATCCGAGCTCCTTTCATGAATGGCCGTACGCGTCACAGAAAGAATAACCCGCGAACCGCAGTGGTGGTGTATGGACGATGGATGTGCATATTCCAAATCTTTTGATTCCTCCTGAATCCTCCATCAAGGCATTCTCGCAAAATGGGATGGACCTATGGGGGGAAAAACAAAAAAAGTGCTGCCACCGGTGGCGGAAGGGCATCTATCATCTTTCGTTCCACTTGGAGAGAGAGAGGGAGCAGCAAGAAACCATAATGCTCCTCCTACTTGTCTTCCTTCCTTCCTTCCTTCCCCTTCCTCCTCCATCAGGCCATTTTCCATGATTTTAATTAGTAAAGTGGGAGAGAGAGAAGAATGAAATGGAATCCATCCATCCAATACAGTGCGAGGGAATAGATTAAGGTATCTCATACATATACATGTATGTGCTATGCGGATGACCTTTTTCTCTCTACGTATATCAGACGAATGAGAGATCATTGTGGCGCTTGTTTGTAGGCAAATGCTACAAATCCGCAATAGCCGCCTGCTAGCCTGCTTGATTGCCCTATGGCGGCCCACCAGCCCTGCGGATGAATAATGGAGCGCGTCGCCAACCAAGTTTTTTCCTCGCCTCTTTTCTCTTGTCTTGGAATGTTCTTTTTTTTCTTCCTTTCTCCTTTGGGACATTGATATTGAATCCTGTTAGGGTCATTGTCTTTCTTTCTCCGTTTGGATATTGAGAAATTGATGAGGATGGATGGAGACGATTGATATTTTGGAAAATGCAGTTACTGTATTTCTTACATTGCAGTTGCATAATATAATTGCATCTGAGCTTCTTTTGGTGGAAGAATAAAATGGATTGGGGGATTTTCGTTGGGGGAAAGAATGAGGGAGAGAAGGCTAGGCGGCGGCGGTTGTGGTGAAGAGGAGGACAGAGAATATGCAACAACAGCATAGGCGGGTACTGGAAAGGGTGGCATTCTTTTTGACAACTGGGATTCGATCGATCTTGGGCTAGTGAACGAACGCATAGATATTCTTCGCAGTATAGTAGTAGTATGGTGCTACTTACTGCTCGGTAGGACTTCATGAAATCCTGGAGTGATGAATCTGGGAATAGTCCGTCGAGCATGCATTCGCGCTCGTCACACCAGTTAGTTCGTTTCCACATCTCAACCATGAACCATGAAGAAAGAAAAAAAAAAGAGCACTTGATCTAAAGTTCCAAACCTCTCACACGAACAGGATCAAGACCAAAAAACCAAGACCAAGAGAGCAAGGACAAGGACAAGAGCACCCAAAAACAAGAGCAGCACAAAAAGACAAGCCCTTGCCAACCCTGCCTAGCATCACCCAAACGTTTTGGAGGAAAATCCGAAATCCCTAACCTTACAGGAAATGAAAACACCACCCACCCCCATCCCATCCCTCCTCCCCGGATTTTCATTCATACTTTGGAGCTAGACATCTTCCGTCGTCACACAAAACAACTTTTTGGTTTACCCCTGGTCTTAAGATTCGATACCTGTCCCAAGCCCTTGTTTATTTCTGCCAAGGCATATGCTGGATGGGGTCTGGTCCAGGATGGGGCGAGGAAGGTAAAGTGTCAGGTCATTCCGCATTGCCGAGTGTTTGCAGTTGCAGGATGGGATGGTGGGACCCCGTGGATGGATGGTGAGAGGATTGGGTAGGAATGCCAGCCAGGGTGCTTTTGCACGTTTTTGGATAAGTTGGGTTGTGTTATTAAGGTTGTGATGGATGCAGGTGCACTTGTGATGGATAGTGATGGGTGGTGGGTTGGTGGTGGGTTATCACGTGGTGGGTTTGGAGGTGAGGTGATTGATTTTGATTAGTAGTGTCTTGTACTTCATGTACGGAGGTACTGAGGCTTGTTGGTGGGTTTTCGAGGATGGATGACGCTGATGCATGGAGATGAGATAGATTGATTAATTGACTGATGAGAGTATCCTTGGTACTTGGGTACTGTACCTAGGTCCTAGTGTCATGCAAACTAATGGACGACCGTTTTAGCGGGTCAGTTTAACTAACTTCTGACACGGTGGTTGTGGGTGAGGTGTGACATAGTCAAGTTCGAATTAGATAGAATAAAATATTCACATGCACGAGTAATGCCTCGATGACGATATACTAATTATACAATAGCACAATTAGTGCGCAAAAATATATATATATTGACTTTCAGATACCTAGTAGTGTTTCATCTTATTCGATTCCGCTCGATATTTTATAACGACGATCACACAGGATGTTTGCCTATAATACTTTCTATTAAGAAATCTACAAACAAGATCGAGGCCACATTATTTCTTCTAGGTTCTCATCGGCTTTAATGATTCTAGGTTCAAGCATCAAATTAGTTTCAGGATTGGGGGGTGGTTGAGTTTGTGAGTGAACAACAACGGTTTCAAGAATGAACCTTGGCGAACCTAGCGTCCCGACTCCCGGTAGGGTACGTACCACCGCCATAGGGTATCTACGGAGGTAGGGTACAGGGAGATATACTGTAATGGTGGCGTGTTCGGGACGAACAAGGCTGGTTCGGATGTGCTTCAGAGTGCAGATCTTACAATTTTACTCCGTATCCTTTGGGGGTATGGGTTTGGGGTTCTGGGGACTCAACGGGGAATCGGGGATGCATTGCGTCGTGTTTGTCCGAACAATCGAGGATGGATTATGTCGATGAACGGTGGGTTTGTGCGAGATTTCTCATGAATAATGTGCATGTGTGCAATCTTGTTATGTAGATGGAATCGTGAAATGTGACAGATGGTGTTTGGATGTGAGGCTAGGATAGGGGATAAGTAAGGAGGTACTCCAGCCACAGCGGTTCGATCGACAGACGAGAGAAACCTCGGGATCGGTTTCCTGTATATTTAAATTAAAATAAGAAGCTTGTTCGCCGTTGGACTTTTGCGGTATTTGCCTGAGGCCCGGGGAATATTTTAGGTTTGTAGGATGGAGAAGGCGGAATAAATTCATATGCTAATCAAAATTGAGAAGGACGAAACAAATGGAAACAACGTACGTAGAAGTCAGGCAGGTAAAATAGGAAATGAATGCGCCTTTCTGCTCCTTTATTTAGGTATGTGGTACAGATAGATATATTGACAACTAGTTTCGTCCATCGAGGAAGTATCATTTTTCCATTTGAATCCATAATAGAATGGATTTGGAAATCACCGATTGGCAGAGGGACGAAAATAAGTAAGGTGGCGGGTAAGATTCGTCCACTTAGCCGCTCCGGCGCCAGTTCAACCAAACAGATTGATTACGTCTCCCGGTTAAATTCGGGTATTCTCGCTAAAAATAGAAGGAATCAAAACAAGAACACTCACTATGGAAAAAGATCTTGCTGCTTGCTGCAATGCGATGCAATACCAATTTAATGCCTTCGCACGTTTGAGAGAGCCTTGTTCAACGGAGATTCTATCCATTATTCAAAGTCGCATTGATTTGAAGAACTTAACAAAATTGGTGATATACTCCGGACCTTCGTCCGGACTCTATCCAGAGTAGCGTAGCAACACCAGCCAAGAACCGCATGCGTGGCTGTACACCACCCAAAATTGCGAAACTGGCGGGTATCGACCAATAGAAGACTGCATCGGAAGGGTGAAGAACCGAAAAACGTGGAATCGCCGCGATACGGATTCTCACATCACTACCTTCTGTTTTGGAACGGGTGTCAGAGGTGCCGGATGGCATTGAGCCTTATGCTGGGACCGTTGAGCCTTACGGGGTGTGAGTGCGCGTCTGTGAGTGGTTGGGGGGAGAAAGGATATCGACTTCCGCTCGAGTCCCGGTGAAGAGAAGATGGAGGGACAGATCCCATTGCGCTGGGAATCCCAGAAGGATGAGTATACGATTTTTGCAGCTGGAGGGATTCGGTGATCGTATTTGTGGTGGGGGATTGATGAATGCGAGCAGATGCGATGCGATGATGCACTTGGGTTAGAATACTCTACGTGGGAGAACATGGTTGCCTTACCTGGTACTGTGCGGTACAGTTTTACATGGTGCTAACTCCATTTGAATTACGAGAGTGAGTGAGTGTAAAGAATTCCCCGACATGGTCTGCACGACCCCCAGTCTAGTACAGAACAGGTGGAAGGGGAAGGGGAAGGGGAAGGCCAGTTTGTGTTTGTGTGAGATGTAGGGACACAGCGTTGCGAAATAGACTTGGCTCTTAGGGCGCCTACCAGTTGTAGGCAGTAGGTAGACAATTCGAACTTCCTATGCTTCATGTTCTATACAAACTAAAGTGACTGACGTCGCTTGATCTGTCTGTTGCTGACTATCGACATTTGTCCTCCCCGTTCTTGTGCAAGGTGGACAATACCCAACCAACGTGTTTGATGGCCGAGATGGTGTCTTCTGGCCCTGCTCGATGCCATGCAAGATGATCATGATTTCATTGTTTGTTGTTTGTGGAAGCGGCCGCTATGGAAGGTAAGGCGTAGTAGAATAATCCACGCTCACTACTCCCTGTTGACACATGGCATTAGTGGTACAGTATGGTGGTGGTAGTTGGAGGCTGATGCTACCAGGGGCAGGGAAATAGGAGAGAGAGTACTCAGTAGTGTGTGCAAGGGAGGAGGAAGGGTGCTGGGGTGGAAGGTGGTTTCAAAGCCAAGGGGCTAGGATCAGGACACTAGAAGCATCGACCGCATACTACTGTACTGCCGTGAAAGTGAGTTCAGCACAGCAGCAGCACATAAGAATCCATAATAATCTGTGCGTTCTCCTGCTCCCTCCCCCCCGTCGTTATTATTTGCTCTTATATATAAACTTCTTGCCAACCCCCTTCTCGAAAGTCTAGATGACAGCAGCAGCAGCAGATCTTCAGACGATCAATCCGGACCAGATCAAACAGACCCAGCACTTATAAGAAGAAGAAGAAAGCCCTCCCCCTCCTCCACTTCCTGGCCTCGACCCAAAAGAAAACCACCTCACAACAACAACTCCTACTCCACATCAACACCGGCAGTACGATATAGCGTCGTCCACTTTCACGATGGACTACTCTTACTACCAAAACGCGCCACAGGCATATCAATTCCTCGGTATGCCTCCGACCCCAGGCCACTCTGGATCTGCTGTCTCGTCTGAAGACTACAACAATTCACCCACTGTTCGTGCTCCATTTCATTACGCAGCACCCATCATGTCCTCCCAAAGTCATCTCTCACACCCTCAGTCTGAAGATTATCATCAGAACCCTAGCCCGCACTATTCTCATTCTCATTATCATTCTTCCCCTTCTCCCCATCATCAGTCTCCAGTTCATCCGGGTCCCCAAACACAAGCATTCCTGACACCCCGCGGCCAGCACGATGCCTATGATCAATTCCAGAACTTCGACTTCAACCCACACTTTGCGAATGCGAATCCTGCCCCGCCGAAGCCTTCTGCCACTCTGGCGCAACAAAAGGCCGCGATTCTAAGCAATGGCAACTCGGCTGCGATACACAACAACTACGAGGTCAACAGTTACGAGTCAAATAATGGCGCAGTGATGGACACGACCAGCGAAGAATCGAGGAGGTCGGTCGCGGGTGGTGGGCAAGGCCAGAGCAACAGCGACGACGATGATATGACGCCAGCACAGTCACGAAGGAAGGCACAGAATCGAGCTGCGTAAGTCAACTTTTCCATTTCCCTCGTCTAAATCGAGTCCGGACTCTAACAGCCCTGCTCTTCATAGTCAACGAGCCTTCCGCGAACGCAAAGAACGCCACGTCAAAGACCTCGAAGCCAAACTACTCCAAATGGAATCCGCATCGAAAAACATATCTGCCGAGAACGAACGCTTAAAAATCCAGCTCCAAAAAGCCTCTACCGAGAACGAAATCTTGAAAGCAACCTCCTCCTCCGTTTACTCCAACTCTCCCCCAACCACCGCTGGCCCGCTACGATATTCCCCCACAGACTTCTACTCGGAAGTGCTGCAGAGTCATGATAATAAAACGCCGAGTCATCGCATCGTGGTGAGCGAGGGCGGGGAACGGTTGTTGGCTGCCGGTGCTGCGTGGGATTACATAATCGGACATCCCTTGTTCCTGAGAGGTCTCGTGGACATCGGCGATGTGAGCGATAGATTAAAATCCCTCGCCAGGTGTGACGGCCAAGGACCGGTTTTTGAAGAGAGGGAGATCATAAAGGCGATTGAGCTCAGCGTTGCGAGTGGGAGTGATGAGCTGCTCTAAACGAAGACTCAAGTCAAAGAGAGTTTCTTTTTTCACGACTTTCACGATCGAATCGATATATTGCAATGAATGGGCTAGATACCAGGTGTTCTTTTTCTTTTCTAATCTTTTTCTCTTTTTCAATTTCGGGGGTTAGGTTAGCATGTACATGGATGGGGTGTGGAACGATTTTGCATAAACTGGGAGGATGGGGAATTATGGCAGGGGTAGATCTTCTCTTCTCTGGAGGGCTTCTTGGGGAGTGGGCTATGAATTATCGGATCATGTTTTTTGTTGTTTATGTTATCTGGAGTTTTAAATATCTTCCTTTTTTTGCTGGTCACATCTCTTCCCCCTCTCCTTCCGCTGCTCTCAAAGTTGTTCGGGTATTTATTCGCTGTCCCACTCTCTTTTTTTGGTGTTTGGATCTGGATCTTTGCAATACAAAAGGGAACAAACAGGAGTCGGTCAGTGTGCGCATGCATAGGCCACCCACGTGCCTGAAGAGAGTCGAAAACGATGTATTTAACATGACTACCTAGGCAGGTAAATGCCTGCTTACGCTACTCTATTGGAAATCGAATTTCACAAAAAAGGAGATTTGTTTTCTCTCGAGTGGGATGAGGTTGTACTCCAATCTCAAGATTTTCAATTTGAAACGGCTGTAGAGTGTTTTTGCAAGCATCAAATATATTGAACATCACCCTGCACTTAAAAATTCATGTTCGCTGTCGTTGACCAAGTACACCAGTTGTCTAGCGACTTGAGCATCAACGATATATCTTTGCCCGGGGGAAGGGGGTCTATCGTTTTTTCAGAAGAAGAAGGGCTGGATTAAATTTTGTACAATCATAGGTGTCAAATAGTACTGTACCGACAATAATGCGGAGTCTTTCATCAATGCATCATATGACTTTCAATGACTGTTTTCATTTGGGGCCACATTTTCTTTTGGGGGAGGGAGCCATTGGTGTCGCAGAGTGTATTCCTCCTCGCTTAGCGAGATGAACAACCTATTGTGAAAGATCTTGCTGTAAACAATTCAAGGCGTAGACGAAGTGGCGTCTTCGGTCAACCACCGGTTCATCATTGAGAACATATGTTCTTGTAGTTATGTCTTTCTTTGATGCATCTCCATTTGCTTCGTTGTGTCAAGGCGGTCGCTTGCAGCCGATAGAAAATGTGTGTTTATATCAGGTAATGGAACACACGATTTTACTCTTGACTACCTTAGAAGGCTCTATTGTCACAAGAAAAGTCACCACAAAATATAAAAAGAAGACAGGACTCTATTTCTATGATTTGTAAAGTTCGCCTGAGTATTTCCAATCTTAATAAGCTGAGATGGCTGGTTGCTCTGCCATATTGCCAATCCCAAACATTTCCCACAGAAACAACACAACATTCTAAACCAAGTCACGGTCGAAAAACTAATAAAACACCCCACCATAACTCATAAACCCACAATTCCCATTCGACCAAATCGAATCCCAACCAAAACTAGTCTTGATCGACAGATAACTCCTCGAGAACCTCGACTGATCCGCAAACCCAGGCGCATTATTGCAGGTCTGGTCCTGTATGTGCAAGCAGCGGCCCCTCTCGTCCGCAATCTGGGGATCCGTCGAAATATCGAAGAGCGTGCCTGCGCACTTGGGATTATTCTGGCATTCGACACAGCAGTTGTATTCGTTGCCGGGGCGGGTGATCAGGAAGTCATTGATGCCGGTGATACCGAGGATTGACCCTTCGGGGATTGTGGGACCGCGGAAGTTGCCGGAGCCGGGGGTGCAGGCGGCGTAGATGGAGGTTGTGTGTGTTAGTGTTATGGTGGTGGTTGATGCTGTGGTGAGGGTTGAGATATGGGTCGTGGTGACTATTTCGGTGGCGGTGGATGTGGATGTGAATGAAGATGTTGTGGAGACGTTCTGGCGGATTTTGTTAGTTGACAGTAGTTGGGAGTAGGTGATGAGAAGAGAACTAACGGGAGGAACCAGAGTGGAAGTAGATGTAACATCTACAATTGAGACGGCTGTCGCTGTCACTGGAGCCAGAGTTGTAGTCGACGCCTTTGTGGTCTTGATGTAGACGATAGTTGGGAATTCCAAAATCCAGTTGGTACCTAGAGCGTATCGAATTAGCGAGACGAAAACATTGAGAAGATACATTGAAGATACTTACAAGTGACCTTTTGGGGGTATTTGTTCTTGAGAATATCTTTATCGCCATGTCTGGGATTCAGGGTGCTGCCTCTCGGTTGAGTAAATCGCTTGCCTGGAGCTCCTGGATATTTTTGTGCCACAGTGGAGTCGATGGGCAGGAATCCAGTCCTAGTGGGGACAATGGAGGTACTCTCTGGAGCTGTCTCGGTGGCAGTGAATAGGTTGACTTGTGTTGTGATACTGGTGGTGTCAACTGTGCTGGTTTGGGTTGTGTGTTCAGTGAGCGTGGTGGAAAACACGTCCGTCACGGCTAAGTTGGTGATGGTTTTGGTGACCTAAGATTGAACAATTTGATTAGATATCTTGCATCTGATACAAACGGCGAAAGAGGAGAGAAATTACAGTATTCTCAACCGTAGAGGTTTGAGTGACAGGAGCAGGTGTCACTGAGACGATTGGAGTGTAGACAGATGTTCCGAACCAAGGGAGCAACGTCACAGTCTTTGTTGAAACTGAGGTCTGAAGTGGCGGTGCGATACTTTTGATACCATAGAGAGTGCTGCACTTGAGCTCTGTCTTGGTGGAAACAGTCTTGGTGAAAGCTCCATTTCCAGCGAGAGCAGAAGCAATCAACGCCACGAAAGGGAGAAATGTTTTGGTAATCATGATGAAGTACAGGAAGAGTGCTGAGTGTGAAAAGTGAGGATTAAAGATTGTGAATGTTTTGATGGTAAACAGAATTCACGGACGAGGTATGCGCTGGTTTATATACTCCTTCTAAAATATACATTCCAGATGTATCTTTGGCGTTGCTGATAGCTCGGGCTTCAATTTCCGAGGAGAGAGTGGATACCAGCCAACTCAAGGTACATACGGAAGAATATTGTGCTCCTGTAGTTAGTGTTTCCAGTTACATTTTCGGTACCATGGCGTTGGTATACGAGATACCCAGGAGCTGGTATCTGGATTTGGGTGGTGCCCAAGCTGGGTGGTTCATTTAGCGAATACGGGCCAAGTATGCTGGACAACGAGAACAGTGCTTCAGCTAAGCCCAGGAAATATCAATAACGAATCATTCTTTTGGCTAGCGTAAAAAGAAGACTTCAATCTGAATTAGATGTTTAGGCAGCTATCTATAACTTTTGTATTGGTCTAAACTAGACATGCCGCTTGTTGCTACATTGAGGAAATGCAGAGTGCCAAGGTAACAAAACACTCTGGAGAATTGATCTAGAAGAAGATTGTATGTAAATAATATCGATAATTCATATTGGAAAATCTAAAAACTATATTCTAAAGAAGTAGTTCCCAAGGTTTGAAGCTGTAAAGTATAGTACAATCTTTAACTCCAGGCCTGGAATTCTGACAATTTTGTTGAAATCTTCGAAGTTAAACGCTTGCTAACAGCGAACCCACGAATGTCTCCACATACCGTCCACCTCTAAAAAAGGATGTTCTTGAACGTCCTATCGATCGATTCCTTGTATTTGTCTAAACAGATCAGTGCAGCTCAACCGCCATCTCTTACAACCCAACCCAACCCAACGACCACCATCGGCCATCTCTCACAAACCAACCCATTGACCACCGTCAATTACAATCAATTCAATCCAACCTCCAACGACTCCCCGCTCTCCCCACCCACGACGCCATGGACTCTCAACCACCATCTGCAGGCGTACCCATGTCTATTTACAGTACCCGCTCGACATTCGATCCACGCGCGTATGGGGTTCGACAAAGCTATCAAGAATATATCCCAAGTCGCCAATACTCCGAATAAGACAATTGCAGTCGCCAAAACTCCAGAATAGGAAGAGGGCATGTACTCAGTCCTAATGCAAGAAGAAGAAGACGAGTGGTGGAAGTCATACACCGAAAGGTATGCCAACAGAATGGCACAAAAGAAAGAGCACCTCTGGTCGATTACAATGTACGTCTCAGACCCATGTTCTGTTGGTACCGATACACTATCGCTAGTATCAGAGCTTATTCGTGTAAACCACCCCTCAGTAGACAACTATGCGGTGCGTTCGTGCGACATGTGCAAACGAATTAAGAGTGGTACCGCCACCATTTACCGATATATAAGTGTTATAGAAGATAGTGGTGGAAACAAGCGAGACCCAGCTCTATATAGACTCAACCAACAAACTGGCACCTACCAATCAAAATATCCGAAAGGATACAAGTTGTTCATCAAGTGGTGTTGGAAGGCTGGTCGTGGAATTGGGAGAGATTTGCAGGGCATCATCACACCAGTATAGCCACGATCGGGTCGCTTCCTGTTGAACGGCAGAATGTCTTGGCATCGGGGTCTACCACTCAAAGAGGCTACTATATAAGGATACTTAAACTACTGCACATTAAGTGTAGGCCTATTCTTTTTGGGTCGATACTCCCCCACGGCCGTAATCAACAACTCCAACCTTAACCTTCTACAAACTTTAAAGCCACAGCATAAGCCATTTGGTAACATCGAAGCACTCTACCACAGCTTCGAGAATGAATACGAGGCCTTTTTCAGGCTCCAGAAAATCTCTATTGGCGGGGTCACCGGGGTTGAAAGTCCCTGTTGGCCATTTGTGCCAAGATAATACACTTCTCAAATTTCTCGTGATTGAAATTCTTGGTTGGAGGTGAGAGAAGGCTCTGGTTTGGTATTGTGGGTGGTCATCGAGGTGGCTTGACCTGCTCAGGTCATTTTCGGGATGGCCGTCTGTGTGGCGTTCCTCTTTTGAGAACCGAATACTGCACAGCAGTATAGTAAGTGAATGATGCAGGACCGTACTTGTTGTGATTTTTTTTTACGTTTTCTTCGAAGATGTTTCGTTGAAGGAAGAGTGTAGAAGCTTTGAGCGATTAAACATGAATTGGACAGTGAGGTGAAGTTCGCTTCCAACCACGGTGGTCGCCAACTCGATTTCACGCTCGGGTATTGAGGTCCTGATAGTCACGTAGAAACAGAGACTGGGAAATCCAAATTGAGATTTACATTGATGGTGGTTTAAGGAAGGTAATGATAATATCATATTATCGGGACGCTTCATCTTGGTGCTAAAGGTTTCATCTTCTTGTAGTCCGTCCAGTGGTGAAATTGTCCGCGTACACCACCCTGCACTCAAAAATTCATGTTCGCTGTCGTTGACCAAGTACACCAGTAGTCTAGCGACTTGAGCATCAGCGATCTGTCTGTTCTGAATTTACGAAAGTTCGCATCGGGTCGCGAGTGTTTCGTTAGTTTTGCATTGTATACTTCTGGATTTCCGGCGGATGATCTTTCTTTTCTTCCGGAAGAATGGCTTGATTGGGTTTTGTACAAATCGTAGGTATTAAATGGTACTGCGCTGACGCTGCCTGGAGTCTTCCATTAAGTATGTAACTCCTGAAAAAACTATTTTATTTGGGGCCACATTTTCTTTTGCGGGGAATAAGATAGTGGTACTGTAATTTATCAATTTATAGCAAGTTCTTTGCAAAAAAATGAAAAAGATACGGACCGACATTTTATTAGCTGTTTAATGTAGATCATTTTCCATCTTTTATCAGCGAATTTAATAATCGGTGATGGGAAGTCTTATTGCGGGCATGGCAATGCGTAGCTGCTTTATCTGATCCACGGCTTCTTTCATCTAGCAATCCACCTGGGATCATTCATAACGAAGCTCGGCTTGTGTCTTACCTGGGATCTTGAATCACGAAGTTCAGCTCGGCTCGGCTTGACTTGTCACTTGTGTCACTTCATATTTCTCGCGAATCAATTATTTATATGTCGGTGGATTTCACTCATCTCTTTATTATTTCTCTTTAGGCTTCTCAAGCTCCTCTTGGTACGAGCCGGCGCATGCGGTCGAGGCACATCACCATCGCGACGGCCACGACCACGATCATGATCATGCGCACAACCATTCCGTCACGACCCAACCCCGATCTAAATTCACCTTCTTCGTCCTCCCCTACACACAGCGATTCCAGCTCCTCTACACTATTATAGCGGACAGTGATTCACGGAGGATCTTCTATTTCATGAGGTAGGGCGAGATGCCTAAATCCTTTCAGAGATTTGCTAACAGGAAATAGCTTCAACTTCGCGTTTATAATCATGCATTCATTCTATGGGTTTACCACCGACTCATTAGGACTGCTGAGCCATAGTTTACACATGTTGTTTGATTGTTTGGCGCTAGGTGTGGGATTGTTTGCTACGGTGGCGAGCAAGTGGCCGCCGAGCGAGAGGTTTCTATATGGATTTGGTAAGATTGAGAGTCTGGCCGGCTTTGGGAATAGTATATTCTTGATATATGACTATTTTAATGTTCTGGAGGGTGCTTGGCTAATTTCTTCGTAGGCTTATCAGTATCGAGATTATGATCGAGGCAACTGAACGATTAGCCGAAGGACGACTTACGAAAAGATTGATGGAATTTTTTGTAGTCATTTCATTAGGATTGGTAGTAAACTTGGTGGGGATGGCTTGCTTTGGCTATTATGGGCACCACGGCCATGATCATGGACACGACTATGGCCATTCTCATTCTCACTCGCACGAGAAGTCGCACACCCACAAGAAGCCGCACTCTATCGACGAGAAATCTTTATGCGATCACTCCCACGCGGAGCATTCCCACGACCACGACCATGACCACCATACCACCCCTCTCCTCTCTGAGAAAGCGCCCGCGAAAGCTCATTCGCACGCTCATGGGCACTCACACTCTCACGACACCGAGAACATGCACGGCATCTTCCTGCATATTCTCGCCGACACGATGGGCTCCGCGGCCGTTATGGTCTCGACGGCGCTGATCCACTTCGTCGGATGGAACGGCTGGGACTCGCTTGCATTCTGCATTATCGCGCTCCTGATTTTCATGTCCTCGATCCCGCTCATCAAGTCGTCCGCGAAGAAGCTGCTCCTCACGGTGCCCACGGACGCGGGGTATACCCTTAGAGAGACGTTGGCGAGCGTGAGTAGTCTGGGAGGCGTGGCGGGGTACACGGTCCCGCGGTTCTGGATGGGGCGGTGGCGGCGTGGAGAAGGGGGAGTCGGTGCTGGGGGTGATATATGTGCAGGCGACGCTGGGCAGCGATCGCGAGGATGTCAAGGAGCGCGCGCGGGTGAATCTTAGGCGGTATAGCTGAGGAGGGTAGGGAGTGGTAGTGGTTTTTGTGTTTATCTTTCTTGAAAAACGACTGGATAACGGAATTGGATGGGTTTGGGTCAATTGGGATTGGTTATTAAGTGTTTTGTTTTCATTCATTCCTTGCCACAGAGTATAGGATCTGGAAGCAGTCATGGTGCTAGAGCGCGAGAGACGGGAGGGAGAGGAGAAGGAAGAGCATTGATCATCGGGAGCATGTAGTTGTGAGTGTATATACATAGATGCATGGCGGGGAAGTACATGGCATGCATATATAGCATTCGAAGATGCCAGAGAGCGTATGGATAGAGAGACAAATTCAAATGATACCAATGACTTTCCCTTTCTTCCCCGTGTAAGTTGTGAACCAAGTGGATTTTAATGTACCATAGCGAATATAAAATATAAGGCGCGATGACCTTAGTATAGCAAGGTAAGGTAAAGTAGACGTCGTTCACGGCGGCTAGAGTGACCGTAAGTAAGACATGTGTTTTGGTTGATTAGTAGGTAAGGTATGCCTAGCGAGTAGGTAGATCTTTATCACCCATAATATTCGTTCGCACTCTGTCTTCAAGTCGATACTGTGTTTCGCATGCCACTCTGCCTTGCTCTCGACCTTCCGGTGTCCTTTGCGGCTGCATAATTTGAAATGGATACTCCCTCCACAACAATGAACGGATATGAGCAATCGAAAACTAAATGCAAAGGAGAGACCTATTTCTAAACTGTAGCTTGTCCTCTTTTAGCGAGATTTTTATCGACTTGAACGTTCTTGAGAAAGTGGCGGGAGTATAGTAATGTATCTTTTCAACATGTCAGAGTTCACGTCCGGAGACGAAATGAAACAACCTCGCTTTCCCTATCGGCCATGTTCTGCACCTGGGTTGGTTCGTTCCATTAGGCGCAATTTGAAGCGATATTGATGGTTGTGTCACGTGAAATTATTGGGCTGCGCGGCGAGCCATATCACGTGGTTGGATTTCCAAGGTATGTCGGACGTCTGCTTATTGTACTACTTATTGTTCTGCTTATTGTACAGCCAGATCGACCTCTGTCGCGCTCTTCGACCTTGATATGTTGTACAACAAATCGTTTCTGCACTCTCGTATCGCATATTTTCATTTTTGTTGATGTTTTAGGGGTGCAAAGTCTTGCTTTCAGAAGTCGAACTAGTCGGGAATCAGGCTTACGATGTTGTGCGAGACGTGCAATGCGCTCTTCACGGGCGAATTCGAAAAGTCCCAGGATGAGCAAGGGCATGACCAGTACAGTGCTGAAAAGTACACTCCCTACTCTCGTTCCTGTCCGGGATTCTCACTCAGCTGTGGTTTGTGCCATAGAGTTCGAGAGTGCCTGGAAGCCAACCTAGAAGCCCTTCGCATCGTGCGAGATTCAGTAGAAGGGTCTCTGTGGCTTGTATGGATGCTCGGGCTCAACTATAGAAGATCTGGTCGCTATCAATGGGGGTATCTTTATATTCGGCTGGTTGGGGATTCGGAAGCGGAGGCCAATGTGCAGGAAGTTGTGTGTAATTTCAGTTTGCGCAAAGATACGGAAGTGCGTCCAGCTGGTCAGTTCAATCCGAGTGGCTGCAACACCCCTAACGGATACAGGTGCATCCGACTCCAATAAGTATGTTGGGCCATCAACTGAATCCGAGGAAACGCTTGCGTTAGCACGTACATGGCTGCAACTCTGCACAGAGCAGCATCTAGCCTGTGGAAAGCCAAATATACCGCCTGATCTTCCGAGTCGCCTACTTGAGCTCCGGTCCCCGACACCTGATATGATACGGCTTCGAGATACGTCGCAATTCTTGACACGTCCTTCCTACATGACTTTAAGTCATTGTTGGGGCAAAAAGAAAATTCTGAACCTTACTGCCAAAACGAGTGAAGAACTATATGGAGGAATTAGGACTGTAGAGTTGCCCCGAATTTTAGAGATGCAGTCAAAATTGCTTCACAATTGGGAGCTGAGTACTTGGTGAGTGTGCATTACTATGACAGCATGCATGGAATGCAGCATTTGATTTATACACCCGACTTGATGATCTTTACTAATCTTACTATAGTGGATTGATTCCCTCTGCATATTCCAGGACTCCAAAGAAGACTGGCAGAAAGAGGCTCCCCTCATGGCTAGTATCTATCAGGGATCGACCTGTAATATCGGCGCTAGCGCTTCTCATAATTGCTATGAAGGCATTTTCCGTTCTCGCGACCCTAAACTAGTCTGTCCACTGGTTGTTTCCATCGTTAATCCCAATGGCTCTGACCTCCCGGAAACTCTCCTCATCGAAACGGACATAAGTGGTGAGATAGTCCACGATCAGAGTCAGCCCCTCTTCAAACGCGGGTGGGTCTACCAAGAACGACTCCTTACACCCAGAACATTACATTTTGGAAGCGAATATGTCTTCTACGAATGCAATATAGACATGTTCTCGGAGAAATATCCCTTAGGTTATCCTAATAGCCAAGGGCGAACGCGTTTAACTGATATGCCAGACACATCCGATTTTCCAGAATACACTTCTGGAGAATCTCTAAGGTGGTGTTCCATGGTGCGTGAATATTCTGGGCTCGATTTGACCTTCACAAGCGATCGCCTAGTCGCTCTGTCAGGGATTGCGAGGCAATTCGAGACGTCGGTGCCGGCGAGGTATTTGGCTGGCTTAGTGAGTGATTCCTTTTATCTGTGATGCGCAAGGAGAACTCCCACAACCCATCGTCTCACAATTACCACAACCCTTGTATTTGAGTTTTTAGACGTCCTTTCAGCTCATTATCGCTGACCAAACAATTACAAGAAATGTGCTAACTTGAATCTCAGTGGGACTTTAACATTCTTGTTACACTGCACTGGTGCTATCAACGTCCAAGTGTTCGGGACATACTCTCACGAACACGTGGGACCGCACGACCAACCCCCTATCGCGCACCTACCTGGTCATGGGCTAGTCATGAAGGGAAAATCAGACATTTGTATTCGGGTTCAGACAGTCACCGTCGTCTTGCCACTATTTCTTCCGTGACACTCTTCCACGCCACCCCCGACATATACGGCGAGGTGCTCTTCGGGCTCTTGCGCCTGACAGGGCGCCTCCTCGCTTGTGAAATCGACATTCGTAGCTATCACCTTCGTAATCTTGAGTCTCAGTCTGGCTACAATTTCTCCGTTTCCTTCGTCGGTGGCGAGGAGTATTCCGCCGTCTGGGAAATTGAGTTCGACTTCGACAGCAATCTGCATGATGTTCCACTTGACGGATCAAAGGAGCAGGAAGTTCAAGTCCCATTTAATGTGTACGAAGAGCAATTAGATCAGTCTCCTGCATTGCAGAAAGTATATCTCCTTCCTCTTCAGAGGGGTGCTTCTAATCAGCTATTTGGCATTGTTCTACTACCAACCGCGGTGTCGGGCTGCTATGAGCGCTGCGGGGCGTGGTTGTTCCACACAGATGCCTGGGGCCCGAATTATGAAAGTTTTTTTGGAGAGCAAGAGGCGAGGTCAGCGGCTCGACACGCGGCTCGGAAAGGCGGCTCGGCAGGATTCGAAGTGAACTACCACGTCGGACCACCACCACCACTGCCAGAAACGCAGCCCACTGTCGGCAATGCTGCGGAATGGGAACCTTACGAGGTCTGGAATGGGGAGGAAGGTACCATCTGTATTATTTGAATGATTGATTGATTGGTCGTCGACATCAGGGGAATCGATGAAGTGATGGAATACTAGAAGATCTCGAGGCAGCTGTGGCACGCTTTTTTGAATAACGACCGCTGGATCGGCAAATGAGCCGATCGTTTGAGGATACCTGGTCTCATTACCGCCCACGCTCTTTCTTCTGATGGTCTCCCATTTATACTAAATCTTTTCGGCATAAATGAGGCGAAAGTGGGAGGTGTTGAAGGCTTCCACATCTCTAGCCAACGACTTCATCTAGACTCCTTCTATCTTTTAGCAACGGTACGATAAGAGAATGAGGGTATTTCTCAATGCTCCGTTCTCAAGCTAGAGATGATATCCCGACGGATTCTTTCTCTTGTCCTCCTCAAACGACTTTTATCGCTCAACTAAAATAAAGCCATCGAAGTTCGACTACTTACAACCGGCTGGCGAAGTTAAGAACTCTAGACCATGACCTTGTCCACAACTCTCCACAGCGACAGGTCTCATTCTTCAGGGCAGGGAACCAGGAGAGGGGATGTACAAACATGATACCACGATCAAGGAAGTTTTTATTGCTTTTTTCTTTCTCTTCGAAGCTGGGGTACCGGGTGTTCAGAGTGATTCCTATACTTTTAGTGCTATACTTAGACTCTATGCGTACTTTCTTTGTCTTATGCGCGGCTGTAACGCTGGCAGCTAAAATTGGTTATCATAGCTATGTCGATAATGGCATAAGTGTTTAGATTGTTTGCTTCCACATGAAGAATGAAATGGCATCCCGTATAGAACTACTTCTATGATTCCGTTGTGATCGACGGTTCATCCATTTCAACGAAGTATTGCCGAAGACTTCGGGCCAATGAATCAATAATGCCTTTTTTGGGCCTGTTTCCACTTGTGTCCTTATTTTTATGGCGGTCGTTTGCAGCAGATAGAAATCCGAGGTTATAAGGTGATGGGACCTATTGCTCTAATATCTACTACCTCAAGACTTGGTAAGCTCAATTGCCACAATATAAGCTACCATAGAATCAAAATTAGTCAAAACTCTATTTCTATGATTTCTGATCTTCGACTGGAATCTCCAAGTTTATTACTTGAGATGGATGGCTACTCTGCCATCTTGGCAATCCCAAACAATTCCCACAACATAATATCCCACACCCAAGTCACGGCAAAATACCTAATTAAAACTCCCACCATTGTACATGTAACCACAATTTCCATTGGACAAAATAGTCTCCCAACCAAAATTAGGAGCCCACAAATAACCCGCGAGAACTTTGACTGGTCTGCAAACCCAGGCGCGTTATCGCAATTTTGATTGTACATCTCATATGTTAGTCAATCTGGTAGGTAAATACGGGTACAGTACGTATATTTTCTCCGACCAATGAAATGACTCTGTTCGTCGGGCTTGTACAGTACATGGCTGAAAACCAGTGCATCATTGGAAGTGTGCCTCAAGTACTATTCTCTACGGATATACCCACACCCAGCCCGTGTAACTCGAAGTTCGGTGAGCTCAAGAGGCCCCTCCCCATACTCAAACTTCCATTTTCTCTTTCATCTGACTTTAATCAATCTTCTTTACATTTTCGTCGCACAATGTCTAATCTTGAGATAACCGGAAATTTGAGAGACCGATTCATTCAGGGAGTGGTTCTCTTGTTTCTCTTGGATCCTGTTCGAGGCGAGCCAACAGCTTACAGTCTTGATAAGGACTCAAGTGCTGTTGAGCATCCCCGAGAACTACTTTTGAAACGAAAATTTCTTGACTCGTTTGCCTTAATTTGCGCCGTAAAAAAGGACGCAAAGACGGTCTCCGCAGCCTGTCTAGAGGAGCATCAGGGGGAAGGCACGGTGGTCCGGATCGCTAGTAATGCTGGAGTGTGCGAGAATACTACGGATTCTTTGCGACGCATTGTAGCTTTGCTCAAACTCATTGCAGTCAGAGGTAAGTTTTTGAGCTACTCATCTCGTGCAGAGACTAATACTGCCATTTTCAAGAGCTTGATCCCTCTGAAGGAGAAAGGATTGTGCTACTCACCATCGTCGAACTTGACGTTGCAAAGATTCGAAAATACATAAAGCTCCTAAGAACTTCGAACATGGTGTTCAACGAACTGGTCCCGACTGTACGCTCTCGGCTAGCTTCAATGATGACTCCGTCTTTAATTGAGCAATTTCTGGATTGGTTCAAAATCCTCTTCTCGATCAAGGACTTGCCAAATGGCTCATCGCCAGCCGTGCTGCTTGAATGTATCTTGTGGGCACAGAAAGCAAAGAGTTTATTTTATAAACATCTGTCACTTGCTTTCGCGAATTGTGATGGATCTCTGCCCCACGAGTTCAAACATATCTTCAAACTTGGGCGATACGGCATTGCTGCCAGGGCTTTTGTGCAAACCGCAATCGAACTTCCTCTGTTGTTCGATCCCATAATAATTGAGTCTGTATCTGCACCCGAAAGAACGCAATACGCCTTTCGAGAGGAAGAGGAAAGGCCACTCGATTGCACACTGCGGCGACTACCAACAATCAAAGTAGAAGATGCAATACCTCGTCTTTCTAGATTTTGGGGAACTGATGATGCGGAAGCAAGTTTCCGGGAATCATGTCCGCAAGAGCTAGTTACGCACGCTGAGTTGCAGCTAGTCAGCTTTTACGATCACAACCCGATGCGGAGGCCCCAGCTCCGATTTATAGGGGTCAGCAAGAAGTCGTGTTACCTTTGCTCGCGGTTCCTTCTCGCTCATTCAAGTGGCTTCTATGTTTCATCATGCCATCAGAAATTATACAGATCTTGGATTCCCGCTCCGTCAAGAGATCTTGACGTGTACAAGAAGTACAAAGGCATCACGCTCGACATGAGTAAAAAGATAGAGGAAATCACGAGAGAGGAATTGACCCATCGTCTTGTATTAAAGCGACTCATGTCAGCAGATTCAACGGCTGGTGTGTCGCAATCTGGTCTGACCGATGTGGGAAGGCCGGCCTTCATGGATTTCGCTAGGCGTGATGGGATCGAGATCAACTTTCCTGTTGATTCTGAAACCACCGATCGAGAAGCACTGGCTCGTCCGTTCGACCTTGATCGGAGTTTCAATGATTCGCGACCCAGCAGTATAAGTGAGATGACACCATGGAGTTCAAGACAACACTCTTCCACGGAGAGGCAGATCAGCCCTTTCTCGTCGATGGTACTCCACTTCAAGATTCAGAGTGATGATTTGAAGCAGGATACCATTATGCTGGGCAGCATACTTGATCCTGATACACAAATCCCGTCATGGTCGATGTTACTCGATCTTCTCGACTCCGACGACAGTATCGGGTTCGCTTCCAGGGATTTGAATTTTCTGCTTGTCAGCAACAACTTTCGCTTCAGAAATCAGAGACAATTTTCAGCTTGTTTGCAATGGTTACTCAACCAGGAGGTCTGGAATTCAGAGGTGTTGATCTGTGATATTTAGACCTCAACTCAGTTATCTGCAGGTCAAGCTACAGAAGAAAAAGTCATCATGGCTGACCATAAGATTTAAGAAAAGAGATGTCTTTATACTAAAGGTGTTGGAAATCATGGAATTATTAATGTTTCTACGGTCTTCTCGTGTCATTGTGCCCTTCTCCCCACCCTTCGTCCCACCAGCCTTCAGGTAGCCATTAGGCTCATGCCACCATCTGTTGTCAACCTTTTCCTGACACGGATCTTTAGGTAACCAGACCCGAGCCTACTAATCTCTGTTCTGCCCTCACTGTATTGCAGTATACCCACCATTGCGGCTGGCGAAAAAAGAAGTGCATGTCCGACACGCAATTGAACAATTTCGTCGAAGATCTTGAGAGCATCGCCATTTTCGCATAAGCTTGAGCCGCTCTTTGAATCACTGTGCCCTCTATTTGTTTGCGGATGGATTGCAGATGTTGTGACACCTGCCAAGTGACTTTTGAGAGCCTGCATCCAACTCGGTGAGGTAAAGCGATGGACAATAGTGGTAGAGCACAAGTCTAGCAGTAGTGGAGAGATCGTCGGCTCCTGAGTGGATATGATGATACGTGCGCCAAGGTGACGTTGGAGTCGAATCACTGATAGAAGTGTGTTTGTGAGTGTCAGCGCCTCCGGAGAAGCGTTCATGAACTTTGAAAGGATTTAGTCATTTGCCATCTAGATCATGCTTCATTATGTACCTTGTGTGCCTCATCCAGGGCAACGATGCGCCCTCCAGCACTGCTCTGCTCTATAAATAAACTTAAACATATGTTGAATAGAGAACATGCATTCTCAGGCGTTATACACGGGCAGGAGAGGTCGACAATTGTGAGATGACCGGGCTGAGTGATTAGCAAGAGTTGCAGTGGGTCAGGTTTGTATAAATACCTTAGAGCTCCAGTCATCTTTGTCTATTGACTTTTCTTTATTCTTCCCCTTCCGACTCGGATATACCTGCGTTTTGGGCATGAAGCTCTCCAACGTGTCAAGGCGTTGTTGCAATGGAGTAAGTTGAGCGGGAGTCAAACCGCTATCCATGACTTGATTCTTGAATTCGCAGTAATTGAACTTAGTTTTTGTAATCTGCTGAAGAATACGCATCTCCCGCAAAATCCGGTAAATGGTATGGATGTACAAAGGAGGCTCTCCACTCTTTACAGCCATTAACTCCAGCATTCTTGATGTATTCAAATCCGACTCCTTGATTTGTAGGGGCTCAACTGTTATGTTGAGACGGCTGTAGGTGGTCTAGGTTTACCGATTGTAAGCGAATGTAGACATCGGAAGGGGGTTGAATAGATTCTCTGGCATAGTACTTACGCGGATACTACTGATATTTGTTGGTGAGCAAAGTACCCTAACTGTGATAGCAGGATCCGAGGCCATGTAAGCTGCCTCGCATGGCGAACCTCCATAATCCGAAATGAAAGTGTCATAATGAAAGACAAGGCCGGTCAGAGGGGTCGGTAGCTTTCCTGCTCTAGAGCTGCTCAGGCAATTCTCTAGAAGACAAGAAAGGGTATGACTCTTTCCAGAGCCTTGGGATCCGCAAATGAAGGTGGAAGAAGGTGTAGCAACATTGAATAGTATTCTTGGGTCGGCACCGCCGTTCTCTCCGGTATCCTCCTGAATTTCCAAAACTTCGGATAGCCCTCCCAACAGACCAAATTGAGGGAATGGTGTTGGATCATCTGGAGAAAGAAGGGACTCGGCGTGTTTGAGTATCGGCATGACGAAGATTGGCGTGGTGGTCAGCTCTGGAAGTGCATGTTGATTGCGTGGCATTTGAAGAAGAGCTAAGTGCTCTCCAAGATCCACAGCGTCTTCTCTCTCTCGGATGGTGTTGCCTGAAAGTAGAGTCCAAGTGCTGGAGTTATTTGTTGATACATCTTCAACTTGAGATTCGGTGTTGTAGGTCATGGCTGTGAATTGATCTTTTATGAGTAGTGAAATCACTGGTTGGTGACAATGAACCCGTAATGAGCAGCGATGTTTCGGCTGTGAAGTAGATTGTGAAGGAAAAATTTCTGGAGGTACTGGAATGATTTATAGTAAGGGAAGGCGGTGAAATTAGGTCAAAGAATATAATTCAAGGTATGGGGAAGGGGTTAGTGTGTCAATCAGCGCCATTAAGAGGCATTTCAGCTTTGCATAAGCCACCTTTGTTGATGTATCAGGAATGCGGGATTTCCGTGGCTCTAGTGAGATAATTTTAGATGAGAACTGATTGAAACATTCAATGCTATCTAGAACAGTCTACACGGCTCTATGAAGCTAAATGAGTCAAACGCTACCATTCAGGCATCCCGAGAAAACAAAGGAAAATTGAAATTGCAATAGCCATAGTAGTAAGAGTCTCTCCTCAACTTATGAAATCGAAAAAGAAGGTATAAGCGTAAACCCTAAATTCAACTGCAAACAATACTGACAAAACCGACAGTGTGCTATTTCGAGGGAAATCAATCAAATTTCCCTTTCCTCCAATTCTTTGTGCGATCCCATGTGTCTCTTGAAGCTATCCCTTCTCGGGAAACCTATCCCATACACTTCTGACCGACTGCAAGATACAACTGGGCAAAAGAATGGTTGAATTTCGGCATGTATTGTGATGACATGTCGGTCACGCGTTTTCTTGTCCCCGAAACCATCGTTAGCCCAAGGGCACGATAGATCGGAGCATTTGTAAGGTCTGTTGTGACGTTCCATGTGCTTTCTGTAAGTCCAATATTAAATTTAGAAATTATGGGATAAGTGAGGAGAACTTACTTGAATTCACCAGGTGTAGAAAATGTGATACTAGGACAAGATTCGCAAGTGAATTGTGGTACACTATCTCCTTGTTGGTAGGCATTTGTGACGGCCATGTCATGCAAAGGGAGTGAAATTGATTCATCATGAAAGGAGGGCTGTAAAGACTGATTTCCATCTTCGAAATATTGGACAGGATTGATGGTGAGATTGTGTTGTGATTCAAACTCTAGAGCAGGCTCGTTTTGATATGAAGTTGGGGGATAAAGTCTGTTGTCTAACAGAGCGGGATTAATGGTCTCAGGATAAGTTATTTCTCCTTGTTGACCCGCACCCGAGTTGTTGTTGCTGAAGGTCGATGGTTGCAAGGTCTGGGTGTCACCCTAGGTAAGTGAACTTCCAGCTGACTCCCAAGCCATGATGATGATCAGGACTTCAAACACGGGGCGAGAAATTGCCAAGACTACAAAGAGAACGATTGAGAGGATGGTGGAACACTTCTGACAATCATCATAAATGAGTAGGATTGAAAACGAACGTACATATATCAATTTTTTGGAGTTCCCCAATTTGAACCTAGCGTTGATTCGCGAATTAAGCGATCGTCGGCCTCAAATTTAGCGTCATGCGGCCAGATATCAGACCTTTCTTGCCTGGCATTCTGATTGTCGGCCTCAAATTTAGTGTAATGCAGTGAAACACCAGAGGAAAACGATGCCAGGCAATCTGCTTGTCGGCCTCAAAATTAGCGTGATTTGAGAACGCGTTGGTTCTATAGAGCAGGCGCAATCTGCCAAGCATCTCGAAACAAGCGAATCAGTCATGGCGGACGACCGATGTCAAGTCTCCTGACCGCTAAGCAGTACTATCTGTACCCGAACGCCTTCGGATTCGGAGCACATCAATACATTAATTAGTCGGACAACAGAAAGAGATTTCTCCTATGTCACGTTGCATGATATCAACATAGAAATTATGCTTGCTTGTCATCGCATTACCCTTCCAATCAGAGTATTAATTGTCACCCCTTGTCTGATGTGCTCTCCTTCATCATCGAATTTGATTCATGACCCGGATACCTGGCCTGGTCTAATGAGATCGATTTGGAACGCCGGCGCTTCAGCAAGAGCTGCACGTCAGTCTTATCCACCGACAGTGTCAAATTTTCAAGCACAGAATATGCAGCAACTTCCGATGTGTCGTAAGAAGTTCGCTATCTGAAGTGAGATCTCTAGCTTGGTTACATGATAAGCCTCTGTAAGCCTCTCCCTCAAATCCTTCTCAGCTTCTGACTGCAGTCCTCTACGATTTCACGCTAGTACACGATGACTCCCTCAACCCAATTGGCACCGGTGCAGAAAGGGGTTACCATACTGAGGTAGTTGCTTTTGGCAGGGCGCATGAACGTGTGGACATCAGCCTTCTCAATACAGCCTTGCTTGTTGGACTGTATGTGCCGGCTACCACACCGAGCTAATCACCTTGGGCCAAGGAATAATCTACATGTCCGTCACAATCAATCATGTGTCGCCTGCCTTATAAACATGAGGATGCTTCGTAAGCCTGTCGGATAGCGTCCTTCACCGGCTAGAGAAAGCGCGTATGCAGCATTTTCATCAACGACAGGAATACGATGATGGCCAGTGGTATTGTGACACGTTATGTGCGCCTCACAGAGAGTTGCCTCGAAGATACGTAAGGGTGTAGCGGTGATCGATGGTGTACTTCATCAAGATGCGATACAAGATTGAGCAGCTCAAATTCAGCAATACCTGTGCGAGAAGTGTGTTACTTCGAAAATCTTGGGAAATATTCTTCAGCGTTCGGCAGATGATTTTGCCATACACATTCCCACAGGACGTATGTTAGATCTTACATTCTCGAGAGAAAAGAATCGCCAGATTTCGACGTTGGAATCCCGGGTCGGATCGATCAGCCGTCGCGTGAGAGGCGCACTTGATAGAAAGAATAGTCGGAGGATCAGAGCAGTTTCATTGCCAATAGAAGTAAGCCATCCTCATGATGAACAAGTCCAGGTGTGAGATTGAGGATAATAGCTAACGAGAGGCCCATTCTCAAGAGGGTCTCAGATACGATGGGCCCAAGAAGAAATCGTCGAAAGGACGATGATGATGATTGGGAAGAAAGTGGAACTGTCGAGGGCTTTACGAACGGTTCTGAATACCATTCTGAAACTCCCATTGCCGGAGCTGCAGGTGAACGCGGAATCATTAATGCCAATAATCACATTAACGGCCAAAGCAGCGGTTCACGATCTCGCCAAATCAAGGAGAATGGGTTGGTGCTACCAAAGCACGAAGTCACCCTTGGACCGTGGACCCAGGCTGTGTGCGAAGTTGTCAACGAAATGGGCTCAACTCAACGAGCGATCAGGAATCTCCAAAGGATATTCGCTATCCATCAGGAAGATCTTGACATGCTGAATAGTAACAAGACACGACTGGCTCAGAGAGAAGCAGACTGTAGGCAGAAAGATATGAGAATTGAAAGCCAGGAAAATGCGATCAGCGTATTGAGAAGCTCGGACGCAAAAGCCCAGGCTGACATCGACAGCGCATTGCAAAAGATCAAAAAAGACAAGCAAGAACTGGAAGAAGACAAATCAAAACTGAAAAAGAGAATCGAAATGGCCACAGAAGAGAAGAAACACGACTTGGAACGCGAGTTTCGGGAGCGTACCACTCAACACAAAAATGTCCATGAGCTGCGCATGAAGGACCTAGAAGCTGAATTCGCTCGGAGGAACGTCGAGTATAGCACGAGAGCAAAGTCCCTGAAGCTTGAAAATGAACAACTATCGACAAAAGTGCAAGAACAAGAAGCAAAAATCGAGGCTCAGGCAAAGGAGCTGGACAAGGCCAAGCAGGATTATGACGTTCTAAATAGAGCAAAAGATTCATTCAGAAATGAGAATCAAGCCCTGGAAAGAGAGCTTGAAAAGATGAAGGGGGAGTTCGCATTAAACATAAAACCATCTGCTTACTTGTATGTATTTCGCATCTAGCTCACCGAAAAGGCTAACAACAATTAGTGAGCAGCAATTCGCTGAGATATATGGTCAGGTGGAAAGAATTTCCCTGGAATATTTCCATGATATAGGAGACAAGGTAAACGTCTTTCCACCAGCCAAACATGATTTCTTACCGTTTTATAGGACTTGGTTAGAGTGCACGACGAACTCGCTGAGGCAGATCCTTACTTCAGATCCGTCCCCATTGATGAATCAGACGATTCACGTGACCTCCAAACGGCTCATGCTCAACGCGTCATTTCAAAGGCGTTATACGAAGATATCTGGCAGCCTTTCCGCTCTGAGCTCACGTTACCGCACCCTGAGTTCAGCAATCTTCTTAGCGAGATATCAGAAAACCTCGAGAAATCTAGTCATAGCGGCCGCGTAGGCGATGTTTGGACAGCTCTCACCATGCGAGCTCTTGAATCCTTGCAGGCTAATCGGATGCCAGCTGATCCAGTTCTGGCGCCCAAGCAGCAGAGCTCACCTACATTTTCCTCTCGAGAAGATAGTGTCATCTCGAAGGTTTTGCGTATTCTTTCCCCCTTGGTCAATCCTTCCAAAATCGACTTACTTCAAACGGATCTCCGCGCACTTGTGGAATCCTCCATCCTCGTCTGGAATGACGCTCAAGCGGGTGGCTCGAGAATCACCATGACCCTGTCGCTTGACGGTATAAACCGGGAAGAATGGCGGGCCCAGAAGTTCGACCCAGTACTGTCGTCCAGTGATGGAGATGGACCCAGCCTAGACCAGGTCTCAAAGACGTATCCTCGAATTTTCACTCTATTCCCACGGATCCTGACTCGATATCAAGACGACCAATTGCTGCCTGGCAGCTGGCCAACAACGCAGCTCACAGTCCTTTACCCTGGGATAGGACTACCAGAGTCATCATCGTTAGTAATGCGTGGAAAGCTCGAACAGAAGGAGAGAGAAGACTACATGGAAAAGGCGCTCGAGAACGCGAAAAGGGAGTTGAACAGTACTAAGCGTGGTCCGGGAAGCGTAAGGAGAGAGTCGAGAGGAAATATGACATCAAGTGGGCCCCCGAGTCCTAGTATGCAATGGAGGATGGAAGGCGCCATGAAATTTGTGGAGAAGTGAAGCAATAACATGGGAGAGAATTGAGAAGGACTACGTTGTACGGCACTACCTCTTTTGCGCTTGGACAATATAGTAATAAATACAAATAGCAATAGCAAAGCGAGCAAGTGGTGCGAAAGAGACAACAACGAATAAGTGAATACAGCGATCTCTAAATGAATAAACAAGAATCGGACCCAAACAAAGGCGTAGAACGGAAATCTCAGGCCTACACTGTAACGGTCACTGATTATTCGGTGCACTCAGTTGGTTTAGGTTGGTTGTCGAGAGGAGATAGGTGTATCAAAAGTACGGTCGCAGACAGTATGTGGCTGGATTTGGGCAGTTTCGTCAGCGAATACGGACCAAGTATGCTGGACAACGAAAACAGTACTTCAGCTATGCCCAGGAAATATGAACATCGAATCATTCTTTTTGCTAGCGTAAAAATGGAGTTAATAATGAATTGAATGTTTAGGCAAACTTTTACTCATGAATTTCATAGTGGTCTGAACTAGACATGCTGCTCGTTGCTAAATTTGAAAATTGTGTGGTGTCAAGATACTTCTCAAGGATCGTATTGCACCCCCAAACTTCTGGAAAATTAATGTAAAGACAATATCGATAATTGATCTTAGAGAATCGAAAGTTGCATTCTAAAGAAGCAGTTTCCCAGCTAGGTGGAGTTGTAGAATCTTTGGCTCCGGGCTTGGCATTCACAGAATGCTAAAATGTCCAAATTGGAACACTTGCTTACGGCTAAGCCGCAAATTGTCTCCACCTATCTTCTTTCTCAGAGTTCGGAAGCTCTATGAATGTCCCATCGATCAGTTCACTGGGCTTATATAAACAGATCAGTGCAATATATAGCCACGATTTCGGGTCGCTTCCCAAATGGCGGTAAGAATTAATCGTTCAGTTAGCACCTCACCTCACCGAATGATTATAATAATCTTAACCGTCTCCGAACTTTAAAGCCACAAAATCGCTATTTATTAACATCAAACGTATTCAAACCACCATTCTATAGCTTCTAATGGACATGAGACCCTTTGGCAGGCTCCAATATATTTGTATTGGCGTGTCACGGGGCAACAAGGATTTAAGAACTCCTGAGCAGCTAGGTGCCAGCTATGCCAAGATAATACACTCTAAAATTTCGCGTGATTGAAATTGTTGGGTTGGAGGTGAGTGGAGGTGTTGCCTTTCGTATTGTGGGTGGTCATCGTAGGACTTGACTCTTGGTCAGGCCATTTTCGGGATCCCCGCCTGGTGTGGCGTTCATCTTTCGAGAAACGAATACTGTACAGGAGTATGGAAGACGAGTGATGCAGGTCCGTACATGTCGTGATCATTTCTTTACGTTTTCTTTGAAATTGAAGATGTTTCGTTGAAAGAAGTGTGTACAAGTGATGAGCAACTCAACGTGAATAATGCTTTGCAATGAGGTTGAGTTCGAATCCAACATGTTGCTCTCCGTCCAGGGTGAGGACCTATTATCGTTCAAGCATCGAGGGAATTACAACGTTACATATTACGATTGACCACCCGATATTTACTTCATTCCATTATCAAAAAATCACAAACCTCTCTTCCTCGAATCTATCATCATCACCCTCCCCATCCATCAAACCACTAAAATAACATTCCCCCACAATCTGATACTCCCTCCCACCCGCTCCCTCCCTGCCAGGCCTCAACACAAACGGCGTCTCCGCACCCCAAAACACCACCACTACATCTCCCACCTTCGTGCCCTTCGGCACCATACCCACAAACTTGAACTCCCGAGTAACAGCAATCGTCCTCGGAAAAGCAGGATTTCCATATAAAAGATCACCACGAACCATATCACCCACCAGCTTACTAACTTTCTCCGGCGACGTGATCTCACCGAAAGGCCCATGATCTCGGATAGCTTGGAGGAGTATAGGTAGATCCTCAGGCTCAGTTCCATGTTTCTGCGCGAGAGATTGGAGGTCAACAAGGAATGATTGTGTCCATTGGAAGTATTTCCCATAAGATGGGTCCGCTGGACGGTTGGTTGGGCTACGATCGCCAATGGCAAGGCGCCAGAGGAACTCTTCTTGTTCGGACGCGGTTTTGGAGGGGAAATGGGTGGCGAGGAAGAGTTTGGCTTCGTTGATCCATCGGATTTGTTCGGGGAGGTTGAGTAGGACTGACGTGGTGGTTGTTTCGGCGTATTGGGTGATGGAGCATATTGATGTTAGGTCTGTGATGATGTCGATTGTTTGGCCTCGGATTAATAATTTGGAGGCTTTTGTTGAATGGGCTGAGTTTTCTGAGGTGGACGTATAGAGTGAGATTTCTGATTGCTTGTAGAGGCCGCACTGATAGGGTGAGGAGTGTTGCGGTGAGTGAGCGAGCGTGCCAGCTGGTGGACGAGGGATGGACCACTGTTGTTGATGAGAATACTCATTAGCAAGAAGGCTTACGATAATGATCAATATAGAGAAAAGAAAAGAAACATACATCAACAACCCAAGAAGGCCCTCCAACACTACCATCACCCTCCCTCCACCCAATTCCCGCATACTGCAAACTCTCCAACAACTGGCCTGTTTCCAGCTGCTTCAAGGCCACCTTCAAAAGAGTCGTCTCCAATGGAACTGTATAGTCAATCATCCCCTTTGACTCATCAAACCCATGCGCACAAGCCAGCACCGCAAAAACTTTATCAACCGGTTCTGTTGCTTCAAAAATCGACGTCTGAAGAAGCACATCTACGAGTCGTAAACCACGAAAGAAGAAACCCGTCTCAATCCTCGCTCGACGCGTACGGTCCATAATCGCAAATTGATGAAGCCCTTTGAATCTACGATCACTAAATGTCTCTCCACTATAGGTGAACGCGGCAACGAGCTGATGATATCTAGGATCTGAAAACAGCAGTTCCAAACCACCGAAATAATCCCACATCATTATCGAATTACCATGTAAAATCGTGATAGCGCGCGCAAAGACAACTTCTTGAAACACCCAAACGCGCGTGAACCAAGGATTCGCAAGAAGTCCATTCAAAGCTTCCATCCTTGCCGTGAGCGCCGGATCCTTCCCACCAATTCGACGGAAATGCAACGATGCGACGTGGTCAGCGAAGCTCTTTGGATCGGACATTGTGAAGGTGATGAGAAGTTCGTTGATCATTGATAGAGCAAGCCAGGCGGTTCTGTCTTCGCCGAGACAGACGTAGACGTGTGAGGCTTGCTCGTAGATGGATTTCATCATGGGGACTTGGTGGTTCTTTTCGGCTTTGTCGAGTTGGTTAATGCAGATCGAGTCGATCCAGATGCATGTTGGGCGGAGGAGGGAGCTGCGTCTGTGGAGGATGGAGTGGACGTTTGTGGGGATGTAGTGTTGATGGCTGTTGAGGATGATGAGATGCATGCTTCCTTTTACTGGCTGCATTTTACAGCAAGTTGAATTCTCTTCTCCTTTCAGAACTTTCTGGCCGGGTCTTTGAGGGCAGTGAGTTGAATGGTCTAGCTGTTGTGGACCCCAGCAGTAAGATACACATTCGTATTCTGGACTCGCTCCGAAGATGTAAGGTTCAAGATCAGCGTGTAATTCCAGAAATGGGAGTCTTCGATGGATATGAAGCAGTCGAAATTGACCCTGCCTAATCTCTAACTTCTGACGCAAATCTTCTGGTTCCGCAAACTTGAAGATTGGGAGACTACTTGGGTTTGCATCCCATACGCACAACCGCACAATAGCCCTCACTGCCAGAAAACAGTATTCTGATATCCTGGACTCTGAAAGCCAATGGGTAAAGTCAGAAAATCTGATCATGAATAGAACGTACTTGTTTACGAGCCTTGTCAAAACCACTGGACTGACTTGAATCAGATATGTGAGGATTTGTCCACCAAAAACGACCATTCCACCTGCAAAGGTAATCGCAGAGACAGCAACCGTCCAATTCATTACTCCCCAAACAATTCCCAGCAACCAAAACGCAAGAAACATCAACCTAATCACAAACAAAGCAACAACATACCCCACAAACAACACACCTGCCCGAAGAAGGGCACCAGATTCTACAACAGTAGTAAAGAAACGCGCCGAAAAGAACGGAATGATTATCACACCCTTTAGAAAAGCGTAGGCCTCTCTTGGGAAGAAGATGGGAAAGCAACATATTCGTATGAAGAGAGATATAGGACCGAAGATTATGTGAATTATTATGCTGGTGAGAATAGCGACGCAAGCCGCGACGGAGAGATCGAGTGAGATTTCGTGCTTGTAGCCACTTTTGAGCTCTCCGCTGGCGGCGTCGAAGTAGTTGAGTTCGTCGGCCATTTTTGAGGGGTACAAATGAGTGTTTTGGCTGTGAGGCCACAGCAAATATGACTTCTAGATGATTGGAACAAAGTTCCGATGTCTTTGATTTGGGAGGAGTATGGCAACAGCCCGATAGTGCAACGAAAGAGAAAGTGGTAGTGAGGCTGAGGATATACATCCATATGCCAGCGGCATTTACCCATCACCCACGTCCAGAGGACTCGAATCTGATTGGGTCCATCAAATGCATGTAAGCGCCTGCATTTACGGAGGATTTTGTGCAGCACTGCTGTCGGAATGAAAAAATGGGCCAAGCACTTGCTAGGCCGTCGACAGAAGCTTTACAAGAACAAAGAGAGCACACCTCGGGATATGTTTAGGATGTTTTTTATTTTGTATAAACTTCGCTTTGCCAGAATTAATCCGCTACAATCCGATTGCAGTCGACCTTCAGTCAACTGGTATGATACACCCTAATGCTAATGCTTTCAACCCCCGATAACGCCGGCCAAAATCAAACATGCAACCGTCCATCCATCCTCATGTGCACGTCAAATATACAAAGCCTTCCCTTATCAAAAGTGTAGGGCTTAAACACCGCCCATTTCAACCTCCATGCCATTCTTGAATCCAAAATCCAAGAATTCGGCCTCTCCAAAATCCATATCCTCACCAAAGACTCTGGTTGCTTCCCTCTTGACCTCAACTTGATTTGCTCTGCGTCGTGGAACAGCAATTGGCCGATCACCAAATACAAATGGCGCACCCATCTTGAACTCGTTGTCCTCATCATCCCCCGAATCATCCCACTCACATCGTCTCTTATTCCCGTTCGGAGTTCCAACCAAGCTCTCATTCGATCTCGCACCACCACCCTGACTTAAGACCGGAACATCATCCTCATCTGGCACCATATCCACACTATGGCAATCATATCTTGACCAAGTCCTCTCATGCGTTGGACTGTAAACCCCCCAAGCCGAATGTGCACTCATTCCCCCAACCTTAAGCAGCCCACAGAACGGCATCAGTTCCCGCATACCGGCGTTGGCTCGTGGCCGGGTTTTCAGCAGCGCTGCGGTACGTGGTGACGTCTCAGTAGTTGGTGTGGCAGGGAGGGATTTGCTTTCGTTGAAGAGGTTGAAGCCGGAGAATTCAGTGCTGGTTTTGTAGCCCTCGGGAACGCTCTTTCTGACGCGCATGCCGACAGAGAGAAGATCTGTTTGGATGGCGTGTGGGAGGACAGGTGTGTTGCTTGTGTCATAGCTTGAAGGGTCGTCGCTGTTGGAGATGGAGTAGGACGGTGTCTGGTCCGCAAGGGAGTTCTGGGGGAAGTAGGAGCTGATATGAGGCTGGGAACCGCCGTATGGACGCTTTGCCTCACGTTGTGCCATCTTGAGGTTCTTTGGTGAGGGGGTTGTCAGTTTGATGAAGCGTCCGTACTGGATGTCGCAAAGTTCGAGTTTCCTTTGGGATGGGCGTAGAGGTGTTGATGGGAGCAGCAAAATCAATTGCAAACTCTGCAAGCCTCCGCGATCAAGCAGGGCGGAGAGAGGGGGGGATGGGGGTGTGACAAGGTGAAAATCCAATTGAATCGACAATTCGGCGTCGCTGAAAATGTCGTTTCGTGGGGTTGACAATTGGGGGGATGCAGATGCAGCTTGGGGTTGGGGGAGGAGTCGGAGTCGAATCAACCCACTCAAATGAATGGTGGAGGAGTGCTTGGCGTCGCGGATTGGCAATATCTCGTTTCGTGTTGAGCATAAAAGAAGCTGAAGTTTTGACGTCTTCTTGCAAAAGATGTTTGAAATGGAAGAAAAGGAGAAGAGATGCAGTTAAAGGTGAGAGTTATTCTCCCCTAATTGATGGTCATTCAAGCTACTCATTGCTCTATTGAACTCTAGCATATTGCGAGCCGTGCCGTCCCCTCCTCCGCTTTACGGAGTCATGTGACCAAGCACTTGATCTATGTAAACAATAACCCTCCACAACATTGATGGTGTATTTTCAGAACTGGAATACTGGAAGTAAAGTAATGGCTAATGATCTTCTTAGATTTCCATTTTCGTGGGAATGCTCAAGCATCCGTCATCTCTGGTCAGTACGGAGGACCCTGCTTTGATCATCTATTCATCACATTGGTACCAACACTTTGCCACCCTCGTCTCATTAGCATGAGAGATATCAATATCACAGCTTCTAAAGCCCCAAATTCCAGCCATGTTCCCAACCTTCACAATGATTCCGAGACAGGACTACTGTACTGCATTCGCAGGATGCCGCGCGACAAGGTCTCGTTCAAACTCCTTCCAGGGAAGCCTTTCTCGCCAAGCTCAGTTCAGTGTCTGCGATACATAATATTTGCCATAATCGATAAATCTGCCTCATCTAGGGGGGAGGGGTTTGCTATTACTATTTTTTCCCCTTCAGTCTAATCCTCGTATCTACCTACTACCGCCATGAAGACGCGCGACTCGTCTATGTAAACAAATCATACAGGATCTAATGCGATGCACCCCCAAGGAAGATCACTCAGCCTTCCAAAGTACAGTAGCCATATTCATTTTCAGCCTGTATTAGATTCAGTTAATCTATTGAAGCTGTATTGTCGGCCTGACAGTTTGCTGCAACCTCTCCACCTCGGATTGCTCTGTAAACCTTTCTCCCATCTTCATGCATCTGGTATATCCTGTCTATATCCACTCCCTCTTTTTCGATTTATCACATCTGGCTGGGACGTTTGAAATAAACGCCTTCATGTTTATAACCACGCCCACTTTCTTCAAATGTGCTCATGTGTGTCTTGGGCTTCCTCTGTTGGCAATACTCTTGAAATGAAAGTTTCGATTTATGTCGCGCACCCACGAATTCAAGGGCTTTGATCCACTCCCCTAATCGGCCGTATTTGAAAGCAACCATCATAGGTGTCTCGCCAGCGTCGTTCTCCACACGTGGGTCCGCACCGGCCATCAGAAAGACCCTGAGGAGTTCCCTCGGTGCTTCGAAAGAGGCGTACCAAGTAAACAGTTCACATCTGATGAGTGAAGCCATTTTGTCTTGTGTCTCGTAAAATCGTTTGCATTTTAAGATCGTGTGAAGAACTGTATTCCCTTCCTCATCGCGGGCAGAAACGCAAGCATTTCGGTTGAGAAGGAAGATCGCTTTATCGGCGACATCAATGCATCCAAAACCTACGTAACCGCTTTGTTTGGCGAGGATATGAAGGGCAGAGTAGCCTTTCGAAATTCCATGTTGGCAAATCTCGTTAACGTCGACAAAGATACCTCCCAAGTCAACGATATCACGTAATATTCTCTGCTGCAGTTAGTAGGTGCAATTTTTGAGTGCACATCGGAGTAAGTACCAACGAGTTTTGATGTACGGCACGTATAAAGGCGGACCACCAACCGCCACCCTCAATTGAACATTCCAGAGAAAAGTCCGCATCGGCTTGTAAGAGTATACGGGTACATTCAGCTTGCTGAAGAGCGAAGTTTTGATTAAAAGTGCCGTCACAGATATTCCGAGAATGTATCGGCCTAGAGACTGTTAGAGAATTCGCCTTGGGCTCTGGAACTAATATCGCGAGAACGAGCTAGAAAGAAGAAAAAAGTAGGAAGAAAATTTGACCAGTGACCGGTCGAATACTTCGTATTAAACTTACATCAAATAACCACCAAAATCGAGTTCAATCGAGTTCACATCAGCTCCTTTTTCCACTAAAAATTTACACATCGCGGCGCTCGTTTTTTGTATGGCGTACTATTTACGAGGTCAGCAGTGCAAATTAATAGACAGGCTGCAGCGACTCACACTCAGAAGTGAGGTCCCATCTTCATCCCGATCATTCACTGATACGATCCCTTTTTCAAAAAGCGCAAGAAGTTGTTCGGGCTTTCCAGATCCCACGGCTTCCCAAACATCCGACTGCCTTGGTATCACTGCCCTATATGTTACTCTCGTTGATAGACTGAGATGTGGAATGAAGTCAAAGATCACATGAAAGGGGATCTTCTTGATTTTATGTGGGATAATCACAAGCCTGGTAACGATAGTTTTGCTCGATCTTTTCGTGCTTATTTCGGGGGTTTTAGACTGTGGCTCCTTTGCTGGGGTGACCCAAAAGGACCCATATACTATTCCATCTGGGGTCAGCCACATTGCGGATCTGCAACGTATTGATGGCTTTAAGTTGCCTCCACTGTGAAAAGTGCTTGAAGGCAGCAGTTGACATATATCTACAATTATCAGCATATTTAGAATCACGTCCCTATCACGAAAGTACGTGCCTTTTGGTTTGCCACCAACAGCAAGTGATGGAGCAAGATTCATTGAATTCCGCATTTGGAAGATTATATCCTCTACCTCGGGGTCCACGGCAAATTTGGGTGAGTCGGTGTCACTCCCGTATTTTTTGTACCAACGGGTTTTGGTCCAGGCATTTTCAGTGGCATATTGATTGCTCAGAAAAAGTTGGAGATCATTGACAGCTGCCCGTGTTCCGTGGCCTTCAACCACGTGCTTAGGAAGCTGGGCGTACGTGAGCAGCCTCTGTATAGGAGTGCTCGGCGTGTAGTTTGCAATCGAAATTTCGCTGGGTGCTGGTTGATGCCTTACTTGTGGTGATATCTCCATTGACATCTCTGAAACAGATTTGGTGTATATGCTGATGCAGCTTGGTAGGGCTAAAGCTATCAGTAACACTCATTAAACACAGCTGGCAGGAGAACTTACGAGATGGAGCATTCACAGGCATGGTTCTCTGATCTATCCGATTCTCTTTGGCCCACCGTTGTAATTTGTCCTGGCTGATTTTGTGTCCTCGAGCTCGAACTTTGTGGATCTTCTTTCCCATGGATTTCTCTCGATATTGAATATGTCGCACAACTGCTTTCTGTTGTTTCAATTTCAGATTTTTTTGCGCCCCCATCTTTTCGATTAAAGTTTTGTATTGACGTAAACTGCAAAGTAGCGGGTATTAGTAAACCACCCGAATTAGTTTGATACACTTTTTTTTGATGAGTGAGGACTTACGTAGCATTAATCTTAAGCTCTTCGTTCATGATCTCACGTAGTTCTTCAAAGGGTCTTCCTTCCTTCACGTATAATTGTCTGATTCGATTATAATGAGGCTCCCATGTCTTTTTAGACATGGTCGGAGCTTTGGGAGCCCGCTTTGAAGTCGAAAATTGGGTTGGTGGATGTTGGCTGGAAAGTTGTTCTGGAACAAGCAAAGAGCATATGTTTTGAGAAGCGACGTTGAGATCCTGGTATAAACAACTATTGTTGCTAGGAACATGCGGTACGAGAATGTCCTGAAGAGTAGTGTCAACTTGCTCGTACCGAATGTCATTGTGGCTAATACTATGCGGCGGGTAGTTCCGTTCGGGAGCGATACTAGCATCCTGATACCAAGAATAATCGTGACCTGAGACAGGCAGTATATCGCTGGTTTGAAGAACGGAGTTAGCACCCTGGTGTAAAAAACTAACAGGCTGGGGAGGTGGGATGGGCATTGTCGTTGATGCGATGCTATTGAAAGCATACATCGGAAGAAGCGCAGTTCCCATAGAAAACATCGGGTTCGGATCTTCTGTGAAATTTATCGAGTTGTCTAGTTGTTCAACAGGTGCTGAAAAGTTTTGATTCGGATCTGGAAATTGGGATGGGAAGCCATTGCTGTTGAAGAAGGAGCTGGGCCATAGCGGCTCGTCGAGGTAAGAAGGCATGATTGCCTCCTCGTCCATTCCGAAATTCATGTCAGTGGTAATATTGATACTGTCGATATTTTATCAATGAAAGATTTTGAGAGCATGACAATGCGTTCCATTTCATATGTTTAAGCAGCGTAGCCTGATTTATGAACTCGATTTTCTCCTGACCAACAACTCACCAGGATGTGGATGTGCAGCCACAAAAGAGACCGCATTTCATGCAATGCTGCCCTTGGCAGGTTTGCCCCAACACCCCACGCCAATCAAAATTGACAACCTCGTAACGATCATACGGTTAACGACAGGGAGCCTGTGCAAGGCTGAGCATACGAAACCTGAAGATAGTCCTTTTTTTTAGCGCCAATGAGTGTTGGTACAATGGACCGGCAATTCGTCACCTGGTGTGAATTGTCCTTTTTTGACCAGGCTCAACGTGACCGATGGTAGGAATTATGAGATAGTACTTTTTTGAGGTCCAACAAATGTCGATGTCGGAGGCAAACAAATGCTTCGATGGTACGAATAGTCCTTTTTTCACCCAGCCTGATTACGACCGATGATGGGAATCAAATTTGAGACCAAGCCAACAAACGTAGTACTTAAACTCTGGGCATCGCTATGGATGAATACACAAACTCCAGAGAACAAAGACGAAATACAGGTCTTATAAACAAATATGAGTGAGTTTTCTCGTTGCAAAAGTATGGTGGTACTTGACTAAAGTACCTAGGTTTCTCGACCCTTTCTCCAAGCGACAAGATCGCCCTTCTCAGCCTCCTCTTCAGCATCCCAGGGATTATTGCGACAATCGTGGGTGTTATCATCAGCTACAAAAGTTTCAAGCAGCTAGCAGTCATGTGTAAGTGGACTAATAGATCATTTTGTCTCAACTGCAATTTCTAGTAAGAGGGTGCTGATAATTGATAGCACACCACACTACCGTCGTGCCTATTCATCAACTTCGTCAACGCTACACGCTCCCACATACAACCGAGCTCGATATGGTTACTGCAACATTTTGGAATACCAATTCGAACGGGGGCATAGTCCATCCAGCCGCATATTTTAGACAGAGGCGATCATAGTAATTTCGATCTCGTGGTCAACCTGCAAGGAACCGCGCCTCTCAGCGCGAGCGATGTGAGGGAATGGAACATGTACATTTTAGACGATTGCTACCATGGGAAATTGATCCCACGATCAAAGTGGTGGATTATTGGGGGTGCCTTTCATGATCTGGATTATTTGTTAGCAAGATGTGGGTTAAAATACGAGGATGGATGAGACTTGTGTACCAACAACAGCAAGTTCATTTATCTTCCCTCCTTCTCGGAGCTCTCCAAGAAACAGAAGTCACGTGAATAGTAATCGCGTTATAAAAACACCTACAGTTCTTTGAATATACAAATGTGATTTCTGCTAAAACGAGTAAACCACCCCTCCAAACTCCAATAAAATCTTCCAAAGCCGTCCATGTTAGAATCAAATCTTCTCACCACCCTCATGCTTCTCGTCATCTTCATCCATTCGCTCAATCTCATCCTCCTCCACCTCATTCCCCGGCACGCAAAACCAATTACACCCCTCCTAACAAGTGGTACCATCCTCTCCAGCACATCCCTCTCATTCCTAATTCCTCCCATGCCGTCCCCTCCCACACTTCCACCCGCATCCCCACTTTCCCCAAGCTTCCTCTCTTCCGACCTCGAAATCTCCCACCACTCAATCCACTCCGTCCTCTTCACCACAAATCTCCTTCCACAAATCGTACATTCCTCGCTTCCAGACTCCTTCTGTTCCGCTACGATACTAAGAAGTGAAATAATATGATCTGGCGCGTCACGCCCGAGAAGAGCGGGTAAATTTGCCGGTTGAGCAGTTTTGAGGCAGCTTTTGAGCGCCAGCTCGACTAAGGAGGGTGCGCGGGAGGGAAATGTGCCCTTTGAGGTTGACGGGGGAGAAGGGGGAATGCCGAGGTCAGCTGTGGGGATTGTGTGATTTTGTTGGTTGACGGAGAGAGAGGGGCCTTTGACTAGAGCGCCGTATTTATCGAAGTAGCGAATATCGGTGCGTGCTTGGAAGGAAGTTTCCCAGTGGCGAGGTGGTACTTCGCCCAGGAGGACGTTGTGACGTCGAGGTTTGAGTTGTCGTGATCCAGGGCTGCGGGAAGACTTCTGGTTGGGGTCGTGTGGTTGTATGAAGGGGTTTGGGTGGATTGTGAAGGAGGTGAGGCTTCCTTTCTCGTGGAAGAGATTGAGGATGCTGAAGGGAAGGTATTTGAGATTGTTCTGTGAGATGCTGAGCTCTTTGAGATTCAAAAGTTTCCCGATCGCAGAGGGGATTTCTCGAAGATTATTTGAGCGTAGACTTAAGACCTTAAGTCTATCAAGTTGGAATAGCTCTTCCGGGAGGGAGGTAAGATTGTTTGAGTTAAGAAAGATCTTGAGGTTTGGTTCTAATTGGTAGAAGACACCTTGTGACACTGACGGGATGATTGTGAACGTAGACAGTGGTCGTATAGAGGAATTGGAGATTTTGGTGAGGCCTTCGTTTCTGGAGAGCAAAGGTTAAGAATGAGTCCTGTCTTCAGATGGGAAAGCTTACGAGAGATCAATACGTTCAGTCCCATTTTCCAAACAATGATGGATTCGTTCCTCAACCCAAACTTCTTCGGGCGATCTGTCTGGTTGTTTAATTGCACTCGCCCATGGCTGCCTCAGTGGTAACGTAGAAGTCTGATTTCTATTCTCCAACTCATCGAAGTCCGTCCCCTCACTCTCCAAATAAACCCCACTATCATACTTCCTCTCAAACTTTCTCTCCGGCTTCCTTAGTGGGAGTTCGTGGTCCTGTGAATCAGTTTCTGATTGAAGGACCTGTTGGAACCAAGGGCCTCGAAATTTCTTCTTGGTCCGCTGCTCCCTGCTATAGTTATCTGCATCAGGATTGTCATCGCTGGAGAAGATAGGGTCACTAGACAATGCATAGATACTGTTGTGACGGACGCGTTTTCGCGTCGGATTATTGGGGATCGAGTCACTCAATGAATAGTTGAATGATCCGAGTCGAGGAAGCGAGGGCTCATTGTCGTCCATTATTTAGATCGTTGGATAAATGTGTTTCTGCGGCTGGGAAAATGTGGAAGTGACAACACCAAAAGAGAGCGCGTCGCGGAGGAGGGACGCGGTTGGAAACTGCAGGGGTGGTGAACGGAGATCCACAAAGCAGTTACATACTACTTTTGACTCCAAATGAGAATGTAACTGAACAACTTAAGACGATCTATGAAGAGATAGATTCTGGCACAGATTTTTGGCAGTTGGTGAAGTTGTAACTCCGAAACGTCGTGAACAATTTGTAAACAAAAGTGACGTCACGTGTGGGAAATGCTGCCAGTTGATTGGCTCTGTCCATCGAAGAATACCAATACGTGATTGAATTTGGAGGTCTGGATTTTTGATGCAATTCCACTTGCTTGAAGTTTCCCATAAGGATAATTCCGTTGTAATGTCGAGATATTCGAAGTGTGATAGTGGAACACCAGCCGTTCTGGTATGCTTTCAAGACTAAATCTTTGGTCACCGAATTCATCCACCTCAGCACTCGCTATTAAATGTAACTGCCAGAAATGATGTCCATCGAGTGAGGAGAGAACCGCCGTCTCTAAGTCCTCAGTTTGTTCGCTTTTCCTATGCAAACTCCAACCTTTAATCCGACTCGTCGTCAGAATATTCTGATTTAATGGCCTTCTTCTGTGGTCCGCGAATCCCACCCCGCTCCCTCTTTTCTTCCTTCTCATCCTCTGCATTCCGCCTCCTCTTCTGAACTCTCATATCGTTATCTTTGATAGCGCCAACCTCGATCAACAATTCATCGATTTGCGCCATCCCAAATCCTGTCTCTTCATATTTCTTAAGTTTCACAATCTGCTTCACAATTTGTTCCTTATGGTATACCAAAATGGTAGGGCAAAGCTGATCCGGATAGTTGTCGATGGCCATACCACCTCGGATCTCACAGAACTTGATCTCTCCATATTCCCGGGCAGCCTCCCTCCAAACTTCGGTGACAACTCTGCTGTTCGCATTCCCACTTGTCAAATTGACGAAAATGGGGGCCTTTGCACTGGGTTCCGTAACTTCCTTCTCGTAATCTGCTCGCGTAATCGGGTACACGGTGCCGTGAAGAGCTTTCTTTGATAAGAATGCAAGCTCTGCAATGCGAGCCTGACGATAGCTCTCCAGAAAGTCCTCGTCCTCAATCTCTTCCAGCTCGTTGAGTTCATCTACATCTTTTCCTTCTAATCTATTTTCGTATGCAAGTTCCCGACCTCGAAGGATCGCTTCCTCAATGAAGGGGTTGGCGAAGGCGGTTTCTCTGGAATTATGCCCTTCGCTCGTAGAATATCGTTCCTGTCCGTTCGTTAGTTACGACAATCTTTCGTGTTTTATTTGTTGGGTGAGTGACCATTCTGTGTCTGCATTAGGATCATCTATTGGTACATTGATGCGTTGATCTGCGGGAGCTGCCATGATAGGGAGGTATTTGAACTCTGTGTTTGTTGGAAAGAAAGTGAAGTTCTCGCAAACATTCACTTAGAAAAGTGAAGTTGCCGCCTGTCCCACCATCGACCCCTCCACGCAATCACTCGGCGACTGCTTCCAGATCGCCAAGACGCGCTGACATAATGGTTCGAGAGTCCGCCCCACCCGCCAATCAGCTAGCACGCACACTCGCTTAGCTCAAAATTCGAAATGCGCTTAGGGTAAAAATGATTTTGTGATGGAGCTCCCTCTCGCCTTTCCCTCCAACAACCATCGACAACGACTGACACTCGCTCTCTACGTCTTCAAACCCTCGACAATTGACGAAAGACCCGTCAGTCAATCCCAAATTCAAATCCGATAATCTCGATCACAAACCGCAATCATGGTAAGCCATTTCCCCTCTTCGCAGATAGATTTCGGTGGCGACCAAGGACGGTGAAGGAGGAGGACAGTGGGATGGGCAGATTGGCACACGACCTGCCACACGACCAGTAACGACATGATGGAGGAGGAAAGGGAGGCTCACGAAATGTGATACGGGCAGGCGGGGGAGATGGAATAGGCAAAATGGAGATGCTTCGCAGATGGAAATGGGCACAATTGATGGGTTTCAGGTGGCAAAGGCTAACGTGGTGCTGCCTGTCTAGGTTCTCGCCGTCGATCTTCTCAACCCAACCCCAGCCGCGGAGGCTCGCAAGCACAAGCTCAAGGTACGCTTCCTACACCATGGAAATACCCCTCCGAAGCATCAGAAATTCGTACTCTAACCTCTATTTCCCCGCAGAACCTTGTCCCAGCTCCCCGCTCCTTCTTCATGGATGTCAAGTGCCCCGGCTGCTTCACCATCACCACCGTCTTCTCCCACGCACAAACCGTTGTCATCTGCGCTGGATGCTCGACCGTCCTCTGCCAGCCAACAGGAGGAAAGGCTCGTTTGACTGAGGGATGCTCTTTCCGTAGAAAGTAGACTGCTCGCCAATCCCCAAAAAAGCATGTCTATTTTCCCATCTTCGCATCATCTCGTCTACGGTTCCTGGTTAAGCATTCAATGTGCCATCGTGACTCCGGCATGAGGGGGGTTAAGACAAAGTAGCACCTCTCGACTTTCTCCTCCTGTTATGTTTCTCGCGCGCGCATCATCATGGATTTTGAACGGATAGAAGATGGAATCAATCGACCCAAAACCTTCCTTTGAGCTTCCTAAAATTCAATACAACAAGGCGTTCAAGGGGGGATTCCTGATATTCGTGCACTAAACTTCGTTCTCTTTCGTGTTCTTTTTCCTCGCGGTGTGGGTGGTGGTGGATGTGTTCATGTGTCTCGATAACCTTGCATGGGCGGAGAAGCAGGAATGGCGATATCACTTGAGTGTTTAGAGGGAATTTCTGCCTTTTTTCGCAAAGGGTGGAATTGATCTTTGATGCGAGGACGTGGTAGAGCTTTATTGAGGATTGCTACATAACCCAGTGCTATTGGTGGAAATGGGGCATTGTGCATACAAAATTAAGATCTCCCACGAAGTGCTGTCGGATTTTTGTGATTGTGATATGTTGATTTTTTATCCTTACTATGCCACTCGAGTACTTCGGCCAGGTCAGGTCTCCAATGCTGGCTGTTGCTTGTCGAATCACTCCAACCTCAACCAACATACACACATACATACACCTCATCTCGAGCGAGATATGTTAAAAGCTTGTTGGACCTGCCCACGAGAGAAGTTTCTGTCAAACTCCCAGAATCAACCAATCTTCTCCATTCAAAAGGTCTATGTCCTGCCCAGTCAGTCAAGATCCTCTTTCCAACTGTTTGCATCACCACGATCTACAACTTCGCAACTAGCAAGTGATGTGCTATATTCGCACGCCTAACTTTTCCCTCTCGCCAGCCAGAGGACTGGCTGACTATTATTCTCCTTGTTTTGAGAATCATCATATTTTTGGATTACTTACCTTCTCCATGTCCTCATCACCAATGTATATAATTGTTAGATTTTAACACGGCTCACTTTAATTTCATCCATCTTTGAAATACGATCATGTCCTCAGTCTTTCCCCTCTATTCCCTAGATTTCACGAGCGACAATTGTACCTTGAGTTAGTCCACGATCTATTCATACAAAAGCATCAACAACGTCCAAAGGCTCTAGTAATTGACTTTACAAGTTTACATATCCTTTAATAGAGACCCTAAACCCAACAGTTGCACCACATCAATCAGAGGAACTGTCACTCCAATCCATCAAAATCTACGAAGTGATAAACTCTGAAAGGTATCCACCCACCTTCGAGATATCAATTTTATTTGATTGTTCTCATCGTCGTTACTTACTCGATAGCCAAACAGGTATTTTTCTAATTCCGAATTTTCAAAGCCATTTGTGCTTTGTCTACTACTTCCCCTTCTAATCAACAACGTTGATGGCATGAAGCTTAATAGCTGGATAGAAACCCACTGGGCGTGGCACGGTGGCATTACTTAGGAAGAAGTTGAAAGATGAATATTGTTGTACATATCAATCCTCTAAATTTCAAGTGTGTCATCAAAATTGGTGTTTAAAGATACGAGAGAGAATCTGTAGATGAAATACCATGGTGTTCGCCAGCACGACTGGTAATGAGGATGAAGTCTGATTTTGAATCAAGTAATTTTGACTTTTGAGCAATTTTTTGAGACTTCTCTGTCGTACTATCGCACATGCTCTCCCTTGTAATGTTTTTCTGGAACAGAAATTAATTAATCTTTCAAAAATAGGCATACCCAGGAAGACACAAACGTCCTACTTCCTCCTCCATCCTACAGCAAACCAAGTCACCCACCACTGACAAACCCACTGCATACCACACCCCCATCAACTCCTCAGCTGCAAATCCCTAATATCCTCTTCCAACAACAATATCTGACTCGGCAGGCCAACAACATCATCAAAACTGGTTTGTGCTTGAATCTTTCGTCAGTCGACTAGTCCTGGCCTTCACTGACTATACCGGTACTACTACATCTCGCTCGAACCGAAAATAAAGTACAGTAGAGAGAGGACACACCTGCATATATTCCATTTTGTTCGCCCCTCCAACGAATGGAATCGGCTTTGAGATCGACTATTTGTTCCTATATACATCGACGGTGATATTGTTAGTATGGTTCATACTCGAAAAAACAAGCAAACAGATAAATGCCGAAGTGATTAGAAGGAGAGAAATGAACTGGAGAAGGGAGGGGAGGGGGAGGGGGACACGTACGGCTGTTAAATTGTGGTTGGATGTAATGAAATATCCATGTATATTTTGTTGCGTCTCAGGATCCTACAATTCCATGAATTAACATGACCTTTGCCATTCTTAAAAAAAGAGAATGCCTACCTCGTAGATCCCCGGTCGGACTAATGCGTCGTTCCCAAGATACAAGGTGATATCTGCCGTGATGACTTCCCTCTCAATTCCATCACCGCGAACAAAATACTCGCTTGCTCGAGATCCGAGAGGTGTTATGTCTGTTCTCTCATCAAAATTCGTAAAGTTGATGTTGGAGTTGTTTTCAGAGGTTTGTGTTTGCGTTTGTGGATTTTCGTTGGTGGTTAGGTGTATGTTCGTTTCGCCGTTTGATGTAAAATTATGTTCCGCTATACCATTTGTATCTGCCACATCTGAAGCATCCATAACACTTTGAGACTTTGGAGAATCACGACTCATTATTTTACTGTGCGAAGGAAGTAAATAAATTAAAAATTTGAAACTAAACAGAGGTTTTGAGCACTTTGGGGGAGGACCACAAGTCTCCGGTTAATATAAAGGGACGGCACGGCGCGCAATAGTCTTCATCCATGGAAGACTTTCCATTTGGGCGCAGATGACCTCGAATGTTCTGTACTTCACCTCATTCGCCCAATTTTGTTGGTATGCGTGTGGTTTTAGGGCGATCGGGCCATTTGAAGGGATGTCTGCATCAAATGGCTTGTGGGAGGGCTGTCGTTACGCCCGAATTCGCTTGGGGGTTTTCCGCCTTGCGGGACCCAATGGTAACGGCAACGTCGCAGAGAGCCAGACTAGCCAGTGATCGACCGCTTACTGTACATATATCAATGTTGTCAGATTCAAGGTTTTTTCGCTTTGTGTGTTGGATAATTGATGGATAGCTCTAATTTTGAATTGTAAACATTATGTTTTACACTTGCTTGATTTCAGCTCAACCACTGTCTACCTAAACATTCATATGCACCGGGCAGAGTCCTTCGAACCCTGATATCTTTTTATACAGTTTATACAATTAACTTACTTATACACAATATCTCACAAATTAAACCTCAAACTCCCCATTCCCCTTCTTCCTCCTCCAATAGCCTCCACCAAACAAATGCTTCATCCCCATGCAAGGCATATTGATCGGGCTCTCAGGCCCCGTATAAATAAAAAGGTCGTACAACAATCCACCAAACGTGCAACCTAAAAAGGGTGCCACCATAGGGATCCAAAAGTAATAGCCACCTGCGCTCCATACTTCGTGGCCGTAGCCGAGCATATACGACATTAAGCGAGGACCGAAATCTCGAACGAGGTTGATTGCGTAGCCTGTCTCCCATCTACACACAATTCATTAGATTAAGTTCGACACATGTCAGGGAGAATGGTAGAAAGAGAAAGATAGAAGCTAGCACATACCCAAAACAAGCACCCAGTCCAAAGATCAGGAAGAACAGCGCAAGAGGAAAGAATTGCCCCGCTCCCGTCTTCCCCATCGCACCCGGATTCGAATCATCCTTCAACGCAAAAATCACAAACATCAAAATAGAAGACGCTACGAATTCGCTGAGGAATTGCGAGAATTTCGACATGAATGCTTGAGGATATGTGCAGAAGATTCCAGCGGTTGCGGTTGCGGCTGGGGGTACGGTTCGCAGGCTGGATGAGCCTTCTACTTTGTTGATTGCGTTGATGTAGTTTGCGTAGACTACTCCTGAGGCGCAAAAGGCCCCGAGAAGCTGAGCTGCGAAGTAGACTGGGAATCTGCGCCAGGGGAGTTTGCGGAAGAGACAGAAATTAAGTGTTATGGCTGGGTTGAGAAATGCACCTGAGTCGCCGGCGACGTAGATTCCTAACATGACTCCGAGTCCCCAACTTTTCTGGCTGTTAGTCTTTCTTACATATATAAACATTTACAGTACGAAAATTATAGAAGCCGGAGTGGGTGGATAGGATGGATAGGAGAACTCACCCCCAATTAATACTCTGATAATTGCCAAACCCATTCCCTCCCGGCGCCGTCTCCTGTCCCGTACTCAACAAGACTTGAGCCACACTTCCATTCCCAAACAAGATCATCACAAACGTCCCAAAGAACTCTGCAAACGGCTCCCGAAAAATCACACGTATAGAACTCCACGTCAGATTCTCATGCGAATCATGTTCCTCTAGTATAGGTGCTTCGGCCTCCAGACCAATTTTCGTGCGAATGGATGTGAGGGTTTGGTGATGATCGAGTTCGGATTGCGATCTTCGAGATTTTCGGGTTCGGAGTGATCGTTCGTCGGAGGTGTGGTTGTGGAGGTCTGCGGGTGCTTGGTTGGGGTTGGGACTTTGGGATCGATTGGCGTGTTCGATGTGGGTGGTGGATGTATGGTCGTGGGAGTCGAGGGTTTTGGATTTTTCTAGGTTTTCTTGGATTTGGATGTGTCCATTGCTTTGGGAGGAAGAATGAGATGGTTTGTGGATTTCATTATTGTTGTGTTCTGAGTGTGATGAGATTTCTTGTCTGGGTTGGTGGGGGTGGTCAACCGCGGTATCGTGAGAGGAGGAAGACATTGTGGAGGGGGTTCAAAGATTGATTTCAATGTATCTAGTCAATGAATTGCAAGTAGATACCGTGGCGTATTGTGCTAATAGCCTAAAGATCTTATAGAAATCTAATAGAGAAAAGAAGAAGTCCTCATCAACCTGGGGGTTGTTTGTATTTGAACTGTCCTTACACAACCCCCCAAAGTCAGCGTCATCATCGCCGTCCCAGAGAACAATTTACACGATATCATCATCCAAGTGTCGTCCTTTTGCTGGGCACTCAGCGCTAGTCGACTAAATACCAATAAATAGATCTGGATATTCGGATCAGATTAACGAAAGTGGAAACGTCAACGTCCAAAACACTAAAATGGGGCAGTAAACGCGGGGGAGGAGACAAATGCGGACCATGCGGATTTTAGGTGGAGATGCACAATGATGTCGATGATCTTGGCGATCATTCCAACAGCCTCCTCAAGTTTGGTAGGAAACCAAGAATGTTCTGCAACTTTCTCGTAAAGGGATTTGTCGAAACGAGTAATAATTTCCGATGGTTTGGCGTACGTCAATTGCTGGGGAAGAACAGAAGGAGTAAGACCATATTTTAATGCTGTTTTTCACTCATAGGACAATTCTGGTTCTCGCTCAATTTGAGCCATCGTTCTCGGTCTTGCAACCGAAATCCAAATGCCACATAGTATGCTATAGACAATATCGTTGAATTAAAAATCTCAAAAGCTGTAGATGTTGTTTTTTAAGTCAATCAACAAACCATAATTGTTGTCGGAAATAATAATTGTTTGGGCATGGTCGGCGTTTTGGGATACACTGTTGTTGCTCGGTGGTCAAATAGCTCTCCAGGACACGACAAACACTTCAAAAACAAGGAGGAACAGAGTCCTCTATATACTTCAAGCATCCCTACTTACATCTCGAATACCTTTACAACAAGCACATCCCAACCCCCGTTGAACTCCTGCCTTCTCACAAAGCCAAGCAATTGTTGGCTTGGTCGTGGTCCTCGCTTGCATGCCTCTACTGATAGTTCTTTCTTCTCAATCTCAGAAATCTTAAAATTCCGGAATGAATTTTATCACCTAAAGTTCATCTTAACACTTACAATTAATTCTTCCGTGTGGACCACGGGTTATCACAACTTCTCTTTCCTTCAATCTAATGATTCTAATCCCCCTCAACATCAAAGAATACGAGGTACAACCCCCTCCCCCATCATTTCCACCACTCTATCATACCTTTCTTCCTGGCATCTCCCTGTACTTCAACATACACTCACAAACCCCCTCCCCACCCCCCTCTCCGGAAATAGTTTATCATCATAATCATCAAAACATCAAATCAAAAGTTCATCCGATCTCATCCACCTCCACAATTGAACATCCCACAAAAAATAAACGACCCCGGAAATTTGCTAACACATACACACTAATTTCGAAAATCCGGGTAGATTGGTTTTTTCGGTGGCACCGACACTCTAATTTCCAGCAGATGCATCGAGGAACTTTAATTTTTGTAGATACATTTGCGTTTATGCGAGATTAGATGAGATGAGATGAGAAGGAAGGGGGGTGAATAGATTACTGGGATGGACAGGTAAGGATGTGTGCATGCTGTGGCGAGTACCGTACGAGTAAGGAAGTTGGAAGGTGAAGGTTGAAAGGGTGATGGACTAATTTTATGGATTGTTTGAGGTTGATTGATTGATTAATTGATGGAAGATACCCCCGAAGCCAGCATGTAGAGCGTTGAATAGTGAGCGGAGGGTTCTTTGTCTTTGACGTTTGTTCAAAAGTTTTCGTGAGATTTTATATCATTATTCATAACTCGTGGGGTTTATTAATTAGGATTTATTTAGATGTTGTGAGATATAAGGCTATACACCAAGAGGTTGGCCTTCCAATAAAACACCTCAACGCGGTGAGCAAAAACTATGTGAGAACATCCTCACCGTACTTTCCATACTTCACTTAATGCAAAATCTTTGTGTCCACAAACAAATATTTAAAATCGGGCGTTGCGTAACACTTTTGGTCAGGTTCATTACGCCGAACCGTTCCTTCAAGATCCTGACATTCCCCACCAAACACCAGTCACAAATCAAGTCAAATTAGACCAAAGACAATAAATTCATAACGCATCAGAGGTATTTCCATTGGTAAATTAATTACTGGTACTGTTTTACTCCCCTCAAAAAACACACTCGAAGGTATTAAGTTTTTCATTTTTCTCATCCACTGTCACAACTTCCTAGGAATTAAACTAGAAACCGATCCCCCTCCCCATTTCTCAACAACTAAACAACAAGAAATCGCTTAGTTGTATCCCTCTGGCCAGGCCTTCTTGACCCAGCTGTAAGGGTTGGCTGGGACGTATTGACCGATGATCTTTCCATCCCAGACAGTGATGGCGTCACGGGTGAGGTTGTATGGGGCGAATTTTGGATCTGGGCCAGATCCCATGTGGAGAGGTACCTATTTTTGAGATCAGATTAGTTTTTCGTTTTTTATTTTTATGAAGTTTGAAGGGGTTGGAGAGAAGGAAGATTGGGATCAGGAGGGGATGACATACAGTTGCGACGTTGTTTCCGATTTCCTTGGTGATGAGCTCAGTGATGTTGGCGTATTGGGTATCCTTGATGGTGATTTGATCTCCATAGTTGGGGGAAATCTGTTTTCAATGTCAGTAAAAATGTTCGTCGTTTGGTTGTTAAGTTTGGGGGATGGAAAACTCACTATGCCAAGTCGGGTACCGAAGAGAGCAATCGAGTTTTGGATAGTGGCATTGCGCTTAGCTTGGTTCAAGCAGTTACCGCAGGATTGGTAGAATGTTCCGAAAGTGTGGGCGTAGAAACCGGTGATGTTGTACTTTCCACCGAGGGAGTTGTCCTGGAAGATCTTGTCGGATGCGTTCAAGGCACCTCCACCGATGACTCGGAGTCTATGAAGATTTGTTAGATGGTTTTCGTCGTCATTTGCACTTGGAGATACTCACTGGGTGTTCAATCCCTTGGATGTCAAGGCATCTTCACAGACATCTTCCCACCAGACTAGAAAAATGTTAGGACATATTCAGATAATCTTTTGTTGGTTTGAATGACTTACCATTCTCAACCCAGGCATCACCAAGAGCGTGAACACCTTCAGATTGGTGTTTGCCAATGATGCAGTTTCGGAGAGTCGAACCAGGCATCAAGTTGAAGACAGCATCGGCATCAGTTCCCTCAGCTTGCTCGTTGCAAGAGCCAGTGGGTCGTTCGTAGGTCTTCATGCCACAGTCGAAGGTGGTACCGGCTGCGATGTACTTTGCGTCTTGAAGAACGACCTTTCCCTGGGACTTGGGGAACTTGGTGACTGGGAAAGGGAATCTGTGAGGAGGGCGAGCTCCAAGATCACCTTGCGATTCATCGGGTGTTCCAGCTCCACCATCTTGACGAGATTGCAACGGGGAGGCTGCGATCAGAGCCGGGAGGATGGCGAGGAGAGTTGCTGCGGTGAACTTCATTGTGAAAGTATTTCAGTTGAAGAAGCTGTTTCGGTGCTGCTTTGGATTGAGAGCTGCGGACAACCTTTCAAAATGCAGGAGGGCATCATGGCCTTCTTATAGCATTCTGTGAACGGCGAGTAGTACTCTTGCGAGGATTTTCATTTATCCTGTGACGTGGGCATGGCCGGAAAACGAGGTCCATCATCCTTGAGGTTCATTGAGTGTCAATCAACTGCCCTGAGCTCCTCCAAGCTCCAAGCTCCATGTCCATGAGCTGCCTTGTCTGCCTGCCTGCATTATTTCTTTGCTCTCCAAGCTTGTTGAGTCGAGAATCGAGATGTCAATGTCATCCACGACCGGAGTCAACAAACGGACCAGAGGTTTCTCGATTCCACGAATCACATCCCGGACGATGGGTGAAGCCAAGTTGTGCCAATCTTTGCCAATACGTGGAGAAAGAGCTTCTCCGCAGAAAGGGTTGCAACGAATTGGTCAGTTTGGTGATGGGCCAAGAGAACCAAGAGAAGTCCAAGGAAGTCCAAGACTGAGGGAGCAGAATGCCCAGACTTTATATTCAGGACTGGCCTGTCGTTCGGGCTAAAGAGCTCGGAAGAATGCTCTGGCTGACAGTCCGGAGTTTGTCCATCGGTGTGGCTGGCGAGGCTGGGAACCGGGGAGAGGAACGGGACCTGGGGCATATTGAGGGGTTTTCAGGGGACTCCGCAGTTCAGCGTCATGGGTGTGCATGCGGTGATAATATATTCCGGAAAGTGGTGCTGGTGGAAGAGGAAATGATTGATGCGTCGTATAGTGGTTGATGTCAGTGAGCAGGCATTTTCCAGAAATTTTTGGAAAAAACGTCCTTTGCCTTGCTTATTTTCCGTTTGCTTGTGGAACAGTGTTTGTTTGTTGACATTGTCAGACTGCTGAGCAGTGCAGCTGCAGCTAGCTAGATGCATGAAAGCTCACCAACACCATGTATGAATCGTTCGAAGAAGGAGCAGCTTTTGTTCATAATTCCACCTACCCAGCAGCTCGAAATTTGTCCAGATTTTCCTATTATCCACCTGACCTATCTTTGAGGTCGTATCCAACACATCCCACTCCGTAACCCAACGTGTAAACTACTCGTCGACAAGCGAAAGAAAGCAAAGAAAGATAGCAATTTACTATCTACTTCGAAATACAATCTCCTCAGGGCCAATTGATTTCGGCAATCAAGGTAGAGGTCTCTAGTATCTTGGGGAAGTTGAAAAACTCACATTCAAGCAATATCGACACAGTCAGAATCAGAACGCTGCTGCTGCCTCCTCCACCACCAAGAGCGGCATCAACCCATCTTCGACAAAAACCAAGAAAACCGAGAGAACTGGCAAGGCATTGACAGCACTCAAAGAGCTTGGAATCGTGGAGGTGATGGAGAAATACCATCCGGTAAATGTCCCCTGCCCAAGCTTGGAGGGATCGCGGCGGAGTGACGCGCCTTTTTCTGAGGACGGTGAGCCAACAACAAAACCGCACGAAAAGGTCCCAAATGTCTTACTTGGGTAGGTTTTCTAGCACGAGAAGACACACATCTACCACCAGAGAGCAGAAAAGGACACTGGGATAGCTTCCTTCTCTTCAAAATTAATGTTTTCCACATCTAGCGAAGAATCTGGGGAGGTTTTGGACTCCAAACTTACCCCGCGGTGGGGTACACTCGGTAGGAACTCACAAATTGAAAGCCGGTGAGTGTCTGGGGATGGATGATGGAGCACTGATAAGAAACTCCATAAAAGTTCTTCCCAACACCATATTCAGGGCTCTTTGAAGGCCAATGACCATGTGGAACGGTCTCTCTGCATCTGCAGCTGCACAACGAGCCAGCTTTGCTGATCAAGCCAGTCCAGATGGGCGCCAAATGAATGCTCCGGAATATCTCCCTCACAAGACGATTGCCGGCAGTCCAAGAAGTCTTTTCCGAGCGTGTGGAATGTCCAGCACCCTCAAGAGGCTTCCAAATAGCCAGATAGACTAACAGCCATTTTCTCTCTTCTGCTAATCCTCTCAGATCTTAGATTGGAAGCGGAATTCAAAAATAACAGCGGGATCCGAAACTTCAGATTTCAGAATTGAAGCTCAATTGAAGCTCAATCTTCGGCTTGGAGACAAGGGGCAGCTTGTTCTTCCATCCACACCCCCAAAAGACACCCCACGATTTGCTCCGAACCGCTCCCGCAAGCCACAGCCGAGATCACGACGACTGAATTCACGAACTTACGAGCATCAGAAATCATTCTTGGAGATAAAAATTCGAATGCCACAAATCAAGTCTTGATTTACAATCATATTCAGCAAAGGAAAAGAAAGCTGGGAGTCTTTGTGATCCAATTCCATGGCAGCCGTCGCTGCTACAGAGGGCTGGTGCTGGTGGATCGCTCATAACTAGAGCTTTGAGATGTGCTGGAGTCTCATAGCAAGTGCGAAATGAGATTTATTTGCTTTGGACACAATTTGCGAACATGGATTTCGCAATGAATTACTTATGATATTTCATATTTGGTTTTTTGTTCGGGGACAGTGTGATTTGCCTTGGTGGTCTTACTACCTAGTATTCAGTTCGGGGTCAACTCGCTAAAAGTTCTGGTGTGGGGGACACTCGAAATTGCTGTCCATGGATACTAGCTCCAAGTCACTCATTCTGTTTCTTTGACTTGGATTTTGAATTATGAATGATTCATCTTCTGCCGAGTTTTTTCAAAATTTAAATATATTATTCAAGCTATCCTTATGGCTATAGCAAGGTTGCGGCCATCCACGTCTGTTCGGTCGGGAGAACCCTGGGAAAATATTTGTTTGGGTAGAGTATTGCAACGGAGTATTTCAAAAACATCAAATTTAACATCAGTCCCTCAGTGAAGGATTGATGGTGAATCTTTCCAGTACATTCCGTTCTTTCTTATCAATGGCGTCTAGAAATTTCAAGTAGAATTTTAACCTTCCTCTACAGGTTCTATATTCTGGAACTTGACATCCAACCTAGCATTTCAATCACAAAGATTCTGTTCACACCCACAATCCATAGTCTGGAGATGTCCAATATAGCCACAATATAACCACCTGCCAAACAAGCGTACAAGCCAGAAATCCTTGAACTATCGCCGAGTTCCTCCTGTTATTGAAGGCCGATTTTCTCTTCAATTGCCACGGAAAAAGTCCCGTCAGAAGTATGGAAAACAGAGGCACGAATATCCAAGGCAGAATAATCAACGCGTTGTTACTCAACAGCCAGCTTGTAGGGCCATGCGATAGCCACATATCACAACCAAACCGATATCTTAATTCTAGCCAATAGTGTTTCCAGACGTGAAGAGGATATAGTCCTAAACATAACGTCGATAGGACAAGAAGGACCCATATCCGATATCTTCTTGCGTGCCTTCGTCGTTGCGCAATCAAATCTGCCCAGAGGAAGGAAAGTTGGAATATCAATAGTGCCAAAGGTACGACGCGCGACACAGATCTCCTCTCGTTATAAAACGAAGAATCTGCAGCTAAGTAAATGGCATGGCAGCCGTGTCTATCGCCCCAAAATCCGGTCCAGGTGGTATTCCAAAGCATCTCAATTTTTCTCTTGAAAGACTCATCTTCGACCTTTTTAGCGAAGATGTTCAGCTTCTTTGTCTAGCAATTATGATAATTCAGCATCAGATCTTCTTCAACAGCTCAACCAACCTCCTTTTGCGACATCTTCAACGCACCTCTTGCGACTGAGTCTGTTCAAAATTCTGATAAGCACTGAGAAATAGGCCCGTAGCACTAATTCGATTCGCTAGCCTCGCCTGTTCGTTGGCGATCTTTGCTTCTCGGTTTGCAGCCGCGCTTTGCTGAATCGTTATTACGCCGAAACAGAGGGCTGAGGTGAGCCCGACGATTCCGAGGATGGTGTTGCAGATGCTGAGATATAGAGTTAGGTCTCGTCTGGGTTGGGATGGCGGTTGGTACTGGGGCTCCTCCAGAGCGCTGGCTTTTTGTAAGGGAGTTTGGGGCTGGATGATTTGCTTGTGAGAATCGTTGATTACTTCTTCTGTCTCTGCCTTTACCGCCATAGCGAAGATATTACGGGGATGGAAGACACATTAACGACGGATTAGACTCGTAGAAATCATTTATGAGGATTCAGGATAAAAAATTGTGGAAAGAATGTGATAACTTAGAAGGGTAGGAGGGGACATGCTCCGCAGAGGTTGGCACAAGCCTGAGAAGCCTCACTGCCTGCGCCTCCACCATTTGCACCACTACCCGCCCGGGGAGGCTTTCTCCTGCGATTCCATTACCCGCTCTCCCAAAACACAGAGATTCCACAGAGATTCCATAGAAATTCCATCGGGACACACTCCCCTACCCGAACTCTGATGCGCATTTGGCCACAACCCGCTGTGGCTGACATGTGTCGAGTTTGCTCTGCAGAAATCGTGGGCTTTTGGCTGCACCAGCCACAGAGAGGTAGGTATGTACAAGTAAAGAAGTTTAGTTTATAACTATAGATGCACTAGCGTTATCATTGGACCTTATTACGTAGATTTGCTTATATGATCAATTTTGAGACATTCTTTCATCAAACTTTCTTCTTTCAACTTTGTATCCGGTTCTTACAATTCTCATTTGGTACACGCCTTTTTTCCATGGTCGGCTGCCTGCATTAACCAGAATTCCAACACTTAAAAAACTAATGGAACACTTTGAGCACTTTCGGCCTCCACCTTCCGCACTTCCTAGCTGTGCAGAACATCTCTGCCTGCAGTAGCAGGGATTCTAACACTTTGCATCTAAGGCTCAGAATTGACATCGCGGCAGTTTTTCCTCCACCTTTATTATCACCTTGTCTGGAATATTTGTGGAACAGCACAGCAAGCGTAAAACCAGAGGAGAGATGTTTGTTATATAAAAATACAAATTGCAAGTCCGTCTGAGACCTTCGGGTATACTTCCAAACTCCAGAACTCCCCAAGTTGCTTCAAAATCACAGCCACAAACTCCAGAGTTGAGATTATCTCCCTCTCCCAATACACGTTCTCCACACTGGCCATCTTACAAGCTTTCTTTAATCACCATAACCTCTCAAAACGGACTTCCAAACGATCGCTCGTTAACAGAATGCTCAGGATCAGCTTCCTTTGCAGAACCCTCCCTCTCCCCATCACCCTGCAAGCCCTTGCCCTCTACCACATCTTCCTTACTTCCACTCCTCTCATCCATGTCCTTCACACCACTTTTCACATTACTCCCATCCCCATCCTCACTCTTAAAATCTCCCTCATCCTCCCTCAAAACACCACCCACCCCCTCCTCACTTCCATCCCCAGGCGCCTCAAGTTCAAAAACTTCATCGCCACCTCTCCCATCACCCAATTGCGCTGAGGGCTTTAAATACTGCTGTTTTGCTCTTGCAAGCTGGACTTTATGTATTAATGCGTTTGGGTGACTTGCTTTGGAGGCAATTTGGCGGAGGATGTTTGGGAGACTCATTGTTGGGAGACAGATAATGGGGATGGTGAGCAGTTTTGGAGGAGGGAAGAGAAGGTTTGGTGTTAGGAGGGAGGCAGGAGGTAAATTGTGGTTGTAGCTGAGATCGGATGGTTTGAGATAATTTGTAGTGTCGATGATGAGATGGACGGAGAGAAGCAATGCAGGGTTACAATTGCTGGCTTGGGACTGACGTGAGAATGTAATTCCTGTGAAAGACGTGAACACGATAAATCACAACCTCAACAAAGGATTTCTGAGATGAGATCAAGATGAAATTCTGATAGAAAATACAATCTGAAGATGAAGAACGTATATTAATGAGAGTTGCAATTTGAGGAAGCAGATGGAAATCATTCGTTCTCTTCAATACGACGCTACAAGCTTGGCGGTATCAAAATACGCGTATTGAAGTTGTTGGCACGTGACCTACTCGCTCTGAGCTGATTATGAGGTCGTAGCAAGTATGAGATGTTGGTATCTGCTTGCATATCTTTCATTCTCTGACTGAAAATCAAATATTAATCATAATATCAAACCAATTTTGTAGTTGTTGATAGACACCATATCCGTGTTCAAGTCTACGACTTGAGGAGCTAGTCCCCTGCAGTTCACCCTTTGCTCCCCGTTGTTTATTTCGTCAATCGCAATACTTTCACTTTTAAATTGCCATCGATAGTTGTACCTGCTACTCTGATACTCTACCTGCTATACGTTGTTCAACTTTCCACAATGTTGTTTTCTCCACTTCACTTCAGCGCCGCTCCCTCCACAAACTCTGACAGCCTGCTACAGTTCAAACCGAATATAAAAGAGGGCTGAAATACTCTCTACTCCGCCAAAGACGTCTCACAGAGAGCGTCAAAAGAACACCACTCTTTAACACCTGAGGAGATTGCTGCATGGTGAGGAAGAGTATTACGATCTGTGCAAATCCCCCCACCACTGATTCGACAAGACTCCGCTCCTTGCTAGTTCAAGGTCTGTCAGAATTCCAATCACAAACTACCTCAACCGAAAACAGGCCAAATCAGCAAAGGTCGTCTCAAAATACCATTGAATTTGCAAAAAATCAATCATCGTTTCTGTTGCTGTTGTCGAACCCACGGTCACTTTTTTCTTGTTTTTCTGTTCCCGATTTCACATTCCGCCGCTATCGATTTCCTACTCTCATTATTGAATCATATCGTCTTGCCTTTCTATGCAGGGTCATACAAGATTTGACAATCACATATGATGTCAACATTAATCCACTTAATAAGTGGCATCCGTGGTACTTGATACCAGAAATCAGACAGGCTTTCGCCTTGTTGGTAAGTGGCCTTTATGTTGAGGATCCTGGCTTTCATGTAGACCAGCAATCTAAAGCATAGGTCACCGGCGGCCTCGTATGTCAGATTGCCCATTCTATAAATATTAGTACTTGGGCACATTCGATAAATCACGTTTTGTGTTCTTACCTTGTGTCCATTTCAAGGGTCAATGTCTCAATCTCAAGCACATGGCTTGTGTAGGGGAGTAATGTGCAATGCCGTGTTATTCTTTCCAAGTTCGACTCTGGCTTTGATTTTGGCCCGCAAGTCCGATCCATCATGGCCGAAACAAGTATGGTGTAGCAATGCGCGCGCGAGTGCTTGTCATTACGTTTTGCCAACGGGATCTGCTCTATCACGATGTTAAATACCATGCGTTTGGTCTCTCAGTGGATAAAGTTGTCAATGATAAGGGGGTATTGGTATGGCGCTAGCATATCTTGGATGCTTCCCTGTCTGAAGAGTAAGCGATGAGAAACGAGGAGGGACGGAGACACAAACCTGGGTTTGTTTGGAACGGAAGGGAAGTTTTGCGGGGCGTTTGATCCTCCTGGTAGGATGAAAAAGAGTGGGAGGTGACGGAGCAATTAAAGAGGAGTGGTCGATAGGGTGAACGGATAGTGATCCTCATTCCCAAGATCCTTTTCACTGAGGTCTTGGTCTTGTTCTTGGTGTTACCACCCTTGTTGCCAACCTTCTTGTCCTTCGTGGAGGTGCTTCCCTACTTCTCAGCCCTTTTGTTAGGGTTACGGGCACGTGAGGGGTATATGGCGATATGTGCAAATGATAAATGATCGAATCGTGACAGTAGGCTCTGGTACTCAGAAAAGAAGAAGAATACCGATCGAAAAGCAGGCCAGAGGGCCCCTACTAAACACAGAGCCAAAAGAAAACGGGCCCGGAAGCCATCAGATAGATGCATGGCCGGATAAGCTATCGACTACATTCAATGATGGATGCATCGGCCTTGGTCCGTACCAGTAGAGTGGGGGTAGTGGAAGTGATTCTGATGGCCATCACAGCACAGGTGGTTCGAGTTTTCAGCTAGTTCTCGCCATGGTTTGACTGGGGGACGGACTTGGCCAACTTCTCTCTTAGGAAGGAAACAAACGATCTTTTATTTTAGAGCAAGGGAACATTCTGCCGGTTTCACTTATAGACATTTTTAGTTGTTAGTGGCAAGTGTTCTTTCCCAAGAACTGGAAATTTCACGCGGAAGGCTGAGTAGTTCATAAAGAAGCAGTTGATTCGCAATGGTAGCCGAATATAACTTTTCAAATTGACCAAATGCCCGCAGGCTGTTTTTGTTTAAATGCCCGTAGGCGAGTGTCAAGAAAAGAGAAGGAGTCGCACTAAGCAACGATCATGTGTGGAGTACCCCGGAGCTAATCCCGATTTAAGCTATACTCCGTCATCCCGACCGCCCTGACTACCTCGACTCCCTCTTTTCTCCTTCGTCGTCTCTCTCTCTCACTCTCTGTTCTTGATACTCTCGTCGAATACGAAGAACGTCGAGTGCAGGCAAGAGTCTAAGAGTCGAGGGTAAGAATCGAGTGCAAGCAAGAGTCGTACTTTTACAATTTTTATATATTATATATTCGTACTTTAATTAAAAAATAAGATAGATTTTCGTACATTAGGTGAAAATAGGTGTTTACGAGCTGACGTATCTAAAGCTTGCCGTACAATCCAACTTTCAAATTCTTCCTCCGGTAACACTGCTACGAAAGTGTGCAGCCGAAGCACGAAGAACTAACAAGCTCAATATCCTCCCTCAACCTTTCCCCGCTTTTCCTGCCGGCCTCCGCGAGCCCAAGAGTTTTTAACTTCCTAGGTGTTGTCTTCTAACCACTGAGGAGCCTTTAAAGCCCCATCTCGGGAGTGGAAACATCCGTTGCATAATTGCCGTAGTATCCTGTCGTGTTCTTTTGTGCGGCACAGTATTTAAAGCTCCACGCCTTGGGACATGAACTTTGGTAGATTGCTTGATGTCGAGACCTAGGTACATATCATCAAAGCTCCACAATATGCCTTCGCTTACTAACTCTAAAAGGGGCATAGGAAGGAACCATGTACCTATAACACGGGCAGGGGCGACCGCTGTGCCCGCCGTTGGCGCCCGCTATGCGGCAGCTCATGTACTTGGCTACCGTCACGCTTAAGTTTCTTTGGTCTCCTCATATGGTTGCCTAGTCCTTATCTTCTGTATTTGCATTGCAGCTTGTTTCTCCAGGCGGCTTTGAGCCGTCGAGATTAGAAAAGCGGGATCCAAATGGCATTGCAGTGGGATAATCACTTGATCGGCACTTCTGTACCATACCTCTGTCCTTGCAACTGCATGTTTGATTGTTTTGGAAGCATCTTAGGAAGGGAGAATGGCTGCCTGGAATAGTTGTTCCTCGCAACTCATAGGGATTGCACTCCTGCAGAACTTTCAGCCTTTTCCTATCGCGAAGCTGGGCTCTAACGAGTTGTTCGGCAACCTAGTAAATAAAAGGCTGTCTGACGTGGGTGGTTGATTGGTTGAGAACTGTCCCTCATGTTGAGCCTCGACCTGTTCTCTCTACGTCAAGCAGAGAAAGCTCCGTAGGATGGGCAAGCACGAGTATACTTGCTGTCATTCGTTTTCTCTGCATCACCGTGCCTATTATCTAGACTCCTAGCTGTGGTGATGTCGTCGTTGTATCTTCACCAGCAGTGCTAAACGACTGGCGCACCTATAACTACTGACAGTGTTGACACGCAAAGTGGTCAACTGCTAGTCAAAGTGCTGGTTCTTAGCAGAGCGTATGGGCTTGCAGGTAATCTGACAGGAAGGAGTTCCAACTCTTGGAGGATACTGGCTGCTAGATGACGCTGTAGAAGATTTTCCAAACGTCCGACTCCATCTCGTCCATTAACGGGACTGCATTATCCCCTTTTGGCAATTGCTTTCAACTGCATTTGACAACTGGCAGCGCATGTTGCTGGTTAAGCATCCATCAATTCATGGATAGAGGCCAAGATGCGCTACGTTGTGGGCCAGGACGGCAGGAGGTGATTGCCAAGCTTCCTTTCTGGAGAATCCTTTCGAGCAAACACTACCTATATCTCAGCACTCTCGCCCATGATTTCATCAGCTCTAACATCACGCCTTCCTCACCGTAAAGAAATCTCAGACTATTTCAAAGACTCACCCAATTCTTAATCGTCCTCCGCAATCACCAGTCCTCAACATGAAGTCCTTCATCATTCCAGCCCTTACCCTCCTAGGCCTGACGGTAAGTTAGAGGAATAAGCCCCGGCGGGATTTAGTGCTCGGAAAGCTTACTCAAGCAAGGCTCTCTGCGCTGCCCTTCCAGAAGGCGCGTATCTCCGCCGAGCAGATGAGCTCTCATCCGACGACATGAGCAACCTCTCCGACCTAGTTGTGACCAACGATGCTCTCCCGGGACAGACCTTCTACGGGTCTGCCGAGTCCATCTACAACCAAATCAATGCAATTGACCCCACGATTCTTGCCAGTCAAAACTCAACCTCAGCCTTAGAGACCAGGCAGGGGGGCCGACTTCTGTAAGTCCAATTTGCATCCTTTGACCAGATTAGTAGGACTTGTGAAGGGAGTGCATGACTGATTGTCCTCCTCGGTCACAGATCAACTGCAATTGGGGCGCCTGGGTACCGCAATGGTTCAATTGTATCGAGGGCATCGACTACCTTCAGCGATTGGGTGACTCCCTCTGTGGCGTGAACCCTCATCCAGCCTGTGCGCGTGTCAGCTGCTCGCGAACTTGTGGAATGTTCTTTTGCAACAAGGTATGAAACTCCCCTCCAGTGTTTACTTGTGGGTTATACTCGATGGGCTCGACAGCTGATCACTAACAGTTGAGCATCCCACTCCGTACTCGATGTGGAGACATCCCTCGTGATATCAACGACGTCGCCAGCCGCTGTATCGATGTCTTTGGTCGTGTGAAGGGTGCGAAGGATTATGGAGGCCACTTCATTGCATTGGGTCACAACAACTGCTAGAGCATGTGTACTCGCTCTTGGATTTTTTCTCTGTGAGTCCAATCTGCATCCATCGTCATATGTATCTTACTGACCACCATCACAGAGTTTTTGGGGATGCTGGGTATTGGAGGCCTTGCAACAATTCAGCTCGCCCGTCAAAATTTACTCTTTAGAGCTTCTCTTCCTGAATTTCGTTATTAGCTTGGAAGGCATACAAACTTGGACTTTTCGGGGTACGACAGTCACTTGGACATCTGAGAGACTCGGAGACGTCTGAGCTCTCGTTCATGGTAGTGGTCTGATTCTATTCTACCTTATACGTTTATAGTGCATTCTGTCGCTCTTTTCGGAATCGCTACAAAGCAATGTTACCTCTTTTTCAGTTACCCTGTGTCTCTGTGACTGCGAATCCTCCTTCCTGGGGCGGTAGTTGATTCACAATGGCAATTTGACATCGTCTATCCTGCCTCTTTCCATGAGAACCATTATTATCATGTAGGTAGGTAGATAACCAAGCCGGATAACCGGACTTGGCAGCGAAGGAAAATACTAGCAAATGCGAAAAAAGGAACCTTGTGGTCCGAGGTGTTCTTGAATAACAATCTATAATTGTTTAAATCCAGAACCGTTCTCAACGTTAACACAAGGATTAAAATCCTTAAACGGTAAAAGGACCTCCTAAATAGTAAAAAGACTGTTACACCACTGCTTCCCGCCAAGGTAACAATGAATGAAAGGGGACAGGCATGTTATCCAAAGGATCAATAAACATTAGAAACTTAGTGTTGCCTAGCTGCAGTACATTTAGCCACGATCCACCTTCCTCACAGAGATGTGGAATGTTCTCATTATCAACATCCTAACACAATCCTCGACTAGATTGTGAAAGTGGATCGAAGCATCATCATATTTCGATCCTCGATGTTCGGCCTTCCATTGATGAGAGCATGCAAATTATGGAATCTGGAAAGTATAAAGACATGCTACATCACTGCACATTGGTAAGTTTCATCTGATTATCTTGTCATATCGCCTCGATCTCCCTTTTGCCTCATCTTGTACGACAAACCAAACCAGTTCAACCCAACCTTCACCTGACTACGATCCACTATGCGGTACCTCGGCCTTCTATCTTTCATACTGCTCAGCTTGCATTCCGCTTTCGTACTGGGTGACCGTTTTCATGAAACATGTAAATCGACCAAGTTGAACGGCGGAATCTTGAGCGCTGAGTGTAGGCAACCCTCCGGAGCTTACCATTACACAGAGATGAACCTGGATGTGCGTATTGGCAACTTCAATGGACGACTGAGGGTATGTACCCTGTTCCCAACACCTTCCCATGAATCATTTTAGGAAATATCTATATCTTTACTGACCATCCGATTTCATATAGTGGGGATCATCTGGGTTTAGGGCTTCTTGCAACTCTGTACGCCTCTCCATCAACGCTCTAGCCGCAGGCGGCCACACACTTTTATCAGGAAATTGTAGGATGGACTCTGGCATATACGCTGTGGGTACTACTATTGACCTAAGTATGTTGTAACCATAATCTTATCTGAAGGCTGTGTTCACAACTCACCTCTTTTACTCAAGGCAACGTCATAAGCAACATCAATGGGAACCTCACCTAGTTCTGAAATCTGGAAAAGATTTATGTGATAGCTGGGGATAAGAGAATTGCACAGGGATACCAAAGTTGGATCTGTTCAACAAAATTCTCGATTTGAACACGTTTTGCAATTTAATTCTCAGTCTTCTCAAAAACTGTGTGTTGCAGTGGAACGGAGGACTCAAAACAAGCGGGGAAAAGGACGATGATGTTGGGGTTCAATTTACGGTTTTCATTCGTTCTTTAACTTGTGTTCAAGCTTTCTTTTCTTGGCTGTTGAAAATTCTCCATGCAGCAAGAAATTCTAGTTGTCATGTTTTCGCAGCTACTGCATTCTCGGTATTCAACATACGGAGAGTGCTACTTCGGCAATGCCGGCAGATCACCAGCCAGCCCACATCAGGCGGGACGTATAGCAGAATCAAGATATTATATTCTGCCTCTAACCAAAATCCCAACTCGCCACTTTACAAATTTGAGAAATGACAAACACCGATATGCAGGAATTGGTGCAATACACCATGCTCATATGTACTGTACATACCATTTGCTAGTAGCTACCGACGAATAACTGAAGAGACTGAGTAGCAAAACAACATCACCAACCATAATCCACAATATGATTCAACTCTATCGACCAGCTAATGGCGGAGCACATTTGATGTCTCGGCGGATCAAGAATCACACAGTCCACGGAACTCTGAAACCCAGGACATTTTAACACTCCAGCCGGATTTTCAACTCCTTTCGGTTTCTCAGTTTCAATATTAAAATAGAACAAGAGAAAAGAAAAGTTGAGTATGACTAGCATGGAAAATTAACGTAAGGTTAAAACGATCAATCCACGCAGCTCAATCAGTATTGAGCTCAATGTTCCATAGGTAACTTGGATATTGGCACCCACACAAAAGATGCTCAGAAGACTTAACGAGTCTCAACATCCGATCCAACGATGTCACGGTGAAGTGAAGAACCCGAGCGGAAGGGAGGTTCAAAGTTTTGAAGGCTTAATTTCAGGCTCTCGGCCGCGAATTCGGTGAAAAAGAGGAAGGAAGCAACAACAAAAGCAAGAACTAAATATCATTATGGTTACCTATCTCAGATAACTAAATGTTATATAATCTTCCATCAATCGATCACCCAAGACATAATTGCCTCTTGCCTCCATGAAGTTCATCTTCCAACTTACCGGCGTTTTCGCCTCTCTGCCACCATAGACCGTTGTCTATTTATACTCACAATCACACTTCAAGATCAAATCCATGCGACGAGCGTGAGTAGACTATCTCACAATATCAGGTCTCTATCACCAGAGAGGAGGTCACCTCGAAATGGGGGAAAGATTATAGGGTCGGAGATTGAAGAAGTATGTAATTAATGCAAGTTTTAGGAAGGTGACTTGGTTTTGACTATACTCTCCAGGATACTATTCTTCACAAAAACCATCGAAAATAGCTATGACGTTAATGATAAGTATAACAAATCAAAAAAATCAACAACAGTTACAACCTCGACAATCATTACAATAAATTACAAAAATCGACAACAATTATAAAATCGACAACAGTCACACCTTCAACATCTTGAAGCAAAATAGATTATCTCAACCTTCTTCCCGTATCCAATTCTTTATTTCTCTCAAAACCATCTAAAACGATAGTACTAACAGCTACAATCCCTAAGATACCTTCGCCTTAGCGCCTCACACTCATACTCTCTGTCTATGTGAATTGCTCCAATTAACAAGCCAAGAAATGTTCCCCATCTCGAAATTGGGTCTTCCAATGGGGAATGGGGTTATTTTCGTTTGATTCCTTTATTACTATATAGACCCAGACTTGAGATGCATTCATGATTGGAGGGAAAGAAGGAGCTGTTTGATGATGAGGCTGAGGTTGATATTATATGAGTTAAAAAGAGAAAGCAACAAGTTAGGAAGATTGAGTCAACGTAAGAGATTTGTCTTTTAAAGTCAGAAGGGATGTCATAGAGTTGAGATTCTATGATGTGTTGTGTGGTGTTGGTGAGGTGAGAGTAGATTTGTTTATTATGACTGTGATAGTGGGGAGGAACTTCTCGTGTACAAGCCTTGTTTGATAATGAAGTAAGTATTCTGGCTGTGTAGCTTCGAGGAAAAGAAAATCCATGAGATGACGAATCTTTTGTATTTGAAAGGGACTTGTCAGTAATAAAACAAATAACATCAAAGTTAATGTAAGACTATATCGCGAACATTTCCCTGTTCTCAAGAAAACTCCCTTCCTACCACCAAACCCTTTCCAACCAAAAGGTAACCATTCTCCCCCCCCCCCCCCCCCCCCCAAAAAACATCAATAATACCTCCCCCCCTTCCTCATCCCCTCCACACTCCCCTTCATCCCAAACGCCACATGTCCCACGCCACCACTCCCCTCTTCCCCCTCCACACTCCTACCAACAACACCCATCCTCAACCTCACCTTCTCCAAACTCTCCGCCAACGGTTTCGCCCCCGTCGAATACCCCACAAACATCCCATCCAACTCGGCATTCCTCGTCACACTAGCCATACCCGAAAAGGCATTGTTGTGAGTGATACCGTTGCTGTAGAAAGCGCTGAAGCCGAGGAGGACGCAGATTAGTGCGCAGAAACCGGTGGACGAGTAGGCGATGAAGACTGTGCGCGAGTCGTATTCGAAGCGGAGTTGGTTTTTGGTTATTAGGACGGGGGTGAGGAGGGTTTGGGATTTGCTTCTGCAGTGGGTAGGTGGTGAGTTAGTTTTAGTTTTTTTATTGTACCTTAGGAAGGAGTGCGATGGGAGAGGGCAAGGTGAAAGGGGACCAACATTAAATCATTATCTGTTAACAAACTAATCGTAATATTCGTAGCCAAATCCTCAATTCCTCTCGCCAATGTCTGGTTTCGACATCTCAGCGGATTGTCATTCGGGAATACTGAAGTATCGAAAGTTGTGGATGTGGGCGCCGAGGAGTTGCCGCCGAGTGAACCATTGGCGTTGAAGGTTAGGTTGCTGTAGCTGGTTTGCCAGTGGTCGACCCAGTAGTTGTTGGTGAATTCTTTGCAGGATGTGAGGCCGGTGAGGAGGACGTTGCTGTCGGTGGAGTGGAGCCTTGCGTCTGCTTCGATGTCATGGGCTGTGGTTACGTTGCCGCTGAGCATGTTGAGCATTGCTTGCCAGACACCAACGTAGGCATAGTCTAGATCGGAGGGTTGAAGGGCTGAGCTTGATTCGTCGGTCATGCGGGGGACGAATATCTGTAGTGGTTGTAAGTATTGATACCTTTATTTCCCGTGTCAATGGTTGAAGATACTTACTGGTCGGAAGTTTTGAAGTTCTCCATAGCTGGTATGTTGAGTACCATTTATAAACTTGATGTAAACATCTCTAGTCGCATTCCCCAATGTGCAAACCAAACTCGAGTTGGAAGTGAGCACCCACAGTTGCCTAGGAACCATGCGTGCGTACCACATCAATCGACCAGAGAAATCTTCTGGGTCGTCTCCAAGAGCCTCCCACTCGGCTGTCAACTTAGACTGGTTCAAACCGGTAACGAAATATCCTGAAGTGTTGAAGGGAACATCAACACCCCAGTTGTTGAACTTATCAGAGTCGTAGGGGTCGTTCCCAAATCGTGAGAGATAGGGGCGTACCCAGCCGTACGGACCTCCGAGGGTTGGATCAAATGCAGAATAGACATTTTCCTTGGGGCTCCTCGCGAAAGCACCTTCTTCCTGGATATCGTTGAAGGTGGTTGAAGTTGCGACATTGTGACTATGGCCTAAAAGATAAGCATAGTCTGCCATAATCTCTTTCTGGGTAGAGTTGGCTTCTGCACATCTGCGAGATGATACAAGTTAGTGACAAGCGCTAAGAGAGAAGTGGAGAGTAGATGGACTGACTGGACATATGGCCCGGCAAGTTGGTAAGTAAACGATGAGTTTGTGTCTGGAGCCCGAAGTGGCAGAACATCCAGGTTCGTTGCAACACGGGTAGCGATGTTGAGGAGATTTGGTGTTGGAATGACGGCATTAAGTTTTGGAACCCAACTACCATCCTGCCAGTCGAGAATTGGCATTTTGACTTGTACCGGTGGTGATGTATACAAAGCCGATGAAAGAGCAAGTTCAAAGCCCAAATTTGCAACGAGAAAGGGGAGCTTCATGGCCAAATACTAAAAGTAGCCCTACACCCTAGTCGGTTCTGATTCGGTGTTCGATAGTGGTTGTCGTACAATAGAATAAAGATACGAGATTTAGACTGCTTCAGTCTGTAATGATCAACGATCGTTGACTGTTGTGTCTTGGTCCAAGGGTTTGAATGGGTTCAATTTTTTGTCCAGGGTCACCTCCGTAAAGAGTAGCCTGATAATGAGCCCAATAGGTGTTTCGAGTTAGAAAACCAAAAACTTGGCAGCATAGTGGTGTCCCGGTGTGGAAATTGAATGAGAGGGGAACGAATCAAGGAAGTTTTAGTTCAAGAAAGGTGCTCATCATTAGGCGCGGTATGGGACGGAAGGGCATGGTATTTGGGGGCTGTAAATTTGAAGACAACAAGATGGCCGCAGAATTGGACACAAGCAGGGCACGAGAAATGGGAGAAATGGCGAGGGAGAAATGTAGGTATTCTTTTCCTTCGGGTTGCCTCGAATAAGAACTAACTGTGAATAGGTATGTATGTTCTGTTTGCAAATCGATAACAAGAAAATAGAACAATATCTGCAGACTTGCAATATTGTCTGGGATTGCCTCGATTGCTCCATTCTCGCTTAATTAAGAATGTAAATAAACCTTGAAAAGCATAAACACCCCGCCGGGATAAGGCTGAATGGCCAAATTTCCCGCGGCAGCATCAAGGAACCCTGCCAATGCGTATAAAGGCTCCAATCATTTGACTGTGCCAGTGGAAGACGCGATTTCAAGTGGCTCAAAGCGCGAGCAGATCAAATTTGTGAATGGCCTCCGTGTTCTGTATTTACGAACTTGGTACGAATTTAAGAAGGGTGTGGTGGACGACTCGCTGGGATGTGATGGATGGGTGCTTTTCGTCGTCAAACCAGTTTGCTGCAGTCCGAGAAATTGGTCTCGGGGTGCTCGCCAAGAGGCCATTACTTAACAGTGTTTGCAACTTTGCATAGAGAATTCAAAAAATGGCTCTGATGTCGACTCGAACACGGTGCGGTGCTGCGGTGAACAGAAAGAGTTGGCTTGTGCTATGTCACGTGATTGGAATTTCCCAGCCTTGCGGCGTAGCAGTGGGGAGAAATCTGCCCTGAATGCCTTGTTCCCAGCTCACTCTCAAACCCAAAGCGGGTCAAGCCCAGGTCGGCCGATACCATCATTATTCAAAGAATCAAAACTCTTCAATCAGCCGCATTTCTAAGATTAGCATCAAAAGAACTTTGGGTGTGGAGACTGTTTTTTGCTGTTGAGGCTCGCGAGAGGTTGGGACGAACTTTGATGTGTTTGACATCTTGGCATGAAAACGGCTGTTATCTGCTCGAACATTGCTAACAGTAATCAAGCCAGTCGTGACCTGGAAAGCTGGAAGTATATCTGTTTAGAAACCTTTCCAAAAGGAATCCATTACTTGATAGCAGCAGCAAAGTTGTTAAGTAATCAGTTTGAAGAATTTCTACGTTCCAAGTTCTGTTCTTCCTCCCCACAAGGTTGACAGCATGTCGGTCTTGGCGTGCTGCGGCTGCATCCTTCCTTGAAATGAGCCCTCCTGGCTGACAATGGTGCGCATCACGACAAACATAAGAAAAGACCTCACCTTTTGCGCGCTTTTTCTCTCTTTCTTCTCTCTTCCTCTCTTCCTCTCTCCCACTCACTCTCACGCCCATCTTCCTTACTTCCAGTCTATCACCAAACCACCCAGAAGACTCGCGCCTGGCACCTTCTACCTTCCAACAAATGGCGCATAAATACCCTCCCTGGCGACGAGTTATTCTCGTCCCTTTCTGGACTCTCCAACTCTTATTTCTGGTGATAATCGCCGGTGGAACTGCCGCAGGAGTCGGTCTACTTCATAAGTACAAGGACGAAGTTAGCAGCAACCCAGATGTTGACCATGATGCTGTAAACAAACTGAAGAAGATGTAAGTACCAACGCTGCAACCCGAACGGCGCATGCCCAAGCGTTGGTTGGACTGACAGATCAACTTAGTTATGGCCCAATCTGGATCGCTATATCCGTCTTCTGCATCATCCTCACCATTCTCGAAATCGTCTTCCTTACTCGTCGCAAGCTCACGCCGCTGAAGTTCATGATTGTCAATGCAGTCAAGAGTCTGATCTTCATCGCTTTGGCTATCATGGATATCATTGCATACGCGCAATCATCTTCACTGGGTTCAGAGACTATCGGAGGAATCATTATTGAAGTGGGAATAGTGTATGTTTTACCTATTATTTAGGCTGGTTTCCAATGATTTTGAGTACTAACGAAATATCACAGCCTCTGCTTCCTCATTCCCCTCATTTACGGATCGACCGTCTACCGCAGAACGCGTCGAGAAGCGAAATCATACAAGCCCATTTCACACCCTCTTTCCAACCCAACTAACGATACATCCTACCCGTCGCAATTCCCCCAACCACATCTTCAACGCGACGCCGAAAGTGGAAACGAATACCGTGGACAAGTTTCAGGAATAACTGGGACAGCAGCGCCATACGATCCTTACAACCCGAGTCAAACCTATGGAGATGTGGGATTGGCACATCCTAGTCCGCAGCTTATGAGTCCTGGGGTGCCGCAGGTCTATGTTCAGCAGTACGACCATAATGATCACCACGATCACAGGAATGTGTACGAGATGGATTCGAGGAGGAATCTTGCCCAGTAAGGGAGATGAGAGTGGGCTGCATGATTTTCTGTACTGTACGTTTGATGCATATGGGCGTTTTTTTTGATGATTGCATTCGACTTTTTAAACGTATACCATGGGATTTGCTGGGAATGGTTGTTAGCACCTACGTAGCGAATCGATTTCTTCAAAGTTATAAGCACTGCACAATTCTCGTTGGTTTATGGGGGTTTTTTATATTGGGACGGTAAGATCCAAATTCTTCTCCGATGAATGAATGATAAGGCGTATTGCTTTCCATTCTCCCGTTGAGCTAGAAGCACAATATCATTGGCGTTCGTTCACCCCACCAAAGCAATGCGGGGTCTCCATCATCGACGAAACAACTCCTTCATCACAACAAGGACTTCCTCTTTTTATAATCTTCCGTTGATTCTTACCGAATTCTCCCTTTTGATCTTCCCCCTCGCTAAATTTGCATTATCCCATCTCAAAAACATCCATGTCACGGGATCCTCAAAGAATCGAGGCATCTGACACCTCGACCTCAAAAGCAGCAACATTTATCTTCCTTCATGGATATGACGATGATTCCGACGGATGGATTAGTGCGCTATTTTTCTTTCTTTATTTCTTTCTCTCATCTTATACCCTACGCTTGCTGCTTCCGACTGACACTCAGCATGAATGATTAGATGTAGCAGAGCAATTCCAAGCGGCCTCCAAATTACCGTATTTAACCTGGGTGTTTCCCAATGCCCAATTTAACAATGAATGTCGAGCGACGGCCTGGTTCACACCAATGTCTTTCTCTCCTGTGTCTAGGTCTTCGTCCACCGCAGAGGAAGAAGAAGAAGACCTCGATCCTAAGATTAAAGCAGAGATGTTGGAAAGTGTAACATATATCCATGGCCTGGTAGAGAAGGAAATAGAGAGAGGCGTGAAAGCAGAAAGAATCATCGTGGGAGGATTTAGTCAGGGCGCTGCCATTGCATTGCTAGTCGGCTTGGGCTGGGGATCAAATTCATCATCTGAGAAGAGACAACTCGGTGGAGTGGCAGGATTGAGTGGATTTCTCCCTCTGTTGGGGACGAAGGAAATGGCAGAGATAGAAAGGGGAGGAAAGTGCAATATTGATATCTTTCTTGCGCATGGCAAAAAGGATATGATGGTGCCGGTAATTTCGTTGTGCTTTTTATTTTCTTTTTATGCGAGGATGGGAGCTGATATATGATGTAGTTGCGAATTTTCCGAGAGATGGCGGAGAGGCTCGCGAGTATGATTGTTGATGACGAGTTATTGGAGAGGCATGAGTATGACGGGCTTGGCCATGTTGCTTCAGGCCCGATGTTGAGGCATATGTGCACCTTTCTTGAAAAGATTCTTGCGGAATAATGAAGTCTCTCACCAACTTAGAAGAGGACTCGATGGAGTAGATAGATGGACCTGAATGTAAATACTCTGTTCCTGAGCACACGTGATAAACGTCTGTGCATGTCTTGGCAGAGGGACTGTCCGGACCGCCTTGGCCCTCTTTGTGTGCAAAATCTTCTCTCATGATCCATCTTCATCTTCCTAATTCCTAAAACCAGAAAAAAAAACCCACAAACACTCACCACGATGGCTGGAATCCATGAATTGTCTCCCAACTCATGTTTCGAACCTTCGTGTTCGTGGGGACCGCCGTCCACACTCTCGTTTGATGAGGTGACGATGGTAAAAGCGAGAGGCTGAACGACCGACCACCCGAATTTGCGCCCTCCCAGCCAACAATTTAATTCAATGTTATACAGGTCGAATCCTGCATGAACAATCATGCATTCTCCATTAGTCTGCATATGCCAGGCTCGACTCTCTCTCTTCTCCATTCACAATGAACTACGAGGTGTTAGGATCTCGCCGCGCGCAGCGTAAGTCTCTCTCGCTGTCTTGAGCTGATGCGTTGGCAAGCTTACTCTGCTGTACCTGGAGCTAACAAAACCTTAGACAATCGCCCTTCCATACGCCTTGTCAACTCCGCTCCTGGTGCATACTACTCTCCTCCTCACACACCCAGATCAAGTTCACGAGCGAGCGATGATCGCACTGTGTCTCTAAACTCGGAGGTTTCAGACGAGACGGTCGTGAGGTGGCAAACACCTCCCTCTCGAATGCCGACTCCAGAACATCAGAGTTTTGAGACTTTGCGCGCCGAAGAGCACCATTCCACTGGAACCAATGACTCTGCGTACGCCGCTGATGCACCACTTGTTGTTCGATTCAACGAAGATCAGATCAGGACCACCGAGGCCGAGGCCTCAAGGAGGACAGGGAGAATGGAGGACGACATGGAGTCTTACGCTCCCACACCGAACACAGATGACACGCCATACATTCGCTTTGCGATTGATCAATTAACAAGAGATGAAGAGGTTAAAGCCAACAGAGTTCGTCACTCACAGCGGCCAAGTACCATCAGCGCAGAGTACCCGGTGGACAGAATTGTTCCAGATATGGCACAGACATACTTGATGTCGGCGGAAAAGGAGAGGGAAGCGATGAGACTTGTAAGAAAACACAGGTCCTCCCACCTCCTGGACGTCTTTTCAACTTCAATGCTACTCAACCACTGCCCTATCCTTCGACACCAGAACCACCGATACCCATACAACCCATGATTTCCGAAATCTTCATCCCCGTGGAGGGACCTCATGCCTCACGGTACCCCGACCTCACGTTTGTGCCGAAAATTTTACGGCCCGTCTCGATGATTGCGCTGTCACTATTATGTCTTTTGATGACCGCCGCAATCGTCTTCTGCGCCATCTTTTCCACTCGAAATGATGGTCTCGTCGACTGGAAAGCTGGCATCTATGGAGGACGGTACTTTGTTTTTGGATTTTTGCCGCAAATACTTGCGGCTTGTATTTTTATTTACGTGCAGGGTGTCATGGTCGCGATGACGAGAATACTGCCGTACACCATGATGGCCAATGATGATGTCGGTCATCGGTCGAATGCTCTGTTTTTGGGGATCTTTCCTCGCAATTTGTTGTTTCCGCGCTGGGAGGGACCATTGAGTTTTGAGGTTGCGAATTCGGTGTTTTGGTTGTCTGTTTTTACGATTCCTCTGCAAAGTTGCTTGTTTTCGGTGGTTCAAGTGAATGGTGTTTGGAGGTGGACTGCTGTTCAGGGCGTTGCTTGGACTTTGGTGGCGGTGTATTTGCTCATTTTGGTTGTGACGGCTATTTTTGGGATGTTCTTCTTTCGAAGGACGACGGGTTTGAAGTGGGATCCTACCTCGTTGGCGGACGTGATTGCTCTGCTTCCAAGAAGCAATTGCTTGAAGGACTATTCGGGCACGGATATCATGAGAAGAAAGGTGGAAATCAAGGACAGGCTGGCCTTGAGAAGCGACAGACTCGGCTATTGGCGAACGCAGATGAAGAACCAGGAACTTTTCTACTGTGTTGGAGAGCAGGGCACCGCAACTCGACGCTACACTGTCTCGAGAGGACAGGTTGAGAAAGTTGCACTTGACGATAGACTGTTGGATGTCGAAAAGGCCTCCGAGGTTCACAGCCCGCAAACTCGATTTCGACACATCCCGTGGTTTTTACGGGACACGTTTGTCATCCTCTGGGCTGTTGCCGGACTCGTCTTCCTCGTCGCCCTCTTCGTCATATCCTTCTTACCTTCCACGGCAATTCGAAACGGTTTCCACGCCTCGGTCAAAGTTATTCCTGACGAGTCAGGATTCTCGGCAGCCAACTTCCTGTACAGCTTTGTTCCATCTATGATTGGCCTACTGCTATACTTATTCTTCCTCCCTCTCGACATGGCCATTCGAAAACTCCAACCTTGGGCTGAACTATCATCCAGGGATGGTGCACCAGCAGCGGATTCTCTTCTCCTGGAATACACTGCCCTGCTACCCATCTCCTGCACAATTCGTGCCATCCGCAATCGCCACTACCGCATCGCCATCCTCTCACTCTTCTCTCTGATCTTCTTGGTTTTGCCCATCACAGCAGGTGGCCTCTTCTTCCCTCTTACGACACCATCCGGCCAAGTTCGCATGATTCCAAACTTACCATGCTTCTACATCATCCTTGCCGTCCTAGTGCTATACCTTATCGGTCTCATTACTCTCATCCCAAACCGACGCAGAATGCATCTTCCACACGGCACAGATTGCCTAGCTGAAATATTCAGCTTCGCATATGCCAGTGGAATGCTAGAGGATGCACCATTTCGAGCACCGAAGAGCAAATCCGACCTGGTCACCAGACTGACCGCAGTGAGAGCGATTGGCGATGTGCACAGATATGCCTTTGGAGTCTACAAGGGGAAAGATGAGAAAGAGGTTTTGGGAATTGACAGATTGGGGAGAAGGGGGAATGAATTGACGGTTTTGGATTTGAACGTTCGGTGATGATGTCGGAAATGATAATGCCGACAGTTGGTGGTGGTTGACAATACTTCGGCAATGGGGAATGTTCGACGATGGATATGTCGACAACAATGAAGACGACAAAAATGATAGATGTTGGCGATGAGATACCAACGAACGATAAAAGATGCCAGAAATTATGGAATCTCGACGATGAGGGGTCGACGAACGATGATGTGCTACGGTTCTTACTTTTTTGGCTCTTCGAGAGTATCATTTACGAATATTTTTAACGGCGTTTCTATGGAGGGGTATCTTGGTGGAGTAATGGGTCATGAACATATTTTATGGGTATGAGTTTATGTTTTGAAATGTTAATGGGTCAACTGGGTATAATGGGATTGTGGTTGGATTCGATAGAATGTACAAACAGGGTGGTGCTACAGATAGATATGGATTGAGAAAGTGTATATATGAGTTGAGATTTTGACTCCTCGTATATACAAAGAGAGAAAGAGAGAAAGAGAGAGAGATGCGTACAAATGAAAGATATTGTACCCTTTACCCCCTTTTTTGGGTCTGCTTCTTTTGAAGATTGTTTTGTTTAGGTTTGTTCTTCATTGGACTTCTTTTCCTTTTTTCTTTTCCTGCCTCTTTACTTTGCTGCTCTGGTTTGCTTACTTTCTTTTTGGATGTTTTTCCTTGTTACTTTCTTTCTTTCAAAAAGCGCACTTGTCAAACACTCTGGGCCTTACCTCCTTTACTTCCCCCGTCAAACGGGGAATGTAGAAGGTTCAAACTTTGGTATAGCCCTATTTTTGGTACAAGAAGAGCGATTCGCTCCCTTCTGGGGATTGCGACTGCCGATTACTCACCGCTGCATCTTTCTCTTTCTATAGATGTGCGTGGTCCATATCTTTCTGGCCTACATCCAATCAATGCCTTACTTTAAGGGCTCTCGACTTTTTCGACCTATATTGCTGGGTCTGCTTTACGCAAAATAACTTCTAGGTCTGTTTACAGGTTTGTTACTTTTTATTTTTTACATTTCTTTCTATCCTTCTATAGTTTCCCTTTTCTTCTCCTTTAGTTTTTAGTTAGCACTTGTCAAACACTCTGGGCCTTGACCTCCTCCCACTTCCTCGTCGTCAAACACAGGGAAATGTGGAAGGTTCAATCTTTGGCATAGCCCTATTTTTGGTTACAAGAAGAGCGATTCGCTCCCTTTTTGGGGATTGCGACTGCCGATTACTCACCGCTGCATCTTTTTTGTTCTGTAGATGCAAGAGGTCCATATCTTTCTGGCCTACATTTATTATTACGGTGTTGGAGAGGGTTGTGGAGTGTTGAATGGGAAGTTTTGGAGGATGGGGTGGTGTGGTGAAGGGGAAGAGGGAGATATCGCGAGTTTTTTTCCATTTGAGGGAGGGGAGCGTAGGATCGTTATTTCAAATCTATACCCATATCTATTTCTCCCACCAGAATACATTTCTTCTAACAATTTTTTTTTTTCCCCTCCGTCTTAAGAATTCGCGAGTTCACATTTCTGAACACACAAACAAACACACAAACACACACCCCTTTGCGCAAGCCACCCCTCATCTGTGCAGGTGAAATACCGCTGCAGTAGTCCAGGAACCAAAAACCAAATGAAACTTCCGGTCTTTCATGTCTTCCTTCATGCCATGCCATGTCGGCTGACATACCTACATACTAATCCTATTCCAATGCAATAGTTACTTCACATCTTCTCAAGTGTAATTTTTTTTTTCATCATAAATCATCCCATGATACCTTCTCCTCGCTTTCTTCCACTCTATTTCCGCATTCAACCAACTATGGTGATCGACAATGCCAATCCCAATCTCCTGGTTTCTCGTACCTTGAAATGTGGAAATGTGCTGTGAGTCAATGAAGTTCATGAAGTTCTGTGAGGGTTTCACATTTTGAATCAAGTCGATTCAATTCAAGATTGGGTTTGGAACAGTTGTGTCTTGAAGATAATGTAAATGTGCTTGGTTATCGCGTTGCATGCAGTGCCGAGAGGTTTTAGATTTCGGGCTTGGTGTTTAGTTGGAACCTTGGAAGGTTAGGGGAGTGGTTTTTTTGGGAATTGTTGGTGTTGTTGTTGTTTTGGGGGAAAGGGAGGTTTGCTTTTGGATCAGGAGGGGTTTTTGTTTGAAATAATTTGATTGGGAGCTACTCTCTGATGGATATTCTTGGACTTTTATTCTGGAATTCATGGTCTGTATTTCGCACAGGCATGGGCATACTTCCAACTTTCAGGGTAGAAAGACTGATTGTGTGCTACTTGCACCTCATGAGTGCTTCCCATCACAATACCAGGCCAGCTACCTATCATCCACATAAACATTATTCGGCTCAGCTGACCACCGCCGTTACCCATTATTGATTCGATGATTCTATGACTCTCCACACTTTTCACACTCTCCGTTACCAAGACATACACACCAGATTGAGTTTTATTTGCTTTTTTGGAACATATCCAGGAACGAAGCAGCCACGCCGTTAGTTAGTTTAAGATCCAAAGAAGAAAAAAAAGTGAAGTAAAACAAGCGCTTTGCATTGCATTGCATTTGATGATGTAGTCTACAGGGTGACTTGCAGAGACTTGCAGAGACTTGCAGACTTGCAGGACATCGGGACGTTTGGTAATGCATCCGCCCGGTATTCGAGTGTTTTTTTTTGGGTATTGTACTGTACCTGACGGAGTTAGTCAGGAACTACGTTGGGTCCTGCGCGGGCGGTCCGACTTTACTTTGGCGGATGTGACTTGTCAAGTTGACTTTGTTAGGCAAGGTAAAGTATGCGAGGTACGAAAGGTACGCGAGGGATGGGGGTGAAGAGTCTGTTGCCAAGGAAGGTAGCTAGGTATTTGGGGGTTGAAGTTCTGAGATGTGATGAGTTTTGATACTCTCTGTTTGTGTTAAGTGGTATATTTTATAAGCGAGGTGGGCGGGTATCTTTCGTAGATGGTATTTGTATTTCCAAGCGAGGTCAGGGTTGGACAACACGATATCGTCGCTAAGCTTTCTAACTAGGTAGGTACTTGAGGAAAACCAATAGGAAGCTTTCGAGGTGGAATGTTCGTTGGCACTCAGTTACCCAAGGAAACTTGTGGAAGAATATACTTTCAAAGTTCCCAGCGACGAAATCTTGGGAGGCATGGGCGAGTTGACTGGGATGAGAAGTAGAAAGACAAAGGCGGTATTACTAAATGGTATCTTCAACAATAAGACACTGGAAATTGTACATCTGTCTGTGTGAGACTCTGAAATTGAGAAAAAATGAATGCCGAATTGCATGACAGAGACGCAATGAGGAGGTGTGAAAAATTGTAGACTTACTGTACCTGCAGACTGCAAGTACCCCGTTGAGACATGCCGAAGGGAATACATTGACATGAGACTGACATAGTCTGAAACAAGCTAAAAGAGGAGTGTAGGTTTCCCAGAACAAGTCTGTGAAAAAGTTTCATCAAACGTGGGGAGAGTAGACACACATTGCTCAGGCCCATGCACCCAGGCACGGCTTGCTTACTACCTTGCTGCGATTGAATAATCCAAAACTTAAATATCACAAAAGTTAAACACGACAGCAACTCAAATTAACATAATAGGAAACTAAAAAAAAAACACTGCACAATACAGTAGACTTGATGGAACTGACAGCTCTAAATTGGGTTATTGATTTCGAGATTGTTTACTGCATTGTAACGACAACAACGACAACAATCAAGTCGTCGGCCCCTTACTCTGTGGCAAGCAAAGTCGGTCTCCCTTCGCATTGATTCCCTGCACTTGCAGCATGTCTCCTTCGGTCAATTGTCCCTCGGCTTGCATCAAAAGGCGCATCTCAACCAAACAAAAGTGCCGCCGCGCACCAGCTTGGAGGTTTCCCCCGATTTTTCCGTTTTTTGCTCGGGGGACGAAGGCAAAGCAGATCCGTACAGATTCGGTGGGTGGTTGATGGTGGTGGTGGTGGCTGAATAGGATCAGGAAGGAGGAATATCTTACGCGGGAGATGGGAGCTGAAAGGACACATTTAAGAGTTTTCCGAGTTCGGTTATTGGAAGATCATCATTTGACCATTGATAGTCGATAGTCGTTGAAGTGAATGATATAGAGGAGGCAATATAGTTATATAATAATATAATAAGATGAGGTGAGAAGAGTTGCGTTCCTGAATAACAAAAGTTCTGGGACCCCCCCCCCCGGACATCAACCCTCTTTCTCTTCAAATTCCTGCATCTCAGGCCTTCCTCGTTCCCCCAATAATCCCATCCTATCCCCATCCTCATCCTCACCCTCACCTCACTATTTACACTTTGCCGCTTTCGGCCGACGCAGTTTCCCTATTCGCATCATCCAATTCCAGTCTAATTCCAAGTCCCAAGTCTAATTCCACCAGCAACTCTCGACCACTCTACCCTGACTCGATCACCACCACCATTACAACAACAACTCCACACAACATCAACATTTAATTGCGCATTCTCTCCTTTACCACTGCGACCAGCATTTCTATTCTCAACAGCATCGAGTCGATAACTACCTTACACTGCCAGCCGCGCTATCAATCCCACGCCAATTCGCCCCCAAAGCCAACACAATCGTGATATCACCGAATCGAAACTTCTGAAACCAGCAACCATGCCGTGCGGAGTTGGAGGAAACAAATCGACTCAGCGGAAGCTGGTGCTCCTGTACGTTTGATCCAATCTTTGGTGGGCTGCGCTGGTACATGTGAAAGGGGGGACTGCATCCAATCTGTAGATTGTTGGCAGGCGCTCCTGCGCACGACATCATGACGAGTTGGTGGGTGATGATATGCGATTCTGGGCTAACAGATATCGCAGTGGTGACGGAGCCTGTGGAAAAACCAGTCTGCTTAATGTCTTCACGAGAGGGTGAGTTGGTATGCGATCTCAGCTGGGGAATGTAAGGCTAATCGATGCAAAGGTACTTCCCAACTGTCTACGAACCCACGGTCTTTGAAAACTATGTTCACGGTAAGTTCATCACCATCTGCAGCCTGTTACAGCGAGAAAATGGAAGAGATCTCTCTAATTGATATCTGCAGATATCTACGTTGATGGCGTTCACATCGAACTCTCCCTCTGGGACACAGCCGGCCAGGAAGAATTTGATCGTCTCCGCTCCCTCTCCTACGACGACACCCATGCAATCATGCTCTGCTTCTCCGTTGACAGCAAAGACTCCCTCGAAAACGTCGAATCGAAATGGGTTGGGGAGATAGCTGATAATTGTCAAGGCGTCAAGTTGGTTCTCGTAGCATTGAAGTGCGATCTGCGTGAACAAGATGCCGAGGAGCCAAGCGCAGATGGGCAGCCGAAAGAGAAGAAGGACCTCATCACCTACAACCAGGGTCTTGAAGTAGCGAGGAGAATAAATGCGTTGAGATATTTGGAGTGTTCAGCAATGAAGAATCGCGGAGTCAACGAGGCTTTCACCGAAGCAGCGAGGGTAGCTCTAAGCGTCAAGCCAGCTGGTGGAAAGGATGAGAGCAAATGCAGCGTCATGTAAAAAAGGCTCATTCCATTCAAATCGCAAATTACCACCAGGATCAGGATATACGGGCGGACGCAATCTCGGATCGAACAATCAACTCAGGCGTTTCGAAGGATGGGAAGCGTTTTTTGGCGACTATACGCAACTACACAACAACATTATAATAATTCTCTACAAGGAGGAAGTCTCGGCTGGGAGGAAGCCACTTTCAACAAATCGCTGCAACGCAAATCAAAAACCACACGCCCCTTCCTTTTTTCAAACTCAACAAAATTTCTTCCAGCGTCCAAGTTTTCGCCTAATCGTTCGTCTTCTTTTTTCTTCCTCCTTCTTCTTTTACATGACGATCAGGCCTGTAGGACTACTACAATGCATATACCCTCCCTTTCGGCGTTGGTTCTATCTTCTTCTTTGGCTCCCTTTCTTTTCTCTTTCTCTTACCGTTTCCAAAGGTCGAGTCCTTCGGCCTTTTGTTCCTGTTTTGTAGTTTTCATGCACATATTCAAAATAGAGGTGCTGCTGCTTTGTTTGTTTGCTTGGTTGGCTATTGTGGTGGTGATGGTGGAGGAGGAGAGTAGTAGTGGTAGTAAGGTCGTCTGCGAGGTTGTGTCGACTCTGGATACACTTTTTCCAATTTGCACATCTCCCACCCGCACTCTTTTATGAGTCGTCGGGTCAGGGATTTGGTTTGTGGACGATGGATCATGGACTATGGATCGTGAGCGTGGTAGTGATCAGACAGACAGGCAGGCAGGCAGGCAGGCAGAGAGGACGGGGGAGAGTATAAATTAAGGGAGGATTGGTGAATAAAATCATGAAATGAGCGGCGTGTATGTTACCTATGTTACATACGGTGCGTAATGCGCTGGTATCTGATTATTTGCCGATTTCTGTATTAAAAAAAATGCAAGCATGGATTTTGAAGTTGATGGAGAGGTATGTGAATTATGTGAAGTGTGTGAGTGGTTTGGCTTTGGGATATTAGCTAAACGGTGTCAGATGCTGTTGGGGAGTGGCATTTACGATCCTTGGACACACGCCCGTTTGTGAAGGGAGAAGGCCAGAAGAATAGAAAGAGAATAAGATAAATCACGGCACGTGTATTCAAATCCGTAGTAAACCTACAGCAAGCCAAGAGATAATCGCGGACTCAAGGCTGAGAAGAATCCGTACTGTACTGGGACACTGTTCAAAACTACTACAAACCATTCGGTAAAAAGTTACTGTTCATTGCCCCTCCCCTTCCCCCCTCCCACACATAGAAAAAGAACAGTTCGCTTAGTTCTGAACTGTTTTAATGATTCGAATGACCGACACTGTACTGTACCTGGGAATCTGCGTACATGCTGAATATGTATTTCTTGGATTCGCAAAAGAGCGGGCAAGTAGATTTTTACTATTTTGTGACACAGTACTCCGTAATGATTGAGTTTTGACTAAATCTGTTGAGTAAGTTTGCTGTGTTGTACAGTAACAACTTTTGGGTTTTCTTTTGCTTAAGTGACCTTCATTTTCCTTTTTTCTGAGTGTTGGCTGACGAAACGAAGGCTCGAGGGTTGCGCATCATAGCAGAGAAGGCATTTCAGGATAAATAGGGACCTTACATCCGTTAGGTACTTACTTGTACCTTCATAAAAATAAGAGATAAGTTGTTGTTTTCGTCACTTGACGTCACGGCTCACTAAACACTATAGAAGCATTAGCGTGAACTATTCAACATCAACGATTCATCATCAACGATCCAACATCAACATCAAATCAACTGCTCACACGCCGATCAAACGGCTCTCTCTCAACATGTCAGACCCCTCGACATGGAGCTTTCCAGGCCCCATGTGCGCAAATATTGTCGAAGAAGGCATAAATTGCCAAAATGAGGCGAAATTAACCTGTACTCGCTGCCACCTTGTCAAAGTAGGTAGCTCTCACTCTTTCTCACATGCCTGTTCCCACGTACTGCAAAATATTTAACATTTACAGACATGCACTTACAAACATGTAGTATTGCAGTGCAACTTGTCAAAAGGCCAATTGGCTATTGCACAAACTGGATTGTAGATCCCCTTTGACAATGCAATCGTGGGTTCCAACTTGGGAGAAGCAAAAATGTTGGTAGAATAATACGTATACAAGTGATTCACTTGAGGCCAAAGGGAGACACTACGGTCCAAGATATACTGCTGTATTCCTGGTTTGATAATGTCTAAAGAGCCAGTTCATCAGTGGCCTGGAAGATGGTTATATACACTCAAAAGGGGGTGAGTCACGTGATAGCTGTCTCTGTTCAGCTACCACTGACCACCAAAGCGCAACTGAGCGTACCACCACTCCGGTACTGTACAGCATCTGACCACTGGCTACTGAGTACTATTTACAGCTAACGATTCATCTGGAGTGTTATTCCAACAAAAAACGAACACCGATTGTGCAGCCTGACATAGCTCCTAAGAACTTTTTTGGTGTGTTGCCAGCGATTGATGTTTCGAAGAATACGAATCGTGCAGTTGATGAGAATGGGGATATCGATCTTTGCTTTGCTGGTAGGTGACTCCACTGAGTGAGGAATGCCTTTGGGGAGAACCGAGTTGACTTTTGCGTTTGTGAAATGTAGCGGCGGCGGATCTTCAAAACGTCGTAGAGACAATCATCAATATCCCTAAAACTTTTACGAAAGATGTGCGGATTTTGATTAATGATTCGCACCATGAGACGGCTATTCGACATCTTTTGCTTCTATTGATTGCTTTGAGAGCCGAGAGGACAATTGCTCCGGTGATCATGCTACATCTCTGGTATTCCGCCTACATCCCGGCCGACATGTTGAATATTGTCCAAACTATAGTTTCGCAGTTGCCCAAGCAGACTTCAGTGCACGCGGGACCAAAAAGTTTCATTCAAATGGACTGGGAGGCTGGCACACGCAAGCAATCGATTCGCACAACGGACAACATTGCATCCCATAGAGGATCTGGAACTAATTTATTTGGTGTATTTGTCTGAGAACCGTGAAATGCGTACCGTGAAAATCCACGTGGAAATCCAAGCAGCACACACAAATAATAACTAGATTTCTCGGATTTCCGTTCATCTAGCCGGCTATGTCAAACTTTTTGAGGGCCCTTTCCACTGTTTCTTGTTCATCTGCCCACCATTCCTTGAATTCAGCCAACCTAAGAGTCCTTTCCCTGGCCAGTTCCGCCCCTTTCTTCGTCTTCATCATTCCCTCTAGCTTCTCCAATTTGATATCAAAGAGCTCCATGCTATCATCCAATGCTCTTCCACTATTTGCACCCCCATACGTAAACAGCCTTCCTATTCCGACTGCCCCAATTGCATCTAGGCGATCCGCATCCTGAACTGCGCTCAACTCAGGATACTCAGCAACAAGCCTTTGCACCATTTCGGTGTTCCGAATCTCATGGCTATAAGAAACAGCATTTACAATAGTTTGCACTTTACGGGCCAGGTCTTCATCAGCGCCAAAAGAGAGAAGGATGTTCTGGACCATAGTCTCGGAAACATCTCCACGGAAGAAAGAAGAGTTAGCACCTGCTTTTCTGAGGAGTAATAGGAGTAAATACTCCGGAGACATGTCTCGGGAGCAGGACTGCTAGTAAAATAGAGCATTTTTAATCCGGCTTACTCACCTCCAGGTTTAAGATATTTCTTGTCTCCAATATCGTGCAAAAGTGCTGATAATTTAACGACGTGAAGATCACATTCTTTTGTGTTGGGTGAAGTCGCGATAGTGAGAGCTAGGCCAAGTACTCGCTGAACATGAGCGTAATCGTGAGAGCCATCATATCGATTCATACAGTCCTTGACGTAAGCTGTGACTTGAGACACCAATAAAGCCTGGCTTGACATATTATTCGCAGCCATGATGATGATATGTTCTTGTACTTAATTAGCAATCAACAAATATGTTCATCTTAAATAGCTCACAGGGAGTTGTGTCGTGAATTTATCTGTGTGGTGTCGATTTTTCGAGGATTCCGCAGGTGTATTCTCACGGGATTTGTTGATTGTGGCACTGTAAGGTTAAGTGTTGGTCAGACTCAATTTTAAAAGCGACGTAAATGTAGAGCAGATGTGATGGTAGAAAGCATACTACCCTACTACTTCTCTGTTTGTGTTGATCTGGACTCGAAAGGTCAAGAGAGTGAAACTCCCTTCATATTACTATAGTGACTAACTTTTGACTAATCGAATAGCCGAGCCTTTAGCTCATAGGTTTTACCAGCCCCTGGATGAAACGGAAGAATTCAGATCTACGACTCCGACATCTAACGATATCATCTTTTAATTCTGTTGGTATCAAATGCGAACAGCCCATAGCTTGACGGAAATTAATATGGCGCAATATCGCAACTTTGCAGGAGCAAATGTCACCAAAGAACCTCATTTTGCTAGAAGTCCTTGTAAACCTCACCCCACATACCTACATCCCTTGCATATATATTATTGACTTTAAAATGGGACGAAATCCAAACTCTCACTGCTGAAATTGATTGGTAGGAATACAAATGAAAGAAGCTTGAAAATCAGTTCCTCAAAACACTGAATGTGCCATAGTGACTGGACGGAAACCAAGCTTGAATATTGAGGGTGGTACTACCTACATGGCTCCAATTTCCTTTCTGCATTAAATATACTGATTATAACCACTAATCTAGTGCACCCCGTTCGACAAGCCATTGACCTTCTTTGCTGCAAGCTTCTACCTGAACAATGCTTCCATTTCCCTTCTGACCGCAATGACCTGTGACTTTTCGATGAATTCTACATCATCCCAGCTTGAACGCTAGCCCTTTGCAACATCTCGCTTAAGTACGAGGCTATACGCAAGACTAATTAGAAGGCCAGAAATTGCAAGTGAGTCTTCAGCTAGCATTATCTTCCCGTACACTATAAACCGCCCTCGCCGTCTAATTTCTCGCCTATTTTAAGATCCTTCTTCGCCGTTGCGACGGTATCAGCTGCGAATGTTTTGCACTGATCGGTTAGTTCACCTCGCACTATTATGCTGGCAACAGATATACCGAGTTCCAAGCTAACAAGATAATATAGCTTGTACGAAGCGGCAAAACGGCCAGACTTATCAGTCTTCACATCATATTGCGCAAAGCAATCCTTTTGATATACTCCTAGGGCTGCTCTTGTTTACATCTTAAACTACGTCGACCGAAATGTACTACCGCAAGCCCGGATCCAAGGTCTCGAGGAAGACATCGGTCTCAAGGGTCCTCTCCACCCACAACCTCCCCAATCATTCGATATAATCAAAATCTCAAGCTTGGGCGACACGCAATATCTCAGCACGGAAATCTTCTCCATTCTCCCTGATTTGTTGAAATCGACTCTCACAAACAGCAGCAGCAGCACACTAATTGTATTCCAGCCCACCATTCTCGGATTCTACCTCGACGCCGTCGCTATTATGTGCAGAAGTCTGCCCGAGGCCCCACTCGACCAACATCAAATGATGCTGCACGATATCATCGGCCATTTCCAAGTCGATTCTGATAAATCAATCAAGAATCTAACCATAAATAACATGGAATGGGATTTCTGGGGTCTGATTCGGCGTGCAACGCAGGTGTATCGCATGAGGAATTCATTGTGGGAGTTTTATAGAGAGAATTCGAAGATGAAGTCTTTAGAGAAGGCGAGTGGTGTGGTGATGAGAAGGGAGAATAAGATAACGGATATTTGGCCGATGATGGTTGCACATGGGGTTAATGTGGGTTTGGTTGACGGGGTGGGATGGGACGGGGTGGAGGAGATGTTAGCTGAGGGGTCGGTGGGTTGGGAAAGGTGGGTTGAGTGGATTAAAAAGTAGGAAAATCAGGTATTTTTTCTATTGCTTTGGATATTTAGTATTTTGATAGGTCTTGATTCGAGGTTACGTGGAGGTAGGGACTGAAAACTGATGCTGTTTATCAACGTTTTTGTTGCATTTCTAAGCGAGCAATTCTCCTTCCAGGCGGGAAAAGTGCCGCCACATTAAACAACAAAAAGAAGAAGAAGAGGAAGAGTCAAGGCTGCGCCATAAAAGTTTACACATTATATATCACCTGAGATCTACTCGACAATGAAGATGTAAAATATACGTTCAACTGACCGAATTACTCGATCAAAAATATTTCAAGTATTAAAACACGGTATTTCTCCTTACTTTCCGAGACCCTTATATCAGGAATACGAACGAAAAATAAGGATTAACGGCAGAATAGATTTATCATACACACTAAAGTAAAAATAAAACTCGTCCCTCCTATCCATCCATGGCTTAGAACTCCAAACCCCCAATATCCAAACATCAACCCCCTCCTGAAAGAACAAAGAACACCAAACACCTACGTACTATACATGCCATCAAGCTGACTCTCCCATCCCATCATCATCCTCACCAACTCCAGCTGCCGCTCCTGCACCTTCCTTCTTTAGTTTCATTCCCTCACTCTCATCGCCTTCCTCAATTTTCTCAATGATACAAGCTGTGCCATAAGCACAAACCTGGGCAAAAGCATGCATCTAAATTTATTCCCCCATAGTTAGTCAAAATGCCAGCAAAATGAAAAAGAAAAAGAAAATAAAAGGAAACAATAAAGACGTTAGACGTGTTTCTCGAAAAGTCGATACCACCACTTCCGCACACACTCTCTCGGCTCTGAATACCTACTTTCCCCTTTCTTTCTCACTTCCACAACTACTATCCCAATCCCAATTTCTCCCCCCCACTCCTCTCCGAAAAATCTCTCTTCCAAGAAAAACTCCAAAAACCAAAGCCCCCAGAAACCAAAACCCTAAAAGCAAAAAAAAAAAAAGAGAACTCACCCCACAATCAAACCTTAAAGCCACAACCGCATTTCCCCTCTCCCCAAACACTCCCCGACCAACCTCTCCACTGAAGCATTCCTAGCACCATACATCAAACTAGTGATGTATCGAATCTCTCCGCCAATCGCGGAACGAAAGAACGCTGCTACATCTACTCCCCAGTTGCGGCTACGGACTGTGATGCCGTAGACTGTGCCGAGGACGGTGACGATGCGGTAGCCGGGGATGTTCTGTGGGGAGGGTGTTAGAGAGAGATTTGGGGATTGGGGTTGGAGGGGGATTTTGGAGGGGGCTTTTGGGAATTGAGGTTTGGGGGTTTGGGATTTGGGTTTCGAGGGGATGTGAGAAGGGGAGGCAAGAAATAGGGAACGAGGGACGAACGTTCATGGTTGTTGTTATGACACCGTTTGTATCGACGAAGCAGCTAAGAGGGAAATCTTCTTCGAGGTTGGGGTTGGGAGTTGAAGTGGAAGGGGCTGTTTGGGAAGATTTGGAATGGGGAGCCATTTTTGTTAATTCTTGTAAATAGATAATAATAATAGAGAGGTTTTGTGCGAGAGAGGGGGATTGGGAAAGAGATAAAGTCGAGGACTCTTGCAGGGAGATATATGAAAATATAAAAGAGCTTGCAGGTGAGTTTGTGCAATGGTAGATATTGGGAAGTATATCTAGATATCCGAAATCAAAGTACTGATGATGAATTCAAGTATGATCAATGAGCAAAACAACTGATGCTGTACACAAAAAAAACTACCTCAGATGCTACTATCGTCAACCTTTTATAATGAAGCTCACAAAGGAGAGATAGTGCTTAATCACCACAAAAAGGAGGCTTGCCTCAAGTCCCATCTCATTTAACAAGATCGTAACTATCATCATAAGATCGTGGAGGAGACAGAAGATGCCGACTTAACCCTGGTGCTTGTTACCAGCTACCAATAAACAATGTCAATATCTTGGGGATGACCATCGCTAAAATGGCGCAACATTTACCCGACAAGTATGGATTCTGACAGGAACACTGACACTGGCTGGGTTGACCGTACTAAACGTCGCGAATATCCCGGCTTGCCCTGCGTTCGGTAAAATGCGGGTTTGAGGGTCTTGGGATTATGTTTTTATGAACTTGGTAGGTCTTTGTTATTGGATGGTGACAAAATAATGAGGCTGCGGTATTGTCGCCCATCTCCTTTGAGCGATGGAAAGAATGCGCTATTTTCGCGTAGCTGGATTTTGGAATACGCAAAACCTTGTTGAAAAGAGCGCACTTGAGCCATATCTTCTTTGGATGTAGATGAACGGAGTAACGAGTTGTTTTTTCTTTGACATAGAAGGGAGAAAGGCGTTACACAAGACCTGCCTATGGACTGTAATTAGGGAAGACGAAGACAAAAGAAGAGTAAGACTTCATTCCACTTGGAAAGGCTTGGGAGGTCGATAACAGGTCGTGCATAACTTAGCAGGAAACCGAGTAGACCCTGCAGCAAAACCCTCCAGGTATTCCATTGTAAATGGTATTTGATGAGAACTGTTGGTACAACTGTGGTCCAATCCCCACAACGCATGCAAAACAGACAATGCTATTTTGCACCTGCAAACCTCACTCATGCAGCCTTGTTTCCTGCACATTATATAGCCAGGCACAAAGTCCCAACGCCATTTATTCGCCCATCCTTCGTTATTCCTCCTGTTCGTACACCTTTCTCTTTGCCCGTTACGCCTTTCTCGCTGGGTAGTTGTACTTTTGTCGTGGCATGATATATGTTTTCCTACGTGCAAATGCCTCAATGGCTTCCTGTGAGATTGTGTCTGTTCGGATGGTGCTTCCAATGGACATGAAGAATCTTTTGAAAGGTCAGCGCAAGATCAGATGGAAAATTGCCAACTAGTGCCCTCTTACCCAAAGGTCGCTCCAGATCCCAGCATATACTGGCCAAGTGTTCTCATCACTCCGTTTGGCCCTGCACCGTATCGCATTATGTTGACAGATCCTACAATGGTATACGTTAGAGCAGTGGCAAGGAGGAGAAAGGCCTGCTCTTCGTACCAAAAATGAATCCAATAATTACTCCAACAGCTATCACCACATGTCAGCCACTTGCGCACCTAGTCTTCGTAGGAACCAATGCTTACTGCTACCCATCATGGCTCCCATCTTGACTGCGAGAGAGTTAGTCGCACCCTTTTTATGCTGGCTTCCTGTCTGGCCGCCGAGGGTTAAACGTACACTTGTCCATGGTCGATGGACCGGCCAAGTTTGCGCCTGCAGGAACTGGCATTTTTGCGTGCGGTTTAGAGAATAGAATGGGTTGTGCTTGAGTGATGAAGTTGCGCTGGTTTGGTGGTGAAGATCTCCAGACCTTTAGAAACAATTCCCTTTGAGCTATTCGGCAGCTGCCATGGTGCTGCCGACCTTGGCGTCATGCTCTCCGCATCTCAGAACAACAGGCTAACAAGCGCGGGTCACGTGTTTATCAGTGGTGACTCGCGGAACGAAAGGGTTTGTTTGTTTCTTGAGCGACAGAGAGTTTGATATCCAGATTGGATATCTCTCAGCATTCATGTTGGCCTCTCACCTTCTATATCTGCTGTATATTTTCTTCTTTCTGCAAGGCTGAACACAACATCTAAGTGAGCGCGTGCCTCTCTTCCACTGAGATTCCTGGGTCGGCGGTTCGCCAGTCGATTCGTGAAGTGCACACAGACCACCAAGCGCCAGGACTTGGCACGACCTCGTTCCAAACGTCCCTTTAACGACCGCAACTTTTATCAAACAATCCCCCTCCTCACACCACCCGCCTTCCTTGTAGGTCTCTTCCTTCAATCCGCTACCATCAGACTATCTCTAGAAGCGCATTTAGATAGCCGATGCTCCTCCAAAGCCTCTGCTACGACCTTCTTCCAACCACCAACTTCTGCCATCAAGAGCTGACCTTTCCCACCCAGAAGCACAAAAAGGTCTCGAGCCACCTCTATCATACCCATAGCATACGGCGAAGATTGTCAGGAAAGTGATAGCACACAGGAGGATCTCGGGCGTGGATCCGTCGATACAAATAGTGACGAGGTGAAAGGGGGTGGCTAGATATTGACGCCGACGAGTTCACTTTCACCGCCGTCATCATACGAATCCATTCATCCATCCGACACCATTTCCACCCTCCCAAGCACCTTGCAGATGACGGCTGTCGCGAGTCCTTCCAGCTTTCAATCAAGCACTCGCGCAGGATGGGGAGCTAATCTCGGTCAAGGAGGCGTAAGTATAAATGCTATGAATCCCGACGAGGTGGCCAGAATGTTTGCGCCGCGCAAGAGTGCCCAACGCGCCAACTCATCTTCCTCCATCTCATCGATCTCCTCGAACTCATCCACCGGCACAATCGTTCAGCCACCACCACAGACTAACGGCGTACCCATGACCCCTTCTGAAGGTTGGGGAACAGCTGCACGAAAGAAGCCTCAACGAGCTGGACCGTGGCCAGCAGGCAAGCCAGAACAACCCATGGCAGGACTATCAGGCCCTCGCCAGCCGTCAATCTTGACACAGAATGGCGCTGCCCCAACGTCGATCCATCAGACAAATGGGACCCTAACTTCTCAGCACATGATCCAACCTCTGAGTAGTCAACAAACAAATGGAAACCGACCTGTTGCTACACCGCCGGCTGGGGAGGAGAACCCGGTGCTGTATCTGCTCTCGATGAATGGCACATTTGAGCGGAAAACTATATATGTTCCATTCTATCCTGATCGATTACGTATCGGGAGACAGACAAATGCGAAAACGGTCCCGGCCCCTGGAAATGCATTCTTCGATTCCAAAGTTCTGTCGAGGCAGCACGCAGAAATATGGGCAGATAGAAATGGAAAGGTCTGGATTCGGGATGTGAAGTCATCCAATGGAACTTTCGTGAATGGAGCAAGACTATCCCCTGAAGCCCGAGAGTCGGAACCACACGAGCTTCAAACTCAAGATCACCTTGAGCTGGGAATTGATATCGTGAGCGAGGATCAAAAGACCGTCGTCCACCACAAAGTTGCCGCGAAGGTTGAACATGCTGGCTTTCTTGCTCCTACTAACAATGTGTTGGATATGAATTTTGGCGATCTGGACCCAGCGAATGGAGCAATGATGGTGCCATCTCCAGGCTCAATGCAGATGAGGGCAAGGACTGCTAGTCAAGGATCGGTGCAAAGTAATGGCCGTTTGGGTCCTCCTGTAAGTGTCGCAGGAAGTCAAATGAGTGCTATGGGTCAACAAAGGCCAATGAACTTCTGGTTGACACCTGTGACAACGGAACAAATTGTCAAAAGGCTCACTGTAAGTCTTAATCTATTGTAATCTGATATCCAACTAATTTTTCGGAGATGGAAATGCGAACAGCTCGTCTTCAGATGAACGAATTGGGAAGGGCTGATAAGTTCATTGGGTCTCTCTTGACCAAGGACGACGTCAAGGAGCCCCAAAAGGCACTCGTTGCCGAAGCGCCCAAAGCTCCACAGGTCAACGGAAATGCTCTTCCCTTCCGAACTGACATCAGTCCTCGCTTTTCTGATCCTCCTGCACCACCACCTCAACAACCTCTACCGGAAAAGCCTGATGTGGCACGCGGAAACTCTGTGGACTCTCCTTCTTTGAAACGTGCCAATACGGAACGCCCTCGATCAGTTACCAGCGTATCTCCTATCCGGGAACAGAACACAAGTCAAATCATCAGCCTGGTGGAAGCTTTAGCATCTGCAAAGAAAGAAATAGACACGCAAGGGGCCAGATTACGAGATCTAGAAGAAATGCTCCACAAAGAACGTCAAGCACGAGAATTGGCGGAAGATGTAGCGAAGCGTTTGGAGTTGGAATCGGAGTCTAGAATAAATGGACATGCTAAGGGCGGAGACGTATCATTCCTTGAAGAGGCGTTTGAGCCACCGCCTGAAGTGGTCGAACTCAAGAAGGAGGAGGAAGAGAAAGAAGAAGAGGTTACCGAAATTCCGGTAGCAGAGAAGGTTATTGATCCAGTCGCGATCACTGATTCTTCATCCCAGCTTGAAAAGCAGATGGAGTTGATGCTTGTTGAGATGAAGGAGCTGAGAGCGCAGATGGAGTCTTTCAAGACTCGTGCTGAAACCGCCGAAGCCGAACGAGATGTTGACAGAAAGTCGTTGGCGGAGATGGTTGAGAAAATCCGAGCCGAAGAATCAGCAAGGAGGTCTTCTTCTACTGAGCGAGCTCGGTCACCCAATGGCAGTGTTTCGGAGGCCATCACTGAAAATGGCTCCGCTGATCTTTCGGTTACTGCTCTAGAGAACCTTCTCTCCAAGGATGGCGTTGACGGGGCCCACTCGATCTCGCCACAGGAGGGCAAGTTGGGTCAGGCTGCTGTGGGAATCATGTCGAAGCCAACCAGTGGGCGTGATCCTCTGTTGTATAACACAACCCCTTACGCTTCCATGCTAGGCGTTGTTCTAGTTGGGATGGGGCTAATGGCGTACTTGAACGGATGGCAACAAACCAAAGTTGACGGATAGGATCTTCAAAAGCTTATAATTGTAGCGAGGAGTGCTCTCCGATCACCAGGACTTCTTACCATCTCATTTGTTGTTTTCTTTTCAACCATGTAATCTTGGGCATAAGGCGTTGGGTTGCTCATGGACGGTGGACCTGGTTGGGAACCAGTATACACACAGACTTTTAGTGATCCTTTCTTTTCGATTCTTCTTTTACGAGGGCAACGACGGAAATGAGTTAGGTTGCATGGGAGAATCAGTTCGCTCGAGTACGCTCGGGCCGATACACTTGTCAGATTATGTTTGTTATAGTAAATCGATGGCTTCCATCATCACATATCGATTGGTATTGGGGGCGCGAGTGAGTAATGAATGCAAATTGAATGATGTTGTCTAACTTGTGTTCCAAAAGGCATGAACTTGCCCATGTGACGTCTTCGATGAGATATGGTTAGATGCGTCCATCTCTTCTCAATATTCATTCCAACCATTTACAACTTCGAAGCACTGTATCACCAATCTCCTTTTTCGTCACAATGTTGGTTCAATCCCACCAATCACGTTGCCTCACTTGTTGCTTAATTGTTACTTAATATAGAAATGCGAACGAACCAATTTGGGTGAGTGACCCGCTTCGAGACACCGCATGGATCACAACAAACCGCACGTCGCAACCTCCATTCGACAACGACCATTAGAGAGAAGCCTCAATCGCATCGCATCGCATGCCACGGCGTGGTCACGACCTGCTCCAGATCAAGTCACCACCAACAGGTCCCGTCGGGAGAGCGGATGATACCGACAGACCACCGCAGGGCCAGCCCGGCAGCTGTAATCTTACAGTACCGAGGATGCAACACAACGTACCACTTACCTCCCAATACAGCAGACGAATCGGAGCATCAGCACCACCATCATGGATCCCAATCCCAATCTGGCCAAGCCAAAAGCATGGAGAGATGAAGAGGCCTCGTCCTTCTCGCTATCGAACACGCATTCCTACCCGCTGATGGATGATCCTCATGGGAGTTTGGTTGCGCAGAGTTGGATGGAAGATGCGGCCGCCAGTAGTAGTTGGGATGTCGTTGGGAATTGCGCGTCCTGGGAGAATACGACGATACCGTCAACGACCGGCTATCCTGCTCACCACCACCCCGTGATAGGACAGGAGGATATTTTGTATTCGAATTTTGAAGTGCCCTATCGTGGAGATGATGGATCACGCTTTGGTCTGACCAGGGAGCAGTATCCAGCATTGAAGACGAACTTTCATCCCGCTATTGGTCTCGTCAATCGCTCTCTTGGTCAATATGGAGGACCGCAAGATGATATGGGCTATGAGAATGCCTATTACTCCCAGCCACAATACCCTCAGTATAATTCATACGAGGAAATTGAAAGAGAGACCCAGAGCTGCTCGTCCGTCACCCAACTGAGTCCGCATCAGTTGGCGATGCCAGATCCCCATTATCTCATTCCGAAAGAAGAACCGCAAGCTCAGAATTCGGAATGGTCTGTTTCTATTCCATCTTCAATACAGACACACGAGCCGTTAGTGTTTATCAATACCTTTACTGGTTCGAGCTTTGAATCAGCATCAGCTCCAGCAGTGAGGTTGAATGTATGTATTGTTCGGCTCCCCCTGATAGATTCATTTTCAGAGTCAAACATCTCCCAGAGATAAGCGTTTCAAGTTGCATCTCAGAGTCGATAAATTCGGATCTATCTCATTCTTCTCTATCTCGTCAACATGTCAAATAAGAAATGCTAACTGCCTGCTTGTGTAGTGGTCGCCCACCACCGCTGAGGAGCCCGCAGCTCAAGAGCTCAGTATACTATCCACAGGACCAATCCTGAAACGGAAGCATGAATCGCCGCCACCCCTTGCTGCAAAGCTGCCAGCTCATCAATCCAAAGCCATGTCAGACTTTGTCGTTGTATTTGAGAATGCCCTGGCGCGTTGGCGTCAGTAAAGAAAAGAAAGAAACTCGAGGCACCGGTTAGGAAAGCAGCCAAAGATGTTAGGAGGGCCGGGGCTTGTCACCAATGTCGATTTAGAAAGAGGACTGTATGTCATAATCCACATCTTGCCATTATGAAACTAACATCGGATAGTGCTCGACAGGAACGCCTTGTGGAACTTGTCTTAAACAGGGGGGCAATCTTCATGAGTTGAGATGTCAGCGAGAAAGCCCTTTTGCGAGCAAGTTAATGCATCAATGTAAGTTCTTCGTCTAATTTGCGCTGTCCAAACTAACATTCCTAGACTTCGAACACTCTTCAAATCGCCGCATTTTGGCATTCTCAATCAAACTCCCCACCTCATCCATCTCCAAAGCCGAAGAGTTCGTCACCATTGACGGCGTAGGCAGAATCTCACATACTATCCGTCTTCGAGCCCATCTGGCTACCCTCTCTACTCTCCCTCTTACCACTCAAACAATGATACGGCAGACTGAAGACGCCAGGGAATCTCAAAACCATCAAGACGATGACACCATTCAAGTTATGATCCTTCAAGAAGACCCCTCTCTAGGTGACGAACTCGAGCAATGGGCTACCGAATATACCGATAAATTCGTTCATGCTGCCGGGCCCAAATTCTATCCTACCACGATGGCACATATTTTAGGGACAGCTTATGTGAAGAAAGGGTTACCTGAGGCATGTTCAGTTTATTCCTCATGTTCTTACACTTTTTTTCACCTCTCCCTTTATTTTTACAATTTCTAATATAAACCACACAAATAGTCATCTTTAATAGCATCCATGATCCGCGCCGCCTCCCTCGCCTTCGTCCTCCGCGCAGGCGTGAAATACCACCAACCGACACCCAATTCCCCAACACCCGATCTCCGCTACCGCACACTCCAAGCACGCATCGACAGCATCCTCTACGACCGACTCAAACTCGCCGAACGCGATCTCTTCCAGCGTCTTCAAGCGCTTATCTTCCGCACGGCTGGTTGTTTGACGAAAGATCAGGTCTATCCGGTTGCGTTAGTAATGTGGCAGTTGATGCGGTTTCTTGGAATTTCTGCAAGTCATTTGGGGAATATTGTGCAGAGGTTTGGGGCGAAGGGTATGTTTTCCTATACTTATCACTTACTCACTCACTTATACCCACCCCTTCCTTCCTTGAAATACTACCATCTAAAAAAATGACATCTTTACTAACGTTATCTTTCAATGTAAAACAGCATCCGGACCAGCCTCCTATCAGCTCCACGGCTTCCAACTCCTCATCTCCACCCACTTAGCCCTCTTCCGCAGTTCCAATCCCCTCCTCCTCGATTTCAAAGATAAATTCGCCGCCGAGATGTTGGGCAATGACAAGGAGTTGATCCGCTTGGCTGGGATGATGAGGAAAGTCGTGTTGGATTTTAGGAAGAGAGGATTCCCGGATTTGAAGGGGAGTATTACGTTTAGGAAAGAGGTATGCTCTTTTCTTCTTCTTCGTTTCCATTTTACTTTGTTCTTGCCTCCCTTTTGGCATTTTCAGGGTTGTTTGCGGTTTGCGGTTTATCCTTTGGAATCAAGTGGGAAAGATGTGCTAATTTAACACGATGGTACTTTTTAGTTTTTTGAAATGTTCAGAAGTGTTTATGCGGGCTTATGAGACAACTCACTTTTCTTTCATTCGTTCATTGGGGCTGTACGTAGTATGCAATACGACAGGTCCGACCGGTGATTTACCGACCTACCTTATCTAGGTATCTATCTATTTATTTCGGTCTTAGGAGTTTGGGGGTCGTGCTTCTTGAGTTATAGGTTCATCCCAATTCACAGATTCCCAGAGATATTTCTTTTTTCGGATTAATGATGGCCAGTATCGGTGGTTGATTTATCCATTGGTGTCTCTCTATGTGATGGTTGTCACAGGCGTTCGCTCGTTCGCTCGCTGCTTCCACTCACCATCTTTCCTGTAGGGCAGGTTTCTATTTCTGTTTGTTGGATTTGAGGTTTTGGATTTGGGAGTACATGTTTCGTACTTGCACAACAACATCTTAGGGAGCTGCTGAATTCAAAAACGAGGCAAATGTTTCTCATATATCATAATGCTGAATCAAACACCTATGTATGCTTATATCCTCTAAATGTGTCTTTCGTATATATGATCCCATCCCTCTCTTCCTAACCTCAATGCATGCGTGTAATGTACCAATCCATCTAACCTCTAAACAACCACAACCCCATTCCCCCCATTCCCCCCTCCACCTCCACCATCATCTCCATCCACCCTCTCCCCATCACAACCACCCTCCTCTTCCCCACCTCCCTCAAAACCTCTCGAAACCCACTCCCAAGCAACTCCACCGTCTTTACACACCCCGGCGCCCCCTTAACCTCCACCAACCCCTCCATCTTCGCCTTCGCCTTCATACTACTAGCACCAATATTCGCCACTCTCCCAGCAGAAATAACTTCATGATCACTTCCATATCTCATCGGACCATTTGGTCTTGCGGGCGTAATGACGGTTTCATTGACGTAGGCTTGCCAGCGGCGGAGGAAGATTCCTGGCCCGGGTTCGGTGCGTGTGGGTGAGGAGTCGCGAGAGGGTTTTGGGGTCGTGGTGCGGGAGATGGTGCGGATGAATTTTGGTTTAGGGGTGGTTGTGGATGAGAGGGGAGGGGGTTTGAATGTCATGTCTGCTTCGGAGGCGGCGGCGAGGGTGGAGAGGTAGGTGGCGTAGGCGTTGCATTCGGTGATGACTTGGGATTGTTGGGTGGGTGTGAGGTTAGAGAAGAGTGTGTTGAGGGCGGTGGTGAGTTTTCCTGCTCCTTCTTGAGTGGTCTCGTTTGCTGGAGTTTTATCTTCTCCTACTTTCCCTTCTCCTTCTTCTTGTTGTTTATGCTCTTCTTCTGTTTTGTCAATTCGGAAATGTGACGCACAAGTTTTTATGAATTCTTTATACCATCCAATCAACTCAGGTCCGTTCTTGCAAAGTTGATGCAGGAATTTATGAACTGATGGCTGGTGTTTTCGAAGAAGTTGAACAAAATCTCCAGCGGTGGCTGTAGATGCGTTTTTCCCAGATGGCGCGAAGGCGAGCAAGTCATCCATGAATGCTTGGACGTCGCCAATTGTACCAGAGAGGTCAACGGCATTGTGAAGACCTCGAATAACGGGATCGTAGGCTGCTACGCCTTCTCGAACGGCTTGTGTGAGAATATCTGGTTGTCGTGAGCATAAGATTTCCACAATCTTCTTGCGGTCTCGAAGCGAGACTTGGATTGATAGGTAATCGAGCGCGAGTGGAATTTGCTCTTTGTTAAGTTCGTCACACCCATATTCTTCCATGATGGTTACAACAATCGGCTCTGATTTCCCTAGACTCTGTGCTCGACATTTCTTATGCTCATCTCTGCTCTTTTCTTCCACGTATGTTTTTAGAAGTTGGAGTTGGGACTTGCTTGGCGCATCGGTGCTCCTTTCGATATCAAAAGCCCGCTGCTTGAGAGAGTTCGTGTCCCAGTTGATTACGGTCCATATGATAGTCTGAAGCAAATTCCATCCTGCATCACTTGGGTTCGTGAGTCGGAAGAAAGACGTGACGCTATTTATTGTCATTTTTGTCAGAAGGATCTTCATGACCGCGTTGATCATCGTTGCTGCATTTCCAATCTTGAGAGCCTGTCGTATGGCACCATAAGGAATCAACGCATTTGCTTGTTTCAGCATGGTGAGCATGGTCTGTCCTTCCGGAGTGATGATGAGAATATAATGAAGAAATGAAGCGAGGATGATCAGAATATACTCGTGAGCAGCCTGCACCATCGGAGTTTGGTCTTCTAACTTGTCTGATTTGGCGATTTGGTCGATGAGCTCTTCTGTGAGGTTGCCGTAGGCTATTCCTTGGAGGAAGTCCTGGAATGCCATCACTACATCCTTTGCATTTTTGGGATCATAATCACCCTCTGCCTTGTTTGGGGGCTTTTTGGCAAATCCTCCATAATAACCTCTGGCTGGGGCTTCGATGAGAGCTGCACCCGCCGTGGCCAAGGTCTTCCGAATACCGATGTATCCCGCTTCGTACGACTCGCTTAGGTTTGCTTGGGCGAATTCCTCAATAATCTGTTGACACTTGCCCTGGTAGAAATCGGAAGAAACGTCTCTTAGACCTGGTAATGGGACCAGGAAGTGCGAGAAGAGAGCGTGGAGAAGAGGCATGCGGTTGTCGTCGCTGATCGTCTTAAATGGAGGTCCCGAATGCGCCAGTGCACCAGGTTGGCGGAGATCTCTAATTTCTTGATAGGCCTCATGATGTGTGAGGATATCAAGGAGAGCATGAGCTTGGACGGGGGTGAGTTGTGGTGGTGGAGGAGAAGAAGTCATCGTGGGCGATGTGAGATTGTTTGTTCTTGCTTGCTGTTTATCTCATCTTTCTCGCCAGCCTGTTGTGTTTGTGTTTGTTACAACAAATTAAATTGGATGCGACCTCAATATCATAACATTATTTTTGGTGTTGAAACCTCTTGATGACATCACGGTCTTGAGTCGTTGAAACGGTCTAGACGGTGATGTGGCAGCTTCCCTTTCCTGGGCGAGGGTCTCATCGCTGTATCAGATGTAACCAAGGACCACTCATTCACTGTGTTGTCACAAAATCCGACGACAGTAATAAGAACACGAATGCGACCCGTCTGTGTCAAAATGGAAATAGCAATTCTATTGACCTCTAACTTTCAACATCAACATCAACGTCTACATCAACATCAACAACAATCCAAATCCACCTTCACTCACTCATTCACCCACCACCTTCGTCACCTGACATGGCTATATTTAACTTCTTCGGAATGTCCGCATTGGGATTGCCACAGTGGCACTTCCATCATCTCGCTTGGGAGTTCATCCCCAACATCTCCATCTCCAATCTCCCCATCTTTTTCCCCATTTCTATTTTGATTTCCAAACTCTCCCCGCCTTTTGGCTTCGCTCCCAGAATGACGGGCACCAACACTGCGACGCTGAGCATCACGACCGTCAACCACAGGACTCTCACGGACCTCCCGGACGAGCTCCTGCTTCAGATCTTGAAGTCACTCCCAGCTCAACGTGACTTGCACTCGCTGTGTCTCGTTAACCGCCGTCTTCACACGGTCTTCGACCCCGTTCTCTACAAGTCGATAGCCTTCGAGCAACCCCATCACCATATCGCCTTCTCCGAGTCACTCAACCATCGACCCAGGAGAGGCTCGTTGATCCAGGAGGTGCGGCTGGAGTATCCGGGTCATGAGTTGGATGAGATTATTTCGTTGAGAGATGGCTCCTACCAGCTCGACAACTTCTCCCACTCGGTCTCGCGAATGTCCAATCTCGAGAACCTCGAGATTTCCGTCCCAGACTCCCTGTTGCATGGAATTGGGACGCTCTTCAACGGTCCCTTCGATTTGGCCTGCCTGAAAACATGTGAGTTGTCATTTATTTTTTGGTGAGATTTGCCACTCGATGCTAATCGTACGATAGGTTCGCTTTTCTACCAACGTGATGATGGTGGTTATTGGGACCTCCAGGAAAATATTCATATTTTCAGTCACCCAACCCTGGAGACTTTGACCATTCGACGAGCCAAACTCGATCGACGCGGCTTCGAAAGTGTGGAACAACCATCGGAAACTTCTCTGACCGTCCTGCATCTCATAGAATGCGACATCAACGATGAAGCCCTCTCAGAACTTCTTCTCTTCCCGGATGCGTTGAAGCATATTACTATGACTCAACTCGAGCACCCATCACCACCGCTTGAAGAGAGTTCTGACGACACGGAAGATTACATTCTAGCCTTGCGATCAGCTGACCATTCCCTCGAGAGCATCTCGATTGATTTCCCCACGCTCACTTCGGAGAATCCACTCAAGCTGAGAGCATTTGAAAGCCTCGTGTCACTGGAAATTCGACATCACCAACTCTTCGGCCAGTCCCGCCTTCATTCCATTGGTCTACCGCCATTCTTGGAAAGATTAAAGTTTTTGAATCGCGTGGACGAGGACGAAGCCCTATTGGATCTGTTGTGCTACACGATGGAGCAAAAGGATATCGTAGCCAGGAGACTGAAGGAGATGGTTGTGGCGGAGGGGGATGACGAAGGGGCATCTCACCTAAATTGGCGGAGGTTTGTAAGGGTTTGGAGGGGTTTCGCATTACGACGTTTTAATGTGCGCAAATTGAGCGTTTGTAGGATATTGCACTGCACACTGGAGTTAATGGACACTGGACACTGAAAACTATACCCTGGGACGACAGCAAATTGGTGCTGGTGGAGGCGGAGGGAGTATTATTTTTGCGATGGGAGGCACGGCAAAGATGATAGAATTATCTGGATTGTAGAAAGAGACGCTGTCGTTGTGGGGATGGCATAGAAACTAGATAGAAACCGTAACGGCTGTAGAAAATGGCATAGCTTGATCTCTTAGCCCTTCTTTTTATTGGGCCGTCTTGCGCTTTTTTCTATCCCCACGTTCCGATTGAGGTTCGATGTATTTGTGGAAGAGTTTTCATTGGGCTACTTTCTTGGGATACTTTCTTTGGCTACTTTGTTTGGGCTAGTTGCTCAAGTAAGCGGTCAAATCAAGACTAGAATGAATTTCATGAAAGGCAAGTTATGCCGAGCACATGTCTCCATTCATCTCTACCGCCGCACCGTCAGATCTACATTGGTCCCAAGCCTTACTCCAAATAATGATCATTGTGATTCAAGGCGTCCAACAAGACCTTCACTACAAACAGACGGCGATATCACTTTCCATCGCTTCTCCGACAAACCGCCTGTTGAACGATGAAGTGCCGTACTCTCCTTACAAGAATCATGTTCGATCGTCAGACCTTTGGAGCTAAGGCATAGAAGATTTAAGCTTAATTCTGGCAGCTCAAACGTCGTTGGCTGGGCGCATTTTAGACTATGCTTTCCTGGGGCACAGATTGTTCAAGCCTGGTTGACGAAAGGGGGAGTAGCGGAAATTCAATTTATGGTCGAAAAGGACCAACCATAGACTCGATTGGAGAATCGAGCTACGATGCTTCTTAGGGCTATTAATTCTTTCGTTCTTTTTCTTCCTTGTGCTCTTCTTCTTCTTCCTCTCCCTCTCCTCTTCTTCCTCCTCTTTATCATACAAATCCCTTCACTGGAACATTTCGAGATTCCAACCATATCACACATTAGACACTTGTTCTGTTTTTTATTAAACCGCCCAGTCTCAGCCCAAAAACATATCTTTTTTGGCCCATTGTGTACTGCGGCGAGGCGAGATATATATTTATACGTCTACCAACAATTCGAACCGCACGACCAACGATGGAGTACCTGCTGGGCCCCATCAACACCAATGTATCTGCCTCGGAAGAGGACATCTCCCCCGGCACCGCCACCGAATCTCCAGAAAGAAGCCCTCCTGCCGGCAGTCCCACCGAGGATACAAGCTCCGAATCGTCGGAGGATGCAGAGCCACTCCTCACCCTACCCAAGAGAGAAACGCGCATCCAGGAATATCTTCAAAATACCACTTTATGTATGTATCAACCCTTTCAAGGGATAAGGGAAAGAAAGTAGGGCTGACATTAAACAACCACATACAGATATCACAAACCTCTCTCAAGACCGCACAACCCACTCCCCCTCCTAAACCGCACTATAACCACCACCCTCGCCACCTGCAACTACGCTCTCGCCCTCTACACCACCCACCCCAACTCACCCTTCCTCCTACGACTTCACTTACAAATCCGCCGACAAAAGCTCCAAATCCAATCTCGCATCGCGCGTGAGAAGCGCTGCCTCCCCTCCGTCGCGAACTCGGCTCCTTACGTCTCTACGAACTCCTCTTAACATGGGGGTCCCTCCTCTGCCGCGTCTCACCCCCCTTTCAAAAACTCCTCATCGATTCCGGATTCTTGGACGCGAAATTACGCTGTGTAGGCGATGCGCCGGTGTGTGAGTTCACTAGTGAGACGGTGGAGGAAGAGGCTGAGGAACTTCGCGCTTGGCAGTTAGAGAGTATGGGAATGAGTGAGAGAAGAGGTGGAGGACGTAGGTTGGTTCGGGCGGGTAATGTTAATGGTCATGGTAATAAACCAGTGGATTATTATACGTCGCAGCTTGAAGAGGTGGCGAAGAGTCTTGGGATGGGATATATGAAGGCGAGGTGTTTGATTAGGTTGTATACGGAGAATGAAGGCATTTTTGGTGATCCGATTGTTGCGAGGAAGTTGTTGAGTGGTGCGCATTGGGGCGTTTTTGTGAGCGAGTTGGTGAAGGATAGGGAGGTTGTGGAGGGGTTGTTGGGGATGTGTGGTGATGCGGGACTTGGGGGTTGGAGGGCCGTTGTGGGTGAGGCGTTTGGGATGTTGATCGATAGGTTCTTTGAGAAGGTGGATGCGAGGTGGAGTGTTAATAGAGGGTGCATGGTTGTGGATGAGTGGGTGGTGAGAGAGGAGTGGGAGAAGACGAGGAGTGTTAAGTTGGAAGAGATATAGATCACAAAGGCTTGTTTATTTGATTTTGGATATGTTCAACGTGAGGATTGATGTGTGGCGGGTGCGTAGATACTTCTGACAAGAATCGCAAACCAGAATCTTGAACATAACTCTGTATTCATGCGGCTTGCAAGTCGGCATTAACTTAATTGTCTCGCTTTTTCAAAACTTTCGTATGATAGTGCTGGCCTCGCAATTGAGTGAATGTGCTTCTTGTGACAAAGAAAAAATACTTTAAAATAGTCCAAAGTTTACTTTTAGGAAGACAACCTAGCAAGACATAAATTGGGAATATGTTTTATTACTGTCGGACCTTAAAGGTACTAGCTGATCTAAGCCTTGCCTTTAGCACGATTCATTGGCCCCCAATTCTCGCGCGGATTAGCAGGGTATCTAACAATCGAGCGATCCCGCTTCTCCTTGCCCAAATTCTGATTGAAGACAACCTCCATCTTCTTCGGCTCGTCTTCTTTTGCGGCCTCCTCCTGCCCATTCTCACCCTCCTTCTCGCCATCCTTCTCTGCTGCTGTTTCATTTTTATCAAGCCCCAAGATATTATAACCTGCAGTACCCTTCCGAACAGCACCCTCCTTGACGGGCGATTTCTGCTTAACCCATTCTCTCATGACTTCCCAGATGAATTCCCACGGTGCATCTGTTTTGAAACTTCCAGCCTTGGTGTGACTTCGAGTCACTTGATAGCCTGCATGTCTCAGTGCGCCTTTCAAGGAGTTCTCATCTGGCGTAACGCAATGCACAACCTTTGATAGAACACCTGGGAGGAATAGAAACGGCACTGGATCGATCTCGGCTGGGTCATAACGACCAGTCTTCGATTTGGAGGTTGGTGAATCTGGGTTTTCGGGCGCGGGCATCAATTCATCGAGGGCGAGAGTAAGCATACCTTCGATTCGAGTAGTGGTTTGATAGGTATCCTTTGATACGTTTGGAAGATCATCGAGGATCTTTTGGATGAACTCTGAAGAATGCAGTGGTCCTGCCCACATCGGACCAGCCATGTGAGTCTTCATTCCGCAATGCTTACAGTTCTCGTTTACACTGGGTGCTTGCGAGAAAACGTGTTTCCAGAAAAATCCGCTGCCTTTCTTGTTTTCTGCAAGCTTGTTTCGACCGACCATCTGAGTTGTCCAGGCGCTGCAACCATTGTCACAGTTATAGACTACCATGGTCTTTCCAGCTAGGAATTTAACGTCGGATGGTGACTTGTGGACGCGGACGAACACTCGGGCGTAGAAATCGATTGAGAGTGAGAGGAGCGGTTCGATTGCCATGCCATACCGAGCTGCAGATGCGGCGATTGAGTGGAGAATGAGTCGGAGACCTCCCTCGTGGGAGTGTAAGCCTTTGATGGGAATACCACCGTAGAGAGAGTATGCCTTTTCTGGGTAACCATTGGAGGCCCACACTCCAGCATCTGTGCATGTTACGCACAGAAGACCGCCGTCATCCCGAACCGACTGAACGGCTGCATCCAGGAAGGGCGCTGCTGTACCATAAGGATCAAGATCAATGACATCGTACTTCTTGCTTGGCAGTACTTGCTTGCCTTTGTCGTCTTTGAAATTGTCTCCGATTAGAGAGTACATATGAGACATTGCATTTCCGGTTTTCACTTGGATCTTGTCCTCTAACTGATTGTGCTTAACGTTCATCGCAATTGTCTTGGTAGCCTCGGGGAGCAGGTCATTTGCGGTGACTGAGGTAGTGAAGGGGATTTCCTGGGAGTATCGTAGGGCTCTGAGACCAGTCGCGGATAAGGCATCCAATATGGTGAAAGACGGCTTAGGAACAGGATTGATAGGTGTGTCATGCTGCTGTTCTGAAGTTCCAACCTTTGCATCTGTACTCTCGACTGTAGCTTGTGCCTCCGTGGTGATAGTTTCCTGCGCAATGTCCATTGATTCTCCTACACCAGAACTTGCTGCCGCACTCGATTCTCCAACCTCAACCTCCGATGCCTTCTCGGTTCCTTCGGTCGTTGCGACTTTGGCGTCCGCTGAGCCATCATCCAACTTCCCAGCCTTCCTAGACGCATCACCATTTAACTCGTCCTCTCTCTTGCGCTTTCTGTCCTTCTTGCCCTGCTTCTTCGCACCAGCCTTCAGCCTTTGACTTTCCGCGAATTTTCGTTTCCGCTCTACAACTTGTTCTCCGTACGCTTTGATTGCCAAAACACTCAAGTCTCGATTGAACTGTTGAATCGGATTGTAGAAGACGGATTGGGGCTCATTGTTTTCCTTAGGTTTGGGCGCAGTCTGAGGTATTTTGGCAGAAGTTGCAGGGACCAGAATATATGCGAGACCTTCTTTAATGGTGGTGTATTCCTTGTTTTCGTGGTAGAGGTTCTGTCCTTGCGCCGGAATCGCGGTGATATCGAGAGCGCCTTCGGGCATGTTGGAGGTCATTCTGCAAATGATTCTAGAGCTAAAAGGTACGCTGGCGCTGGCGCTTCTCGTAGTAACTCGCCTAATGAGTGACGGGAATTTTCGCATCCGAAGTCATGAATTGATTGTATGGGGAGTTGTGACTCTAGATTTCTCAAAGTCCAATTCATTTTCTTCTGCCACTCTCATTTTGACCTTTCAAGAGGCGGTGAGAATGGTCATCACGTGCTAGCCGACGCATTTATTCACATTAATCAATGCGGATGAATTCCGTCGTTGTTCCGCCATGCTCCCAATTTGCCCCAGAGATGTCAAAAGGTCAACTTTTGCGACGAAATACGCCCTTTAGCGACAGCGGATACGGAGACGGAGTTACGTGACGGTGAAAACGACATCTAGCGGCGGTATATTCAAGGATTTTATACACTGTCCACATGGTCTGGACTTATATATAAACGTTGAAATTCCCAACTCTCATTTTTTCTGTCATTACTCGAGAACATCAGATTTTTAAATCCCCCACCTTGAAATGGACTCGACACAATTCAAAGAAGCTGCTGCTTCAGTTGTAAATGAAAGTATGTGCAAGCAACAAGTCCTTCCTCTTTACATGCTAATTGAAATACAGTTGCAACCTACTTCGACACAATTGAAGAACGCCGAGTTCTTTCCAATGTTGAACCAGGATACCTGCGCAAACTTCTCCCAGACGGACCTCCAGAAGATGGAGAGCCATGGGCGAATATCCAGAAAGATATTGAAACAAAAATCGTGCCTGGATTGACACACTGGTAAGTTATTGCCCTCTTTTGTTTATCTATCACTCTATATTTACAAGAGTCAACAGGCAATCACCAAACTTCATGGCCTTCTTCCCTGCAAATTCCACATTTCCTAGTATGCTGGGAGAACTATACTCAGCAGCCTTCACCGCTCCAGCATTCAATTGGATCTGTTCACCCGCTGTCACCGAGCTTGAGACCATTATTCTCGACTGGCTCGCTAAATTGTTCAACCTCCCCCTTCGTACCTCTCCACGAGCCATGGTGGGGGTGTCATCCAAGGTTCGGCATCAGAGGCCATTGTAACCGTGATGGTAGCCGCACGAGACAAGTATCTTCGGGAAACAACCGCACACTTATCTGGTATTGAACTCGAGGATGCAATTGCATACAAGAGAAGCAAGTTGGTCGCACTAGGAAGTGAAGCAGCACACAGCTCAACACACAAAGCCGCTCTCATCGCAGGAGTGCGTTATCGATCCGTTCCTGTTCTCAAGGAAGACAACTTTAGCATGACAGGCGCTGGACTAGAAAAAGTCCTGGAGGAGCTCAAAGCCCAAGGTCTCGAACCTTTCTACCTCACCAGTACATTGGGAACGACAAACACAGCCGCCGTAGACGATTTTGCATCTATCTCATCCACCCTCGCAAGACTTGCGCCACCCAATAACCCTGGAGAAATCTGGGTACACGTTGATGCCGCATATGCTGGAGCAGCTCTGATCTGTCCCGAGTATCATCACTACACCAAGTATTTCGAAAGCTTCCACTCCTTCGACATGAACCTGCACAAATGGCTCCTCGTCAACTTTGACGCCTCTTGTCTGTTTGTCCGCAAGCGAAAGGACTTGATCGATGCACTCTCAATCGCACCCGCCTATCTTCGCAATGAGTTTTCTGATAATGGCCTCGTCACTGATTACCGCGACTGGCAAATTCCTCTTGGAAGAAGATTCCGTAGTCTGAAGATCTGGTTCGTACTTCGGACCTACGGAGTCAAGGCCCTTCAAGCCATGATACGCAGTCACGTCGAGCTCGGAGAAAGCTTTGCCTCTCTCTTGAAAACCCGATCAGACCTCTTCACTATAGTTACCGAAGCTCAATTCGCCCTCACAGTCTTCACAATTGTGCCGCAGGTTCCAGCAGATTTGAAAGCGCAGGATGCATTGACGAAGGATGTATACGAGCTGATTAATAAGCGCGGAGAGGTGTATATCACTTCTTCGGTTGTTGGAGGCAGATATGCCATTCGTGTTGTGAGTGCGAACCCGAAGACAGAGCTGAGATTTATTCAGAAGGTCTTTGATATTTTAGTTGAGACAGCGGAGGAGCTGAGAGATGGGAAGCCGAGAACTAGAGTTGTTGCAAAGCCGGTTGTAAATGGGAATGGGGAAAGTGTTGGAGAGGTTGCCCTTGTAAACGGGAGTAAGTGATAGACAGGTCTAGAGGGTGCGATAGACATGGGGGAAATATACAGAGTAGAAGTTTATGATTTATGATATATCGAATATTTATTTTATGTCTAGAGATTGTTCTGAACGGGCCCAAAAGGTGAATTTTGCTCAGATCCAAGAAAGTCACAATATGGCGTTGGCTGCGCCATTTCAAAGCACCATATGTCAGGAGATAGCTGTGAGATTTGTAAAAGCAAGGAAATTGCGATTTACAATGAAGGAAACCTCTCTTTAACGGTGATCAGTGAATCCTCCCACTTACTCGCAATAAAGTTTTCGAAGCAGATGTCACTCGAGTCCATGAGTGGAAACTGTTTCAAGCAAGTCATGAAACGAACGCATCTAGAAAGAACGGCGTATTCGTACCAACGAGATCTATTATCAGGTGACACTTCCAAACCGATAGAACGCCGGTAGAACTTGACACCTACAGTTCAAGATTACATTTATAAAATACAGTAAAATTCTCTCTAAAGTTACTATAAAGTTACGTCCCAGGTTGCATTCTCGCTTCTGCCATCCCAGCGCAAAGAGGCGCAAGCGAGGAGCCCTGCCAAGCACCGAAACCTTCAACGACCGACTGACTGCATGTGGTGACGAGGGTCCGTTCAAGGCTGTAACATTGCCTCCCCTCCAAGACACAAAGGCATCCCCTAACAAAACCACCACAACTATCCCTCCACAACCACTCCCAGGAAAGCACAAATCCTCGTCCCCAAGCAACCCGCCAACATGAAGATCCACTACATCGGCGTACGGCAACATCCCTCTTCTATCCATTGATCCCCATCTTTGCGAAATGCCCCGCTGACCGCCTCCCTCGCTATCTACAGATCATCAAGAACGAGAGCAAGCCCGCACACGAGCTTTGCGCCGAGAAGGAATTGAGCGCCTATTCGCGATTCACGAGAGCTAAGTAAGACTGTCTGCCGTCCTGGCCTCTCGCGATGCGGATATACATTCGTATATGCGCAAGCAGCAAGAAAGCAAGCACTACACGGAAGGAAACAGAGGACTGACGGGATACGCTCGATAGCTATGGCGAATTCATGACCGTATTCAGCAAAACCGTTGCGGAGCGCACGAAGCCTGGACAGAGGCAAGATGTTGAAGAAGGAGGTGAGACGGCCCCCATACACCTACCTATACACCTACACACCTACCTCCCTCTTTCTACTTGGATATCTAGGATATGATATACGACAGCCAGACAAAAGTACTGATCCATCTCTCCAACACAGAAAACACCTTCCACGCATACGGTCGCACCGAAGGCGTCTGCGGCATCATCATCAGCGACCACGAATACCCAGCCCTAGTAGCACACCAACTCCTCTCCAAAGTCGTCGACGAATTCCTAGCCAAGCACCCGCGCTCCTCATGGGCAACCAGCACACCCACACTCGCCTTCCCGAACTCAAGGAATACATCGTCAAGTATCAGAATCCGCAGGAGGCCGATAGCATCATGAAGATTCAGAAGGAGCTGGATGAGACCAAGATTGTGTTGCATAAGACGATTGAGAGCGTGTTGCAGCGGGGTGAGAAGATTGATGATTTGGTCGCGAAGAGTGATGGGTTGAGTGCGCAGAGCAAGATGTTTTATAGTGAGTTTCTGACCCTACCCTCTCCTTTTTTTTTTTTTTTTACTTCTTGTGCATCCTATCTTTCTGTAAATTCCTTCTCCCATACATCCTCCTTTCCCAATTCCAGTAAAAGAAATTCCAAATCTAACACCCCACCTCACCACAGCACAAGCAAAGAAGCAAAACTCCTGTTGCCTGGTCATGTAGAAGCGAGAGAAGGAAGTTGATAGTAGTGTTGATTTTGTAGAAATGGGAAGGAATTTCAGGCGTTCTCTTTTTCGTCTCCCCTTGCGTCTTTTTCAGTTCCTTTTTCCTTTCCCAGATTTTCCGTTCACAGCATGCATCATCCATCATTCATTGTACGCAGCCTCCTTTTTCGAGATTGTAAATCGCTATTTTCCCAGTTTTAGGCAGATTAAATACAAACGAGACCCTTGGTATATAACCACCTTATTATACCAATACCATACACAGTCTTTTTTTTTTCGACGCGTGCAAAACTTAAGATGAAAAGCGGGACGAGCTTGGCTTTACCTAGTTCTGTTGGATTGTCATGGATTTTCTTTTAGGGGTATTGATTCTGTTATTTAGGTGCCCGGAGTAGGTAGGAGGTATCTGGGTTTTCATTGAGAAATAACATGCAGGTAGATACCTATGGATGCAGTAGAGCTCATTGCCTACCTAGGTTCCAGGAATACCTATCCAAGCAAACTTTGGCTAGCAACATCTACTCTCCTCAGCCTTACTTACAGGCATCCATCTCTCCTTTATGTTGCTAAGCCTTGCTTCATCGTTTATGTCTGCCTACACTTACTTGCCCAAGATAGTCTTGAACCTCTCTACCTGCCTACCTGCCGTACGTACGTACAACCTGTCGATTAGTGGGCAAGCATACCCAGTTCTCTCGAATAGGTATCCATCTATATCCATCTAACGTCCGTCCCTGCGTAGCGAGAAACCTCCCGTACCGAGAAAAACAATCGGTACTTCAACTTTGAACATCATGAAATCTGCACACAAATAGCTTTGCCTATATTTTGGGTGTTCTTTATGATCTATAGCCAATTCTATGTAGTTTGAAAACCTCTTACTTGAAAAACAGGATTATGTAGCTTTTCTTGCACTTTATTTTGCGATATGTCTTTTTTACAATATAATAGAGTTCAATTACTACGCATCAACCACCGAGCTTTCTTACTCTAAGTAAATTTGGAAGAGTATTGTCTACGTCAATATATATAGAATTATATACTAGAAGCTATTTCAAGCATTGTAGCTGCTATCGCTCATAAATTTGTCTGAAGTCTTTACGCTTTAGTACATGCGATGAAGTCATTAACCTACTTTGGACTAGTGTGCTGAGGACTACATCTAACCACAATATCTGGGTAATTTGGTAATAAAAGGAGGAATTCTAAAATTTTGAGTATGTAATTACTTTCTAAGCTTGTGGCTGAGCCACATAAGAAAGGAGAGAGAGGACACCGTAATACACTATAGTTCTAATATACCTTTTGTATAGTCCCGCATAAACCGCTTTCGCGGCACATCTGCTTTCACTAACTAGCTCCGACTAGTGGGCGAAGGAAAGTCTGACTATTATACTAAAATAATCCCACCAGAAAGCCTTGCATTAGAAAGCATTGTTGCACCACCTTCAGCGCCAGTGAAGCTTTAGATCGCTATTGCAGTAAGATGCACGAATTCACAGTTAGATCTTTTAGAAAGTGGCCATTGTTACAAGCTTATGCTCATCGGAGTAAAATCTCTTGGAACAGTGTTATTGCTTTCTGTTTTGGTTGCGTCACTAATTGGCTACGAGACGCCGAAGATAAGGTCAGGCTGCTCCTCAATGACATCCATCCCTACCAGTATTTGAGCATATTCATTGGTTTTCCATATTTGTGCAACACGAAACAGCTGAAAATGGAATCGCCCAGCACAATTTAGCCGCCTTGTTCTCCATCCACGTTCTAATGCGACGGGGCACGTTTTCGCGATGGATTCTCCTTTGCTATAATACCCGACTATAATAACACTGTCTTACCATATTCAAGGGCCTGATCCTTCAAAGTCCTGTCCTTGCGAGCAGTCCACGAGAATGTCTGTTTTTCGCCGTCTGCGGGGGCGGGGTAAGAAGGACAAGGCTGCGGAAAAGGCTACACCCAAGGAAACATTATCATCTCTTGATACGGATAATTTGTACTCAACAGACGGAGCTATTGGCATGAAGGTGGTGGCCGAAGGGGAAAATGACCAGCTTGAGTTTGTTTAATTTCTGGAATCTGCTTGTGCCTGCTCATGATTTCTTATAGTATCGTTTTCGTGCATGGCCTCACAGGAGATCGCGAGGCGACGTGGACACACAAGAATAAGAACTTCTGGCCAAAGGAGCTTACGGCCGACATCAAGATTGCCCGAATCATGACTTTTGGCTACGATGCCGACTATGTGAAATTATGGGGCGTGGCTGGGGGAAATACGATTCGAAACCATGGGAAGAACCTGGCATATGCAATTTCAGATCGACGAAAGAAATGCAGGGAACGCCCCATTATCTTCATTGCTCACAGTCTCGGAGGTCTAGTCTGCGAACAAGCGCTACTATACTGTACTGAAGGCGGCGAGTCGAACCTCGAAAAGGTCTTTCAGTATACCCGGGGCATCATCTTCATGGGAACCCCTCACGCTGGTGCGGACCTGGCTACTTATGGTTTTCGGCTGGCACAGCTATTGAATGTGGTTCGGGGAACGAATGCGGCTCTCCTAGACCCTCTTCGACAGAAGTCTGAAGTATTGACCACTATGCAGCAACGTTTCCAGCAGTCAGTCGCTAGACCAGAGGTACTGATGAGGATTTATTGTTTCTTCGAGGAAAAACCGGTTATTGGCATTGGCAAAATCGTGGACGAGCACTCAGCAGCGCTCAGTCAATACCCCAACCAAAGCATTGCCGCAAACCATATGGACATGACCAAGTTCAGCGGAAGAAATGACGATGGGTACCAGAAGGCTTTAGGGAGACTGGAAGATATCATTGAGTGGAGCGACTCATTAATTGTAACCGAGAGGAACACGGAGCCTTCCAATGATAGTGGCCAAGATTTGAGACAAAGCGAGGCTAGGCAGTTGACAGGCGGTGCGATCAGCAACAGTGGATCTGGAGCTGCGTTTGGCATCGGACAGCAAAATGTGCATGGGGTTTCATATACGTTAGTATTCTGGTCTGGTATACTGCTCTGTAGCTTATCTAGCCTTTTAGACAAATCACATCCCCCAATTTCTACAGACAAACGTCTACATGTTCTGAGAACCTCAGACTATGAACGGTATAAGGACAGAAACCCAGAACATGTTGAAGGCACTTGTAACTGGTTCTTGGGGCACCCCAATTATACAAGTTGGCGTGATAACACCGGTCCCAGTCTTCTCTGGGTCTCGGCAGACCCAGGTTGTGGCAAGTCTGTGCTTGCGAAGTTTCTTGTAGACTCCAAGCTGAGGACGAACTCATCACGAACCACATGCTACTTCTTCTTTAAAGACGACAACGAGGACCAGAAAACAGCAACAAACGCTTTATGTGCAATACTGCATCAGATCTTCGTTCAGAAACCTAATCTTCTTCACCACGCCCACAAATCATTTGACCAGAATGGTGCAGATTCGGTTATCAAGAATTCAGACGTTCTCTGGAACATTTTGATGGACACTTCAGCAGACCCAGAAGCAGGAGAAATCGTTTGTATCTTAGATGCGCTGGATGAATGTAAACGATCGGAATTGAGCGAACTTCTGCCAAAAATTTGCCGTTATTACGACAAGCGGTCTCAGTCAACAACGTTGAAGTTCCTCGTAACAAGTCGTCCACTGCAGCACATAGAGGACAATTTTTTTGATCTCAGTCAGAAATTTCCTTCCATCCGCCTAGCTGGCGAGGAAGAATCAGATCAAGTCCGTACTGAGATTGACCTTGTCATCAATTACAGACTTCAACAACTTCAAAGGAAACGCAATCTCAGTGTCAAAACGGTCTCTCTTATCCAGAAAGAACTCACAAAAGTTGAACATAGGACTTACCTCTGGTTTACACTTGTCTTCGAACTGCTTGAGACAGGGGTGACCTCTACCCAGAGGAAAGAAAGGGAAAAATTATTCAACAACATTCCTCCTACGGTCGAGGCCGCCTACACAGCTATCTTGAATCAAAGTACCGACGAGCAAGCTTCCTGGAAACTTTTGCAAATTGTTTGCGCCGCAACTCGGCCACTCTCCACCAACGAAATCAGTATTGCGATGCAAATTCGAGAATCAGACACCACGTATGCAGGCTTGGAAATAAATACTCCTGCGGCAAACAAGCAGTGGATCAGAAATCTTTGCGGGCTTTTTGTCAATGTTATCAATGACAGGGTTTATCTTCTTCACCAGACCGCTAAAGAATTCTTGATGCTTGTGGCAAAAACTTCTAGTCTCCAGCGGACTACCATGATGGAGACTTTCCATGGAAACTGGCAGAACTCCATTTCCGTCTCAACCTCAAATTTCGTCCTAGCTCAGAGTTGTATGTGGTTCGTTCGACTGGAAGAATTCCACACTCGCATTTCTATGGTAAATAAAAAGAATTTATGGAAGGAGCGGAAGGAGCGGAAGGAGCGGAAGAAAGAAATGGACATGATTACCTCTGAGTTTTCCTTTCTTGAATACAGCTCAATGAATTGGGCGACGCACCTCCGAGCTATAACTATACCACAGGCGAATTGCCTCACAGCTTTAAGCTTGGATCTTTGCAACATCCCACTGGAATATTGTAGAACCTGGATAGAGATATACTTTATTATGACTCACGATCAAGTACCTGTCAAAATTTTCAGTCTATGGGTTGCTTCATCGCTAGGGCTTACTGAAACTGTTGCGCAGCTGCTCGCGGCCCCAGGGATCGATGTGAACCAGGCTGATGGGGACGGGCAAACAGCGCTCTGGAGGGCAGCAAGTGGGGGGACGAGGCCGTCGTCGCGCAGCTGCTCGCGGCCCCAGGGATCGATGTGAACCAGGCTGATGAGCACGGGTGGACAGCGCTCTCGGAGGCAGCAAGTAGGGGGCACGAGGCCGTCGTCGCGCAGCTGCTCGCGGCCCCAGGGATCGATGTGAACCAGGCTGATGGGGACGGGCAAACAGCACTCTCGTGGGCAGCAAGTAGGGGGCACGAGGCTGTTGTCGCGCAGCTGCTCGCGGCCCCAGGATCGATGTGAACCAGGCTGATGGGGACGGGCGAACAGCGCTCTGGTGGGCAGCAAGTGAGGGGCACGAGGCCGTCGTCAAGCAGCTTAAAGCCTTTATATCTTAACTATAGAGCCGCCATATACCCCACCCACCACCATATATCTCTGAGCCTCTTTATACAATCCTTTGGAACGCTAGAACATTTGATTTGAAATAACCGAAACTTTACTTTTAATGGCTAGCGTCAATTTTTCATGTATACAGCCGGCTAATATGCTTTTGTTACCAGCACTTTGACATTCCTCTGTCGGAGATTTCGAGCTCATTATAGAGCCATAATAGAAAGATTTATGGTTTGGATTCTGAGATGCCGGTTGAATGTAGGTTCCTGCGGGTGAACCCCTCCCCATATCCAGAATGTTCGTAGAGATGAAAATCTCCTTTGTGGGATTGATGTTGATCAGAAGCCTGAACATGCGTGTCGCCGAAGCCAACAAAGTCTAATTCCTGCACCCAAAAACCGTCCCTTCCCTGTGCGCAGACGAAACGTTGAGCCTCACATTTTACCCAAATTGATATGATCACCTACAAAGTGGAGAAACTAATATCAAGAGTACACAAGGCATTTACGATATTGCATGAAGAGACGTCAATTACCGTGGGACTGACTTTGAACCTGTCTTTTCTGTATGCAGAAATATCGGGAATAATGAGCAACATGTATGGAATCAACTAACTATGGGTAGTCATTGACAGTATCACAAACAGAGATTCAGACATCATAAAGAGGTCACCACGTCGGGTTCTTGTGCTACACATCTACCGTAAGCCAAGCTTCTGCAATAGTTTGTGGCATTTCAACTCTTCAAGACGTTTTCTTTCACCTGAAGGTGACTCTGGGCGCATGATTGGTGGCTCTTCGTCACCTTCCAAGGCATTATCTTCCGCAGCGGCATCAAGTGCAACTAACCTCTCCCGCAGACGCTTTGATCGTGAGTTTTCAGGTCCCACCACCTTCATGTACCCGCTTAGAGCCTTCGTATACATCAGCTTCGCTAGCGGTAAGTCAGCCTGGCGCTCGCAGAGATATACAAGACCCAATATTATATTAAGCGCAGGAAGATACATCTCGAAAATAACGCCCAAGCCCTTCTCGTAGCCAAGCAGCGCCCGCTAGTACATCTTCTCGGCCTCGTCGAGCTTGCCTTGGTCACGGTAGACGACCCCCTAGGTTATTGACCGTGTCGAGGGTCGACGTGTAGTCTGCACCGAGCGCCATCTCGTAGCCAAGCAGAGCCTGCTAGTATATCAGACTTTAGTCTCAAGAAGCTTTCGAGGGCTTTCTCTTCCTGCGGGTTGAGGTACTATTAGCTTGTGGCTTTGGCTTCTCGTGAAGGTCGCCCGCGTTTACAATAATTCAGGGTAGATAGGGGGATATTTTTTCGTATCGAAATGGCTTCGTATGTTAGAGGCTCTCCTGGCAGATAGCCTTCTGCAAGAGCTCGACTAGCGCGATCGCTCATACTCACCTGTTATAATAATGAGGTAGCAACAAGAAGGAGCAGAAGACGAAGGAATAGTTGCTAGTAAGTCACGTAATAGATCATCAAAACTTCTAGAAGAACGCCACACTCTGTATTATCAAATTCTTAGTTTACATACAATATGCAGTATATAGTATCATATCACTTGCGTGACTGTGAATATCATATTATATAAGCATAGATATTCGCTTATTCCCTTGGCGTTTTGTGTGCCTCCTCCCTTTTATCCGGATAAATTCGGCAAATAGATTCTCTCGTGCTCTAAGGCTTTAAAACTTAGTGATTTATTCTCCCGTAGTAGTAGTTTCGTACTGTAGCGCCGAAAGTTGAAGCTAGGTTAGTAGCTGTAAGGAAGCAGGGGGGAAGTCGAAGCGGCATTTGATGCCGGCGACGGGACAGTCGATCACGTTGACACCACTATAGAATTTTGCCACTATAAATCAAACACTTGTAAAGGAGTGGCCAAAGAATAATTAAGTATTAATTTTAACTTTATGTGATAAAGATTAAAGAGATTATAACTACTGAAATAATTTTTTTCTCGTTACGGGGGTTTCTCGTTACGCAGGGACGGACGTTATCACTCCTCTTAGCCTTTTTCCTGGCTAATTTCTTTCTGCTTTCCAATAATCCATAACTTCAATAAGAAAATATTGTATAAAATATTCAGCTCACTTATCAATAATTTCATTTTCTCAATAACCTATATCTAGGTAGTTCTCGCAAGCACACCAACCAAAAAATGCCAGAAGATGTATGAGAGGGAAGACATATGGAGGAAGGACAAACAAAAAAGGAGAGGGAATGCAAATAATAATCAAAGAGAGTGAGGTCTACGCCAAATATAAATGCCTGCTGCCCCCTCTTCCCACCCAAAAAAAATGCAAGATGGGAAAATAATATATTCTTAGACAATAACTCCGCCAATAATGCTCCAGAGATAAAGAGAGAGGGAAAGACAAAAATTAACAAATAGTGACATGGGATTTTAGGAGAAGAATCCAAACAAAAACAGTAGGTAGGAGGAAATCCATGCAGTAGCACTCCAGGGTATACAAAGCCATCCAAAGCAAAGCAACGCAACACAACGTAGCACAACATAATGAGAAAAGATCACCCAGCACTCTCCACCACCAACTCCACACGAGCTGTCTGTCTGCCTGTCCTTTTCAACAACACTTCCTCCTCGTCTTCACAACGCCCTGCTCACCATCCTCCCCCGCCTTCCCCCCTGCTCATCAACATAACTCTCAACCGGCACACCAAACCAACTCCTCCTATCCCTGCCCACCCTAAAACTGCCCCCAGGTCTCATCATCCCATCAAAATACCCCCAACCTCCCCACCACTCCCCGGTCCACCACCACCACCTATGTCACTCCCCGGCGAAAAGATGCCCGGCGTCTGCTGCGCGCTCAAAAGCTCCTCCTGAACTTTCCTCTCCTGCTGAACCAATTTCCTGGTAATGACTCGGAACACTTCATCTACGCCTTCGCCGCTCTCAGCACTAACTTCATGACAGCAATCCCATCCTACTTCCTGGCCCCAGAATCCACTACTCCTCTTACTACTCGGACTCTTGGCGCCGCCAAATCCATAGCCTCCTGCTGCTGCCGAAGCGAGTGTGTGATCTGCATACCCGCCGGGTGTAGCGGTTGGTGGAGGAGTTCCGCTGAGTCCCGGAGCGAGATTTTCAGCGACGTAGGCAATGCAGCGTTCGAAGGGGACTTCGCGCGCGGATGGGAGGTCAGATTTTGTGCCTACGACGTGCAGGATGATGTCCGGTGGGAGGTTGCGGCGGAGTTCGGTGAGCCAGACGCCCATTTCTTCGAATGAGGTAAGAGAGGTTATGGAGTAGCAGAGGATGCAGGCGTTTGCGCCGCGGTAGTAGAGACGTGAGATTGAACTGGTAGGGACGCATAGATTGTTAGTTTATATCTCCTGGTTGCTTGCTTCGGGATCCTCTGGGGGGATTATGTGATGTATAATGTAGGAAACGGAAAGAATAAAACAAACCGAAATCTCTCTTGACCAGCCGTGTCCCAAATCTGCAACCTCACAACCGTATCACTCTCATCATCAACAACCCTCTTCGTCAAGAAGCTCGCCCCAATAGTCGATGTTGTCGTCGCAGGCGAGAATTGATTCTTGACATATCGCGCAACCAGGCTTGTCTTCCCCACGCCTTGCGAGCCGAGCACGACAATTTTGGCTTCAAGAGATTGATGTGCCATGGTTTTGTGTGTGTGAGTGTGTTTGTTTGTGCGCTTCGTGTCTGTGCGTTTTGTTTATGAGTTTTGTGTATTTTATCGCGGGCGGAAGGTGGTACGTTGGCAGAAGGCGACCAGACAGACAAGTGATGAGGGGATTTTGGCAATCGTCGCGTGAGGAGAGTGAAGAGCAAGACAATGATGCAAAGGTGAGGAGAGTGTGAAAGATTTCAGTACTGATGAAATGTCAACCGCCGTTTTGTTGCTGTTGGCCTCGTTTCCAGAAAGAGTATCGCAACCGTAAAATGTCTCAAGTCATACTCGTCGTTCGGTTCGTTCCATTCGTTTTTGTTCCTTTTTATCTTTCCAACCAAGGCACAACAAGCAGCAGCACACACAAAAAAGAACAACTTTCACCAAAGAAAGAAAGAAAAGCGATTCTTCACACGATAAAAGAAAATCCAAAAATAGACGGAACAGAAAGGGGATGCTGGGAGGGGGAGCAGCAGAGAAGAAAGAGAGAAGTTTTGTTTATATTTTTGTTTTTGTTTGTTGATGGTTGGTTTGGGATGGGATGGGGTTGTTGGAGGATGTTAAATTAAAATTGCATGGGATGGACGGCAGGGAGTCGACCGAGGTCAGGCAATGACGCGCATTCATGGGGGGGAATGAAAATCCCTGCATGACTGACAAGGTCACGTGGGAGGTGTAATCTTGTACGACATCCAATGAGGAGGAGTGGGATGTGCTTGGAGACGGTGATCTTGTGATACCCTTTTTGGTGGTTGATTTCCACTTGTGGTAATTTCGGTGTAATCAGTGGTCAGAATGAGGAAATGACCATTTCAGGATGACAGCAAGAGTTGGAGTAGTAGCTGCAAGATGTTGAGCGAAAACAGGTTCAATCAAATGAGGCGTTGGAAACAGCGCAATGGGAAACTCTGGAAAGCGATAACTGTCGTCTAGAAATCTTATATTCTTCTAGATATATGTGTGTATGATCGCCTCAAAAAATATGTACAATTACAATCATCATATCTGGCCGTTTCAAAAATCAGCAACTCTACAACTTCGCCCTCAACCCTGGGTTAACCAAGGGATCGTATATCGAAAGTCCCTACGATGAATTAGTACAGACGTCAAAACATATTGAAAGAACAGGCATGATAATACTTACCAAAGTATCCACCGGAACACCAGTACTATGCGTACTCAACCCCCTAGTATCAACGAGCGTCGGATTCAACTCCTCAACCGTATTGCACCCAATCAACCTCATATTCATCTCCATCTCATCCTTCAACAGCTGAATAGCCCTCTCCACACCCGGCAACCCATATGCACTCATGGCATACAAAAACGGTCTTCCAATCCCCACACCTTTCGCACCCAGACAAAGCGCCTTGATGATATCCGTTGCTCTCCTCACACCACCATCGATATAAACCTCAATTCGATTTTCCCACCCTCTTTCTCTGAGAATCGGCATGACTTCCGCAAGGACCTCGATACCGGAGCGCGCGAAATCGAGCTGGCGACCACCGTGGTTGGAGAGAACGACACCTTGAACGCCCATTTCGACGGCTTTGATGACATCCTCGACTCTCTGGACTCCCTTGAGAAGAATGGGCATTTTGGTAATCGATTGGAACCAAGGAATATCATCCCACTTCAGCGCGGGGTCAATGAAGCTCGAGATAGCTCTCGCAGCGCCCTGGGAATTATCCGTCGCCTCCCCTCCCTTCGCCTGCACATTTGCGCCGGTATCTGTGAATTTAGATCGCATGTCTTTCTCTCGTCGTCCCAATTGCGGTGCATCAACGGTGATGAACAACCCCTTGCAGCCGCGCTCTTCGGCATATTGCACGATTTTCTTGGTGATTTCGCGGTCTTTATTGACGTAGAGTTGGAGCCATTGCACTTGTTCGCCTTCGGCTGCGTCCATGATTTCGTCGAAGGAGCAGGATGCCAGGGTTGGGATCATCTGCACGACGTTATGCTTCTTGGCTGCTTTGGTGAAGATGACTTCTCCCTCTGGGTGACCCAATTTCCCCAAAGCGGTTGCGGTGATGTAGAATGGAATATCGACTTTCGTCCCAAGCATGGTGGTGGAAAAGTCGACTTTCTCCACATCAACCAGAATACGGGGTCGGAACCAGATTTTGTGGAATGCCGAATGGTTCTCTCGCATTGTCTAGAGCCTGTTAGTTCTATTCCTTCCCTGCTTGGAAGAGGAATACTTACAATCTCATCATCAGCACCACTGGAATAGTATGCCCATGCAGTTTTCTTCATGATCTGTCTGGCCACGGCCTCGAAATCCATCAAGTTGTAACATTGATCCAAAATCGGCATTCGTGTGATCCTCTCCTGCCTCTCCTTCTCCTCTGCTGTCTCAACTTTCTCCTCGACCTCGACGGTGCTCATATCCACTACTCCCAGATGTTTGGACTTATCAAGGAACTTATCGAGCGTGTCCGGAGGGTGGATGGGTTCGTACTCTTCCGTCGCATCTTTTCCCTACAAGAAAATGTCAGTCAGTACTTTTGCTATCTATATTTTTTGATAACAGAAAGGGGAGAAACTCACGGCATATTTAAGAATGATCTTTGGTCCGCCAGGATGTTCTGTTCGCGGGGGTTAGCTATCTCGCGCCTTTTGCTTCTTGTGTCCTGCGGGGTTGTGTATGGTACCTGGCAAGAACTCTGTAACATCATACGCTTTCCCCTACAACAGTATTAGCACTCCCTCCCCAATCCATTGCGCCACTTCCATCCTCATACTCACATGAACAATCACCCAGCACGACTCTCTCGAGTTATGCTTTGCAATTTCCTGTCCCGTCAAGTTAGGCATCTTGCTGAATTTCGTTCGTACCGAGGTAATCAATCGCTCGCAATCAACAAAAGCGTCTGAAGATGGGGGGTACAGTAGTGATCGCAAAGAGAGGAGGAAGCAATAAGTAGATAAAGGGCTCGATTCAAAAGAGTAGGTCTATAGCGATCTATCGCCACAAAGGTGATTGAGCGAATCTCGAGAAGGGAATGGGTTCACGGAGGAGTGGAAGTTTTGAGGGCGGTATGCGAAGGTATTTATGACGAGGACATCGAAAAACTGCCGCGTTTCCAAAAGGGCAACAAATGGGAGGGACCTTTCGGATATAAGCTTTCGCGGTTTCGGGGAAGCTTAGAACGAGCTGGTTTGGACAGACTGGCAGAGAATTTTTTGTTGAGCTTTGGTTCGGCGGGTTAATTGACGAGAGGAGCATAGAAAGGTCAATAAGAAACGACTGCGAGAGTTTCAAATAGCCAGTCACTGTATCTACTAAGATCTCGTTCAAATGGTTGATGCTGCTATTCCCACAGAAACTTGGAATCCCCAAACTTCCCCAGAACATGGGAGCTCCCTCGGCTAAAATGTACAGTAAGTACTCCGTACGGAGAGAAATGCGGGCAAGGATGAATGGGAAGCATCTCAGCCAATGAATAACAGCCTATTGGAATTGAAAGCATGCGACCGGACTTGTTCTCTACAAAACTTCTATTTCAAATCTTTTTGGATGTGATTGTCGCTCTTTTCCTCCAAGTTGACTGGAAATTGACTATCATCAACCAATTGAGCTGAAATTTGCTGCGCTATATCGGAACTGCGTGCAATCATGGCAGTTCGACTGTGATCGCCAACACCGCTTTCTCGGCGCGCACCTGAGCAGCATCTCAAACAAGGTCCAGTTGCCAGCAAGAAGTCGCAAGAACGGCCACACAAGAATTGTGGTTTTGATATTTAGTATTCACTTTCACTTTCTAGATATTTCAATGCAAGCTGTCATTAAACATCTAATTTTCTCTTAAGCATCTATCAAAGCTCCTCTAATTCGCCGCCTTCTTAGCCAACTTGACCAACTCAGGGAAAATCGGAGTACCAAAGCCAGTCACAGCATCCCAACCCTCGACGGTAGGGAAACCAGTGGTGTTGCAACCACCATTTACACCGGACGTGATATCAGTGAAGGCCTTGTATCCCTTCTTGTACAACCAGGGGTTCAAGAAACCAAGTGGAGGCTTTCCAGCAGCGATGAGTGCGTCGTTGGTGAGGGCGATGATGGATGAGAGGAGTGGAGCCGAAGCGCTGGTTCCTGAGATGATGCCGTTGGTGCTGTTCCATACGTACTGGAAGTAGAGACCTTGGGCGGAGATATCTGGGTATGCGCGGCCAGCTGGGTGATGGTTAGTATTTACTTATACTTTGCCGAGTTTGTTTGGTTTTTGGGGGCAATGGAGGAGGAGAAAGTCACTTACCAGGATTGAAGAGACCCTTGTGTTCACCCTTCATTCCCTTGACATATTTGGGAACGACCTTATCCTGATAACTTGGACGAGGGAAATACTCGCTGAATCCCGATCCAGAAGCATAATACCCATGAGGCTTATTATCCGGACCAAGCGCACCAGCAGGTCGCGAAGCAGATGTCTCTGGCTCAAATCCTTGTGTGGCACCGGCGACCGTTACGTATGGGCAGGATGCAGGGAAAGAGGGAAGGAATTTGAAAGTTTTCTTTCCGTCGTTGGAGATACAAGCTGAAGCATCGTTTCCGGCGATTCCACCAGCACCGCCATCGCCGGAGCTGAAAACAAGAGTAACGCCTCGAGCACCGAGTTGGGCGAAGTCGTTGCACACTCGCTTGGCGTAGGCGAGGGGAACTGTTTGCTCGTCGTCTCCGTAGGATGTGCTGATTACTTGAGGGAGGGACTTTTGGGAGAGGACGTAGGTGGTCCAGGCGAGGTATGGCTCGTCTATAATGAGGTTAGAATTATTCCTTTGGGATGAGGAAAAGGTCAGGGCGAGGTGAGATATCTACTTACTTCCAGGTGGATCTCCAGCAGCCTCATCAGGAATTTGTGGTGGCTCTCCGCCAGTAGAGTAGGCGGTGACTGGCATTGGATATGTCATTCCAATGATCGTCTGGGCATCGAGGTTTGCTTCCTTGCCGGTTGCATCAGCAAGTTGTGCAGCAGTAAGTGGGCCGTCTTGTTGTGGTCCGTCGGCGATGGAGACAAACTTGAAGTTGGCAGCTCCGGAAACAGCTTTGGGCTGGTATTTCTCAAGGAACTGCTTAGCATCAGGCCTGATTGGGACTTCTGCAAGGAAATTGTTGAAGCCGATCTGGTTCTTGCCGGCAGCCTTTTGGACGTAATCCTTGGTTCCATAGAGGGTGCCGAAGCAGTCTGGGGTTGTTCCATTGACAGTACAGACTGAATTTACACAAAAATTAGCAAGTGCTCAATTGAGTTGGTGGGTAGTCCAGAACGGAAAAGATATTAGGAGATGGATTACCTTTCTTGAGAGCATGCGACGTGGGGTTTGTTAGACCTGGGTAAGGGTATGGAATTGGGGCGTCAGCGGCCTCAGCTCTCTTAACAGTTCGCATGAACGAGGTAGTTGGTTGAATCGTGTCCACATGGTCGTGGAGATGCTCTGGAAGAGACCATTTTGGAGCACGAATCAATTGTGTTCCATCGGTGTTCTCGTAAACGTGATACTCGGTATCGAGCAGACGTTCAGCCGTCAAGACGTTGATGGTAAGGTGAATCCAATCCTTGGAGGGGCTGTGGGAAGAGTGGGTGATGCCATTCTCTTCCAACCACTCGTGCACGAGGTTGAGAGTGTCATCCGTTGGCTTGATGAGCTCGTTCACTTCGTCGTGGGTGAGATGCTAGATGGTGTTAGTGTTTGTTTTGGTGATCGAGGGGTGACCACAAAGCCAGGGACAGATATACTTACTTGTCCATATCGAGCATGATCTGGATCGGAAACTGTGAAAAAAATGTAGGTCAGTCTCTCAATTGGGCAATCACAGATGGAATATTTTGAGATTGACTCTCAAGTCGGAATTATCGTACCTTCATTGAGATGAGTCTCCAATGCACCGAAGTTGCTCTGCTTGACACCAATTTGCAAATGCAACATCTTCTCCGCTGGTGCGCGAGCCATCTTTGTCCATTTCACAGGAACATTATGTCTCTCCTTGACAGCGTAAGAAGTGCGCGAGCGAATTGGGGTTCCCAAAACATCTTGAGTGGCAATAGCCAAAGCCAACAGAATTGAGGTGCCCAACATGATTGATGAAATCTCACAAACGTCGAATTTCAAGACAGGAGAGGGATGAAAATCTCAAATCAACTCTCGTCAGTATTCCGAGAGGATCATACGAGCTTTATATACCTTACGCTTCCACGAAAGGTGGGAGGGAGGAAAACAGTGATACCCACCCACCGACGGGGGTGATACATGGCGAATCTGTACCTGGATGGTTCCTCATCATCCATCATCATCATCATCTGCACACGTCGTATGTGCCTCATCTCGTAGAGTTTCCCATTGAGTAAAGATTAGCAAGATCCGAGTCGATGTTACGAGAGAGGATGTCCTACTGTCCTGGCGACCTGCCTGCATGCGACTAGCCCGCCGAGGAGTGACAAGCTTTGGTGTGGTGCGATAAGCTTTGCGCCGAGGTTCCTTGTTTCTCGCCTTCTTCTTCGGGACCAACGTCTTCTCCCATCCCCGCCAAAATCTCCCGGAACGCGGCAAATTGCCATTGATGGTGTTATGGGCGATGGAGACGATGGAGAGCTGGAAAAGTCACCTTCCTGATGAGGCATCTGTGGTGCTGGTCATGCTGCTACTGCAGTAACTGAGTAATCATATGAGATGAGATGACGGTGGTACTGTAGTTGGCCGTTTGGCCGTCTGAAGATCTAGATGGAGACACGAGCGGTTACTTTGGCGGTAAATTATATATATGCTTGAGATAGGACCTACTTTAAAAGCCTCGAATGGTCAATTGAAGAATTTCGTACAGTAATCGTCATCCTCGACCCCATGAGATTTGGAATATCTGATTTGTCAATTCGACTTCCTTTCGAAGCCTTCTCGAGAAACGACTGTATGTATTTGCCATTCTTTGGTGGCAACTACATTCTAGCTCAAAATCAATGAATATGAATTTTAACTTCGATTCTTCAGACACGTGATGCGGCCCTCGGCCGCATTTGTTGCACGTCGCAAAACAGGGACAGTTTACTTTTTCCCAAAAACTGTCCTTGCTTCTGGCAGAATATCTTGGCATTCTCTCCCTTCTCGACCACCACCTCACACATTTCTGACTCGAGAAACGAACATCTTCCTCACACTTAGATCGATTCTATCCTGTGATGTGTTGTTGCACGTCGCAAAAAATTTACATCCAACTTTTCTTTCCCAGAAACCCGTCCAAATAACTAAATAGCTCTTCCCAAAATCTCCCAAGTTCTTGCTGGCGAAAATGTCTTGGCGTCCAATCCCTTCTTGACCTCGAGACCACAATTTCTGACTCGAGAACAATCAAAGCCTTTGGATTTGATTCTGTCATGTGATGCGGCCTGACGACCGATCAGTCCGCGTTTTTGTTGCACGTCGCAAAAAAGTTACCTCTACTTTTCCCAATAACTGCTGGAAACAGCGATTTTCAAATTTTGCGGGGAGTGGTCGTGGCAGATTTCGAGAGGTCCTGTCAAACTGGACCCTCCATGCATCAAGCCAAGACAAGTAAACTATCACAAGTAACATTCACGTGTTTATATACCTACCTGCTTTGGATAATCTTGCTTTCTGGAGGGGACAGAGAGAAAGATGAGTTGCAGCACAGAAACAAGCCAATTGTGTTAGGGAATCGAGCAAACAAGAAAGGCACCTGAGAACATCTATTAATTTACTATTATTCCATATTTTGACGCAAATTATTATCAATTCTTATTATATGTTTAAAAACAAAAACAAAATAAAAATACACACTCCCTCCCTGTCTTTACTCAGCAAAATCAAATCCTCCAAATGTTTTCCGGGTATCATTCACTCAACTCCAAGCACCAACAACCCCCCAAAAAGTTAAGTACTTTTACAGTATGTATCGTGCGCGCGAAAGAAATCTCAATCATCCATTATCAAAAACGTCGGCGACTTCAAAAATCCTCTCTCATCAATTACCTCATACCGATCTGATCTCTTCTTCTTTCCCATCGACACAAATTTCGCCTCTTTTGCATTTTCCACATCCTTTACATCTTTCAACCCTACCCTCCTCCTTGACTCCAGATCCAGACGACTCATACTCAAACTCATACTCAACGGTTCATCAAGTTTGCCCAACAACAATCGAGACTTCCTCCCCTCTTCTTTCGAACTCATCTCTCGCGTTGTTTGCAACTGGACCGCCTGCTGTTCTGGTTCGCTCTTTTGTGTCGCTGCTGTCGTCGCCAGCGTAGCCATCGTCGTCGCATTACTATTCCTGCTGATTTCCTTGACGATTAGAGGCTTTTCTCTCTTCCCTATAATGACTTGTGTGGCCTTTTGTGGCTGGTTCAGTAGCCGTGTGGAGTTGATGGTTCCGTATCTGGGTTTCGTCAGGTTGATTAGTGGTAATTGTGGCGGTCTGTCCTGCAGTCCTGTTTGTGTTCGAGATGGGAATGTCGTCGTCGTCGTCGTTGGTTCGGTTCCTCCTGCTGTGTTGAGAGAGACCAGTGGTTTATTAGTATTCATCGGTATTATTTCCTTGGTTCCGAAAGAGCTTAGTTCGAGCCCTTCACCACTCGTGTGAGTTGTCGAGAGGGAGAAGTCAAAGTCCTTCTTCCCCATTTTTACTAGCCGTACTTTCTCCGGCCTTGAAATTTCAATTCCTATAATGGGTCCATCTTTCATCTCCTTTGACCTCTCCATCTTGCTATCTTTCAATTTCTCCATTCCTCCTTCTTGTCGATCTCTCCTCCCATCTCCACTCGTTTCACGAATAATCTCATTAATCCCAACCTGTACAGAACCTTTCCTCTGCTCAAATGTCGTACTCGTTGTTCCTGAGTCTGCATTACTCCCGGTAATCAGCATTGCTCGTGGCTCGATTTCTCCCAAATAATGTGTCGTTGAAGCACTACTGAAGTATTTTGGGAAATGCTTGTTAAGAATTGGTTTTACGGATGGTAGACAGACGCATATGGTAGCGACTGTCAATTCGGCTTCGGACCAGGCTAGAAGGTCGATTGTGTCCCCTGGTTATTTATTAGGCTGGTGTTCTGTAAATTTGAGTGGGCAAAAGATTACTTACAAGATTGATCCAATCCATCGCGAAACACCCATACGTGTGGAGCGCGAAGGATACTCACAAGTGTCGCACTATACCCCCGGAAATATCAAGTCAGCTTACAAATGCCAATTCAGATATCAAACTTCAAGACCATGAACAACTTTCAAAAGCATTCCCCCAAAAATTGAATAGCAAAACAAAAGCAACTCACAGAAACCCAACCCCAAACATAACCGCTACAGAAAATCTCTTCCCTCTCCCAACCTTCAATTTTGAAATACACGGAATTGGCAGCAACAAGATAGCCAAGTCCTCTGCAACAGCCAATATGGCACCAGGGAAGATAATATGCATCAGCTCAATGCAACTTCCCCCCTTCCCAGCTTCACTAAGTCGCGGGTTCCAGCCGAAGGAGATGGGTGTGCATTGGAAAAGGATGGCGAAGAAGAAAGCGATGCCGTGGAGGAAGGTGAGGGTGATGAGGATCCATGTGCATGTTTGGAGCCAGGGCGTGGAGGGGAAACAGCGCAGGTAGAAGAGCAGGATGGAGAGCTTGAGGAGGACTTGGACGAGGACGTAGATTAGTTTCATGATGAGGAAGATCTGTTTGGTTGGTTTTTTAGGTTAGATATTTGATTGGTCTTTCTTTGTTGAGTGAGGGGAGGAAAGGAGAAGGGAGGGAGGCGGAGGACTCACTTTGGCGATTTTGGCGTGGTTAGAGACTGGGACGTCCCAGGTGTGAAGACCTAGTCCGATGGTGGAGTCTGGATATTTGATGTTAAGTATTCGACTTCAAAGATGAAAGCAGATTGGACTTACCCCAAATCATCAAGACCGCAATGGTAACCATCAATATCTACAATCACCAAGATCAGAACCAACATCTCCCATTTCCTTGGAAATAAAATCTTCTACTCACAGCAGCCTAATGACAAATTAACATCAACTCCATATATTGAAATAGGCAATAACATAAGATCAGTAAAAAGAAAGGGAAGGGAGTAATGATTGATTTTCGGAACAAACTCACAACAAGCATATCCCAATCATCCCACCAAAACCTCTTCATGACCCAAACCCTCGAGTAAACTCTCAACAGCACGAAAACTGATGCTAATAAAGCCATCGTAATCGTCAGGATTTGAATGTATTGTGCTCGTGAGGGCGTTGGCTGATGGCGACAGAGTGATTTTTGGAATGGGAATGCTACTGCAATTTTGGTTTCTTGAGTTAATTTTCTGTCATTTGGGCATTGTGGTGATTCAAGGAATTTTGTAGTTCGACTGGGTAAAGTATGGAGTAGGAGATGTTTGGAGGAGAAGGGAGGGAGGGAGAGGGGTATTTACTGATGAGGTCTGGATAAGTACATGTTGTCTGAAGACAAGCAGAAATCTTGCGCATTGAATTCAAATCCGAACACAGTAGCGGAGCGAGATTTGAGGATCTCATGTTGTAGAAACCGAGATTGTTGAGAACAGGTGAGATGCATGTGTACTAACAATCGAACTTTTGTCAGTTGACTTTCTTCTCTTCGACTCGAAGATTTGCCTTGATCGAGCAGAACAAAAGAGACATTCTGATCGAAGAAGGAGGATTCTTTTGACCTCAATATTACTTGAGATCAGAGGAAGATATGTGCGTTTGAGAGATACTGAACATACCGCACATTCGGGCAAATCAGTCCCAAACTCTTTTAACGAAACTGGTTGTTGTTGTTGTTGTTCTTCCTGCGCCGTCACCCGACCCGCCCTCACCAATTGCCCTCTGCTCATCAAGAGAGAGGCAACTACCACCACATTAAACACCTTCATTATTATCGGTATCTCGAATTCGACAACATATATCCTGTATTTGCCGAAACAACCCAAAAGACAAAAAACAAAGAGACAGAACTTGGTATCACGGATTATTGAAGGGAAAGTAAAGGTCCGGATTCTCAAGATCCCTTTCCTTGGTACTTAATTAACAGCTTAACCAGACACAAACCCACCCCCATCCGTGCTAACCATGCCCTCACATCTCCCGAGTAACCCGGACCACTGTACTTGGACCAAAGATCCAAACTCCACTCCCAAATAATCCCGCGAAATTCTATTTTTCCATCCACAACTCCACTTCAAAGCAGAAAGCCATGATCCATCATCCCCTTCACGGACAAGCGAAGCAAGCCACGTCCAAACAAAGCCACCAAACTCCAAGCCAAGTTCAAAGTCCCGAAGTACCACCGTATTTCGTACCAGTCCCAACATCGACTTTCATCGCCGGTCTACCTCCGCACCATCAGCCATAGTTCAAACCTTAAAAATCTTCCCCATCAGCCGCGTTCTACCAAAGAAGGACTCTACACATCATTTACCGTTCGATGATTGTAGAGTATGAAACGAAAGAATACACCTTCGGCAGAAAGCATCTTTTTAAGATTAGAATGTACCTGCGTGGACATGTCCCATGCCCCTCGATTGGTGATGTACAGTAAGGAATATGTAAGGAATTTAGTCTTGATATGGAAATGTTGCCCCTTGTCGTTCGTTTTGGTTTTGTTTCTACCTCAGCTACCCCTCGCTTCCGTGGATGATCTCCACGATCTCGGTGATCAACCTCGATGATCTACGAACCCGTCCCCTGCCTCGGGCTCGGGGTATTTATTTTCGAATCTTTGGTTCGGTACTGGAGATATGTCCTAGATGGGAACACGGCCGTCGATTAACTTGGTACTTGCCGGCGTGCCTGTGTCTGCGTCGATGCCCAAGCAAGCGATCTAGTTGATTCTAGTCTGGGAATAGAAATCTTGGCCCGGATCTAGATCTACATACTCGGTACCTCGATCTCTGGGATTTCCATGGGATTTTCTCATTCCGTGACATTGGATGGATCTGCGAACCGGTCAGTGCAATACTGTACAGTACTGTACGCTCTTCTCTGGTGCATATGCGTGCATTTACGTGCATGTGCAGTTGCAGGTGGAGGAGTAGGTTGGGCAGGAAGAAATTCCCAGGCACAAACGTTTTGACACTTTCATATCGGGATTAAGAACAGGTAAGGAGGGGAGGGGGAATGTTCCGTACCCTCCGTAATGATGAAAGAAGAAAGGAGGATTTTGGAACAGACCTCGATTCATAATTCCAAACAGAAGCTAAGTTTCAGGGGTAGACAATTGTCACGTTGACGCGGCGCTGGGCGGCCCATCTTGAAATTTCATGGCTGAGTATGCTAAAAATGATGATGGCGTTTACGGAGGTTGGGGTAACACCGAGCACCGAATGTTCTAAAGATGTGATAAGGTTTAGTTTAGTTTGATTTTTGTGAAGGCATGTGCGGGGAAAGACATTCAAACCTCAATCACCTCATTCTCGCCAGCAAAACCGTTACAAAAAAGAGGAGCAAAGATGCCTTAACTTAAGGACTTTAACGATATTTCAAAATTTGAGAGATATTAAGACATACAATAACACTTCCCATCCTACCATACCAACAAACCCAAACTAAATCTCAACCACAGCAATTTAAAGTGTCAAGAATTAAAAAAAACTACCTACAATGTTTTCACTCATTTCACCCAGCAATTGACTTTTTGAGGGGCATCAATCCATCAATCCATCAACATAACAGCACTTCCTCCACAGCGGCAATTACATCCCAAATCCTACACACAACTGCCGATAATACCTACCGAAAGTGCACCCTACTGAACTAACTAACCTTCCCTGCCAGTGCCACAGTGCCAGTGCCAGCTCTACTTATACTTTCCAGGTTTAGTTTACTTACACTAGTACACACAACGCCATGACATTCTTAACGGGACAGTTACAGTTACCTTAAATCTACCGCCGGCACGTTTCTTTGTCCTTACGTTCCCTACCGTACAGTGGCTCCGTACAGTAGCTTCCTCTCGCACAGTCACGGACAGAACTGAAAAATATATTTGAAATCAACTTACAGTACAAATTGCCTCGCTACATTTTGAGCTAGGTACTGGTGCTGGTACTGTATCACCGAGAAAATAAAGATAAGCTCGGATGGATGCACCGCTCCCAGTACAGCAGTAGAGTAGTGTAAAATAGGGAGATTAGCAATTAAAAAGGAATGAAAGATAGTTATATGAAAATAAAGCATTAGAAAAAAGGTAAAACATAAAAAGATGTTGTTGCAGGTTGCGTAGATTATATATCCCCAAGCACCAAAAAAAAGGTTAAAAAAGAAAGGATTAATTAGATTTTTATCTATCACTGAACAACCATGAAAATTGCTCACACATGGCTGTGTTCAACTTTGCTCAAATTAGTCAAGACAAGACAAAAGACCCTTTCATGTACATGGCGTTTTTGATACGGTAAAGTATGTAAGATCTTACAATATTACAATCTTACAATAAATACATGCAAACACATTTCGCTTCTCTCTCTCTCTCTCTCTCTCTCTCTCGCAACCAATACTCCCAGTCAGCCCCCGCCCGACGCAAAAACTAGATAGATAATTCATAATTCATAACTCATTATTCATTCGATCGGTCCCCATCATAACAAAACAAGCTCTATTACAGCAACTTACTTAACACTTTCCAGAATTATATAAATCCTTAAAAAAATTAAATTGCACAGAATTTAATATCATCACTTAAAAGGGAAAAGGCGGGGGAAACCCGTTAAAGGGAAAGTAAGTGTGACTTTATATATATTCGCAAAAAAAGACAAAGAAAAGAAAAAAAGACTACTTCTCTGGCCACTCAGGCTGGAGGACGAGTAGACATTTTTTCGCAAGATACAATACAGTACATTCTCTAAATAAAATGATAACAAAAAGAGCCAATGAAGTCCTAGGCGGGCGGCTTCTTCCAATCAAACGGACAAAGAAACATATCCAAATCACCAAAACAGAATCGGTTCAATTCCACACACACACACATACACACTCATATATATTTCATAGACTCGAAAGATTTTCAAAACATCAAAAATTAACTTCATTGTATTCTCTGTCTTCCTCTCTCTCTCTTTTCATAATCTCTCTATATTCATATCGTCTTTTTGTTAAAAAATATACACACGCCGCAAACATGAAACAGAAGCCAAGAAGGACATCTCTCTACGCAACCACCTCATCTTCTTCTTTAACACATAATTACAAGGCCCAACATAATACGTAAAAAGAAAGATGGAGAGAAAGGACCCCTTATCTTTCCCATCTTTCATAAACTTTGCATGTCCCAATACGCCATAATAAACATAAAAAGCTTTCGGAAATAATCCTTCATTGACAACATCACCATCTAAACGTGTGTTCCATTTGTTCCGTTGGTGTGTGCGCCATTGAGACCGTTGGTTGGTGCCTCCTCGTATTTGTCCCAGTTGGCAAGAATATCCTTGATCTTGGGGGAGTTGGTGAGGCGGTAGACATCCTCAAAGTACTCCTTGGTGATCTCGAAAGGACGAGCAGTGACGTTGGGGATGTACTTGCCAACCAATTTGCTCGGGTCGATGGTTGTCTTGTTGATCTTCTTGAGGAGGAAGGATCGGAAAGGCTTGACACCGGAGCGCAAGAAGGTGGAGTGGAAAGGCACATCGATGCCCTTGAGAGGGATGGTTGCGAAGCCTCGTTGAAGGTCGAGAGGCTTGGGCTTGGCTTCGGTCTGCTCTGCGCATCCTTGGATGATGTCGACGAGGTGAGCCTTGACATCTTCAATGGAGAGGGTTTGCATCAATTGTTGGATGTCGATCTTTTGGCCTTGAGGTAGTTGGTCACACCGGTGAGGGTGTCCAGGGCACGGAGATCACCAGCACACACGTACTGCATATTGGCGATGTTGTAGTTGACAATCTCCAACAACCATCCAGTCTCCTCGGCGATGTTCTCAACGACATATTGAAGAGCTTGCTCATTGAAGGTCTTGGAGATTCTGCTTGGGTTGACTGCGCACATAGAGTAGTTGGATCGACCAGCTGCGTCACGTTCGACGGCAACTTGCATAGTAAGACCTCGGTAGAAGACGACCGAAACCAAACTCTCAATGGGCATGACCTCAGCCAAAGCAGCAAGTGCAGAGTACTCTCCGAGAGAGTGACCGGCAAAACTGCTGTCACGTTGGACAAGACCCTTCGATCTCATATCCTCGAAACTGGCCTTCTCCATGAGGGTAAGGGCAGGTTGAGTGAATTGAGTCGCAGAAAGAAGACCGGTTGGTGATCGGTAAGTGTATGAGGTGGTAGTCTCATCAACTTCCTTGAAGATCTTCTCGCTCTTGATTGAGCCATCAGCACCCACAGTCTCGAAAGTCATTGACATGTAGTTCTGACGGATGGCCTTTCCTCGAGGTCCACCAAAGTAGATGGTGAGTTCCTTAGGATTGTTCTTGACGATGTTGGTAATTGCAAAGCCTGGTATCGTTAGTTGATGAAATCTGAAAGAGAAATTTGATGCTTACCATAGTTGTCCATGAAGTGCTTGTCAGCTCTGTCCCAGACCTCCTTGGCAACTGGGCTGCTTTCGTAAAGCTCCATACCCATGCCTTGTTCTTGAGAACCTTGTCCAGTGAAGACGTATGCGGTGGCAGGTTGCTCAACCTCGGCCTCACCAAGCAATACCTTCTCTTCGGTCTCCTTGTTGCTTGCCTCGACCTTGATGATCTTGCGACCAGCAACCATACCCACATGTTGAAGTCTAACTTCGATGTCATCGTTGGGAAGAACCATGCCAGTGAGGGTAGCATGGAAACTGCGAACACGACCAACATTGTTCTCTGCTGCCCATGTCTCAACCAAGCTTCGAACAGCTGCACTCGAGTACATGCCGTGCGTGATGGTACCTGGCAAGCTGGCGTAGCTTGCAAAGACGCGAGAAACGTGGATGGGGTTGTAATCTCCAGAAACACGAGCGTAGGTTTCGTTGGATGCAGGTGCCTTGAGTTGCAGAGCGGTCTTACCATTCAAAGGAATGGCATTCTCGAAGAGAACAGGCTGTTCGATGGAAGTACCGTGTCTTTGAAGGTAATCGGTCACAGGGTTACCGTGAGAGACACCAGCTTCATACTCTACGCTAGCGACTTGGATGATCTCCTTGCTTGGCAACTCCAAGAGGACTTGACCTCTGGTCTCGACGTGGCTGAAGACAGTCTCGTTCTTGAAGCGGACCAAAGATTCGAGACGGAAGACCAGGTTCTGGCCAAGCAGCTCATGGTCGGGCTCATCAAGGTTGAACCACTCCTTGGATCGGAGAACAGCAACATCCTTGGTAGTAGTGAGGTGAATTTGCATTGGAGTCTCGCGCTTTCGTTGGAAAGTAGTTTGGAAATCGGTGTAGGCGCCACGATACAAGAATTGAGAAGTAACCTCCATGACTGGACGTCCCTCACGGGTAATGGTACCGCAGACCTCAACCATCTTACCGGAAGCTTGGTTGATGACGGCATTGATCTGAGCAGTGGTCTCAACCACATCACCCTTCTTCAATGGCTCGGCTCCTGGCAACATGCGGAAGCCGTTGGAGAGATGCACCAACTTCAAGAGATCACCATCAATGGTTCTTGGGAAAATTGGCTTCGTGATGGCCTTCCATCCGACGACAATGGCAAAGTCCATAGGTGCGAGGACTTCCTTTCCAGGACGATCGACAAATGCTTCTCCAGTGTTGCCAACAGCGTGCACGAAGTCATTGATGGCCTCGCTGGTGATGGTAGCCTTGCCACCGTTGAACTTGCCAGTGACCGAAGCATCCAGATCGAGAGCCTCATCTCCGAACCAAGCCTTCCAGTAGAATTCCTTGATGCGGTCGTTTCGGCCTTCCATGACCTCATGGAGAGGAGCATATCCAGTCTCAGGGTGGTAAGTGAAGGCGAGCGGTAGAGGCACAGGCTTGCCGAGAGCGGTTGTGTCCTTGACCATGTGAACAGAGATCTTGTTGTTGCCAGTAAGCTTGACTTCGATGACGGTGACATAGTGGTTTGGTCGTGGCTGTTCCTTGACGGTAATGACAGTTTTTGATGGATCATCGGGGAAGGCGATTTCAACAAACAAGCCTCTAACTGGGGCGAAGATACGCTTCATTGGATTAGTCTGGAATTTCTTGCCTTGCACAATGACTTCTGCAGTGAACAGTGCATATCGCCATGATCGCTTGGCGCCAGCAAGAAGTGCCAACCAGGAGTCCAAGGATGGAAGAGCCACATTGGCGGCAGACGAGATGCGGTAAGTAATCTTGTTGCCATCGTTGGCGATGGTGAGACCCTCAGTGTCAGCCTCAACATCAGTGTTGGTGAACTTTCCGCCGAAGTACTCGACGACGGGAATGTTGGATTCATCTCCACCATAAAGGTATTGAGTGAGACCAACAATGTGTTTTTCATGAATACCATCAAGAATCTCCTTGATGGGCTCGTCAACAATCTTCGAGTACTTGACGGCGGTTGGACCTTGCAAGATACATGTACGGCCGACATCTTGACCCATAACAGCCTCGAGATCTTCCGATTGCCAGAGGGAATCCTTCTTGAAGAAGAGCTCAAAGTTCTCATCCAAAGATGGGACGAAGGTAGTTGGCTTCTGACCTCTGCGCTGACACAGGAGGAGGAAGTGCTGAACATCTTGAGCGTTGATCAATTGATCTTCAGCATCTGGGTATGCAGACAGGATTCGCTTAACGGTCGAGTATGGCTCCTCGAGCTCGGAATAGCTTTGAAGCAGGGATGGCTTTCCGCTGTCGACAGTGAAACGCTCTTCAACACGGCGGATGAAATCGCCAACCAACTTTTGGTGAGATTTGTCGATCCAGCGAGCTTCGTGCTTGACGTAGAGGAGGTCGACCATTCGGCGAACGACCTCGGCGTAGGTCATATCCTCGAGATCAACTGTCTCTCCAGCCTTGTTCTTTCCGAACCAGACCTTTTGGAAATCGTCATTGAGCTTCTTGATGATGTACTCGCGGTTCTTCTTCAACTCGGCGACACGCTTCTCCTTGGGCAAGCTGAAAATTTTGGCATCCATCTCGGCCCAGAACTTGACACCGCGGGTAGCCAGCTTGTGAATTGGCTCACCCATCTCGGATCGGACGGTGATAACGCCTCCAGCTGGGCCCTTGTAGGTCTTCTCCCACTGGCTCTCATCAAGACCTTCGGCCTCAGTGATGGCCTTCTTAGCATTCTTGCTAGTGTGAGCCTCCTTCGCGGTCATCATACGACTACCGAAGAGAACACCATCGAAAGGCATTGGTGGGTAACCAAACTTGCCGGACCAAGCACCAGTGAGGTAAGGGTAGGTATCCTCAGCACCTCCGAAGCCACTTCCAGCGACGAGAATGAGGTTGTCACATCTTCTAATGCGGGAGTACATTTGGAGAACTGGTTGATGGAAATCCTCATAAGAGTGATGTCCACCACCACGTCCACCAGTCCATTGGAGGATGACTGGGAAATTTGGGTTTGCTTTCGCGATGTTGATGACGGATTGAATGGCCTCGACCGATCCGGGCTTGAAGGAGATGTGCTTTAATCCAAGCGTCTCAATGTACTCTTGGGCAACCTCGATGGATGGGACACCGGCTCCGATCGTGAGACCCTCAATTGGCACGCCCTCCGAGCGAAGTTGGCCGAGAAGAGGAATCTGCCATTGCATGGCACGTGGGTTGACGTAGATCAAGTTGACGGTAATACCACGACCAGCGGGAGTGGCATTCTCAATCTTGCGGATGGCTGCAGTCATGGTTTTGGCGTCGTAGTATCCACCGCCACCCAACTCAATTTGGTAACCAGCGTTCATGGTCGCGGAAACAAAGTCCCAAGGAACTGTGCAAGGTGTCATACCAGCAACCACAATTGGAGGAACACCGAGAAGTCGACTCATCTTGGTGTCAACAAAGGTTTGTCCATCAGAGGTTTTGACGAGGCGAGGGCCATGCTCCTTGACCCAATCGACCGCATACTTAACGGCGTTTTCCTCATCGCGATCAAACAACTCTGGCTTGTAACCAACTTCTGGCACGGTGCCCTCAATGGCACCAGCCAAAATGATTCGGACACCAGTTCCGTCCTTGTTACGGCTGGTCAAAACACCAAGACCAGAGACCCCACCTGGACCGAAATCGAGGATGTGAGTTGCGCCGGGGAAGACGGTGGCCTTCTCCCAGTTGACAGGGTCGTGTGTGATGAGACGAATGAGTGTTGGCACAACATTGCCACTGACTTCTTCTCTCAAGTCCTTTCCAGTGTTGGTATCGAAAACTGGAATGCCCAAGTCCTTGCTGTCGATCACCACATCCTTGAGATCCTCATCGATATGGGTCGTTGCATCAGCGAGGTACTGGCTGTGGAATGGAGCAGTAATGGGCAAGAATCTGTTCACAAATCGCACCTTTCGGTCGGTGAATGGGATTTTGGTCTGGTCGAGTCCGGTTGGGGCCTTGACTTTGCGGAGTTGCAAATTCAAACCATAGAGGGAGATTGGAGGACCAGTCACCACCATATTGCGAGCGCTGTTGATGAGGGAAATGGAAATGTGGCGATCTTCAGGGAGGTATTTGTTGGTCGCATCAATGTGCTCTTGCACCTGCTTTTGTGACAAATCGCGAATACTCAGCATAGGAGTGGGGGACCCTTCGCCATTGTCAATGGAATCTTGCAGAGTGGTGGGAGCCAGAGAGGTTTTGGGGTAAGTCTGCTGGCTGCGGGATCCAATCCAGAAGAGAATGGTGAGAGCAGAGACGGCAATCTTCTCAAAAGATTCCCAAGAGTCTGCTGCAGATGTGGCAGCTGCCAACACAACACCTTGAGAGTGACCGGTTGTTCCACTGATTCTCTCTCTGAATTGACCGGGTGTAAGACCGAGAACTTTGCAAGTAACGGTATAATGCGCAAGTTGGACCAATCCAATGAGGGGGAGCTGACAGGTGCGGAAACCATGTAGTCAACATCTGGAGTAGTCTCGGCGTCATTGAGCCAAGCCATGACATCCAGTCCTTTGGGATACAATTTCTCTGCCTTTGGATCTCTTGACAGAGTCTGCAAAAGCTCGGCTGAGGAAGTAATTAATTCCTCTACGAATGAAGGATATGTCTTGTAGACTTCCCGCAGCTCGTCAAAGTATTCCTCAATGTTACCCTGACCACCGAAAACACTGTAAACCTTGGTGTCCAAATTATCGTCATCCGCAGCACGGAAGAGGGCAGATTCGTGGGGTCGAATTGCTCGGTTGCTTGCAGCACGAGCGGCATAGTAGCTTCGGACGACCTCCAATTTCTTGGTGTCAATGCCTGGCAGAGTGGCCACCAAGGCATGGACTTCGTTTCCTCTCAGGAATGCCCGCTCAAACTCGTTGAGCACAATCTTGAGCACTTCCTCGTATGAGCCCTGGGCATCATCCTCGCCTTCATCGACATCTTGTGCTACATAACCGAGATATCGAGCGACGAGTTCTGGCACGGAGGAGGGCTCGTCATCTTGGGCGAGCTCGTCGGTTGGGCGGGAGGGAGGCCGAGAAACGCTCCTTGATCTGGGAAGCGTGGAAATGGAGGTTTGTGGGTATCAAGAAAGAGTGCTCGAGGGAGCCATGTGTGAGGACCAATGGTCGGAGGGAGGAGGAGGATCGTGGTGTTGAGACGCCCGTCTGGGGCCAGTCGAAGTTCCGTACATGGTGAAGGGGTTATGTGCGGGAGGCAATTAAATGGTCTCTGTGCAGACACACCGGGTCAGTTATTCGATTTTTGTGTTTTTTTTTGTTCAGAGATTTGGAGCTATAGATGGCAGTACTTACTGGATATTCCACTCCAGAAACTCAATGAAGAGCAGGAGTAAAGGGAAAGCGGAATTCCTAGCTGCGAGGAGCAAGTGCGGTTGTAGTAGTAGTGGTGTTGGGTATTCCGGAGACAAATCTTTTGTTGGCCGTGTCTAGTGAAAAGCGCAACAGTCTATGAGGATTGGGAGAATAAAGGAAGGTTGAGGTAAAGAGGGATGGAGGGATGGAGGGAGATGGGGTATTGAAGCAGGTTTGAAGGACACTGCGGTTTATGTGAATGTTCAAAGGAGGAGGAAGGGAGGAGGAAGTACAATTGGGGAAGATTGGGGGAGTTGGTAAAGTTTTGAGGACGAGGGAATGCACGGGATGGAGGGATGGATGGGGATGGAATAATGCGGTGACCCCAAGCAAGAAAACAGCTACTACTGTGCTTCACCACCACACACAACTTTCACCCTTCCCTCTCTCGCTATCCACCGGCTGGCTCCTGTTGCAGCTCCATCGCTCTCAACAACGCTCGCCAGAATTTGGGGACCCACTCAACCCATACCATGCGTTTTAGCGTGGGCAGGCGTGTTCAGGGTGCACTTTCTGTTGGGGCGCAGATCGTCTGTTACCTGCCTGCATACCCGCCACAGCCCGGCTCCGGGGTATGTGATTGGCAGCGAGGGGACACTCCCGCCGACAAGCGAGGAAAGATGTTGAACAGACTGGAGTCTGGGAGAGGGCTCAAGGGGGTTGAAGGCATTTCACTTTAGATCAAGGGATCAAGGATAGAGACATACATGGAATCATGGCACGTGGATTGCTAATAATCAGGCCATTATTTACTGGCTGCTGCATCCATTCATTGATGATGTGGCTGTTAATGTTTGCATTATTTTATTAATTCTTTGAACATTATGGTAAATCAATCAATTGTTTACATTACATTACATGGCAGGGGGGGACAAGGGTACGTTGCCTGCCAAGAAAAGGGGAGATTTCTCGGATGTGCGCTCCCAGCATTCATTCATTCACTGATTGGGAAGACTCGACTCTCCTCCGTACAGTAGGCATCTTTTGCAGAGGGATCGATCCGTGAAGTGTTGAAAGTCGAGATGCTCTTATCTCTGAAACTCACTCACGCCTGATTGACTTTGCAGCTTGTTTCATCCTTTCTTATCCGACGACGCCTTATCCGCCTACAGTAGCTTGATCATCATCATTGTTGACATCTTTGTTGATATCGCGCGGCAAAAAGGAAGTGACAGCCTTCTCCAGCCCTATGCCGCTACAGCGTGGGACAAGGACTTTGATTTTGCAGGAAATAATGATCGATGATGGATGGATTATTGACGATGAAATAATGACACAAAGCATCTGCATGCACACATCACATCTTCTCTCTGTCCAGCCCAAAGTACAAGTGGTGTCCTTTGTCGTATTTTCTCTCGTTCAATTGTCTGTCGTTTCGTCCATTCCCTTCCCTTCTTCTTCCGCCTCGCCCCCTTTGGTCCGGCAAGACAAGGCTGCGTGGCCGGCGAGGGGCACTGTGATTAATTCCGTCACTTTCTCGTAATCGCGTAGCCGTGCAGATTGGGTGAGATGCGCTCTTTGCGTAGCCGCCTCTCACCAGATGAGGATCGATATCGTCATGCATACGCACGCTATCATACTACGGAGTATGGCATTTAGTTGCGTGGGATAAGCAAAAGTAAAGGTAGTACTGTGAATAGGCAGCATGCGGTCTTGCGGTCTTGCGGTCTTTTGTTGGTGATGTACTCCTGCAAAGTACGGTAGCCTTCAAACTTTCCCCAGCCGTGAGCTCCGGCAACGAGGGACCCAAGTATGCACAGGGGTATACCTCGGGCTAGACCCAACCGGGCTAGCCGCACTGCCGACTCGTTGGGAGAGCTCCCCAAAAAATGAGCCGTTGAATACAACGAAAAAGGCGAAGGGAAGGGAAGGGGAACGGATCCTCATCCACCAAAAACAAGTCCATCCATCCACCATCCACACCTCCAACACCACCACTTTTTTCAAGGGCAGTCGCCGGACTAGACAAGACTTTCGCTTCGCCCTTTACTTCTCCGCATCTGCCCATCATTCTCCCTCTCTCTCTCCCTCTACTACAACTTCATCTCCTCCTCCTCCTCCTCTCCACTCCCAATTCATCTCAACTCCCTCCTTGCGTGTATCCCAATTCTACTTGATACACAAATACCACCCTCCCTCTCCCACATTTAATTTCGACCCATTGCTGCTTCCTCCACATCTCCTCCCCCCAGCAAAAAAAAGAGTTGAATACTCGAATACACGACCACAACAACTACACACCTCTTCCTTCTCTTCTGCAGCTCCGAATCTTCTCCTGCAGAATCACCAACTTCCGAGTCTTCTCGATTACTGCTGCTGCTCTCTCTGTCTTTTGTTAAATATACCCACCTCGATTCAGTAATACCAGTTCGTCTCCGGACGCCCAACTCCTACCCAAAATGCGTCCCGAAGTCGAGCAGGAGCTCGCTCACACCCTCCTGGTCGAGCTGTTGGCCTACCAATTTGCATCGCCCGTCAGATGGATTGAAACACAAGATGTCATTCTCGCCGAGAAGACGACCGAGAGAATTGTCGAGATTGGTCCGGCCGATACCCTGGGTGTGATGGCCAAACGAACTCTCGCATCTAAGTACGAAGCATACGACGCCGCAAAGTCCGTTCAGCGTCAAATTCTCTGTTACAACAAGGACGCAAAGGAGATCTACTACGACGTGGATCCCGTCGAAGATGAGCCGGCGCCAGCAGCGAGCGAGTCTGCTCCCGCCGCCTCGGCCCCAGCCGCCGGAGCTGCCCCCGTGGCTTTCACACCAGCTCCATCCGGCGCAGGACCTGCAGCACAAGTTCCAGATGCTCCAGTCGGTGCTTTAGATATCGTACGAGCATTGGTCGCTCAAAAGCTTAAGAAACCGCTCTTGGAAATCCCATTGAGCAAGGCAATTAAAGATCTCGTTGGAGGTGAGTAAAGAAATTCAAAACTACCCAAGAACCAAAATCGTAGCTAACCATTATTTTCCATGCAGGTAAATCTACACTTCAAAATGAAATTCTCGGTGATTTGGGCAAGGAATTTGGATCGACACCAGAAAAGCCAGAAGATACCCCTCTCGATGAGTTAGGAGCAGCCATGCAGGCCACATTCAACGGCCAACTCGGAAAACAATCTTCTTCCCTGATTGCTCGCCTCATTTCCTCCAAGATGCCCGGTGGCTTCAACATCACAACCGCTCGTAAATACCTGGAGACTAGGTGGGGTCTCGCTTCTGGCAGACAGGATGGTGTTTTGTTGCTGGCCTTGACCATGGAGCCTCCAGCTCGTCTTGGTGCCGAGAACGACGCAAAAGCCTTCCTCGACGAAGTTTCGAATAAATATGCCGCCAATGCAGGTATCAGTCTGTCAGCACCAGCTGCTGGTGGGGATGCTGGCGCTGGTGGAGCAGGAATGATGATGGATCCAGCGGCGATCGATGCCCTCACCAAAGACCAAAGAGCACTTTTCAAGCAACAACTCGAACTTTTCGCCAGATACTTGAAGATGGATCTCAGGGCCGGCGACAAGGCATTCATTGGTTCTCAAGAGTCGCAAGCCGCTCTGCAAGCACAATTGGACCTCTGGAATGTTGAGCATGGCGAATTCTACGCTTCGGGTATTGAGCCATTGTTCAGCTCTCTCAAAGCCAGAGTCTACGATTCATCCTGGAATTGGGCACGACAAGATGCCTTGACCATGTTCTATGATATCATTTTCGGTCGCCTCAAGGCCGTTGATCGAGAAATCGTCAGCCAGTGCATTCGAATCATGAACCGCTCAAATCCAACGCTCATTGACTATATGCAATACCACATCGACCACTGCCCAACCGAGCGAGGCGAGACATACAAATTGGCAAAGGAGCTCGGTCAACAGCTGATCGACAACTGCAAAGAGGTCCTCGACACTCCTCCAGCATACAAAGATGTCCATGTCCCAACCGGTCCACAGACAACAATCGACGCCCGTGGTAACTTGGAGTATGCGGAAGTCCCACGTACTTCAGTGCGCAAGCTGGAACACTACGTCAAGGAAATGGCTGATGGAGGCAAGATCTCGGAGTATGGCAACCGAACCAAGGTTCAAAACGATCTCGGCCGTATCTACAAGTTGATCAAGCAGCAGCACAAGCTCTCCAAGACATCCCAACTTCAAATCAAGCAATTATATGGCGATGTCATCCGATCGTTGGCCATGAGCGAAGGTCAAATCATGCCCAAGGAGTCTAACGGCAAGATCAATGGCCATGCTAAGAAGCCAGCAAAGGCACCCAAGTCCGGCAAGATTGAGACCATTCCCTTCCTCCACTTGAAGAGAAAGGATGAGCACGGCTGGGAGTACAGCAAAAAGCTTACTGGCTTGTACCTCGACGGATTAGCAGAGGCTGCCAAGTCCGGTGTCACCTTCCAAGGCAAGAACGCTTTGATGACCGGTGCTGGAGCTGGCTCCATTGGCGCTGAGGTTCTTCAAGGTCTTATCAGTGGTGGTGCTAAGGTCGTCGTTACCACTAGTCGCTTCTCCGAGAGGTGACCGAGTATTATCAGTCCATGTATGCTCGATATGGTTCGCGTGGATCTCAGCTCATCGTTGTTCCCTTCAACCAAGGGAGCAAGCAGGATGTCGAGGCTTTGATCGATTACATCTACGATCCCAAGACGGGTCTTGGATGGGATTTGGACTATGTCGTTCCATTTGCTGCCATCCCCGAGAATGGACGTGAGATTGACAGCATTGACTCCAAGTCTGAGCTTGCACATCGTATCATGTTGACGAACTTGATCCGTCTCCTTGGTGCCATCAAATCACAAAAGGCTGCCCGTGGCTTCGAGACTCGACCAGCACAAGTTCTCTTGCCATTGTCACCTAACCACGGTACTTTCGGTAACGATGGTCTCTATTCCGAGTCCAAGCTTGGTCTGGAGACTCTCTTCAACAGATGGCACTCTGAGAACTGGGCAAACTTCCTCACAATCTGCGGTGTCATCATCGGATGGACTCGTGGTACTGGTTTGATGTCTGTCAATAACATCACAGCCCAAGGTGTTGAGGCTTACGGTGTCCGCACCTTCTCTCAAACTGAGATGGCTTTCAACTTGCTCGGTCTCATGTCCCCAGCCATTGTAGACTTGTGCCAACAGGAGCCAGTGTTTGCCGATCTCAACGGTGGTTTGCAATTCATTCCAGAGCTCAAGAACCTCATGTTCAAGCTCCGCAAAGACATCATGGAGACCAGCGAAGTCCGCCAGGCCGTCACCAAGGAGACCGCAATTGAGAACAAGATCGTCAACGGCGAGGACAACGAAGCCTTGTTCAAGAAGGTCAACATCGAACCACGTGCCAACATCAAGTTTGACTTCCCTGAGCTTCCAGACTGGAAGGATGAGATCGAGCCCCTCAACGAGACCCTCAAGGGCATGGTGGATCTCGAGAAGGTTGTCGTCGTCACTGGATTCTCCGAGGTCGGTCCCTGGGGTAACTCCCGTACCCGATGGGAGATGGAAGCATATGGCAAATTCTCTCTTGAAGGATGTGTTGAGATGGCTTGGATTATGGGTCTCATCCGCAACCACAACGGCCCAATCAAAGGCAAGCAATATTCTGGATGGGTTGATTTCAAGACTGGCGAGCCAGTCGACGACAAAGACATCAAGGGTAAATATGAGAAGCACATCTTGGAGCACTCTGGTATCCGTCTCATTGAACCTGAGCTTTTCGATGGCTACGACCCCAAGCAGAAGCATATGCTTCAAGAAGTCGTCATCGAGGAGGATCTCGAACCTTTCGAAACTTCCAAGGAGACTGCAGAGGAGTTCAGACATGAACACGGCGACAAGGCTGAGATCTTTGAGATTCCCGAGTCTGGCGAGTACTCTGTCCGCATGAAGAAGGGTGCCACCCTCATGATTCCAAAGGCTCTCAAGTTCGACCGCTTGGTTGCTGGTCAAATCCCAACAGGATGGAGTGCAAAGACATACGGTATCCCGACGACATCATCTCTCAAGTCGATCCCGTCACTCTTTTCGTTCTCGTCTGCACAGTCGAGTCCCTTCTCGCGTCTGGTATTACCGACCCATACGAATTCTACAAGTATGTTCACATCTCTGAAGTTGGCAACTGTGTCGGTTCCGGTATTGGTGGTGCAACAGCATTGAGGGGTATGTACAAGGATCGTTACTTGGACAAGCCAAAGCAGAAGGATATTCTTCAGGAGTCTTTCATCAACACAATGAGTGCCTGGGTGAACATGTTGCTCATGTCCTCCACCGGTCCCATCAAGACTCCTGTCGGTGCTTGTGCTACAGCTGTTGAGTCCATTGACATTGGTTATGAGACCATCGTTGAGGGCAAGGCTCGTGTATGCTTCGTCGGTGGTTTCGATGATTTCCAAGAGGAAGGATCCTACGAGTTCGCCAACATGAAGGCTACCAGCAACGCAGTCGAAGAAATGGCCCGTGGCCGCACACCAGGAGAGATGTCTCGACCAACCACGACCACCAGAAATGGTTTCATGGAATCTCAAGGCTGCGGTATGCAAGTCATCATGACCGCCAAACTTGCGCTCGACATGGGTGTTCCCATTTACGGAATCATTGCCTTGACTACCACCGCCACTGACAAGATTGGTCGATCCGTTCCAGCTCCTGGCCAAGGTGTCCTGACTACCGCTCGTGAGAACGCTGGCAAGTTCCCATCGCCGCTTCTTGACATCAAATACCGTCGCCGTCAAGTTGAGCTTCGCAAGAAGAGCATCAAACAGTGGCAAGAGTCGGAGCTCGAGTATCTTCATGAGGAGGTTTCCGCCATGAAGTCTCAGGGCAGCGACTTCAACGAGACAGAGTACGCTCAAGATCGTGCACACCACATCGAGAAGGAGGCCGCTCGACAGGAGAGTGACATGCTCAACAGCCTGGGCAACAACTTCTGGAAGAAAGATCCAACAATCGCTCCTCTCCGTGGTGCACTTGCCACCTGGGGCCTCACTATCGACGATCTTGATGTTGCATCTTTCCACGGTACTTCTACCGTTGCCAACGACAAGAATGAGTCTTCTGTCATCTGTCAACAATTGAAGCATCTTGGTCGCTCGAAGGGTAATGCCTTGCTTGGTATCTTCCAGAAGTACCTTACTGGTCATCCCAAGGGTGCTGCTGGTGCCTGGATGTTCAACGGTGCTCTCCAAGTCCTCAACAGTGGTCTCGTCCCTGGCAACCGAAACGCCGACAACGTCGACCAAGTCATGGAGAAGTTTGAACAGATTGTCTACCCCAACCGAAGCATTCAGACCGATGGTATCAAGGCTTTCTCTGTTACCTCTTTCGGTTTCGGTCAGAAGGGTGCTCAGGCAATTGGTATTCATCCCAAATACTTGTTCGCCACTCTGGATGAAGCAACCTTCGACACCTACAGCGCTAAGGTCGAGGCACGACAAAAGAAGGCATACCGCTACTTCCACAACGGAATGATCACCAACACTCTGTTCGTTGCAAAGGATAACGCTCCATACAGCGATGCTCAACAAGGCGAGGTCTTCCTCAACCCAGATGCCCGAGTGTCCGTTGACAAGAAATCCGCTCTCCTCACATATGCTCCCAACTTCGCCAAGAACATCCCAGACAAGTCCAAGAGCACCAAGCAGATTGTCGAGTCGCTGGCCAAGGGTGCTGCTACGGCCAACAACAAAGTGGGTGTCGATGTTGAAGACATCTCAGCCATCAACATTGAGAATGAGACTTTCATTGAGCGAAACTTCACCCCCAAGGAGCAAGCCTACTGCAACAAGGCAGCCCATCCTCAATCTTCGTATGCCGGAAAGTGGAGTGCCAAGGAGGCCGTCTTCAAGTCGCTTGGTGTGTCCAGCAAGGGCGCTGGTGCGCCACTGAGGGATATTGAGATTATCAACAACGAGAGCGGCGCTCCCATTGTCTCTGTAAGTTTACCTGGAACCTTCTGCTGTGCTGAATACCTACTAATTTTTTTTTCAGCTCCACGGTGATGCAGCAGCAGCAGCGAAGAAGGTGGGTGTGAAGGAGATTACCATTTCCATCTCGCACTCTGACAGCCAAGCGATCGCGATTGCCGTTGCCACGTTTTAGGTGGATGATGACACATTCTATGTACAAAGGGTGTTAACTACATGATTTTATTGAAGGGAAATTCGTTAATGGCGCTTTTTGTTTTTTTGCCGACATGTTCTATCGTGTTGTTTTGAAAGAATGGTTGGGAGTTTAATGAAAAGGCGAAGAAGAACAAGGAGACGAAGAAAGAGTTGATGATAGACAGGAGATGAGTATATATCACGGAATAAATTTTAGACTTCATTCATTTTCCAAGTTTTACTCTTCGTCGTCTTCGTGCTGTGATGTTTGATGTGTGTCTTTAACAAAGCACAATGCCAAAGGGTTCAAGTTTGATATGTTTTTAAGGAGAACTTCATTGTTGCCACAAGCAAGGTCTGTACGGAGTTTCTATCGGCAAAACAAGTGTTCTATAAGAAAGTACAAAGCACACAGTCATGATGACGACTTTTTAACCTCTTCTCTTCGTCGCCATACACATATATGTCACTTTTAGAGTTCACTTCTCACTTCTCACTTCTCACTTCACTTTCAAACATCTTCAAATGCAAGCAAGATAGACTCTCTCAACTGACCGGATCCACTTCTCAAGACCATCTTCATCCTTTCTTCAAAGCTCTCTCTGAAATACCAACCAACCCCCTTTGCAATCAATTTATTTTCTCTTTCCAACAGCATTTTATTTGCATTGCATTCATCGACAAAAGTAGGTAAGATCGAAATGGTGCGCGGCAAGAACACGCGAATTCGAGGAGGCAGAGGCAGGTCGAGTGGCAGGGAGGTGCCCTGCCAAGAACAGCATCATCCAGTCCTGCGCGTCAGAGTAGCAGCAGCTCAGCGGAGTCCGCGTCGTCGGTGGCAGGGGGTGGTGGTCGACCCAAGAAAAAGGTGCAGCTCAAGCTAAAGCTCAACGTCCGCAAAATCCAAGCAGCCGTGACAGCAGTAGAAGGAGAAGCAGCAAAGGTACGGGAGAATCCCCAATTCAACCCAGCACCAACACAAACACAAACACACAACAACACCATGGCCACCACCGAGATCCCCATTCCCTCTCGCGAAGCCACTCCATCATCATCCTTCCCAGGCTCATCACCCTTCGCTCCCCCCCTCTCCTCCATTCCACAGAAACGCGCGCTGGAAGACGATCACCAACCCGCTGTCTCTTCCCCGCTAAACCCAGACTTCAAGGCCAACAACACCGCGACGAAACCAAAACTCGAACCGCAGGATAATGAAAATAATACCACCAACAATACGAACGCGCCGTTTGCGCGCGATCGGGCGCCCGAGCGAAGAAGGAGAGTCTGAAGAAGAGGGAGTCGAATGTGAGAGCCAATTTGCCGGAGAGTGTGAGGGCGACGCCAGATCCAAAGGCGAGTGGTACGGCTGGGACGCCGAATCATAATAAGAAGAAATTGGAGAGTGCGATTGTTACGCCCCAGAGGTTTAAACTGCCGCCGCCGAAGTTGAGCGATTTCGATGCGCCCAGGGAACCTGTCTTTACGCCTTCGCATACAAAGACTGCGCCGGATGGGAGTGTGATACAGTTTCATGAGACATCGGATCAGTGAGTTGGGCTTTCGTCTTGGAGGACATATGGTTCTTTTGAATGGGACTTCGGCTGATATGGGATATACAGTGTACTGAACAAGAAGCTCTTTCATTATACGCAATGTGTTGCGGATCCTGCATTTCAACGATCGAATTACTACCGACGGACAGATCCCATTCCCTTCGGACCAGCTATTTCTGTTGAGGACGCTTCCACGCATATGTTCTTCGATGAATCAATGCACCACGTCACCACAGACAAGGGATGGCGAATGGCAAAAGCAAACGTGTGTGTGCGGAATGGGAGGTATTTCTGGGAATGCAAAATCACAAGTGGAATCCCCCGTCGAAAGAAAAGCGAGTCACAACTCCCCGAAGAGTCAAGAGGTCATGTCAGAATGGGCTGGGCTCGACGAGAAGCTACCCTCGACGCGCCCGTAGGATTCGATGCATATAGCTACGCCCTCCGCGACGTCTCAGGCCAAAAAGTCTTCCTCTCCCGCCCACAAAACTTCTTCCCTCCAGGCGAGGACATCAAAGAAGGCGACGTAATCGGTCTCGAAATCAACCTCCCCTCCCTCGAACTCCACCGCAAAGTAGTAGAAGGCCACTACAACCCGGCTGTCGACTTTGCCGACGACGAAAAGCCCAGTTTTGAAGCGGCGGATATCATTCGTGATCGCGTGCCCATTCGCTTCAAGACACATACCTATTTCGAACAAGTCGAATACCACTCTTCTAAGGAATTGGAGGAGCTCATGAATCCCTCGCCGATTATTTCTTCGGCTGGTGGCTTGTCTGGTCCGCCGCAGGAACCGAGTCCAACTCATCCCCAACCGGCTCTCCGTACGCTCCCCGGCTCGCACATCAATATCTACAAAAACGGCAAACTCATGGGTCAACCCTTTAAAAATCTCCTCACTTTCCTGCCGCCGGCGTCTAAACCGCATATTGATAAAACGCAAGTTCAAATCGGCGCCCGTGAGGGGCTGGATGATGGTATGCTCGGGTATTATCCCGCCATTTCCGTGTTTAGAGGAGGTGCTGCGGAGGTAAATCTCGGACCGAAGTTTTGGTTTCCTCCACCTGAGTATGAAGGTGGTGTTGGTGCTGGTGGTACTGCTGCTGTGGGTGAGGAGGAAGATGTCGATGAGGTTGATTTGATTGGATCGAACGAGGAAAATCCTCGTCCCGAACCAGTAACCACATCATCCAATCCAACAACTACTACATCCACAGTAACCAATACTCATACAACCGGTTCAACTTCAACAGGAGGAGGCCAGATCCACCCCATGAGCGCAAGATTCGAGGAACAAATCGTCGAGGATATCGTATGGGATCTGGTTGATGAGGTCGATTTTTGGAGACAGGATGGCATGCCGGATCGTGGGGATGATGCGAGTGCGGTCGTCAAGGCGGCGGTGGAGTTTTCGCCGCTGTCGATGATGCCGACGGGTGCGTTTGGTGAGGGAGGGATTAAGGAGTTGGTGCAGGATGATGAGTGAGTGGATTTTTGAAGGAAGGGAGGTGGGTTAGATGGGATCATGGGGTTGAGGGTGGAGAGGAGGATGAGTGTAGAGGATTGGGGAGACGGAAGGGGGGGGAGGGGAATGGGAGTGGGAAAGAAATATATTTTTTGTGAAATGGAATCAGAATCGAATCAGGTACTATATAAGTACATTATTACTTTTGTGCTTTTGCTTTGCTTTGCTTTGCTTTCCCAAGGGAAGGAAAGGGAAGGTCAACACTTGGAGGGAAGAAACTGGAAGGTTGCTTGTAAGAAAAAAGTATAGTAAGTATAGTAATAAAATAAGGTATCTCTCTTTAGCGACAAAGAAAAGAAAGAAGAGAACAGAAAAGGAAGAATGAAAAAAATAAAGAGTTACAAGACTAGGTACATTTAATTTATCGCTTAGGAACACGTGCGCAAAGGAGGTCTTTTCTTTGCAATCCAAGACGTAGTAGGTAGTAAAAGTGCCCCATCTATACGCAAGTACGGAAGTAACCTTAAAATTAACCTTATATATAAGCATAGGTAGGTACCTAGCTAGGTAGGAAGGTGGTAAGTATAATCATAGAGAGCGCATAAGGAACCCCGACTTCACCTTACCTACTTACTTACTCGAGTACCGCACACAAATTCTATATATATAAAAAAACGATATAGTAGTTTTCCCTTTCTGTGATCTTTTTTTTTCTTTGTTATATCAGGGACGTAGTTGTGCTGTATGTAGCCCTTGACTCTTGTTGAATGAATGAATGAGTGAATGAATGAATGAGTGAATGAATGAGGCTTTTATGAAAGCTTTGAAGCATTAACAATAAAGGGTGCTTAATAAGAGTTTGTCCAAACAAGTGTTCTTAAGAGTGAAACAAACGGTTCCTTCCCTTCTTGATTTTCATTCTTTACTGTTTTCTTACTGTATTGCCGATTATCTCAGTCTCAGTCTCAAGTCTCATTTCAAGACCTTTATTCACCTGTTGCTCGAAGATTTATTTTTTTATACTTCTTCTTCTTCTCTCTCTGTATCCCTTTCTAATTTTTCCTACCCGCTTTCCTTTTCCAAGAGGCAGATTGTTTATCTCCCTCTGCTCTGGGATGTTCAGGCCCCCAAGCCTCTTCTTCAATACTACCAACCAATACCATCTCTCACACATCAAGCCACTTTCAACCGTAGATACCTACATATTATTGAATTTTTTTTGTCTTTCTTCGTATCCAACCTTTTGTTTCCCGGCAAGTGAGGCTCTGAAGGGGTGTGAGGCTGAGTTTAAGTTTACGTTATTGTTATTATTGTTTAAAGGTGTTTGATTTCCTGGCGGTTTTTTTTCTTTCTCTTCTTCTTCTTCTTCTCCTTCTTGTTCCTCTAAAGTCCTTGGTGGTTAGTTTTGATTATTAGCTTCTCCATGATGTTGCGAATGATCCCTTTCCTTTGATATATCCCAGACAAGCACTACTCCACTCTCAAAGTTATGAAAGATCACCTAATTCTTCTTCTTCCTCAACCAAAACACAACGAAAATTCCCCTTCCCTTCCCCTTCCCTCTATCTTCCTACCTCACACTCCACCTCCACCTCCACCTCCACATCCACCTCCACCTCACCCACGATAGAACCCAACTCCTCACCTCCACCGGCACAGCAACAAACACAACTCTCATCGGCTTCATCGGCACAACCTACCAAGCTGTCCGCTACCAACCGCTCTGCGGCATGCTGGGCAACGACATCCGCTTTAGCAAGCCCTTCTCAGTCTTCGAGAAATGCACGCCGGCTATTGAAGTCTTCTTCAACAACACCATTGACACCGTATCTTTCTCCGATCAAACTGGTATCCGTCTTAAGAATGTCGTTGTGGGAGGTGGTGTAGAGGGGTATTTGTGTTTTGCGCTTTTACAAGGGGGTGGAGGGCGGGAGGTGGGACTTAAGGGAAATTTTGCGTTTATGTGGATGGGGTTGTGTAGGCGCAGGTTATGTGGACTTTGGCGCTGGATTATGTATTGACGGGAGAGTATGGACCTGGGGCGTATAAATCGTTGCCGCTGTATAAGGATGTGGATTTGGGAGTTTTGAAGAAGAGTTGATCGGTTACTGCTGTGCTGCCGAGTGTTACGGAGAGGGTGTCGAGTTTGGGGGATTTTGGGAGGGTGGGAACTGCGACGGTTATAAGCACAAGTACGGTGATGAGTATGTCGACTTTTGTGCCCGATGGTGGTTTTTTTTATTACTTTTTGGATATTTGTTTTTGAGGTGGTTGGGATGGTTTAGGAGGAGAGGGGAGCGGTGAGTGAGAAGTGGTGGTGTTCAGATGAGTGTGGGATGTCCTGGAGTTTGAGAGACTTCCTGGAGCTTCGGAGGACCTCAAGAGACCAAGTGATCTGTGAGTCTGAAAGACTGTTAAAGCTAGAGATTTCCTCCAGTCGGATAACGAGAGTGCTCTCAAGTTCTCTCGAGATCAAGAGTTGCTTCGAGACCAATAGATTCTAGGGGAGAAGATTACCCGAGGCCAACCAAGAGATCCTGAAGCCAAGAGATACTCTCTAGTTTCGACTTCTCTCAAGTTCAGAGGCCATCTCAACATCAGAGGTCCAAAAATTATTCTCTCATGAAATAATCGTGTAGAATTTTCTTTTATGTTTTCTTTCCTTTTTTAGTCGTCAAAGCGGGGTTGTATACCAAACTTGTCTACCAAAACGGTATCACTCAAGAGTTACCAGTTATCAAGACACTGCTAATATATTATCTTACAATCCCAGTTGTAGACTACACTCTCATCTCAACATTCACAAGCACGAATGCACAAGGAAGATTCATTACGCAAACGCAAATGATCGAAATGCGACTGCCGGTCGTCACTTCAACGGAAGCACCAAGGGCCTTTCGCAGGGGATAAGATTTCGTTGGGCGTTGGGCTTGGAGTCGGCATTCCGACGGTTTTGCTGATGGTTATTGGGTTGATGCTTCAAATTTTCAAGGGGAAGAGGAGGTACCTACCTACGTAGGTAGCACATGGTATTGTCTGGCTCGTTAGATTATTTACAGACTCTGTAGTAGATGGTTATCATTCATCCTATCTAAACTTTGGAAGTCGATTGGAGATAGAGGAGCGGGCTGTTTTAGGAGTATGGTCCTGTACAACAGTTAACTATCGTACAGCACATCAGAGCCCTGGTGATTATTATTGCATACCTCAACCCTGGAATAACGCAACCGTAGCATGCTGTGCACATTTCACATCCTAGAATAAGTTCATCTCAATATCCCGTGCAAGTGGCAGCCTGCCATACATAGTCTGACAGTCAGGAAGCGGATTTCCCAAGGTCCAGACAGCTCTATTATTCCTTCATCCTCCACCTCCACCATCACCACCCACTAGCAAAGTCTAAAATATAAAACAATCTTCCTTCGGTGTAAAGAATCAAATACCAGCCCTTGATACCGACCACCAAACCCTGAAATATAAAACAATCTTCCTTCGGTAGAATAATGAATCGAATGCCTAGCGTAGGCTTCGACACCGACTACCACTCCCAAACACAAAATCAATCAAGAAAACAACCACATGAACACACAAACTCCTTCAAAAAAGTCTCAAACACACACAATCCTCCGAGCCCCTTGCTCAGCTCCGAACACCAACAGCGCCGCAAAGCCCAGTGAAAAGCTTCTATCACATAATGACATTTCACAGCAGCCCCTTTACTACTCTAAATCCGACTCCATGCGGTGAGACATCCCGCCGAATCTTACCACGACATTATTCGCCATATTATACGATACGATGGGCGGCCTGGACTGGCAACATTTCATGGGTATGAGCGCAGTACGGTAATAATGAGCACAGCCGAAATAAACTAAACAAAAATCGGGTAAACTGATAGGCCGTTCAAGTCTTTTGATTAATATTCGCCTGGTACAGTAGGTAATTATTAATCTTGTCCGATGGGAAGGACGATCATGGAGATGACGATGGGATTTTCATGTCACTATGACCCTGTTTTCGAAATGCATTCAGTCATTGGGCATAATTATTTATTGTGTGCGTTTTCCGTTCAGCCCTGTTGGGAGCCTAGCTCCCTCTTTCATGCAAGTGTGTGCACAAAAGGGCGCTGTGCATTTACTTCGCCGCTGTGACGCCACGTCGATCTTCATCCTGTGTTAGCGGGGAAGGGGATTACCGCTGTAAGCTTTCTCAATTTCCACCGCCTTTTTGGCATGAGGTCTTACGTTGGGAATAAGGGGCACAAGACAAGGGATGGATACAGGTTTCTATAAAATCCATAAGAAGGTTCGCTGCTGCTCTGGCCATGAAGTTTGATCTTTAACCAAAAAAAAAAAAACAATCGTATACTTCATCAACAGTTGTTCTGCCCTTGTCACCTGATCTTACATCATCGATTACCCTGTTGCACAATCATAAAAAGCCTGAATTCAGTTACATTCCTACTGCTTTGGTCAGTATACTTCTTATTCATTTACTTGTTTCGATCGACTGACTTCCTACCTTTTCATAGCTCGCGGACTTTCCCCCTTATTCTCAGTCCCACTTGTTAAGCGACAAATCAACAACAAAAACAACAACCACCTACCTCACAACCTCTCATCCCTTCCAAAGAAACCCCCCCAAAAACCCAAAATGAAGTTCTCAGCACCCCTCATCATCCTCTTCATCTCAAGCATCACATCCGCATCCATAATCCTCAACCAGAAGAACAGAGACAAGTCCAAGCACCCCGCTCAGCCGAAAACCTCGATCTCATCACCGGCCTGAAAGCAGCCGAGCTCGAAAAACGAAAGGGAGGAAAGGGAAAGGGAGGAAGCTCTGGTTCGAGCGCTGCTGGGGAGGGTCCACGTGGTGAGATGTTGTCCTTGGTGCTGGCTGTTGGTGTTGCTGGTGTTGTTTTGGGAATGTGAATGTGAATGTGATTGAAAGTGGCTGAAGAAGTGGAGGGACAGCGACGGAATATACCTGATTGGTTTTGAATGGGGGCGGCTTTTTTGGAGTTTGCATTATTTGATTTAATTTATTCATCGGTGTGTATTATTTAGGCTGTTTTGGCCGTGAGGGCTATGCTGTAGCCTCTGGATTGGAAGGAGGGTATTATCCGGGGCATAAAGAAGTCATCTTTCGTCTAAAAAAAGGAAGTAGTAAACCTGGCAACGAATGAAAACCGAGCCACCCATTTCAATCCACAAGAAATGTACTTGAATATTTCTTCAGCCTTCGTGATTCATATTGTGTTTGTTGATCTTGAAATGAGGTTCATGCCATGCTTTGTTGGTGGAGAGTTTAGGAAGGCTTGATTTCTCGGCGGAAAGCTTATCAAATCCCAATTTCTACTTTCCAACATGCAGTCTGCCGGAGGTGGCACCACTGGGCACTTGGCGAATCCGAGAGCAGGAATTTTATCGACCCAATAACCCTAATATCTCGGACAGTAAATCCAGCGAGGAGAGAAATGTTCGGATCTTTGTCTCATCAATCAAACATTGTGCTGTAACTTCTTATCGATCCATGATGCCGGCTTGGTTTGGGCATCCACGAAACCACTCTCCAGCCCTACTTCTCCAGAGCTTCATTTCGGCCATCGATTTCCCTCGCCTCATTTTCAAGCAAGTTTATTCAAATCCTTTACTCCTCCTTCCATCATACCTTCAATCTTCCAATTGCATTGCATGTCGTCGTAAATAACGATGCCACGTCTCTACCTCTCCCAAAGAATTTATTTCTCACCACAATTGGGTGATATTTTTCAGCCATTGCAATCAGGTGGCGTGGATGGCTCAGAATTTGCTAACTGGTTCTTGCGAGGATAGAACCTGGCTGATAGCGCAATCACAAGTGTTGCTGCTGTAATGCCAGCGATTATGAAGCCAAGTATGACTCCCTTTTTCTGAGCTGTGGTCTCATTGGTTGGAGAGGTTGACTTGGGAGTGTTGGGTAGAGACGGTGAGGTGGCTTTGCTTGCTGCAGTAATGTGTAATGAATGATAATTGTCGTCGGCTGTAGATCATACAAGAGGAGATTTGGGTCTAGTTTGGTGATTTGATAGATGCCGGAAAGTTGTTACTGAAATTGTGCTGTAGGGTCGCTGGTTTTTGTTGGTAGATAGTTTAGCTAGCTAAGTAGATTGTGAATCATCACGACCGAGAGTTGTAGAGGGAAAACCTGTCTAGAGGGATATTTTGCCGAGCGCCCTGAAGCTGAGTGGATGCGGGATTTGAGGGACGAAGGAAGCTCACCTAATAGAAACTAAGTAGTGAGAAGGTTCTTCGAACTCACCAGTTATCGCAGCTGTGAGAGCTTTTTGATTGCTATGCCATTCTATTCAGCTACATCCCCAAGAGTTTCTAACATGTCACATGTAGTCGTGTCAAAACCCAATTTGGACCAGACGAGCTGCTCCCTGCTAATCGATAGAAATATGATTTTCGTAAATTCGTCTATTGCTCAAAGATATTCTTCAAAAGTCGACGTTGTGACCTTCTTGGCCGTGAATCAGAACTGACTGCACTCTTTCGAATTGTGAAGAAGCTGTTGGGTTTAATGGTGATAGAACACCTTTTGGTTCCGAGGATTTCCCAGTAGAATTTGAGTGCAGAGCGGAAGCGACGTGTGTTTGGTGTGAATCTTCTAGGGACCAAGCCAATTATATATTAATACGGATGAAATAGTGTCGTTTACAAAAATGGATAGAGCCGACAGATACAAATCTGGTCAAATAGCACTTTTGGAGAAAGGTGTTGGAAGTGTGCTGCAGTCTAATCAACCAGTAGTTCGAGTGAATTCCATAGAAATCATTAATAATATAGGAATTAACATACAGAGATCAATATTTATTGATGAAAAAGTAGAGGAATTTCTGATCATCAAGAAAAAAAATCATTGACAGGAAAAAGACCTGCCATGAACAGAAGAGTTAAAAGGCTTCGGTTTATCGTTTAACATGACCTTTCGCCGCCAACTTTGCATATTATCCTTCAACTCCTTGCTGACTTCGGTCTTCGCAATGACATTAACAATCGTTCCCTTCACTTTGAAGAGATATTCCGTCTTAGGAAGGGTCTTCGTAATTTGCTTTCTGTCCGGTTGGTTCTGATGATCAAAATTTGACGCTCCTCCTCAGCTCAATCGTCGCAGTTCACGAGAATTCCAGAAACATACAAGCTGATGAGTGATCCGAGAGAAAATTTGATTCTTGTTGAATGGCACTTGCCTCGACTCCTTGATTTTCACAAAGGAAGATATGCTTTACAGTGTAAATGTGGTTATCTCCGAATGGTGCACTAGGGTCTGTTGAGGTAGTGTTGAAGAATGACTAATTAGTGTGTCATCGAGGCTAGTGTCGTCATGACCCAGCTCAATCGCCTGAAGCTGCAAGTCAGCTATCCATCCACCTCACTGTACTCAAAATTCACAACATGGACTCGGCACTCAACGCCAAACATGCTGGCCGAGGCCAATCAAATACAAGAGGCCGTGGTCGAGGCCGAGGAAGAGGTAGAGGTAGAGGATCTGACGACCGCGATGTCTATGGCGATCGGCCAACACTCCACCCAGTTCCAACAATACAACAGGTTTTCCCAGGTGCGCCTGTCTCGATTGTTCTCAAAGTCGATCAGCCAACTGGCCACGAAGTACAGGGCTTAGTTGCGGAGCTGTTGACAAAAGGAAACCACCCACGAGGTATCAAGGTCCGGTTACAAGATGGCAGAGTCGGAAGAGTGCAACGAATGGCGAGTATGCAGGCCGCCACCAATGGCTCTGCTGGTTTGAGTGGACTTGGAAGAAATGGAGAAGCAAGTGGTGCTATCTTAGAGAACTACGGCATGCAAAGTTTCAGTAATCCAGCGCCATCCGCCAGACCTGGGAAATATAGCGACTTTCGTACCGATGGAGGCGAAGCCCCTCCTGCCTCAGAATTGAGCCTTACGGATTACATTGTAGTCAAGACTAAGGGAAAGAAGGGGAAGAAGAAGACACAAGCGAATAATTCAAATGAGGAAGAAGATGGACAAGCAGCTGGAGATTTACCCGCAAAAGAACCGATAATGAGTACATGCCCAGTATGTGGTGACTTCAATGGGGACGAAGCTGCTGTGGCACACCATGTCAATACACATTTCGATTGAGCAAAAAGAGATGAAACTTTCAGAATAATTACCCCGTGCCGGAGTACCAAATCAATCCTAAGCTTAACGGCGTCGACTTAGTGATCAACTACCTCGAGGCAATCCTCAGTCAGAGACAAGTGGTCTGTGACTGCTCCCTGCAGAAGGAGTTGGTCGTGAAATCTGACTACTGAGTATCTCGGACCGCTCCTCCCAAGAGCCATATGGTCTCAGTTTTTTGGTTCTTTTTTCTGGGAGACGTTATGTGCATAATTTGATATCTACTTCGAGTTATAGAGCAACCTCGCTCTTGTAGTTTGCGTACTAGCAGGCTTCTATTCTACCTATCGAATAGACATGCCCACTTGGCTTTATCATTACATTTGTGGCTGCAAGTTGTACAGTGATGCATTTGCCAGCTGCACTTCAAGGAAACACAGCCGCCCTGTCACTCGGGAACTTTTCTCTCCTCCCTCACCTGTCATCTGCGGATGGTCTAAAATTCCAATGGCTACTGTTTAGCTTCGAAGTTGGTGTGTTGGGTATTATCTGAGCTTCTAAGTAGGCAGAGATGCATTTCTCACCAATCCAGCCACTCGTCCCTTACATGGAAATGTACTGCTTGTATGGCTTTGAGAGTTTGCCTATTCGGTTTCAATAGTCATTGGCTACTCGAAATCATGAATACGTGGCTTCATGGATCTAAAAACTGAGCATGAGCATTGATTGGCGACATTCAAAACTTCCCATCTCGAGAACGTTTTTAACTAAATCTCGTATTTAAAATCCGTCTGAGCATGGATTGGATGCGTCCAGGATAAATATGCAATTGATCACGATTGCACCAAGGAGGAAGGCAAATGTGCATGCTATCGTTGTAAATATTCGAATGACTGGCTCGGTCCAAGTCATACCATTACCTCTAGATCTCGTGCGATTGTCATATAGAAGCAAATATCCTCTAACCGACTCCTCTTTTATGCACAATAGCTCTTTCATAAGTGCTGCGACCATGCAACTTATCGCCGCCCTCATCCTCCTCGTCAGGCTCACATCAGCTTCCGCCCTCCCGAAACCTAGCAATGCAACATGGGCACCTCTCCCCAGATTCGGTCTCGGCACTCGACAAGAGAATGCTGTGATTGATCTCAATGGAAAAGCCTACATCCTAGGAGGCTTGTTCCCAAATTCAATTGTTTCCGTTGACTCGACCACCGACAGAAAAGCCCAGCAGCTTCTTAACTTTTGGCTTTGATTAACAGATCTATGTTATGAAAGACTCAAACGCTTCCTTTCCTTGTCACATTTTGCGTCATGCTCGTCGTTATCAAAATATTCTTGCCATCACTATGTCTTCTTATCGCATCATCACCAGCTTCCAGATCACGCTCTTTATCCATAGGTTCAAGTTCATTGTCCAGATCTCTCAACGTATCATTGTCTCGACTGATGCCTGTTGGGTTGGAACAGGGCACGTTGGAAGGCCCTTGACAGAGTGTCTGAGAAAGAGTATCTTGCACTGGCTTCGACTTCTCGGACGATAGGAGGTTGGGAAAGAGGCGCGAGATTACGGGTTTGATAGCGGGAAGTGAGGCACAGATCACTGCGACGTTCACTTCCATCACTGACCAAATGGCTGTATTTACGTTGTCCCCTGTATAGGTATGTCAGTACTTGACTCTATGTATGGCTCAAGGCGGCTTACAGGTAATGTCTTTGCTCTTCGACACGACGTAGAGACTATGAAGACGGAGAATACTGATAAGACAGACACTATATATCTCGCGTCAGCAAAGAAGTTCATTGGAAACAAAGATTGAGGTGATAACGCACATTCCTCCAAGACTAAACACCATCATCACTCCGATTTTTTGCTTCCTTGGTAATTGGAGTGTCGAAAAAACCGGCATTGGCAGAATTAAAATGACCAAGTCCGAGATGATATTGAACGTGGCGTTGAAGAACCAGACGATCTCTCTGTTCAAGCATTTCCCGTTCTCACTGCCTCTCCAGAAATAGTTTATTGGAAGGCAGGTGATCACAGCTATGATGACCTTATGTATGCCGTAGAGGCTAAGGACAACAATGATTGCCCAGCAGATATACCGAATCTTGCCGTCGGAGAAAATGCGGAGGTATTGTAGCATGATTGAGATTTTGGTAAGAATCAAAGCAACGTTGTAAAATATTATACAGAACCAGAGTCTCTGGATGATGAGTTAGTGCTGGTGGTTTTGTGCGATCTCAAAGGGTAAACAATTACTTTTAGAACAGCTTGAAAATCAGAGCGGGGGACTGCAGAGAAGTGCTTTCCTAGGCCGTGACGAGTTTCTACCAAAATGTTAGTTTCCAGAACACATCTGACTGATATTCAATCTCTTACGCTCGATGGTGGTAGCCAATAGCGCGACGGACGCAAACTACGTTTAGTTAGGACTCCATTCCTCAAAACACTGCGCCAACAGAAGGGTCCCTCACCATTGCGAGTAATATCACAAGATCGTCCTTTCCTGCATTTCCAAGCATTTTCAGTCTTGCAAACAGCCTAATCGACACGACTGAAGCCGAAAGAACGGTAATAGCAGCGCAAGTCGCGATGACTGTCACTGCTCTCGAGTCTGTATCGTAATCCATTGCGACGACAATTGGTAAGGTCGTAGAGGAACTGCAAATTGGTCGTTCTGCCAAAGTTGAAGTAAATTTCGTTCAAAAATTCTGGGCCTAGCGATCTATTTGAATACTGCGGGGTCGTGCAGGACCGCTGCAAACAAGCACTCCTTCAAGCACTGCCTCAATCATGTCCTGTTTGAGAGTCGTTGTTGACTCAGTCTAGTACTTCGTATTGCCTGTTCTTAACTGACGTAGACTTCTTATGATTCTTGGCGGTTGTGTCTTAGAGAAGCTGACCTGGAAACAGGATCGTGCTAGTCGCCTCGCTTCTTCAGCCAGGTGGGGTTTAGAAGAATATCAATTGATCTGTATATGAGTCTACCAAGACCTTAAAACTTTTGAGGGCATTAGAAGATATGTGAAATGATGGGATGGGCCATGCTGCCACTTATATTATCTTGTTTTTGGTTTGTTTGGCCTCGCTTTTGTTTCCCGGACATGTGGAAATCACTTCACCAACTCGTGGCGAAAATCTGATGTAGCTCGATCAAATAGGCATCTTCCATGCAAAAACTTTAAAATGATTCATTCCATCTTTGTTTCCGGTTTCAATTGCCCGGACTGATCTCGAGAAACGGTCTCCAGGAATGTGTCGCCTGTGATCTTCTATTTTCTTGGCAAAACATCTCAAACTCTAAACCTCATCCAGATGGACATGCATCAATCACATATGCCTTGGCAGATAGATTATTTTGTATTAGTGGTCATGATTTCATCATTGACTAGCTGGAAAGAGGTGTTTGTAAATCAGATCGGAGGACGTGATTCGTTTCTTTGAATTAGAGACGAGCTTGACTTCGCAGTCGTTGCTGCCAAGAATCTGATGATCCTTCTGTACCCACCATTGATCTCGCTAATTCCAAAGCTTCCAATCCACGAGGAGAAAAGAGAGTAAGGGTTGCTTGTGAGCTGAGAAATGAGCTTCTTTGGGATGTGGATCGCACCATTTTGAGCCTATCTGCAGAATAGACTGAACTTGCCGAGTGCTTGATTGCGAAACCGCTCATAAGACTTTGGGCGGAGGTATGATGAACCAAGGGCTTCTAGAACCCTTAGATCATTGACAAGAAGTGCTGAGGCGTAACAAGAAAGGCTATAATGATTAGAAATAGCTGCTTCCGTGCCCCAAATTCTCTTCCCTTCCCATTGATTTCCGCAGCCCTTGAACATGTCAACTTCTGCAGTGACCGAAAATTCATACTACATTTGAAGATATCAGACCACGAGCTGGCTTCCTTTTGCAACCAGGATAGAGTACGATGCAATAGCTGCCAACAATATCATGGCTCCATGGGTTCTGAGAAATGGAACCATGCCGATGGCACGAGCTGGACATGCGCGTGCGGCCGTTGAACAGAGAATTTATACGTTTAACGGTGAGGGTAATGGCGATACGGAGAGGGGTGTCTTTCTGCAGGTTGAGGCTTATGATATGAAGAAGGATGCATAGTTAACTCGATCAACTTCAGTCTTCATATCTTTTTTTCTTATACAAATTATTGGTTCCTGCTATTATGAACAGGAATGAAGATGAGTGCGCCATGAAAATTGAAGTACGGGTACCTTTATATACACAGCCTAATTGTTCATTTGATAAGCAAGATGCCCTTGGCTGCTACATTCGATATATTTTGGGCCATCTTTATTTGATTCTTGAAATGTTAGAGATTGAAATATGATCTGACATTCTCTTTTACAATTTCGTTACCCCACGCGTAAGTTGAGGAAAGTGCCCGGGTCATTTCGATCGATGGCTCCTTCCCTGACCAAAGCGCGAGCGAATGTGAAAGATAAGGGTCTTCATGATTCTCTCCAAAACATTGCATGTTCGTCATTCAACAACATTTTCAATATTTTCATCCACACCATATGATTCTCTATCCTTAAGTTTAGGACGCGGCCACGGTAATCTCATACAATGGACATTAGATCAGAGTCAAGGTAAACTTTAAAGACCACCTCCCAAGTATAACCACACTAACATAGGATGTTAATAGTCCTCGAAACCAGAGCGAGTCACACAGCTCAAGTGTAGTCCCAATCCCTCCGCTTCCGTCCGTCGTCCCTATTTACAACCTAGACTGTCGGCTGATGAGAAATGACTCTGCGGTGTGTTTGGAGGAAGATGTGCTAGGATTCGACCAAGATGGCCCCTTTGGCCAATATAGTGCTGTTGGAGAGAGAGTTATTGCGAACTCAGATCCTTTTTCTTGGGTATGTTCATACCCTTCCGAATACTCAAAGCCTTGTGTCAGAGCAAGATGCTGATACACCTTTACAGCAATTGGAATCATATCTGGGTGATCGAGTTACCACAATTCCTAATGGAGGATACTGTTGGTCCCGTCAGAATAACAAGTACGCACTTGCTGTTCTTCCCCACGGCACTACTAACTCAAATCACCACAGAATCGCCGTACGACAAAGCGAACGATCCCACCGCGCTTGGGAAAACTACTTTTGGTACCGAGGTGATCGAGAACCACATTTTCCACCCATTAAAATTATGACAAGCATACCAAAATCAAAATACGAACGAATATCCCTCTGCTCCTATCCACCACCGGCACAATTATACGATGTACAAAGAGCAAAACAATGGCGGCGAAACAGGCCTCGAAATTGCCTTCCCATCTACGATACTTGGACAAGTTATCTCCCACGATCACGACCACCACCACCACCGCTGCTGCCACCACCGCAAAGTTCTTCCATCTTCGTCGACTCTGACAAGCAAGTCATGGTAAATCAGCACCCTCCAAACCCTTGGATTCAGGTGCCATATGCACTCAACCTGCCTGTGCCTCGTGGACACATACTCATGTCACCACCAGATCGCTACTATTCTCTCGGCGAGGAGGTACTTTATACGTATAAAAGAGACGGTCGATGCACAGCTCTCAAAAATGAGAACGCCCAGCCGATTGGTGACATTTGGATGTACGGTTCAGCCACGCCCGCTGTTACGATTGAGCCTTGGCTGAGGGTTTCACTTAGGCGTGCTTGTGAGAGAATGATTGTAGCTGAGAGAATGCGGCCGGGGAGATATATGAGTTGGACCAATCAGGTTGATTATAGAATGTGGACTTAAGGTCCTTTCCCACTCTGCTTTTAGACGGTTCTGGGTATTGGCTTTGGAATGGTGGGAGACGGGGACTGGCAGTTGTGCTTACCTGGTCATGAGAGAATAAAGTCGTAGGTGAATAAGGTGAATACAGAAGACGTGAGTTGTTTGCGAAAAGAGCACATACTATGTGAGCTACGCGATTGCCAATCTGCCTCGCTTTGACACTGTTGAATCGAAAATGAGAGACACTCCAGCGGGCACCATTACGGAGGCAAGGTACGGATGAAAGAATTGTGAAATAGAAAAAAGGGTTTCATTGCAACTTATCTGATAAAGTTTATTATAATTACGGTCGTATTACCATTGAAAGTAGAAGAAAAGAGCACTCGATCGCTCGCAGGTGTAAGACCTATTTCAGCATGTCCCGCCCATTGCACCAAAATCATGTCGTATCTTTGTGTCGTTAAGGGTATCGTTCCCACTCCATTCCCAATAACCAATCTTTTCATTACCTATCCAATTATTTCAGCGCCGCCTCTGCCTTCTCCGCCTTTTCTCTCCGTTCTCTTTCCTTCCTCTCATCACGTCTAGTGCCGTGTCGAGAACTGCTGACTGGCCTCTCGCTCTCGTGAGCAACCGTATCGGCTTGAGTTCCGGAAGGTCCAGCGATCATTGGATCGTCCTCGAGCTCAACGATTCGGCCCTCGGAATCGACAATTTGAGCGCTGCTTTCTTTCTTGAGTCTTTCTTCGCGACCTCGTTTGTGGCAGTACCAGAATACGAAAAGGAGAACTATTTAGAGATTGTGAGTAGGCTTTCATCTTTGCAGAGATGGGAAGATGGGTACATACCGAAAAGTCCCAAACTCAACAGGACATTGGTACCCATGAATGCAGGCCATCTCAATTTTAGCGCATTCATGATAGCCTTCAGCATGCTAACGACCGCTCCGGGCTTTGTGACAAGATCCCTCAAACCAGTGGGTGTCAAGAAACTCTTCGCGGCAGCGCCTAGACCAGCACCTCCAGCTGCAGATGCCCCAGCAGCATTCAAGCCCTGAGCTTCTGTTGCGACAGCCAATAGCTCTGGCGCCAGTGTACCCGTCAACTTGGTGGGCAATGATACGACTAACTTCTTCAAGAAACTGGGGAGTTGTTCGTAACTCTTCTCCAATGTCTCTTGGGAGTTGTCGAGAAGGTGGGTCAGGTCATCGTAGGCTGTTGGGACACCATTCACCAAGTCTTTGAGAATGACTGTAAATTTCTGAATGAGAACTTGAGATTCTTGTGATATGGAAAATGCGCGGTTGTTGACTGCAGAGAGGTTGAGGTCGTCGAGGACCTTGTTGATGTCGTCTTTTTCGGCGGCTGCTTCTTCTGCCGTCACAGGCGTTTTGACCTCGGGAGCTTTGCCCTATTGTCATAATATTAATATCATGAGTGTGTAGTACGGGGGAAGAACAAACCTTCTTCGTGAAAGTTCTCTGTATGAAGGAGAATCGACCGGCCTTCTTTGTCTCCTTGTCTTTCTCATTGCCCTCGACTTCTACCTCCTTCCCCTTCCCTTCCCGATTTTGTGTTTCAGCCCACTCGCAATACCCTCCTCCTCATTCGTACTGGTCCGTCCATCGTGCACAACAACCTGGCTCTGATTTCCCGTGGTATCACCTGCCTCGGCCAACCCACTCGTAGGTCTCACAGGTAGAACAGGTCGTTCCCCTTCGTCATCCCCCACAATGCTATCCAAGAACCTCTCATCCTCTCTACTAAGTACAGGTGCTGGCTTCGAAGGGACAGCTGAGCCTGTTGGGGCGACGTAGGGGGATTCCAGGGGCGTAGTAGTCTGCGATTCGCGGGCTTTCTTCTCGGCTTGGTGCTTCTTGACCTTCTTGTAAGTGAAGTATTCGAGCATTTGTTCTGTCTTGGCGAGGAGCTGCTGGAATATGCGCGCGCGCAGGGGAGTTATATTTTGGGTGAGATTGTGGATACTGTGAATATCGGAATTTCTTTGCCGTGAAGATGGAGAAGAATCGTGGTCGAGAGCTGAGATATGAAGGGAAACTTGATGGCGGTGGGACGTGACCAGTTCCTGCCACATTTGCACCGCCACTGCCATGACGAGGCCAAGGAAATGCCGTCACTTCTCCCATTATTTATATTCGGCCAAATTTGGACATTCCGTCAACTGAGATCTACCTCCACTGACTCCATGATTTTGATTTATCAGATCCTAATTCTGAGATGTGGCATATGTTTAACTCACCAGCTTCTACCTTGATTTTAGCTCCTAGAAAATGTGAATGTTGATCTGCCACGAAGGTCAACGTGGAAAATGGGGACAATATTAATCGTCTTTGATACGGATCGCAAAATTATTGTTCGCGGAGGTGAAATCTGAACAGAGGGCTCAGGAGTTCTAGGCCATATATTAACAGAAGCCCTTAATAAATCACCTGTACAAAATCAAAAATTCTACCACGGTTGCTTATTGGGCAATTCCCTAGCGAATTCCGGTTGGCAGAAGTAATAATGTGCTGATGATATTTTCCCCTTGTCTTTCTTCAACGTTCATTTGTGTTGTAGAGTACTGAAATTGAGATCTTTGGAGAAGATTGAAGGCACAATTAGCACGCACAATACAACATCTTGGGGATGGCTCAAGATAGAAGTCCCCTCAAAAAGTACCACAGAGCACCGCATTGTCTCATCTACCCAACCAATAATAAATCAGGAAGACCGCAAAACGCAATTACTTCGAAGGGGCTCAAGAACATTGAACGTAAGTGATTTCTTGGAAACACTGTCTAAAACAAGTATACTAAATCTATTGTCCAGGTTGGGTATGTAGGAATAAAGTTATGAGCATAGCAAGTCCGTGCCTAAAAAGGACCCTTAATGTCGTATTCTGCCCCGCATTCCTCTACTGTAGCCTAACTTGAAAATAAGGAACCGATGGTGTCATATATGAATATTCTATCCATCGAACCATGCCTTACCTATCCACATCATAATGTTTCGCAGGCCTGACAGTAGAAGGCTTGTTGTTGCGTAGACAGCCTTCAAAAACTGTGTAATAAGCAATAAATTGTCTGGTCTCGATGCAAGGCTCCCATTCGCATGGGAAAGGTCGCGCGTATGCTTTTGCACCCATGAATCAGATTCTGAAGTTGTAGATAGACAGGAAAATTGAATCAATAATGAATTCATATTGGGCACCAAGAGACCTAAATTTTCAATCTCAGATCTTCAATCAATTGCTTGCGTGCACAAGCCAGTCTTAGAGCGATTACCATGGGTGTTAGGACGTGCAGCCTGCACAAGGTTTGTGATTGAGGACGAGCAGGGTTGGGATGAACCCGTTTCTTGGCGTTCCGCATCCGATCAATTGCTCTGATTTGGTTCCTGTCTCTGCCTCAACATCAGAATATTTCCCTACCTGACCTACCATGGTACTTGGGTACTTTCACTTTCCCAAGTCTATGGACGCGATATCGCCTTCTCACTTCTCTTCTCCAACGGGGCGGTAGGAGCCCCTATTCCGAATACCTTATGCTTTTCGGAGATCCCGCTTCTTCCAGAAGAGGCGATATCGAGATAGAGTTTCTATGCGCTGCAGGGTATCAATTACTTCACTTCATTAACATGACAATGTCCTTGTGCGATAAAGAGGGGGAGGCGAATACTCTACGAATCGGAATGGTTTGTTTGTTCCTGAGATTGCTTTGACCTCTCACCCACTTGTCCACTCAGCCCTTGGGCCGAGCCGCGCTCAAGCAGCTGTTGAAATCCTGGAGATCTACTTTCGTATCTCCTGAAAATAGCATGGTAAGTCTTACAATCTAGAAGTCTCTTAAGTCTCTCAAGTCTCTACATATCGTACTCGCCTCTCTTCAGGGTATTGGCTTCTGACGCTGGAGGCAGGCATACTCCCCAGGCATACCTAAATATTGAAAATCTCCCCATACTGTACTAGTATCGTTCACCTTTGCGCCTCAAACACCACCAAAAGTGTACAGTAGTCTTTTGACTTTGGAGAGCTACTCAGTACTTTCACTTAAAAAACCCCGCCTGTCATCCGGTTTGAGCTGATTAGTGCTGATGGCGGCACGTACGCCACAGAAAGTCAAAATCTCTCAATATGGTGAAAGGTACCATGCTAGCACATCCTCACTAAACGAAGAACGATGGGATACTTGAACACCATCTGGATATCTTCTCCCTTCTCAAACGAACATCGGTCTTCGTCACCCCATGCAAAACAACCCTGACTCCATACAACGAAATGCATTCTTTCTCAGCTGCACAACATATTGATTAGCGAAGTAACATTCCTTTTGACGACCTTTAGCCTTTTTGCCAGAAGGAAAAGCTCATTGGCCATTTTCGCCCAAGGACTTGAAAGTTGTCTCGATGGCCTTGAGCGCCAATCTCGAGAGTTATAATCCTCTCCAATACACAGTACGTCCTCTCGCTCTATCTGCATGGCATCAAATTAATGATTGCCACTCACAATATTGACAAATCTTCAAGCTCCTAAATTGGCTAATATGCGTCCCCTCGATCCTCTTCACATTCCTTCGTCTCTTCGTCCGATGGCGCCAATTCCGAACATTTAGCTGGGACGATATCTTCGCCATATTGGCTTTCATATCCCTCATCGTAATGGCTGCGCTCAACGAATTTGTTAAAGACTCGATCTATCTTATGGTCTCAATATTCGCAGCCATTAAAGCTGCAAGCAGCGGTGCTACTACAATAAGTACGCGTCAAGCACCCTCAGCGATGGACCCTGGGAAGATAGCAGGACTCGCGGGTGATGCGAGTAAGACGCAGTTCGCATTCATGATTTTCTTCTGGACATGTTTGTGGTGCGTGAAGGGTTCTTTGTTGATGTTTTACCGAAGGCTGTTTGTGAGATTAGATGGGTACATGAAATGTAGGTAATCCCCCCATCATCGACAGTTGCAATGGTGGCTGACGTGATGAATAACAACAGGGTGGTGGATCGTGGTTGTCATCAATATTATCTCCTATCTCATCTCCGTTTTAACAAATTTCCTTGTTTGTGTGCCTTTGTCAAGGCGCTTTGATCCAACACCTTGTGAGTTTCCTCTTTGCTCATTGTTTCTGGATAAGCGAGTATAACCACAATGCCTGCAAATCCAGCTAATCCATCTAATTTAGCAACAAAATGCTCCAATGAAACAGCCGTTGTCGTCCTCCAAGTTGCCACTTCTGTCGACCTTCTCACGGACTTACTGATCATGATCCTCCCCACCCACCTCCTTTTTGGGCTGCGTGTCTCTAGGAAGCAAAAGTTCGGCATCGCGTGCATCTTCAGCCTCGGCGCCATCATTATGATCTTCTCTGTCATCCGCATGGTTTCCATAATTCCGTTAGTCAGAGAACAGAAGGCCACCTCCATGATATCAGTCGCTCTGTGGTCAATCCTCGAAGCTGCTGTCGCAGTTGTCATTGCCAATTTACCACCCTTAAAAACTTTAATCAAAGGGAGAGGAGATACAGGGTACGACAACTCGGATTCGAAGACACCTGTCGTGGGTGCTGCCGCAGGGAGCAAGTTGGCGAACCCGTCGCAGACAGGAATAGGCCATATTCGGTTGAAGGAGATGAAGTCTGGGGCAGGGAGTAGAAACCAGACGAGCTTTGGGAGCGAGGAGGAACTGTGTGAGATGAGTGGGCAAAGGGGGGGCGGCATTGTGATGACACAGGAGGTGAAGATTACGAGTGCATCAGCGAGTAAATCGCGGGATGGAGATTCCGACAGCATTGAAAGTTTTAGACATGGTTGACATGCGTGGTAGTGGCTTGTGAAAAGGTGAATTTTTGTCAAAACTCAGCAGATTCAGAGTAATAAAATGGCGGTTTTTTGGAATGGAGTTAACAGACGATATTAGTGTAATGACAGAAAGATACCCCTCTACGTTGTCCGATGTCTTAACGCTCGAGGCGATTACATTCTCGAGCACGTCCGAGTCCAAAGGAGCAGCATGGTAGCGTTTTGTCGATGTTTTTAATAAATCAGGTTGATCAGAATCATTCCATTACGTTTTAAGTAAGACCAGAAAGAGACCTGGCCAGAACTATTTCCTTCTCCATAACTTTATTTTACAATCTTAATATCTTCCTTATGGTCTCCCTAAAACCCGTGTACCTCTATCTCAGAACCTTGTGTATGTTTATTCTATGATTGGCAATACAACTTTTGAGGGTGACTTCTCCGTGTTCTGAATTGTTACAGTACAGTACAGAACATGCTGAAAAATTCACCACAATGGTCAACATCGAACATTTCAATTGATTCAATTTGTCCACCATACACACAGTTCGGAAGTTAGATGAACTTTCTGAACTGCCTATTATCATTTATAGGTCTCGTTCACCATATGCTTGCTATAGAAGATAGAAGAGATGTTTACACAGCGCAGCAATTCGATATAGTATCAAACAACTTGTGTAACTGCCACATACGACCATAGATTGAGGAGAATTGGGCATCCCGTCCGCTCTGCCATACACAAGCCTCAAATCGGTAGATTAGTAGTTGGGTGGGTGACCACCAGCGAATCCCTGCTGTTGTATGTTTTTTGTGGTTTTTTGACTTTTTCTTGATCCGCATTTCGCTGGTCTTGGCATTGTTGCGTCGTTTTTGGGGAGAACAAGTTGTGCGGTGCATTTTTGATATGGCGCTCACGAAAGCAGTATTTTCTCGTTTTATTTGAGATATCCAAAGAAAATGAACCCCCATGTGTGAATAAACAGTACCAAAAGTATATATGTCGTAAAGAAGAGAAAGTTTGCCCACGATTCGCCATGATGAATGAGTTTCAAAGAACGGCCTCAAACATAATTGAGCATTGGATAGGATAAGAATTTCCATTCTTGTCACCCGAATTCCAGCGGTAATATTCTCTCTGTCAATGTTACTAAATGATATTTATCTTTTCCAAAACGACTGCCGAGTCTTCCTAAATTGCCACCAGACCACGAATTGGGCTACAATAACAACAAAACCCAGTGCTCTACCGATCATCTTAACAACTTACTTTTTCGATTATACTACTCGCAAACGCACTTGTCATCTTTATTATCTTCACAGGCATTATCACCAGCCCTTTCACAAGATCTAAAGTGAGAGAATCCGAATTGTGAAAGGAAGTCAACCTAGTGTGCTCGAAGTACCTTACGGGCATAAACTACACCTGCCCAAGGACTGCATGGAAAAAGGCAAGCATAGTTAGCGAGATTGTGTTGTACACTATCATACATTCGAAACCGTATTTCTACTCCCACTCAATAACCTTCTCACCCCGCCAGAAGTCGCCAACCTCACCCTTCAAATCCCCCAAAGCAAGCAAAACTGGCGTCTTTGCCCCCTGATCAGGAGACTTTGGCCCTCTCCCCTTGGTCATATCTGTATTGACATAACCCGGACAGCAGGCCTCGATTCTAATCCCCACGCCTTTATATTCCCATGCCATCCTCTTGCTTGCGGCGATTAATCCAGCCTTACTCACCGCATAGGCAGCGCTTGGCCATCCTTCCTCCTGCTCTCGCTTTGCTTTGACATCTTCGGCAAATTTGGACATGAGAGCTGAGCAAGCTGGAACCGAAGTCTCGGAGGCAGAAATGAATGCTGATTTGAGGGCAGGGGAATACCTCTCGCCGAGTCTGCCGGCTGTAGATGCTACATTGACAATACGGCCCTCATAGCGCATTAGTGGAAGGAGGTCTTCAATGAGAGCGACAGTGCCATAGTAGTTGGTTTTGAGGGTGTCTTTGACAACGGTGTCATCTATATCCATGCTTTAGAATTCAACCCCAAAAGACATCTCAGAATTCTTGAAAATGAGGGATAAGAGAAAACTCACTGAAACCATCAAAAGCAACGCCAGCATTGTTTACAACAGCATCGATACACTCAGGATGCTCTTTCTGCAAAAAATCCCGGAAAGCATGAATACTGTCATCATTACTGATATCGAGCTCCCTGAACTTGATAGTTGTCTCCCCGCCATCTTGAACGAGAACTTTTGCTGCTTTGAGTTGAGGATCGCTGTGTAGCGTCTTCACAGCCTCAGCCCCTCTCTGTGCCGAGCGTGCTGTGAGATAGATGAGGAATGGACCGGAGTGAAGAGATGATGAGGGGTATTGGAGGGCAAGGTTACGAACTGCACGATGTTAGTGGGGAAGGGAGCTCAGGAACCAGGAGCGGCTTACCGATCGCCAGACCCAACCCTTTGTTGGCCCCAGTAACGACGGCAACTCTTGGGATAATTGCCATTTTAAGTATTTCTAGGGAAGAATTGATGGAATTGAATGAAATTGGACTTTGTTATATACAGCCTTGAGATGGTGACGTCGCAGAACTGCCTGGTGACTTTTAATCCCAGAGTCTTGGCATCGGACTCGGAGATAAGGGAGATTCTTGGTGTCAATTATAATCAAAGAAACGAGGCGACAATTCGACTTGAATAAGTGTGTCTTTGGGGACAATGCTTAGCACAAGAATAAGCTCTAATGATGAGGGTAACATTTTTAGAATCACTGGATTCACGCCTGAGACGATTGGCAGAGAACGCTTGACTGACATAGGGTCACGCAAACCCAAACCCTTTCTCCTGCGCAAAAAAATCCCGAATTACAAAGGGTGTCGTCGAGTTCTTCATTATTAGCCGATGGCTCAACAGATGGAGCTTAGTAAGGACTTGTTCAGACACAGGTGGGCGATAAATTATCTCTGATCATTCAACGAGATCTAAACTCGACAGAACTGCCCATGTGGGCCCCTCCAAACGAACTATAAAACTATGCGCCGTCTACTATCCATACCATGGGAGCAGATAGTCTCATAATACTCTTATTCAATGGCGCCAAACATAATAATAGAATTAAAGGCGAGTTTTTGTTATTTTGTAGTGAGGGTTTTGGTTTCGTTGATTCGCTGGCCACCTCAACGTTCATGCGCAGCCGAAATTAATAAGACGCTTCCATTGTTTTCCATTAATAGCTGGCTTGCTGAAGCTGTTTGGAACCTATACGTTGGCTGGGAGGTGTATGTTTTGGCTCAAGAGGATCAGGAAAGATGCGTGAATAGGATTTTACTTGCCAAAACACCACCACCCTCTACAACACTTCCACACAACCACGATTCGAGAACATTACCGAACTCAAGATTGTGATCAATAGATCTTCTCTGAACCCTTCTTTACATAGCCTTATCGTCATCTCCAGAAGATTCTGATCAGAATGGTGTGCAACATCACTACTCATTGCGGCTTTTCCAGCAATAATCACGTTTTGTTGCACACCGCAGCCTTTATGAGAAGTCCGTGCACACTAATTATACCTAAAGAGCAATGTTAGAAGATTGCGATGTGCAACAGAACGGAAAGTAAAGTATCGCTAATTGCAAGTCTACTCGGTTTTCGACGGTAACATTTTAGATTGGCGACGGCGAGAGCGACACCGATGGAAAGCGGAATTCGTTGCACACCGTAGGCGCTAGCAGAAGCCTATATATGTAGAGCTATGCCTAAAGAGCTATGTTGGCCAATTGCGACGTGCAACAGAACGGAAATATGTCGCTGCCAGTCTGCATTTTTGGGTTGCGACGGTGAAGGTAGTTACGGCGACAGCGAGAATGACAACGACAGAAAATGGATCTTGGCGGAATGCATTTCAGGAGTTTGCAGGAACTATTGGGTTTTAAATTGAGCAATTCTGGGTGTACTGATTTAGTAGAGAATAGATATAGCTGCGGTCTATTAGCGACGTGAGTATTAGACATCGATCTGAGAGGAAATTGATCCAAGCAAAGAAATGCTAAAACAAGTGTTCGAAAACTCGTGGAATGATTTGATTCTGAGGGTGGAATACATGAGATTCACTGTTTAGAATGTCACTCCCATTACTCTGTGAATATGAGTCTTTTCTACTGCCAAAATTTCCTTCTCATTACTGGCTGGTCGAGCGAATACAATTGTTGATTTTCGACCGATTCAGGCACTAGTGGGAAGACGTGACAAGCGCCAAGTCAAAGTGCTGACGTTCAGGCTACGAGATCGCCTCGGCAAGGCTGAGCGTTTGCGACGGAACGTCTCTGACACAATCAACAACATCCCTGGGCAACAATGTCAGCATCAGATCCATCGTATACTGTCTTCATTAGACTACCATTCCCTCGAGGAGACTTCGTAGATCCTCCATCGGTAAGAAGGTTTTTAATCATTGTCCTCTGGTACTAACTCATCCGCAGGTGAACTGGGACGCTGCGAAAGACAAAGCATTATGGAAGATCCTCTCGAAAGCTTCTAAGAATAGTGATATTGATTGTACGAACTACCCATATTATCGTAAAACCTAGCTAACAGCTTCAGGGAACGAACTGTAGGTTGCAGGTCCTCTTTGGAAGCTTCCGTAGTCTAATCACACCATTCGTCGCAGAGCAGCCAAATTCGAAGTCGACCTACCTTTCCTCCTTCAACAAGCAGCATGGCTTTACGAAAGACAGCTCCTACAAGTGCGCGCACAGATGAGAAAAGTAGGAGTGGCTAAAGGATCTGCCCCATCACCTGTGCCAGGGAGCGAATCTGGTGGTGGGGAGACTATGAGGAGGACTCTATCAAAGGATGCAGGTGAGGAAGGCTGTCTGCTAAACGGAATGACAGCGAGACTTATGCTGCTACTTATAGCTCCACGCGTCGCGTCCGCGCTGTCCTCAAGAAAGGACTCGCCCATTCCGAGAGATGCGAATCTTCCTGGGACACCAAGTCGTTCAATAGGTATTTACAACCCCCATCTCAATCAGAGAGCAAGACTAATCCGAACACCCAAACAGCTCCTCCTCTCTCCCGAAACTCATCCGCAAACACAACAATAACATCCCGACAATTCTCCCAACAAACCAGCCCACGCCCTGCCCACGCCATCCTTGCGCATCATTCAAACTCCCCAAACCCCAATCCGAAGTAACGCCATTCCCCAAAACCAAGTGCAAACTCAAACAGCACCGATCCGCTCGCCACATCCCGCCCCCCTCTCCTCACCAGACGAAACAACATCTCCATCCGCTTCATCCTCCGACTCTGACTCCGCCTCTGCAGCACCTAAATACCCAATTCAAAGCCGCATGCTTCGCCGTCCCCGATATACATCCAACAAAGCCGGAGGGCAATCTGCAGATAACTCGGAAGACGATGATGAAGAACCAGCTTTCATGCCCTTCGCCGCCAGCAACATTGCATCTTCCGAAGCCGGCACCCCTTCCAACTCCAACTCAAATCCAAGCCATGAGTTAAGTGCCACCCTACGCGGAGATCCTCGGAACACATACACCCCCGCCGTGGCCATCCCGCACATGGACATGGACATGGACACGGCAAGGAAAAGCAGAAGGAAATAGTGAATCAGTCACAGACGTCGGATTCATCGGCTAGTTCTACGGCGCCTACACCGGGCAGGGGTAAGAGAATGGATCTAGCGCTTCGTGGTGGGCATGGCCACGGACATGGTGGAAGTGGAAGAGGGCCAACAGGGCCACTGAGTCCCAAACGAACAACGGAACTAGCGAGGAGGGAGGGAAGTGATGGGACGCCTAGTATGGGCAGTTCATTTAGTGATTTGGATGGTAAGTAGCTTTCCAACATTCCCCTTATCCACCAGTCTCTCGATATCTCATTTCATATGCGGCGAAGCCGCAGACTTATCGTATATCAGCTGACGATTTCATGCAAAAATATAGATGCGTCCGTAACGCAAAGCGCCCTCGAAGAGGCCTTGGCGAGTAATATGCAGGCTGGTGGTGGGATGGCGAGTAGAATGAGTACGATCAGTCAAGCTTTGAGGAGCAAATATCTTTGAGCTTAGTGGTAGTGGTGGTACTCTTAGTAGATGAAGAGAGAAGAGGGGAGGGTTATGCGGGTAGGTATTTGGGTGGAGATAGAATTCCGGCAGTAGAGTTCCAGGAAGAGGGACAAAGGAAGAGGGGAGAGATGGGGGGATTTTAGAATGTTTTTGTAATAATGATTTCATGAGGACCCGACTCAATTTCGAGGTTTTGGCGTTCTAGGGAGGAGTTGGAGTTGGGTTAAGCTGGGTAAAGTAACCTATTAGCTAAGGCAAGAAAAGGTATACAGAACTTGGCACCTAAAACGAATGAAAGATATTTTTGACAGACCAATATAAATATCATAAGTGATACAGATGATGTAAGGAAGTAAAGTACATCTAAGCCGAGTCATCCTAAATACCCTCTGCGTACTCTCTCTCTCTCTCTCTCTCTTTCGGACGAATATCTACATGCTCGCGAGACACCTACTGTACATACATCATTCGAAGCATGCCCTCCCCTCAGAAGCCAGGATATAAAAACCAGGAGGATACAGGGCACCCAGTCACTCATTCACCAATCAAGTGATCTCAAACTTCCTTGTCTCATTCCTGTTTTTATATATTTTCATTCTTTTTTATATAAACTTTCACCCTTCTCTCCCAATCAATATTTAACTAGGGGGATAACTTGCTATCCCTCGACCTTAATAAGCAAGATTATATAAGATTTCAATTTCTAAAGATTTACATCACGTGTATCACCTTATTAAGACAAACTTACGAACTTGCAAACTCCCGCAAGATTTAACTTGTATAATTATACCCTACTTTATTATATTTTGATACAAAAATTTCGCACTTGTTATGACTTTATAAAGTGTGATATATAACAAAACCTCTTCTGTATCTAGTGTGACGGGGTTCTATTGCCTGGTTCTTTTCTTTGCTTTTCATCGTTATATTTGCATAGTTTACTTTATATTAGTTCTTTACATAGACCCTTGGTCACGAGACCTTAGGTCTAAGAAGTTTAGCCTAAGATTATATGACTCTAGGTCTATATTATATATGGCTTTCGGCTACCCCCCTTAGATAGAATAGAATGCGCACCTTTTCCTATCAAAACTTACCCTTTGATCGTGATCGTTGTTACGTATGGGAGGAGCCAAAAGTACTAGTATAATAGGAGAGCTAATGAGCTATAATTAATGGGATCATATCGAGCATTGTTTTCGATGTTTTGCTATAGTTTCTTTGGTTACGTGCTTTGGGTTCTGCCCCCTTTCACAGTATCTAATTATATATAACGCTAAATCTTTAAAGAATCACTAGCCCTTCCACCTTAATTGCCGTCCATCTTTCGCTTTGGGGCAAAAGGCCGTCGAACTTTAGGTGTTGTCCTCAAATACCTTAAACAGTATAGTTTTAATAAGATGAAGGCGATGCCTTTGCTAACCTGTCCGTTGCTGCTCGCAAAATCCCAAGTTCTCAAAATCAAATAACAGGCCACCGGCAGACCAAGGGCAAATGCGGCAATGTTCTCCTTCTCTTCCCAGTCACAGTCATCATTTTCGAGCTGCACGTCAGAACCTCTATACGCGTGAGGAAAACTGTTACCTATATAACCTGTCTGCCCTCCCATATCACGCTCAATCTCATGAAACTCAGCTGCTTTTGTTTGCAACACTGAATTTCACCCTTCCCTCGCAATCAATACTTGATTAGACAGACTACCACTAAACAATCTTTATGTTATTCAATCCTTATTTTTGCTGACCCCGAATCCTCCCATTTCATTTGCATTTGCGAAATAAAAAAAAAGAGCACCACCAAAGGAAAATCCAGGCAAAACAAAAGAAAGGAAGAGAAAAAGAGCACTATATAAACCCGTGAATAGATCAGACTGTTTTTGACTTGACTTTTCTCTTTCTGACTCAACTGTAATTTTTCGTTTTTCTTCTTTCCACTTTGTTACTTAAATCGTCTTCTCTTCCCATCTTCCATCACGCATAGCAACACACACAGACACACACACACACACTCTCTCTCACAAACTTAATATTTCCTTGATAATAATGATTTTTCTTTCTTCTTCCTTCTTTCTTTCTTCTGTTGCTTTGCAAATAACGACGCAAGCAATAACGCAACAATAAGAATTTGCGTATTGAAAGCACGGTGCACCACACAAAGACCAATAAACCGCAACGCAACACTCACCCACGCACATAAGCAATCTACAGCCATCGGGGTTCACCCTCTGTTATTTGTTCGTGTTCACCAGCCTGCTTCGCGTCCCTTTCATGGACTGATGAGCGATGATGAATGATGAGGTTGCTGGATGCTGGTTGGTTGCAGTGGTTGATAGCCGATGACGATCTCACGTCTCATCGCATGTTGAAGAGCTTGCGGTTGCAATGCTGGGTTCAATCCCAAAAAGGAAACGAACAGACATATTCACCAAGAGATGAAAATGAATAGGACCAGAGACAGAAAAATTTATGAACCGCTTGTCGCAAATAGCGTAGAAATATGCCAAAGAAAACAAGAAGACGTAACTCGCTCGCTCACCAACTGGAAAAAAATCTAGCGAAAGAGGTAAGGAAGTTAAGGTGACTACCACCCGACGGCAGCAATCCTCTCCCTCTCCTCTAAAACTTTGACATGCGGAGGCTTGTAGACGTCTCCTGCAATATCCCACGCGCTACTACCCTCAACTGCACCCCAGATTGCCGCGTTTGGATTTGACATGATAGCTGCACCCTCGTCGGCAGTCAAGTCGCCCCAAGTGTTATTTGCAGCAGCCGGTATCGTAACAGCGGGTTCTTTCTCCTCACGCGATCCCCATGCGTACTCATTTGTGCGTAAACCCGTACTTGGGGTCGCAAGTGCAGCTGGGGGCGCAGTGTCCTCTGTGTTACTACTATTTCTCCCAACTCGCGACCAGTTGAAATCCTTCTTGCGAGAGCTGTATCCAGGTTGGTGGGCCACACCAGCCGTAGTGTATTCATGCAGATATTTGCAATCAACAGCACTGTTGTGGCATTTCCCATCGGTAGCCCAGTAGTAACAGGTTTTGCTCTTGGTGAAGTGTTTGAACTCGATGGCAGGATGCACTGACTCAGCGGAGGTGGCGGTAACGGATTGTCCGAAAATTGGCTCGGGGGCTGTTGTGGCAGCTGGCGAGGGTGGGAGGACATCGGCGAGTGCTCCCCATGTTGGCTTGCCTAGGCGGAGGTTACCGGCCTCGCCACCATCTGGAAGGTCGGCGTGGAGATGGATGCATTCTTCGGCCGTGAAGCGACAGTCGTTTTTAGTCTTCCAGAACCAGCATGTGGTAACTTTGGGCACAATATTGGTCAAGGCATTGTCATTTCCTGGGGCGGTAGTCTGACTGCGCTGAATTTTGTTGCCGTTCTTCGCATTCGAGCTTTGCCCAAGCTGTGTTTTGTCTGTTAGTTGAGTTGTACGGTTGGTTGCAATCAGTTTCAATTACCTCTTCACGAATGATCTGTCGGATCATTGCAGCTTGACTTCCTGCTCTTTCGGATTGATCATCCATCTCGACTAAAGAAGCATATCTAGACCCAGCTAGGCCACCTCTGAGAGGAAAAGGGGCCATTGGGCCAGTCGTGGCGGTTGTTGGCCGAGAAGATATGGATTCTCTGTCCCACTCAGCAGCATTCATCGCTTCTACTCTATCCAGGCCATTAGATACTGACGCAAATGACATGCCCCTCTCTCTGCCATAAAGATTTTGGAGAGGTGATCGTTGTTGCTGAATCAAAGTAGATTGGGGCTGTGTGGGTTCAAGTACGTATTCTGGAAATTGACCTTGCAGCTTGGTACGGAGGTTCAGGCCAGTGTGCATGATACCAGAGACATGCTTGAGATATTTGATGGAGTCTCCAACCTTAACTTCCATAGTGATATGAGACTTCTTCGGAATAGAGCTGTGAGCCAAGAACACAGTACCGGTTGTGGCATGGAGCTTTCTTGAACCTTTAGCTGCGGTCATAGATGATTTGACAGATGCACGAGAATCAGGACGCTTAGGACCCTTGAAGTCGGGATTATTTGGTTGGTAGAAATCGTTGATGGGCCTGGATTGTTTTCCGTGGACTTGAACGAGTTTCTCAACAACTAGTGGAATGTGTGTGGGAGTAGGAGTGGCTCTGGCAGAATTGAGTCCGGAGGATGAATGTTTTGAGTTTGAGGGTTCGCTGACTGGCTTGAAAGCTGGGGCGGGGAGGCTTTCGACATCATCTGCCCACGATTCAATGCGGGTCGCTTGTTCCTCAGAGGTAGGAGAAATGTTGTTTGGGTCTATTTGCTCGTCCCCCAAGTTTGTCCACCGTTTGTTGGAATATCCCCCCAGGTCTGATCTTTGATTGGCTCTCCCCAAGTCTGGTCGTTGTTCGGCTCTTCCGAAGACTCCTTGGCCGGCTCTCCCCAGCCCTGGTCGTTGGCAGGCTCTCCCCAGGTCTGGTCATTAGTAGGCTCTCCCCAGGTCTGGTCATTGGTCTGCTGCCCCAGAGACTGAGGCACGTCGTCTGCGACATCAAAGCTGTGCTCAACAGAGGAGGAACGGTTTGGTCGACCTCTCTTACCCTTCTGACCAGCCTTGGTCAAATTTGTGTTGAAGGCTCTGACTTCATCCAATTGTGCTTGTGTGTAAAATGCAAGTCCTCCATTGGTAGGACGAGGGGCAAGTTTTCGTTCGGGGATTGCGGGAGATGCGGTCGGTTGTGTTTCGTCAGTGGAAGGTTCATTCTTCAAGATTTCGGAGGAATTGAGTGAAGGCTTCTCGGAGGCAGAGGGCGGGGAAGGAGTCTGTTGCTCTGCAACAATGGCAAGCTTCTGCTCAATGGCAGATACCATATCACGGTTGACAGGTGGCAGATTCTGCTCAATGGCAGATACCATATCATGGTTGACAGGTGGCAGATTCTTGTTTGTTGGAGCAGGTGGGTTCTGACTTGTGGTTAACGAGGGCAGGATAATAGCATCGAAGTCAAAGGACATCAGTTCCTCGTCCAGAATATTGACTTGCGGGCCCTGTGTGAAGACGTAGGAGCCTTTGTGGATGATTCCGTCTATCTTAACCCATTCGTCCTCGGTGAAGTAATCAGCTCCATATAGAATGGAAAGGCCCTAGGATGGCAAAGTTAGTTATGCCTCCGACTCGTTTAGGGAAAGGATCGAGCATACCATTTTGACCTGCTCCAAGGCGCGGGCAGCATTGGCTGATAAGGCCATCTTGAGGAAATGATATGTTCGGAGAGTGGAGATTCGGCCGTATTTATGTTGATGCAGTGAGAAACTGCGGGGAGAAAAGGAAACGGGTCGTCGGGCAGCTGAAGAAGGAGGTTTGTGCTGTGTTGTGTTGCTTTACTAGGTGCAGGAGGAGCTATTGGTCCCGTCTGCTGGATTTGAATTGCAAGGTACTGATGATGATGTTGATGATGATGCGAGTCATCTACGGCAGATTTAGCAGAGTACCAGGGTATCGGAGCATTGGAGTATCAAAGTAGCTGCGGTGAGTAGCGAAGATATTCAAGAGGAGTCGGCCGAGGGCGTTCGTTCTTAAATATCGATATCCTCGCCGTTGAATTTCGGACGATGATTTTAGGGTGGAGTAAAGTTGTGTTTCGCTTCGCTAAGTTCCAGTGCCGACCTCCAATAATCGCGTCCCAATCACGTCCGGGTCACGTCCTAATCGCGGGGATGGCGGTCCGTGCACACACCACTTTGTGAAGTTGGCAGGTCAACACGAACAACAAAAGAAACAATGGAAAAAGTAAAGTCCAAGGACCGGCGAAGCCAAGTGCTTTTCGATGAGCGTTTTTGTGTGTTTGTGGCTTGATATAGATTGATTGTATAATGTATAATGTATATACATATGGCATTGGTTTGCCTATGCCCATGGATGTGCATGGTTTCGCCCCAAGGCGTATCATCCATCATGAGGGGTCAACGAACGGCGCTTCTCGCTTTTGGCGTCTGGACTTGGTGGGGCTACACCATAAGATGGCGACGGCGACAAATGCTAGCGAAATAGTCATTCCAAGAAGAATGCCGATGCCAATCAACGCAACCCGCTCAGCACTGCTACTCACATCACCGAAGACTGTAGCAGAAAGGTTGTCGTTGAAAGTCTTCTCATCTGGTAGACCCAGCATCGTGATGGCCGTTGATAAGGATGGTGTGGAAAGCATCGTGTTTTGGTTGGAGGTGAGGTCTGTATGCGTTGGTTTTGAGGTTTTGATCGATGTGTGAGCGAGGAAATCGAGGATGCGACCTTCTCTTTATAAACAGCACATAAAACCAGGTAACACTCTCTTCCCCGTGAAGATGGAGAAGAGGTTACACACAAAGTGCCTTGGGCGAGGCACCGAATCATCAAGCAAGCTGACTACGTCAACCATGAGGCTGCCCTCGCACAGGGGTGACCTCAGAGGTGGCGCCCGCCTTGCTCCGTACTTTCGACGTACCAGCCTTGATATTCTTTCTCCGAATGATGAGATGAACTTGTTAGGGTTTGGAGTAATTGAATCAGGTCCGAAAGTCACCGCCCGGGGAGGAAGTTGCATAACAGGCGGATGTATACATTTCCTAGCCTCAACAAGCCGACGAAGTTGTGGATTTGACCGTTTCTGCTGGAATTCCTCGCATTCATAGGTTACTGCCAATTTCCGTGGAATCGTGGAAGTTGTGAAAAGGTATGTAGTCCTCTGCGCCATCTCGCTGGTCGAGAGAGAGAGGCAGGAGAGATATCATGGCGTAGAGGATGATCCGCTGACCTGGCTCACCGAAATCTTTCTTTATAAACCATGCATGCTCTCTCGACAATGAAGCGTTTGTAGGAGCGGAGAGAAGGGGAGAGATATTCTCTCTCCTTTGTAGTGTGGTGACACAGAATAAGTAGGTTGAAGTAGATAGGTGGCCACGTTGACAGCGGAGCCTTGTTGCTGGCGCCTCCTGAGTCACTGGATCTGCGCCTTGCCTGAAATCTGAATTAAGTTCGAGAGTATTTCTTGGTGATAGGTAAGATAGGTACCTAGGTAGGTACGGGAATGAGAAATGAATCTGTAGATTCTGAGAACTGTGAGGGTTGCTATAATGTGGTTTCAATAACTGTAAACAAGAACAAGAAAGCGAGAGAGAAGGTCCAACGGAGAAAGTCTTTCTTTCATTACAGGAAGGAACAGTAAAGCAAGAATTTCAACTTTTAGACAGGTCGATGAAATATTTTGTTTAAAAAGTTTTAGCGCCTGTGAAGATAGCCTAAATGGGTAGTCTGTACTTGAGTTAACCAGAATTATATGACAGAGATCAAGATATGCACACGATGACTCGCCGAGGAATGTGCCGAGACTCATACCAAATCTCATATAACCACCGTTCGTTCCCGACAATGATCACCTTGCCACTCTGATCTACTTAATTGAATTCATCGGAGTACTGTACCGCGAGTAGTATCGAAACATCATGGAAGAAGCCCAACGACTCCTTTTTTGTAAGATACGATGCTGCACTGTCTGTAGACATGCCGCATCCGGATAAAACTTATCCATTGGGGAAACACGATTCCACTTTGCAATATAATTGGCTCCCCACGGACGAAGGCTTGTCGAAGGCGACTTTTCAGCCAACCACCGACGGCTGGGAATGGGAGGACAAGCATTATTAGCATTAATATGGTTTTTACGTGGGATGCAAGAGATTGCTTCCAACTTGCTTCTTTTCCCCAGGCAGTCGATGCTGCTTAGTCAGCACCATCTTCGACGATCTCCGCCGTTGACCTGCGTCGAGTCGGCAAAATATCTCGACTTTATATCCAGCCCTTCACTCCACGATGCACCATCATGGCTTCACCCATCCAGACGCAGGCTAAAAGGAAGGATAGACCATGTGACGCATGTGTAAGTGAGAATTTTGCGTGTCACCCTTCCCCCAGCATCGCGATAAGGGGACTTTGCCATGACTTGCGAGACTGACCAGGCGCGCACTGCAGAGGAAGCGAAAGAGTCGATGTGTGATTGAGGAAGGATCGCCCATCTGTGTACTCTGCAAATTTCACAGCCAGGAATGTACCTTTCTTCAGAACCCTCAAGCTCGCAAACGTCGACTTCCCGACGATGGATTGGAAGGAGATGTCGCAAAGAGAAGGTGGGTTCTTGAGCCGTACCATGTGTCACGTGCTCCAAACTGATAAGGATCTGTAGACAGTCAGTTGCCTCGGGGCCATCTAGAAAGGATTCGGGGGCCCAGGCGAGAGTCATTAGAACTAAGAATGGGACTGGCGTGGAAGAATATGACGATTTGGACGGTCCCAGTCTGTTGAAGAAAACCTTGGGCTTGCAGAACAAGCACCACAGCCAGTATGTCGGAGCTACCCGAGGATTAGAACCCGCTCTCTTGGGGGAGTTGGGAGTGGGTGGAAGGGATGAGATTCGGATGCATGGTGCTACTCTTCGAAGAGTGACTTCTTCGGAGGCCTTCCTGTTGCTCCCAGATCCAGGAACCCAAGGCTATGCGGATGAGCTTGATGATCTCGATGCCATCGAAGCAGTCGTCAAACCCCATGGAAAAGCTTTGGTTGACACTTACTTCCGAGTTGTCTTCCCAAGCTTTCCAATTCTGCACAAGGAGGTTTATCTTGAGAAATATCGGCGTTCTTATCGAGAGTTCTCACCTCCACTCTTGGCTGCCGTTTATCTGCTAGCATTATACTACTGGAGCTACGACGATACTCTAAACAAATTCGAGAAGCCAGATGTCAGAGAACTTGAGAAATTGGCGAGGAAAGCACTCGGGGATACAATTCACAGGCCAAAGTTATCGACGGTACAGGCTGGATTGTTGTTGCTCCAGCACACCGACACAGACTTTGCTGAATTGACAGCCCAGCTGATCAGTGTTGGCTATGGGCTTGGTCTGCACCTTGATGCCACAGATTGGAATATACCGCATTGGGAAAAAGGGCTCAGGAAACGATTAGGATGGGCCTTGTATATGCAAGATAAATGGAGTAGTTTGGGGAGTGGTCGACCGACGATGATAAGCGCTTCAAACTGGGCATTACAACCTGTTACGAATGACGACTTTCCTGAGAACGCGGCTCATGAAAATGAGAAAGAAGGCAGCTCGGAAGTCGAGAAGGGTCGCATCCTTTTCACCTACATGATCACACTTTCGATAATACTCAACGAGCTGCTCGAAACGGTGTTTACGGTCAAAGCGGCCAAAGAAATCGCCCTGGGAGGTCCGAAAGGTCTTCACATCTTACTGGAGAAGGTAAAACCTGTCCAGCTTCGGTATGTATCTCATTTTGACTCGATTTCTTCATCCACTAAACATCGTGCAGTCTGAAAGAATGGTTTACCACGCTCCCTGAATGTCTCACCATGGATTCCACTCCAGTTATGAAGTTGAACTCAATAGGCTACCTCCGCCTCGCCTATGTCGCAACGGAAATAACACTCCACAGACGAATCATGCTCGCCCTCACCCCCTCCGCCGATCCCCAACTCCAACAAATCTGCCGTTCCGTCGCCCAAGAAAGATTCGTCTTCGCCATCGAATTCATTCAGTCCCTCAAGCCCCAGCATCTGTCCAGTTTCTGGTACTTTGCCTCTCCCCAGAACTTTGCTCTCATCGCTGTATTCGGCACTTTGCTGTTATCTACAGCTTCGACCGTGGAAGAAGGAGATTTCTATAAGAAGAAGCTTAGAGAGTATCGCTGGATTCTGAAAATCAACAGTGAAAACGGGGCACGGTACATGGGGCCTGCCATGAAATTGCTGGATGCAAATATGAGTCTCATGAATGAGGGTCGAGCCATTCGACATTCTGAGACATATCCTGCGACTGTAGCTCGCGTTACATTCGGCGAACAGTCGGTACCAGATATCAACCGGACAAATTCGATTAACGGCAACCAATCTTCGGCTGGCAGCTACTCGGAAGAATCGCCTAGGTCCAATGCTGTCGCTTCTGCGGACTTTGCCTCACCAGGGCAATTTGGTTTCGAGGCACCATATTATCCAGGACAGCATGTTGACGATGGAACGGTTGCGCATGGAGATGGGACTGATATCCATGCACAAAACTTTGTGTATGGTATAGGCTTGGATAACAATGGTGGCTGGTATTGAACGTTTCCTTCGAAGAGAGAGCTATTGCTCTTGAAAATACCCCAAAAGCGAATCGACCCCCTTGATGACGTGCTACTTGAATGCGGCTTGGTACAAACAAGATCTCTGCCGATAACCTATGACCGGAATAGTGTGTAAAAGGTTGCCGCGCGTCACCGAGAATTTTAGATCGCACACGGGCAGATCGCAAAAGACTAGTCATCTGGAGTCACGTCTGTCGGGTTCAAAAATTTAAATCGCCATCACAGTCCTCGAGCTTAAACATCTTCCAACCGAGCATGCTCACCCCGAATCAACAACGAACAGGCTACAAGACGGCAAAGCCTTTTCAAACGAACGATTACATGATGGATTTGGGAACGTTTCGCAGCAGCCTTGAAAGCATATTTGCTCATGAAATGGAACTCGGCCAATACACAAAAGAGAGATTAAATTGCTCTCGGGTTATTTGAAAGCGAAATCTTCGATCCTAATTTCTTCTTACTTTGCATTTTGAGATACCTACTTATATAATGGAATTATGAATCAAATTTGTTTTTCTTCTTTTCTTTTTTTTAAAAAAGAAAAAGGTGGGATTTATCTGTTGCAAAAGTTTGGTATTCATAAGAAGCGACTCCTTTCCTTTTTCCTTTCTCTTTCTGATATTTGCAATTCTTTGGCAGTCGGCTATGACCACTCAATTCTCGGTAAATGTGGCTAATTCTTTTGGTGTTTGAATCCTTTTCAAGTATAGTCACGGAGAAGAGATCTCTATCTCAAGGACATCGCGGTATTTCTTTCTTACTTTTTCAAATTAGACATCTTCTTCCTTCCCTTTCTGTTCAAAGTTTCCAGGAATCAAAATTTATTCACGTTATCCCATCCCCCCCCCCCCCCCCCCAGGAACCCCACAAAACAATTTTGAACACAGGTTTTAACGAGAGTAATAGCTTAATTTCGGGCTTTAACCTAATCTTCATCACCACTGCCGTCCTTTGCAAGCAATCTGCTTCAATCGACACGTTCGACATCATCGAAATCAGCATACAAAAGAAGCACAAACCAAAACACCAACAGGCCCCTCAACACCACAGGTATCAACACGCTTAACTTGCCGGCAAACAATACCAAAAACGAAAGCAAAAATAACCAATCACCACAATCACATTAACAAGATATTCCAACACCTCAAACAGCATAACTCGCGTCCTTAATAACCTTCTTCTCATCCTCCTCACTTCCCACCACAGGACTCTCACCCTTCCACTCCGCCCCCTCAACCACAGCCTCATCCCCATAAATCGTCTCCTCAACCAACGTCTCCTTCGCCGGGAAAAACTTACTCAACCCAGCATAAACCAAGAACGCACTTGTGAATCCATACAAGTAGAAGAAATAATACACTCGCACACCATTTCCAACACCAGCCTTGAGCGAGGGATTGACTTGAGCCGCCATACCAGGAATGTTAGGTGTGATGGACACGATGAGCGCAATGGCCGCGCGCCAATTGGATCCGAATTTATTGTAGCGGTAGCGACCGTGAGCGCGATAGAGTGCTGGGACATCGATGTGTCGACTCTTAGTCACCCAGTAATCAGCACCCAGAATAGCAGCAATCGGCGCCAAAAAGATGCCTAGTCCGGACATGAAGTTCAGCAATGAAGCAGCAGAATGCACAATTTTCCATGGCACCATGATCCACGATGCCGTGATGGTAGTGATGACCACGCCACGCTTGATATTCAACCACTTGGGGAAAAGACAGCACAAATCGTTCGCGCAGGAGATCACATTCGCAGATAGATTCGTTCCAATCTGCGCCACGACCCAGGAGAAGCCGACGAAGAAAGCACCGGCGCGACCAGCGGGACCGTCCCACTTTGAGGCGAGGTGTAGAGGATCCCAGATGTATTCGCCGTAGACGACTTTCGCGCAGGAGCAGGAGATGATACCAAAGAGGCCGAGCATGAGCTGGATGAGGGGGAGGAAGGCAACTTGCCAGTAGACTGCTCCGGGTTTCTTGAGGTACCGTGTGAAATCCGGAATGTTGGTTGCCATGGTGGCCCAGCCGCCGGTGATGGAGGAGAGGGAGGAGAGAATGAGCCAGGAGCGGGCGGAGCCGGAGACGGCGTAGGGTTGGTTCCAGATTTCACCTGTGCCGGAAGCTTTTTGGGTCATGGCTATTACGACGCCGATGGAAGAGACCATTACGACCACTATTGGAATCACCTTTTAGTTAGACAACGAGAATGGAGAGAAGGTTTATGTGAGATGGTAAGAAGAAGGGAGAGCAAGAACATACCAGCCTTGAACACGAAAAACCACTTCAACTTATGCGGCGGTGTCAACAGAATTGGAAACTGCACCAACCAAAAGATCAAATGCGACACCATCTGCTGCGACGTGATGCCCACGGCCGCAGGGATATGATTAGGGATATCCAGATACGACGGCCAGATGGCACGAATCATCTGTGTCATTGCAGTTGAGCCGGTGTAGGTTTGAATAGCGTGCCAGAAGAGCGCGGTGATAGCGCGGACGACGACAGCGAAGCGGGAGAAGTACCAGCCGAATGAGGAGCGCATGGCTACGGGGAAGGGGACGTGAAGGGTTGCGCCGATCATGCCGTTGAGGACCAAGGGACGGTGCAGACGAGGGAGCCGAATATGATGCAGTAGACTGCTTCGCGCCTGAGGGAGGGGGAGTGGGTGTTAGTTTTTTTCTTTACTGAGAGGAGAGTACTTCCAAAACTTTGTATTTGTTGTGTTCTCGTAGATTGTGGGATAAAGGCAGGAAGGGAGGGAGAGTTGGAGAGAGAGTACATACCAAGTCAAGCCCACAGCAATGATACTAGCTGGTGCCATCCAACTCTGAGCATTCAAAGCATCGGAGAACCAATATCCCATCATTGTCCAGTGAGACCAAGTTCTTCTTTCCATGGGAGTGACATCGCAATCGATGTTTGACCTATTTCATTATGTCGTTAGCGTCCATCTCATGTATTCATCTTTCAGAGAAGTTTGCCATTGAAGGGAGAAGAGCAAGAGGAAACGAGTGATGGGATGGATGAGGGAGGAAAACAAACCAGGATTCAGCATCTCCAAAAGCCGTTTCCTCTCTCGGGATAACCCAGCCAGAAACCTTCTTCTTCTCGATAGCGCTGGCTTTGATGCGAGTTACTCGTTCACGGAAAACATTCGCCATGATTGAACCCTTTGTCGACTTTTGTCGTCGTCGGTGTCGCGTTGAGATATTGGATATGTGGTAGTCTTTGAAAAAGAATCAACCAAGTGATGATTGATGTAATTATGGAAAACAATCGCAAAAACCAAAAAAAAACTCGTCGTTGAAGATCCAGTAATCCGTCCTTCTTGTCAAAGAACTTTGGCTGAATTTGTTGTTTCAAAAATCCGAGGAGACTTCAACCCCAATATATATATCCCATCTCTTCATCCATCTCCACCCCGCCCATCGTGAACCCCATGAGTACGTGTGATTTAGGTACAAGACAACATCACAAATGCACTATCTCCATCCCCTCGTGAAGAGAAGATAGATACGGTACTGTAGATACACAAATAACGAACTCTAGATTATCTCGATCACCCATCCATCGCGTATCGGTATAACGTGAGCAACCCGCCGTTGATAAGTGTGAGTGCCGAATCAGCGGGGAAGGAAAAGGTACGAAGGTCGGACGAGTGGTGCTGCTTGCGATAGGCGATAAGCATGTGTGAAGGCGCAGAGAGCAAAATGACAAGTGACCCGTCGCGCCGAAGGGATGTGGGCGCTGGGGAAGGGGGCAGTCGGCGGGGCGAAATTGGAAGTTGGGGATGGCTTGTGAGGTGTGATTTGTTGAGCTGGGAGAGACCAATGGAAGGTCGGGGTGGCGTTTGGGAGGCTGGAGTGTTTCGGTTAAGATGGCTTGGCTTTATTGATTGATACTTTGATACGAAGTACTACTAAAGTAGTGATTATTACAGTAAAGGCTGGTGCGGTTTGTTCATATCTTTATATCTTGGTTTGATTGGTTGTCTTGTGAGCTGCTGCTGTTGATGTTGATGTTTTTTTTCGCTTAATATTTCTTTCCTGCTCATGTATCATTCAGGACCAGCTTGTGTTTCAATGAGAGGTACGGGAATTTAATCCTTTAGTATTTGTAGCCTCTGATATCCTATTCAATGAAACTGATTACCTTCCTGCTTGAATGTTCTGAACCGACCTTGTAAAAGCATGAAAGACTTCAAGATCAAATAAATCGGTAGCTCCCAAGGAATTTCGAAGCATCCAGCTCAAAGCTCAAGTATTAAACTTCTCTCCAATAACCCCACGAGTCCAAATTCTCCACCGTGAGCAATTATCTGCCAATGAATCTACAGAGATGTTTCTTGACATTATTCCGCAGCATTAGTATCCAATAATATGCCTTCAATACAAGCCAAAATAGTCATCCTCTTTGTATGATTACTTGGAAGTTGGCATGCTCCTAAATCCCACCCCAATAACCTATCAGACTTCCTTATCTCTGTAAAAACACGGTATCAATCAACCATTCGATGATTTTATCTTGATATGATTGAAGTCATGTTTCTTGCCCTGTCCTCCTTGCTTGCCGATGGGCTCCGGAGGAGAGCTTCGTACATTCAGGCCGTAGCTGTGTCATTCTCGGCCCTCCGTTTCGTCGCCTTCGCCCTGACCACCCCTCCGGTCTTTGATAGATTCATTTTGATTGATGAGAGCGGGGTTGATCTTCGCGTTCCTTTATTCTTTGTCTGTTCCTCCATTTGCTATCTGCCGGCGGCGGCGGCGGCGGAAGAGTGTTTAGCTTATTCTTCAGAATTGGTCTACTCTGCCCAACGTGATGGCCAAAAATTGTAGTAGAGAAGGAAATCTCATCGAGTCCCACATATCAGTAAGTCCACCAATGGTCAATTATCTAGACGACTGTTAATGTTTTTGCATTGGTACATACTGGGAGTTGCTTAGAAATTCGCATTGTCACGGTTGGAAAGGTATAGAAACAGCTCGGAATACAAGGTTGCACGAGTAACCACAAAACAATAACTGCACCTAGACTGGAAAGCAAACCTATACTCAAGAAGAACAAGCTAATACTAAGACCTAATGTTGAATGCAGCCCATAGCACACACCTTCTCCCTGTATAAAGAAAAAATACATCAATGAAAAATGTATCTTGTTCATCTGTCATTTTTCCAGACCGAGAGCCTTTCCGCTACAAGCAAGCAGAAAGGCGCATCTCTCACTCTCACATCCTACCAATCGTCTACCCATATCTCCATTCAATCATCAATCATATCTCAATCAAACCAAATCGACATTAAACAGCAGTGGCGTATCCGAATCTTGGACCAGCGGAGTCGAAAATACCATAATACGCGTTGAAGAAGACGTCACCGTAGATGTTCTGGGATCCGCCTCCAACGGATTGGAGTGAGCCGAAGCACTTGCTGCCACCTGCAGAGCCGAAGTTCAAGAGTGAAGACTTGATGGTGGCGTAGCCTGTGCCGACCTTGAAGGAGAGAGTCGGGAGAGTTGCAGAGCAAGGGAATGTGTATCCACCTTGGCTGGAGTCGTAGGCGGCACCCGAGACAGAGGCATAATAGGTGTCGACGGCGGCGTCACCCATGAGGATGAGGGTGGTTCCTGTATCTGCAATACCTGTATAACCAGATGATGTGTGGACGGTGCTGCCGACCTTGTAGCCGGTAGAAGCGAACTCCCAGAATCCGTTGGAGGAATCTACGGTAGCATAGGCGATAGCACCAGTGTATTTGGTGGCGTCAATGAAGCCGAAATCGTATGCTCCGTTGGCGCTGTATGGGAGATAAGCGGCGAAGAGAGGGGAAGCGAGAGATGACTTTGCGTTGTCGAAAAAGGTCTTTTGCTGAACTGGGGTAACGGTGTTGATATTGCTGAATGCAAGACCAACCAATCCGTCGCTGGCATCGGAGATGAAAGTAGAGGAGACCTTGTTGGCAAGTTCAACAGCTTGACCGGTCACGGTGGTGCCTCCAATCTTGACGGTATCAGTGGCAACTTTACCGCTGGCTCCGGACCCGTCTGCGTAGGAGATTTTCCAGGTGTAGCCGGAGAGGAGCTTATAGGTGGCTGGCATCTCGTTTAGCATATTTCTCGCTTGGTATGAGGGGTCACTTACTGCTCTTGGCGGAGCTATAAACCTTGTGTCCAGTCTGAGATGTTGTGGCTAAAAGAGTTGAGAACACCCACCTGGTCCAAGTCAGTAAAAAAATCGAGTTTGCTTGGGTAAAAATATCCAGGTGATCATAAGTGGACAGATGGAAAGAACAACTCACAAGTCAGAGCTACCGGTGTCAAAATCTAAGTTCAAAGTCTGGCCACCGACAGTGGTCGAAACCAAGTACTCTACGTCGTTGGCGTCAGGAACGGCTACGGCCTGACCATTTTGACGTCTCTCGATGGAGCTTGACAAGGCTGCAGTGAACCAAGATGGCATCTCTTTGGTTGGGACAAGCCCATGCTTGGCGTAGGCCTTGAGCAGAGCAGCTGTGCCATTGCGTTGGAAGTTACCATTGTGGATGGCAGGAGCAGAGAATTGCCTGTTGGCAGCCTAGATTTGAAGATGTGAGAATTGAGATATCTTGGATAATAAACAGCCAAAGAGTTGTATAATTGACATACCACAGCTGGTGCGGGTGCGGCTTGACCAATAACGGCCAAGCACGCCAAAACGGTGGTGACAGAAGACAACATGTCTCAAAGCAGAGTCGAGAGAGCGAGAACTTGGAAAGCCAAAGAGAGGATTGATGCTGGGGAATATGGAAGATGGTCGGCAGGATGAAGATCTCACAAGTGGAGGGCGAAGGCGCGATTTATAGTTTTTCGTGAACCTCAATGGTAACTTGATATCTCAACCTCTATGTAGTGGCATATTGCACTCGTTGCCGATACACCCAGTCCACTCAGCGTGTTTCAAACGATTACTCTGGCTCATCCCTGAAGCAGCCAATGCGCCGATGCGAATATGGCGCGAACGCATCTCCAGTGCCGTCTGATCTTCAGATTTCGATCCCTTCTCAATTTCGGGACATGCCCGAGCGACTAGCTATTGGCGAAGCGAATGGCATTCTTAGTAGATCTAAGACCATCTGAGAAGGAGCGCAAGTCAAGCTTTCATGGACTTCCTCATTTGTAAGAGTGGAATACAAGCTTTAATGCAAGCTTTTCGGCGCGCTGGTCATGTTGGCCAAGATCTGCAACGTCTTGTCACAAGAACCTCTGCGTGGGGTAGTGGCTGGTCTCTCGCCATGCATTGAGAACGTAAAATTGCCATTTTATAGCTGATAAGTGCCGGCATGAGATGTTGCAATCTGTCGATGCTTGATTTCGACAATCCGGGGTCGAACCTGAACTGGGCAGGTGGAGTTGCACAATACTTATCTCGACTCGATACTGGGCACCTCCAGTGGATGGGGCCGCTATAAACGGGGACTCAGGAGTCAGGTCTCCATTGTCAGCTGCTTGATCGAGCTCATAATTCCCATTGGGTTGCGGTCTCTGGCGACAGGTAGATCAACGTAGCGAATGGGAGGCGCAAGACCGATACATGATCTGATGCACGGCACTTGGGAGAGATATACAATACCGAGGTCCAGTCCAGATGGCGGCAGAGACAAGCATTTGCCAAACCCACACAAGCATTTTGTGTGCTGATCAAGCTTCATCACCGAAGATTCGATCGTGGTGGGAGGGAGTCGAGATTGTTGAGCCTCTAAAATAGGAAGCTGGTTATTCCACTAGCGTCAGTGCTAACCTCTCCTGGAAGGTATACCTGCTTGTTGTGATTGCGAATCAACGAGGACGATTAAAAGCGACTCCAACGCAATCGATTGGTAATTTATCGTGAACCTGATTTTCGTTAGCAAGTGATGGTCAAATTACTCAAAAACTACAAAAGTTTCATCAACATACTCACGATCCACTAACCACCGCAATTGCAGCCGAATGGAATTTCTTCACCCAGGAAGCTACAGAGACCACTTGCTCCGGCTCTGGCACAAGTTCACTGGCACAAACTTGTTTCCAGATATATTCAGATCATGTCTTCTCATATCTAATATTCCGCAGTCTCAAGGAGTTGTCTTGTACACAAGCGCGCGCACATCTAGAAAAGGTCCGGACGGAAGCCAACAGTAAGGGGGCTCGAACGAGCCGGACGGATTGGCCACCAATTGTACATGAAGTCAATTGAAGATCAACTGCAGTATTGACACAGGTGGTGTCGACGTGTTAACCTGAAAGTTGCACCGAATTAGTATGAGACCGAGTGAGGGAGGAGTTGATTTTTGTAATATTTACCATATACTTTTGTCCATCCTGAACTTTCCTTAACCAAAATCGGCACGTCAATTTCGATTTCTCACGAATTCAATCCCGACCAGGACCTCCAAGCTTCCATACGCGATACGGAGAAGAGAAATGAATATCGATAAAAGGAGGAAGACGTGAAAAGCCAGAAGGTTGCTCCTCGATGCACTTGAGCTTGGCATCGTGTTGCGCGATATTAGTCATCGTGCTACACGTGACAAAGCTGCTCTTCGCCTTGGCCAGATATCTATTCTGTAGTATGCGACCTCTATGGGTACTTTTGAGCCCTGAGATCCGACCAACTTTACCTACTACCATCTTGCTTTCCTCAATCCTATGCAGTATTTCGAAGTCACAAACTGGCTAATCATTCACTCCTCCATCAAGTGTCTACAAAACAATGGACAACCAAGCCAGACACTTCTTGGTGGCCGGGCAGCCCCTTATCTCATGGCGGCGAGCGCAATGGTTTTGATGCCTCCGGCGTGCCTTCGGCCACACAACAACACGCCAACAAGAGGCCTTCGCACGCTGAGCTGCACCGCGCCGACGATAGCCTCAACAACCATGTGCCTTTCTATCCACCGCGGGGGAACGTCTTAGCAAACAATTACCACCCAAGTGGCTAATGATTCGACGCGGCATTCGTGATATTGCATAAGCCCATTGCGTTGAGTTGACAACGCCTATCCTTTCTTCATTACTTAATACGTAACTTGGATTATCTCAACTTCAACTTTCTACCTTCTTCTTCAACAATTACCTTCGTCCACTTTGTACATCTTGTTGGACTTCTTTGGAAAGATCAAAGAGCTGTTCAACAGATTCTCGATCGAGTTTACAAAGCTGAAGACGATATCTATTGCTTAGGAATTTCTCCCAACATGGCCTCCTTCGCTCACAAACTCTCCCTGCCCAATGCTCGTCCATATGCCTACAATTTCCCACCGGCAACGACTGCTTTCATCATTATTGACATGCAGAGAGATTTCGTCGATCCTAATGGTTTTGGATCTATTCAATGTGGAAATCCAGAAATCTTTGCCTCGGTCCGGGATATTGTGCCCACAGTTCAGAAAGTCCTTGAAGTCTCACGGTCGTTAGGGATGCATATCATACACACCCGAGAAGGACATAGACCAGACCTATCAGATCTCCCCATGTCCAAGAAACTGCGGCAAGTGAGTGCTCCAAATGGCCATCACACAATGGGTATTGGTGATCAAGGTCCCATGGAAGATTGTTGGTGAGAGGGGAATGGGGTCATGATATTATCGATGAACTCCGCCCGTTACCTGGAGAGACGATTATTGATAAACCGGGCAAAGGAAGTTATTGGGGAACTGGTTTGCATAGAGTTCTTTTGGCGAGAGGTATCACACATTTGATTTTCTCTGGTGTCACAACCGAGTAAGTACTTGTTGTCCGGAGTCGAGAACTACAACTGACAAGACCAGATGCTGCGTGACAACCACGTTGAGAGAGTCCAACGACCGTGGATTTGAATGTTGTATCCTCTCGGATTGCACTGGAGGATTTGACCAACAGATGGTCACCACTTCTCTCGACATCATCTGCGGGCAAGACGGGCTTTTTGGATACATTGGCCATAGCTCCGACTTCTTCGCCCAGGCTTCCAAGTTCCAGGAACTCACACCTCCTTCTACCCCACCAGCACCAGAAGACATTTTACTTCCTATCGCCGAGCTCCAGCAGAAATACAAAAACGGGTTGTTAGAGCCCGAATCCACCATAAATTCGGTTTATGACCGAATTGAGAAATACGATACCATCGATCCAGCTGTTTGGACTTCCAAACAATCCCGGGCGGACGCTCTTTTGGCCGCTAAAGCTCTAACAGCTAAATTCGCTGGCAAACCATTGCCTCAACTATATGGTGTTCCCTTCGCACTTAAGGACAACATCGACGTCGCAGGAATCGTCACAACGGCAGCTTGCGAGAGCTTCACATACACCGCCAAGACGACTGCACCAGCCGTCCAACACCTTCTCGATGCCGGCGCCTTGTACATTGGTAAAGTCAATATGGATCAACTCGCAACTGGTCTCTCAGGATGTCGCTCCCCATATGGCACACCGCATAGCATCTACAGCCCCGCGCATATCTCTGGTGGCTCTTCCTCCGGCTCGGCCGTAGCTGTTGCAGCTGGACTAGTCTCGTTCGCTCTCGGCACCGACACAGCAGGCAGTGGTCGCATCCCAGCGGCATTCAACGGTATTGTAGGTTACAAGCCAACCAAAGGCACTATCTCAGCCCGCGGCGTAGTACCAGCCTGCAAATCTCTCGACACCCTCTCCATCATGGCACCCACCCTTCTCGACGCGCGCAAAGTATGGTATGTAATGGACGTCCACGACTCACTCGACCCTTTTGCCAAAAGCCCCGAATCTCTAAACCTCTGGAAATCTGATTTCCGTGGTCCCCAAGACGGGGGATTCACATTCGCCGTCCCACCTCCTGATGTTCTCGATATGTGCTCAACAGAATATCAACACCTCTTCCAAACATCCATCCAAAAACTTCGCTCCTGCGGTGGCCGTCTCGTAGAAATCGATTACACACCCTTTTCCAAAGCTTCCGATCTTCTCTACGACGCTACCCTCGTCCACGAAAGAATTGCCTGCATTGGCTACGATTTCCTACTCAAAAATATGGACTCTCTCCACCCCACCACAAAAGCGCTCTTCCAAGCCGCCCTGTCCACGGACTTGAAACCATGGAATGTCTTCCACGACCAAGCTTTACAAGCCGAGTATACCCTGCTAGCACAGCGTACTTTCAACACACTTGAAAAGGGCATAGATGTCCTCCTTGTTCCGAGTGCGCCATGCCATCCTACTATTGCGGAGATGGAGGCCGAGCCTTTGAAGTTAAATGCCAAGGTAGGCATGTTTACGCATGCGGGGAATGTGGTTGATTTGTGTGGGGTAAGTGTTAATGCTGGATGGGTGGAGAGCGAAGGGGGCAAATTGCCGTATGGAGTTACGTTTTTGGGTGGAAGTGGTTATGATGGGAAGATTTTGGATATCGCGGCTGTGTTTGAGAAGGTGGTGAAGGGAGAGGGAAAATTGTAAGGAGAGGACTAGCGAGTGCATTTACGATGTGCTCTAATAGTGATTATGGCAGAGTCGCATTTACAGTGCTTTCGAATATCTTCACCAGGGTAATTTCAGATTTATACTATTAGCATAGCTTGTAGTTTATTCTTTCCACGTCAAGGTGATTGGCAGTTGAGAGGAAAGGAAAATATGTTTTATTGCAAGCAAGCTCAGAGTATGAGAAATTGTATGAAAACCTACGCCAAGTTGCTTTATAAAACCCCCACGACATAATATAAGCAAAAATGTTGCCTTCCCAAAAAGAAAAACAATACTGGTGAAGGAAAGGGACCATCACGTGCCAACCCCATAATCCACAAAAGGACCACCACTCTCAGCCTCCAAAAAAAAGTGCTCATCCCAAGATCGATTCGGGGACCTAAGACCTCGTCGAGGAGTAAGTACTAGGGACAAAAGGGAGTAGATATCTCATTGAGCTCACCCAAAGCAAAAAAATAAAGTAGAAAAAAGAAGAAAAAAACTATTTTGAATCTCGAAACTGAGAATTCAGGGTCTTACCGCGACTCGAACGCGGGACCTCTCGCAAATGAGACTTAAGGTAAACCCTAAGCGAGAATCATACCACTAGACCATAAGACCTTGTTGAAGCCGGACCGGCATATGTATCGTTAAACCGTTTACGTATTTTGTGATGTTTGATCTTGTTAGGTAAGAAGTGTTATATTCGTTGGATTTGTATTGCGGAGGGGGGCGAGCGAAGGAAAAAAGTGGGTTCTTGGCAGGATCCAGAAAAAGATGAGCAGATAGTTGCAGGAGGGGGGACGAAATTGAGCGGAGGATTTTGTTTGTTTTTGTAAATGGGTGAGATGGTTAAAGGTTAGAGTTGAATGCGTTTTGGATAAGGTGGAACTTTTGCTTGATATTGTGTTGATTATAAAAGTTGGATTAACTACTTGATCTTAGGCCACGGCAGGAACAGAAACCAATCAGGCGAGCATTGACAAACACCCGAAGGATGTCAAAGGCGAATACATTCTGTATCGTGGTTCTCATTATTTTAAGATCGTTAATTATTCACCAGGCCTCGAAAATTTAGGCTCTCGCTCAACTACATAGCATCGCGCGGCGGATGAAGAAAGATCGGAAAACGGTGGTACAGATAAATTACATTGTTAGTGAAAATGAAATCCCATGATGTACAACGAGTGAAAGTAGAATTTTCGCACAAACGAACCGTTTGATTGCATTGGGGATGCACAGATTGAGATAATTTTCATGGATTTCTGCCTTGATAAATTGAACAAACAAAAGAAATGATAACTTCCACAAAGTCCATTGAATAGTTACCCCATAAAAACTACATCGTCAATGACAATCATAGAAAAACGCACTAGTAAAGGCCTCCAAAATCGTCTCCCAAGAATATAAACCCTCAAATCCATCTCAATATAAACAAAAGAAATTCGCGATCATTGTGTCGATTGTGAAAAGTCGGGTTTAAAGATGTACAACTTCGAATGAAATACTTTGCTGAAAAGTCCCCCAGACATGAATAATACTCTGAGTCTAGGCTGGACACCCGTTGAAACATACTTGTGATATATCTCCATTGGGACAAGAATTCGGCTGCTGTGGTATGTCAGAGGCTGGGCAGTAGGGAATTGGTGGATCTTCGAGTGCGCAGAATGGTGGTTGGATGCGGTTGGGTCGGATATTACAAACAAATTGACGAGCCCTGAAGCATTCCGGAGCAAATAGCTCTTCAAGATGCTCTGGCAGATTGTTCGCCCCACGTTCTATGGCCTCATCGGGAAGTCCTGTTCTCCATCTGAGCTTGTCTCTAAGGTGAGGAAGACAGGGAGATGAGGGCCATGCATATCCAGCGGCCTTCTCTGTGCTAGCATATATGACAGGCAGATTGAAGAAACATCGAGGATATCCCTCGATTCTTGGGGCTGTTGTGGGATCTGCTAGTCGATCAGGCTCGCTGTCCCATCTGCCCGTAGCTTTTTGGCAGTCCTCGGACACCCTCATGATGGCTCCCGGATCTATTCCAAAGTCCTTCCAAATGGAGTCAATGGCCGCCGTTGGCAGCTTTGTTGACCAATTCGACACATCTCCCACACCATTGCTAGAAAGACCGCCTTGTACTTCTAAGGCATAACAGATCTCGTTCTGATCGCGCCACGATCCTGCGAATTGGCAGTCTTTCTGGGGATGAGAGCCAATAATGACGTATACATTAAGTGCCTTCAAAACTGTGTTGATAAGGTCTATCTTCATTATATCGCCGAGGTTTAAGAAGACAACGTCGTGGTTAATAGGTGGGTCGAGGAACTTTCCACCAGCCATAAATTTGACCAGCGAGTGACCAGTACCCCTCATCGTCCTATTAGTGAAGTGAATAAATCAGTAAAGAAACCGCAGAAGAACCAATACTGAGACACCAGATGCTGGGGTACAATTTGTATGGCAGCAAGAGTTGAAATCAGGACCTGCAACGTACCATTTTGGCCAAGCTTCCACATCCCCTTGATCAAAGTACTGCTTTAGAGCATTTGAATTACCAAGTAGGTACCTCTCAAACACAGTGGCAAGCCTCTCTTTGAGCTGCTTCTTGTAAGCATCAAGCAGGACGATTTGTTCAGCTAAGCCTATCTTCGACTCATCAACCATTGAAGCTAGGCCACCTATGTACTGTGTTACTACGTAAGAAACGCGAATTGGGCCCGAAAGATACACACCTAGCAAAATAGTTCCACCGTTATATATTGCAGGACCAGCACCTGGTAATGCCGTGAGCCCGGCGCCACTGCATAAAATTAGCTTAAGATTTGTAGAAATTATGCAAAAACGAGAAAGTAGAAATCTGGCAGCTAGTAGACGTATAGCCAAGATAAAGTAGGATATGAAAGGAAATTTTGCATACAGAAATGTCAATGCAGTGCCCAAGATGCCCATTCCATTCGAGCCCCGATCGTTGATCATATCGGTTTTCTCTTTAATAGTTGGTTTGGCGAGTTTGTCAGCTATACCATCCACCAACAAGGAGGCTTTTATCGTAGCGGAGTCAAGGCCCGATTTGACTGCACCGAACGAAGTGTGCATATTCCGAAACGCAAGAGCGATATAGTAGATCTCCGAGGCTCTCATGTCAGCACAATTAGGCAGATCAGGCATGCAAAGTCCATCAATATTTCCGCAAGTCGAAAGCAAAGCACTATCAGTACTCCTCTTGAGATACTTCATTAGCAGATCATCGACGTCTGTTATAAATTGTTAGTTCGTGTCTAGTCCGTGTGTGAAGTATTTATGTGGGGAGTATTACACTTGCTACTAATATTATTGGCCCACTTCCAAGCAAGAAATTCTCTATAAAATAGTCAGCTTGAACTACAAAATATAAAACTCAAAACACATATTGTGAGCTGCGAAGAAATAGCAGGATTCAACTTACTGTAGCCAAGGTCCTGCATTACTTTTCTCCCAAATCTCTTCACTTGTTCCGGTGAGACCACAAATTTTCTTACTGACCGGTTCCTTAATAGTAGTACTGGGAGGATCTTCCAAGAAAATCCCACCGCCTGGGATTGGACCCGGGGGGGTTGGTAGGTTAGGTTCTGAGGGAACAACACCTCCTTTGGGGCAAACATTGCTTTGAAAAAATCAGCGTATTGTTAAGGTATGTAGTGAGGAGAAACATACAAATGAGCTACAGCGGTATTTGCGGCAGGCTCGACAACTGGAGAGAGATGACAATGATTAGCCAATTTCCATGACTATAAGCTAGCACCAACATGTCTTACTTATGTAGTCCGCTCTACCCAAACCGTTTAAGTTTGCAAACTCAACGCATTCGCCCCTTGCAGTTCCACCTCCTGCAATAGTAGGATCAGCCGTCTGCAAGAAACATTACGTTAGCCTGTATGTAGATCTTGTTCCAGGTCTCATTGCTTACAGGACCAAATGGCCACGACCAGATGAAGGCGCTGCCAGCTGAGCGCACATCGGTGTACCCAACATTCCTCCAGCCTTTTACCAATCCACTCTTCAAGTCAACCCAGACAATATCAGTTTTTCCATCTCCATCAATATCAGCAAACCGTATATCTGTTGAAAAATATTAGCTCCTCCTTAACATCTGCATTAATCCTGTACATACGCCTCCGTTCCCAATTTTCAGCTTTCTTAATTTGACCAACATCCTGCATGACTCCCAGACCTTTATTAAGCCAGCCACTAACAAGACCATGTCTCTTGATGCAGAGCATATCGGCACGACCTAGTCTCCTTAGTATTCGTGTTCGAACTTCATTCTCGGGCGGCTGCTTCGGAAATGAGAAGATGTTCTTACCATCACCGTCCATATCATGCCACTGGACCCCTAGTAAGATCTTAGCACTTGTTTTGCACTTCAATGATGTGAAATGTTCTAAAGATGAATTTGCGAAAGCATACCTAAATCGTGGCGCAAGTACCCATAACCTTCATTGCATACAGCGCTTCCTGTGACTATGCCCAGATCGGCGAAAGCAAATGCTCCATTGGCATAATTGTTCCTGTAAACTCTTGTGGCTCCGGTGTTCTTGTCAACAAGTAACTATATTCAAGTTAGGTGATTCATTTCTGGAAACAAGAACGCTCACAATGTCACATTTTCCATCGCCGTCCCTATGAAGTTGCACCTACGATTAGCATGCTGTGTAAACTAAATCAAGTAAGGGAATGTGGAGCACGAGTCCCGGAAAGTCATCGATTCGAACGTTGACTTACCAATCAGCGAAATGGACCTTGTCATCATTGTCAGTGCTTTATCATCTGCTAGGATTCCATAGTAATACTCACTTCTCTACGATTCCTGTTTGCATTGAATATGGAACCGCGCCAGTCCCAGCCTCCATTCGCTCCCCAAGACTGGACATTCCTGTAGAGTAAGACTTCCCCCATCGGATGAATCCACTGTAAACGCAAAGTATTAGCAAAGGAGGACAGCCTTGACGGATTCTGTTAGCCTACAATGTAGTCATCATATCCACTGCCAGTCATATCACAAAATCTTGTTCCATCTCCTTTGACTTGAGTTCCTCCACTGCTGAGATTCTCGTGTCGGGTAAGTTTAACGTTCTTCGTCGTCGCATCAACAGTCACAGCTAAACGCAGTTGATTGTTAGCAAGTTGCAAATTCTAAAGCCGCCAGAGAGAGATTGAATCCGGAAAATTCGAAAAATGAAGAGGACTTGCATGAATAATCTGCTCGGCCAGAGCCAACAAATCTACCAAACACCACGTGCGTAGGCGTGGTTCCGCCACCATGAGTAACTCCTGTCCATAAATTTTAGTTGAGAGTTTCTTTCGAAGCCTATGAGAGTTTACCCATAGATTTCCATCTTGGTGTTAAGGCGTGTGCACTGTAGGACGTTAACTTATGCTAAAGTGATCTTAAACTCGTCTACATACACATAGCCTCGTTGATTTATCCACGTTTCGCCTCTGCCATTCTCATTAACCCATATCACTATTCTCTGGTAAGTATACTTTTAATTAAAATGTAAAGAATAGAGAATAGTCCAGACATAACTTACAATCTGCCCGGTGATCGCCATTGAGATCAGCAAATCTCCAACCCGAGATGTTTCGTGGAGGTACATCATTCAGTACACCCTGTACCATAGATCATTAGCACGGCCTTTTGTTATCATCCAAATAATGTTGCTACTTGCATTAAAAGGCTGCCAGTATGTTGGCTTGACATTTGCTAGAGCACCGTTACGCCATCCATGCATTCTACCATCAGGGTTGATGATAATATAGTCAGCTCGACCATCTCCATCAATGTCAGCTAGACGAATCTATGAGCACTTTTAGTCATATCCGATAACGTTTCACCCCGAGATATAATATTACGTTTGCTCTTGGAAAATCCCCGGGCCCTCGAACCTCGCCCATGGCCACCCAGATAGGAGATCTCGCATCGGCTCCTGGAGTGTTCTGCCAACACGTCACACCCCCCGCGGAGGAAACGCAACAGAAATCGTCTCTACAAAGAGTTAGTAAGACTTCAAAGCCAAACTCAACGGGCTTAAATACCTGCCGTCGCCAGTCATATCAGCAAATATAACTCCTGCACGCTCGCAAGTAGGAGTGAAGGCAAAGTATAAATAAGCCCCCACGCTCCCTCCTCCTGTGCTTAAAGCGACACCAAGACCAAGTTCTGATACTGCAGGAACGCTATGAAGTCCATCAGTACACATAGTACAAAAGATATATGGGAAGAAAGCTCACTAAACATAATCATCAACTGGGAAGAAAGTATTTCACCGGTTAGCAAATCATGCCAAAACATAGGGAGAGTTAATTGGATATTCTTACTTCCATCACCATTAATATCTGCCCAAAAGACACCCGTAGCAACAGGATTATTGAAGCCAACACTAGTAGGATTATTGAAGCCAGCAAGATCGCTGATTTGATTTGGACGATGGACATATGGTCCGTCATCGTATCCGGAACCGCGTTGTGTTATGATGGGTCCTATGGCTTGGCCTGGAACTTTCCAACAGTTGTTGGACCCGATGTCGTTATCTGCAACACCAGTAACTACGGCTGGTGCCTTGATCCAGCCCAGTGTGCCCGCAGCGGCAATACCCTCTGTTCAAAGTCAGTGGTCGACACCTCTAGTGACTAAATGTGGCAGAACGGATGAACTGGACTAGACTAGATGAAATTACTCACGGTAAAAGGTCGCCGCCATTTTCAAGTAACCAGAGTCATTTGGATGAGATCTGATCTTACATTAGCAATTGACAAGACGGCGGAATGAAACTTACCCATCACTAAGATCAGACAATGAGTACCAACCAGAGTGAAAGTCCACTATTAGGATCTTCCTTCCAAGTGCTTGACGAGCCGCTACTTCTTGAACCAATTTAGCATTATATGCCACAATTTTTGCGTCCAAAGCCGGATCGATGTTTGGGAAAAGTGCAGATGTGATGATTGTAACATCAGGGATATTGTTAAAGAGATTGTCCCAGAGAGCGCCTTGACGTTGATGTGCACTATCAATAGCCCAGTTTTGACCCAGATCATTCAAGCCAACACTGATCACTGTCAAACAATTAGAACTGACTTGACCCCAGATGGTTTGTAGAAAGGGCACGTACAAACAATGTTAGGCTTCTGTGCATAGTTGAGGGTTGCTTTCTCGGCAACCTCATTGATTCGAAAGCCAGACCACCCTTCGACCTGATTGTCTGCCATTGTGCCAATCGAGCGACTTCCTATCATGTTGACGGGGTTTCCTTCGTAGGCAAGTTTGTTCCGGAGGCCCAGACGGAAACCATTTTTGTCACTGGGTGAATTCAAGAGTTAACAGGCGTTGAACTATGATGTTCGAAGTTCCTCGCACTTACGTGGAGCCATAGCCCTCCATTGTTGAAGCCCCAAGTGACAATATTCTAAGTGGGACATTGTTGGCAATGCCTCTCTTTAGAACAGGGATGCTTGGGGTTGTATCCGTCCATAGTTCAGATTGATTTGGGGTGAGACTTGGTAATGCCAGCGCTGTAAACAGACGTCAGATATTTTCTCGCATATACGAAGGACTTGAAATCCTTACCGAGAGGTGCTAGCCAGAGGGCCAATCCCGCATTGAGAAAAAGCATACCGAGATGAAAATCAGGAAGCTCGTCCCTTTGGGGTACTAAAAAAGTTGTTCTTGCTGGTGGAAGTAGAAATCATGAACTTGCGAGCAAGAAATCTTAAGTAAAGACAGCAATTGCGGCGCAGACATGGAGTAGAAAGGTATGGTGCCACTTCTCTGCACAAGTCGAGCTTTGGACTTGGATCAGGAAGGTGCAATTTGCACCCAACGATATCTTCCATTATATATCCATGCCAAAACAATTTTAAAAGAGCTTGCTAGCCTTTCAAGAAAATTCAACGTGAAAGATAATGTTACATGAGTTTACTAGTTATGGCGTAGCGTACGGAGCATGTGTCTTGGTACTCGATATTCGGTTAGCTTCATGTGCCACATTCGTTAAGAAAGCTTTGTTTGCTTAGCTATTCCAGTCTCAAGGCTTGTCATTGCAAGAGGTCATTTTAACGAGCAGTATTGCCAAGGATAGGTACTACGAGCAAGGTACAGTAGGTACTGTACCGTGTCAACCGAGATCAATGCTTGCGCCGTTAGGTGAGGGTATTCTATCTGTCCCCTCAACACCTGTTCAATACACCGTACAGAAGTATAAATTGAGTCCAACTTTGTTTATGAAGTATGAGTATCAAATTATGCGTCTAATACACAAAAAGACTGCTGCTCAAGGACAATATGTGATAGTTCTGGACGGCACCAGACTCTCTGTACTTAAGAAGTTACCAAGTATGAATAGTATGCGTTCAATCTGTAATGCGCATCAGAGCACCTCCAAAAGTGATTTCCATCCGTGATAGCCGAAAGCCCTGGTTTTGAGAAAGGCCAAGCCAAGTAATGTGGCAAAGTAAGGTCAGGACCTGCATACAAATAAAGCTGCAGGTATAACCGGCGACGCCGTCGGCATACCCTCCTAATCATAACTTAGCTGCTTCTAGACTTTTAAATAGACGACGGCCACAATTTAACATTGCTGGATATCCTGAGGGGGGAGAGGGGTATGGGGCATAGACTTGCCGGCTTGCCGGCTGTCACTGGACCTCTTTTTGTTTCTTACAGATCCATGAATTCATTGGTAAAATATATCATACTACATGGATATTAGACATGACAATAAAGCCGTCCAAGGCACACCTTTCTAGCTTAGCATGTTTCTGTGAAAGGGTATTGAAGGCAATGGAATTCCTGGACCAACTTCTACATGCATGTAGTCCGCCCGACTACGGTGACAACATTCACTTACAGGTCAAATAATCAAAAGCCCGGATATACATCCCTATAATGCGCACCCGTCGGTCGCAATGGATGGTGCAGGTAATAACGGATCTACGGAGTGGGCTCGCCAAGCACGGAGATTAGCAACCCAGGATCATCATATACCCTGCAATGGAATAAAGTTCGCTTGATGAAACGGAGATCAGGGTCCAAGAAACTTTTAGGGAAGTTCGTTGTCTGCTTTCGGAATAGCATATTTCCTTCTACAATGCCATGTTCGAACGGAATGTGAAGTAAAGCTACATGTTAGTCTTGTCAAGGTCTAACTGGCCGAAATTCGAGATAAACATTGCACAACGCTAAGATTAGAATTGTTGTTTAATATTGTGTTGATTTAGGTTTAGACTTCGAGCTTGATCTGCTGGAAAGTTTGAAGGCAGGTAATCCTCCTCAGTTGTATATATGCTAGAGATCAGTCTTCTTAGCATTTTAGCTCTTGGAAGTAGCCAGCATTGTCAACCGTCCTTCCCATTATCTTACTATTCGGTCTTTATTCTATTTAAAGGTCTGTCACACTTGAAGCGCTGAATGTTTTGATCACGCCAAACGATGGAAACAAATAAAAAGAAAACTTTTTCATTGAAATTCAAAACGAAAATCCATTGTCGCATAGACTTTTGAGGTACAAGAGGCCAGAAACCAGAACACAACGCAAAATCCCAGCCCTGCGCCCGTCGAATGTGTTGAATTAATTACCTCGCTCGTAAATTTATAGGCAGATGCCAACGACTTTTGCCCCAAGAAAATGTTGAGTTCGTAGTAAGATCGTCTCCCGATTTAAAGAAGGTGGAAGTAGGACCATACGACCGTTTGGAAGCAGATTGCCCCCCCCCCCCCCCTCGTAGAACCAATCGGCAATTACCTGTGGGGTAGTCAAGGTGTGGTTATTGGAGCCATAGTTGAATTGTAATACAATTATGAGGACACAGGTCATCGTGAGCTGCAATCTGATTCGCAAACCGAGATTTATAGAAGTTGGATAGTTAACGATCACCGCTAAAAATAAGTTTGGCTTCTATTTCATAAAACTAATCTGTTTTAAGTCTTACTATTTGAGAAACGTTAGAAATAATCTATGTAAAGCTTGTCCCAAGTTTGCTTACCTGAAGACAATATCAAAGTATTATCAATGTGTTTGTGAAACTCCCCTTCCGCACTTGACACAACGCGCTTGAAGTGCTTCAGCAGCCTGATTTGGGCCACAGGATGCACAGCGACCGATCAAAGGGGCATTGACAAATAGTTCAAGAAGATCAAAAGCAAAGTCGGGTACATCCTGGATAGTGGTCCTTAGCTTTTCAAGATCCTGACCCTGCATCATGCGTCGAACCGCTTTTCTAGCATACTCGACAACTATAAGCCGTAACTTGTTTGTCGGCATAGGGGTCGTATAAATATCCTCAACCAGAGCTAAGAAATCTGTTGTTGCGAGCCCTTTGAGCAATGTAGCTCTGAACTTGGCTTCTGCCAGTTTCATTAAACTTGGCACGTCGTATTTATCAGCCAAATTGTAGGTCAGAAGTTGAATCTTCAGCTGTTTGTACATGTTTGAACTATCTTGGTTCGGCGACTCAGATGGGCTCCGCTGTACGTGCAAGTTTTCGCTCTCTTGAATAGGTTCCTGATATTTGCCCGTATACAAGTATCTGAGCATGACTTCAACTACGACCGGATCATCGTCCTCTAGATCAATGACGCCTGTGTACGATTCCTGGAAGAAATCAGTTTTTGAATTAATTTCTGCTGTTCTCGGGGTAATAACCTTGAAAGCCCCGTAATCGCTGCGCTTAAAACCTTCGATTGTGAGCAAACTATGAGTCGGTGAACTTTCCAAGAGCTTTCCCCGCACTTGATTGTCAGATCCGAATACTCGTCCGTGTTGAAGCATCTGAAATACGTCAGCCCCTATCAAACGTACTCACACCAAACTAACCTTGGAATGGATTCGAAGACGCTCATTTTTGATAGATTCAAACCTGTCGGTTGAAGCGCGGAGTTGTGAGACTGTGAATATCAGCGACATTTTTGGAGCGGCTAGCTGTAACCGCTTGTGTAACCTTACCTTATGGTCCGTGCTCGCACCAAGATTTCGGTTCTACCTGTGTTGCAAGCAACCAATTTACGAGATATATCGGAAAAGTACCGCATCGTTATTTGGAAAGAGAACCCCTTTACGTCGAGACTTGAATATACATTCTTCAATGACCTCTGGATCTGTTTGTCCAAGTACTGTATCAACCTGTGATTTCACAAGGACTATCCTATCATGTCGGCCATAAAGTGGAGTTCACTAGCCATCATATATGTACAGTATAATATAGTTTTATAGATATACATATCCCGTTATTGCTATCTTGAAGAGTTCAGCCCACGTGGGATCTTTCATACCACTGACACTATTGGCGGTTCGGGTCCCAACGTAGTACCAATTTAGGCAAAATGTGCAAATGTCGGTGATCTTGTAAGCAGTCCCAAGAATCCTGATACGGTGGAAGAGACCTTTGATACCCTCAAACTCCTGTGGGATAGAATTTTTTTGGCAGTTTTCGCAATCCGATGGGTTGCCCGAGCTGCGTTTTGAGATGTTCAGTACTGAATTAATACTACACATGACACCGAGTAGATAGTCGATACATTCAATACCCGAAGACCTGCATCGAATCCCAGTCAAATCGTTCCTCCGGCTAATCAAAATACAAGCAAATCCTACATTGCTTGTTACGCCAATCCGGAGCTGAAAGGTCGCAAATTCAAGCTTTAATCCCGCCGTTGGTGGCCCGCATGCTTTGGGTTTTGGCCGGAAGAGCCGGCGAATCTGATCTGAGGATTCCCACAGATTTCTGGCAACAAACAACAGTATTACTGTTTTGTGGAGTGTTCTGATGATTTGGCTGCTAACGGCATCGTCAGATCTTCGGCATAGTAGGTGTGACATATCTGTGACACGTCTGTGACATGTTCGATTTGTAGGTAGGTATATCCTCAAACTTCCATCTCTCTACCCCACCAAAAGTCAGTAAGCCAACGAACAGTGCATGTGCGGAAGAAAAGCCAACCGACAACGCTGGAGGGCTGTGCATCTCGAATACATGAATACAACCTTACATTCAAACTCTGTTCTTTTCCTTGTCGAATCATGCTGATGTTTGAGTTGTTGGGTAGTATTTTTATTGAACCGCTTGTCAACGGTCTTCCAAATCCGTCAACAATGGATGTAACTCATGCAGGGTCTAACAGGCATGGACAAGCCACCGTCACAATTTTATTGAGGTATCCGGACATTCTTCCGTACTATTTTCATTTGGGTTGACAGTTTCAGGGTTTGCGCTCGTACTTCAAGGACACGACCGGCAGATTGGGATGTTCAAATACCTGGGGACTGCTGCGCTCTTCTTTGAGTGAGCAGTGCTTGGGCTTTCTCCTTTCTTTGGTCTCTATTCACTTAAGATTGAGACTTCCGACAGTCTATTGCTTAATTTTCTTTGCTCAAGTATCAACATCACAGTCAAAAGACTCATAATCATGCGCTTACTTCTTCTCCTCCCCCTCCTCTCCATCGCATTTGCAGCACCAGAAGCTGACAACCTCAATCCAACTGGCGCCGGTTGTGTCGACCCTGAAGGATATCTGAAATGCTACGACGCGCAGTACAAGCAACTCGGGATATGCGGAGAGGTTGCGAATTCTACCTGCAGTGATACGAATACACACCTTCAGACTTGTATGGCAGGGTGCAGTGGTGCCTATCTGGCTGGGAAAGTGGGATGTTGGTTCCAAAGTTGTTGGAATAGAGTGAGTTGATCTCTATACTTTTGATGGGACTTTCAAGGGAGAATAAAACGCCTAGATGGCTAGTAAGAGCGTGTAAGGCAGGAATCCATGTGCTGGCCATGGTACAAATTTCAGCGATATGGTAAAAGTTTGCTAATCCTTAAATCCACAGGTATATTCCTGCGAATTCCAACAAACAGCAGCCGAATACGTGCATGGAGTCGGTCTCGTACAAAGCACAGTACACATCCCATTTTACCCCCCACCAGATGGAGAACTGCCGGGCGGATGTAGTATGTCCCTAATATTCCTCTTCAATCGTCACGTCTCTCACACTATCTAACAGACTGCAACGTCGGTAACGCATTTGGAAATTTCAGTGACACCACAACGTACCATTGCATGGGAGCCGCTCAAGTTTCGAACAGGGACGTTTTTGCGGAGTGTACTTGTTGCCAATTTGCAATAACTGTTTCAAAGTGCGTATTTCTTGTCTATGATATCGTTTTGTCCCACCCTCGAGACTTAAAATGTTACATCTTTAACGCATATGTACTAACATTGGAATTTGAACAGCGTACTCAATGCATGCCCTAACACAGACCTTTCCTTTATTGGTTTCGCCGACAGACTTGCAAGCTCAACAAACGCAATGATTAAAGAGACACATAATGAGTGCGCAGTGTTGGATTCAGGATTGGAGAGCGCTGAATACTGCGCTGCTACATATGGAGTTACTGAGTTGGTTGGGCCAGTGATTTATAATCCTCTGAAGCTGCCGTGAGTCAATTCTGGTTCTTTTTTTTTTTTTTTTTTTTTTTTTTTTTTTTGGCAGAGTGGATTGGGAATATTTGCCAAAGACTTGATGTAGGAAATGGAAAGCCCGCGATGATTTCTTGGTCCATATGTGCTAACACTTTCGGTCTACTAGTGCAGGAAAACCAGGAACAGAAGGGCTTTCCAACTTTCCCGGCACGGCATTTACAACTTTTACGTCTGTACTGACGTTGGCCCTTGACCCGTAAGTTTCTGCTCCTTTCCATCTTTCCCATTCCATAAAGCTGGAATTCGGCACCTGCATTTCACTTCTCAGGATCTTCTTATAATCTCTATCTGATTTACTCCAACTAAAACTCTTCCAGAGGTTACAAATCCACGATAACACCTGTTGCGTACAAGCAGGAGAACGTAGATAAAACGTCTTCCGGTGGAAGTAAAACAACGTCAGGCGGCGCAGCAATCCCGAGCGTTTCTAGTGCTGGACCTGTGAGTGGTACTGGTCCTGCTCCTCCTGCTTCTACTACATCCAGAGGGCTAGGCTACAAACTTCAAGCTAGCGGCGAAGGAATGTGGGTGGGAATCGCCGTTGGAATAATGGCTATCTTTTGCCTGTAACTCTGTGACGGAGAAGAAATGTGATGATCTCTGGGGGTTGGAGAACAAGCAGACCGGGAACGTATGGAATTGTACTGCATGAAGACGAGAATGCGAAAGAAAGAATGTATCGCTAGATACTTTCAACTTGTTGATTTTCATACTCTTCTCTTTTCTCCTGAGCAAAAAGCTCCTAGAGTTATGGTCATTCTATAATTTTTACCTTGGTAGATATGTCTGCCAATCGAGCACTTGTACACGACTCTAAGAGCTGGCTGCCCAGATATAATCTAAACCCTACTACAAAGGGAATTGTTGACTTGCAATGCCCAAAAAACAGCCTTGAATTCACTAGCAACAAGAAAAAAACGTTGGTGGAAGTGTTGGCAAGATTTAGTGGGGTGGATTACAAGAAGTTGTTGGACGGCAGAATGTCTTGGCATCAGGGTCTACTACTCAAGAGGCTACTATATAAGGATACCTAAACTACTGCACATTAAGTGTAGGCCTATGCTTTTTGGGTCGATAGAAGTCTATTCCGATATACAGCTAGAAACAAAAGGTAAGTTGAGAACTAAAGACATGCCAATTATGCATCAAAAAAATCTTCTATTTGAAAAGGTACTACCTCCCTTTTAGCAAATGTCCAAAAAGATCCCCAAAAAATCCACTTCCTTTTGTGGGAAGAAAAAAATATTAAAAAATATTAATGAAGGGATCTTGCCGGCTATTCACATTTTTTAGGATTGTTTCTCTCTAAGATTTGTGGAGTATATAGAACTTACGAATTGAACCCGGGACCTCTCCCAGTTTGTTATTTTGTAAACAACAAGGCGTTACCCGAAGGGAGAATCGTACGACTAGACCACAAGACCTCTTTTTCATTCTGTTGAAGATGTTTTTGCTTATTTGAATCTATATCTGTTTGTTGGGTTGGGTGGGGTAAGGGAACTGTATCATCGGTGTTGTTCGTTGTAAAGAGGAAGGAGAGTGAAGAGGAAGGAACGGGACGAGGAAGGAACGGGAAGTGGTTGGGAAGGGAAGCTGCATAATCTGGAATTTTGGGCTTGTTTTGAACTCAAGATTGATGAGGTACAAGTTCAATGATTTGCGAATGCGCTTTTAAACTATTCTAGGGATCTTATTGACTCTCTTTAAGACAGACGAGAATGATTATTTGGATGGACTTGTTTGGAAACTTAGCAAACGCACGTTTTGTTCTAGTCCTTGGGAACTTCATCAATTCACTTTCAATTGTTTCACCAAACCTTACAAAAGGTATCAAAAAAAGCCATTAAATGTTTCAGATTAAAAATCACAAGATTTAATCAGCTGAGGAACGAGATGGCCTTCAATATTGGCCAGGACCAGCGTCCAAATCGATAAATGCCACAAACTTGGATGCTCAAAGGCGGACAGGAAGCACCACCTACTCTAAATCTAGAAAATACAACTTCTCCATATCTCCATGTGGATTACTGCAAACAGAATCCTCAAGCATCTACACTTTAATCCACCTCCCCATCCAAGTCTGCACAATCTCCTTCGCCTCATCCACCAATCCCAACTCCAAACACAACTGCACACTCCCTCTGACTGCACTATCTAGTGCCGAAAAGATCCACGCATGCGTGTAGCTCGTATGCTCACCCACAAAAATCGTCTTAAACTCCGTCTGATAATAAGCAGGCATATACAGCGCCTGTTGCGTCGGCAGCGGACTCGCCCACCCTCCAGCAGAATGCTCGTCGTTTGCCCAACATTGTCTCTCGAATTTGCCTGTCCACTGTTTACGTGCAATGTCGCCGTGCGCTTCGATGATGGCGCGCTGTGCGAGTGCGACGTGGTCTTTTTCCGTGAGGGCGGCGGTGGAGCGGGCTGGGTCTTCGAAATTGTAGGATGCGAGGATTACGCCTGGGCGAGTGGAGTTGATGGCGTAAGATGGGTAGCAGATACTTTGAATGCCGGGGATATCAAGATAAGCGCAACCTCCTATTATGGGAGGGCTGAGCTTTTCCCAGAAACGGGTGCGATAATGGAGGGCTATTTTGCAGGCGGTGGCGTAATGCATTTTATCAATTGCTCGGGTGAGGAGGTTGGAGAATGCTTCAGAATATTAGCTCAGTCTTTTTCTTGATATGTATATGTTTGGGTGTACTTACGTGGGTTTCTCCAAAGTCGAACTTTGGTGAATGGAGCTGCAACGACCGCGTAGTCGTACTCAGCACTTTTTGGGGTCAGAGAGTACAAATCATCGTCATCTCGCCAATTCACTGCAATCTTTCCAGTTTTGTTATTGTATGTAAGCCCAGAAACTTTGCGCCCAAATGTGACTTTGTTTTTGATATGTGGCATGAATGCAAGAGGAAGGGATTCGAGTCCTTTATCAATGGTTTTCCAAGAAGTTCTTGTTCACTCGTTAGCCATAGGGATATTCATGCAAGGTTCGACTTACGCTAAGCCGTAAACACCATCATAGATACTGTCCCAGAGGTTGTCTGCAGCCAGAGTGATCAAATAGTCCGTCGTATTAGCTGAAATACTAATGCAGAAAGTTAACATCGCCAACCGACGAGATACATTTCAAGGACACTTACCCAAGTGCATAGAGGTAATAGTTGAATTCCGACCAGCCCGGAATGCCGTCTTTCAGAGCCTGTTTATGCGCTTTGTAAACATTAGTAGCAACCTGCTGGATCTTTTCAGGGCTAAGACCGAGAAAAGTGTTAATGGATTGCTGAGCTAAAGCGGCCTCTGTTGCATTAGGGGGTTGGTTAAAGTTCCGTAAAGGGTTGGATCTGCCGCAAGCTGAGCCGCACTTGGAATCTGTCCATTTGGAAGACGGCCACCAAAGGCATATCCTGGAACGCTGCCAAATTTGTTAGAGAGAACTGTTAAAGCATTTCCAATCTAGTGACTTACTTGGGACTGGTTTGGATCCAGGGGATGAAGTTCACTTGTAAATCCTTCCTGTTTTTGTTCATTTTATTCAGAACGGCGCCGAGTTGGAAAACCATCTTATGATCCTGGATTTCCAACGTTTCAAAAGTGCCATTTGCACCTTGATAGGTAATGCTGTCTGGAACTATTTGGTTGTCAGCAAAGGATTGATTGTGTATCTTGTAAAGTATACATACATCGCATAGGTCCCATTTCCTGATATTGGTAATCATCTCGGCTAGTATTGTCCAAATACTTTGTACGAATTCGACTTCGATACTGTCAGCCCAACCTCTAGTGTCAATCTGGGGTAGAGGGGAGTGAAAAAAAGCCAATACATACCCTCCAACCCTCTGACTCGATTCAATGATCTCCCACTTCTTAATCCCCACCGACTGTAACAGCAGACTCGTCAAAAGTCCCGCCATCCCACCTCCCACAATCGCAACAGCTATACCCGACGAACATTTTTAGCTCCCATCTCCAAAAATACAACCGCAAACCATGACCGAAAAAAGACGAAATCAAAACCAAAAAAAGAACTCACTCTTATCCTTCGCCGCCGCCACGAAACTCTCCGAGTTATTCTTTCCTTTCATAAACGCCACGCCATCAAACCAAGGCCCATCAATATCAGCCACATCCGCAATCTTCTGCTGCCTCTTCCTCATCACCTCTTTGCCAACCTCAAGCGGCTCCGACTTCCCCACCACATCCTCTCCCGAAAAAGCATACAAACATCCGTCACTCGGCGAATCGTCCGGAACAATCCATACGAATTTTGTTGGTCTCTCCTCTACTTTGCTGGTGGGGGGATTTCAGTTCGTCCGATGAATTGATGAAGTTGATCGCGTTTTTGGTTGTTTGAGCAGGAGCCGTAGAGGAAGGAGATTTCGCCGTTGAATGTCGTGGTGAGGTAGGTGATGTGGATGTTGTGGAGGGAGTTGGCTGTGATATTTTGGAGGGGCCGGAAAGAGATTTGATGCCGGGTGTTTGTGTTTGTGCTTAGTTGAGGGGTTGCGATTGTGAGGGCACTGAAGGGGAGTAGAGCAACAAAGCTAGTTGGGTGGAGGAGCCTCATCTTGGTCCAGATGGAGAGATATCGAGCCGAGCTTACAAGTACCTGAGATCAGGTGGTTGAGACAACGAGTTTCCTTATCAGTACCAAGTCAAGAACTTGGAACCTCAAGCACAGCATAGGGCTACAAGCTGGTCTTATACTTGATTTTGAACCCTGAACACCGAGTATTGGAGATCTGGGTGAGTTACTGTTGTGTGAGTACTGCGCACAACGGGGATTCAATCTCTGCATACACTAAATCCAAGAAGGAAGGCGCATATAAGCGTGCCTTGGTCACACTGCTTGTAAGGCTTCGAGGTTTCGTATACGGACTTGCAAATTGTTCCAAGAACTACCTAGGTATCTAATCTCTTCATCTCCATTCACAAGGTAACAAGGCTACCCATCATAAACCCCACCAAATCAATTCGCTCATCCCCAATCCATCCCATTGTCAATTACGCGTATTTGTTCCCCGGCGGGCCATACCTTTGGCCTGTTCGTTTAGATAAATGGGTAACGTCCCGATCCGCGGCACGGTCGTACGCACTCTACCTACCTCAGCCCTATCACCCAAACAACAAATTTTCTTTAGAAATTCGTTCACCGATTCACGTCGAAAGCTTCCACGCGTTCGTTACACAATAAGATCATATGAGACTACTCCGTCCGTACTGCAGAAGAAGTGATCGACCTCATGCGCGTAAGAGGCATAGTCGTTCCAAACCGGCAGGTCGCTTGGATAAGTTGAATGCAACTCGCTTGGCGACCAGGGGAGCTTCCAACCAACCACAACAATCGAGTCGCTCTGACGAACAGAATACCTAATGACGGTGACATACTATCTTTATCTTTGAGGAAAAAGAGATTAGACGGAAGAGTGAAATCTGAGATATTGTCACTCCATCTTCGTGATGCTTGTATTTCGAGATTTAGTAGAAAATGCGGCAGAGTCGTGGACTTTCCCCACCCCTTGGCATCGGCCTGCTTTAATAGTTCTCAGCTGAACGTCAACGTTTATGCGGTTTCGAGCTCACCGAGAACCAAATTTTATTTGCCAAATGATCAAAATCAAGATATTACTATGTTCCTGATAAGCGTATTTAGTGATCTTGTAGAAAATGCGACAATTTCCTTCCAGAACTTTGTCCGGGAATCTTTTTCTTTATGGCTCTGAAAACGGTAGTACGTTAGAACTTAATCAACTATCCGGCTTCATCTCTAAGCTCGACATTAACGCAGCAATTGCCCTGTATATCGTGTTATTGAGGAAGCGGGGGGCGATTCCACGTGTTGAAGAGCCCCTTTTCTAAGCGAGAAGGACCCAGAATCACTGACTTTCCCCATCATAGCTAAAGAACCCTAGTAAAAGAATATGCAAATACCGCGCCAAAAAAAGGCAAAGAAAGCATTGAAAAACTCCTCCCCCAAAAACTCAACTTCCTCAAAGCAAAACAACATCTCCCACGAAACCCCCTCCAAACCACCAATCCGCATACATATCCCGGTCCCCCAAAACATCCTCCACAGCCCCACTGTTCATATCAAAAACTACACTCCCATCCTCATTACTCTTCAAGACCTTATAAGTCGGCGCCGGAACCGAGGACTTGGCACCTGGCAACCTCCCAGCAGTTTCGTATCCGAAAATCGAATTGAATGACAGCGGCATATCATAGCGCCCGATACGAGTGAAGTGTCCAGGACGATCTTGAACCTCTTCGATGAGTAATCCTGCATTTCGAAGAACTTCGAGCATGTAGACTGGGCCGATTGCCGATGTTCTTTCGGTTAGGTTTTGGGGTGGTTGGAAGTAGTCGAGTGAGATTGAGGGGGCGTCAGATTTCAAAGCTGTTGGGGGTGCTGAGTTGTGTTTTAACAATTTTTTATGTGTATTTAGTGGAGGTGGAGACACTTACCTCCAATACTCACGCTCGTGGGTATGAAATTGAAGTCCCAATCTTGTCTGTCTGTGCGCTGCGACTGCCGCCGTGTTGCCTGGATTCTCCCTTCCCTCATCCTCCCGTGAAATTCTAGCTTTCCTCCAGTCGTCCAACCGAAGGGATCATGCTCAGTTTGGTAAGCCTCTTTGTGATACTGCATTTCCCAATTAGTGACCGTGGCCTGAATATCAGACTCTTCCATTTCCTGGTTATATGGCCAATGTATAGATTCGTCCACGCTCGCCCAGCTCCAACTTGGAGCTCTGTATTTTTCGGTCTTTCTTGGATCTTCTTTGTTCGCTGGGGCCGAAATGATAAATCCAATCTTCCACATTATATCATGCGAGATTGTTCTAGCCCAACAGCCTGCTAAATACGTGTCCCCAGTCAAGGCATGATACTTCTTCGCCAGACCCGCGACAGCAAGCAACCGATCCGAATTATAGGTAAGCTTTCTCCTCGAAAAACCTTCCATTAAGGCTCGCCAGTTGTGGCCCAGGTCATGTTCGAGCTTTTTATGAGCCGCCCATTCATCTTGGCTTGGATCCTTCGTGCCGAAAAATTCATGTGCAAGACGGCTCTGATCATGTATGTTTTCAATCTTGCGGTTCTGGCAGATAAGTTCCCATTTATTGTCGGAGAAAAGAAGGAAACGAGGTGACAAGAGTTCCTCTTGGAGACACCAACCCCGAACTCTTAGCGTACTAGGCTCATACTCTCGCTCAGTGTGGAATCGTAATGTTGCTAAGCCCCTTGGTCTACCGTCAACCCCAACGAAGGGTATCTGAGCCGTTGGTATTTGTGTGAGAGGTGGGCGTGCTACAATCACGCCTTCGTGTACCCCTTCAGCCTGCCCAGCGGCAACTGTCACCCAAGAATTCTGGTAGACATTCGCCATGAGTAAGGATTCGACTTTCCAGTCCTCCGGTGAGTCTTGGATTATGCAAAGGGCGTCTACCCAGAGGAATAAAAGGCCTAGTTGGCGAGTTATTAGCACCGCATCGAGAATGGTAGTAGGTAGCGTGTCCTGCGAAATTCCTCTTTTAAACTCCTCAAGATTGGTCGATAACAGTCTTAAATTCTGTCCCGTACCCCTACATACAGTTAGTTTAAGCAGCTCCAAGGACAATGTATAATACAAGAAATCGATGTGTACCAGCAGTAGGATAGTGCCACATAATGTGCCAGGCGCCCTCCATCATAAGTTTTTGGTTCGAAAAGATATAAGGCTGGGTCCTGCACGGTTCCAACATACAAGACACGATTTGGAAGCTGAGGCTCTTCATTGTCTATAATGGCGGGACAGGCAACGTGTGATGAAAGGCAATTGTTGATAGAAGTCTTGATATCATGGAAGTATCTGATTGACCAAGGATCCGCTTCATCCTTGTTAAATGGATCAACATTCGGGAGGTAGGCTTCTGAAGGGTCTCCTATAGTTATGTTAGCAAATATTTTATGCGCTCAGTCGGTTGATAAAGAAATAAGCCTATTTTGTGTGTACTAACCTGGAGACGTGAGCAAAGTCAGAAATGTAGAATCCACTTCCAGCCACGTATAAAATCTCTCAGGTTCACGCGGCCTCTCTCGCTTGTCGAAGTTTTCCATCCAGATCTGCAATGCGTGAGGATCTCGAAATTGTGGAATTGCATATGAACAGGCTAAGACTGTAGGGCGATCCTTTTGGCTGTGCTTGAAGATGCGAAATTGGAAATCAGGGTCATTAACACCAAGCCGGCCACTATTGATTTTGAGTCTGTTCATATCGTCACTCAGACAGACGTGCTTGAGTATACTACAGATATCACATCCCCATGAAGCACCCTCCATTAGGCTGGCGACTGAGGTATGCCATCCACAACCTCCAGGTTGCACTAAAGCGTTGACAGTCAATTTTTGGCACACCTTGCAAAGCATCTGTGTTTCAAGACGTTCTTGGATTTCTGTGCTAGAAATTCCTCTTTGTAGCGCGAAGCTAGCTGGATTGACGACAGGTGGGATGTATTGGCCATGGCTTGATTGCGCAGTGAACTGAGGTGAAATGGTGTTTTGCTGCATTTGCCGATGTTCTGATTGATGAAGAACTTCAATCGATCTTATCATCATCCTCTGTTGTTCCTCGCTCAATGGAGCTGAACCTTGTGATGCATCCTGCTGGGCACTTTGAACGTTTGGCTTCTTCACCAGCCTGGAGGGCGACGGGCCATCTTTTTTGCCACTCTTTCCAGTAAGAAGCTTCCGAAAGAAGGGCATCTTGACTCGCAAACTCCTTCCATGGAATATCGATTCATTTTGTGATGATTCAGAGTATTTTCAAGATGTTATATTCCCAAAGATAAAGTCCGATGGCTTGCAGGTAAAAGTTCAGCCTCACAAGCTAACCTGAGCTCATGCAGGACTTTTATCTGCATTGCAGCGATAACTCAAGCAGATACCAGTCCCAAGCCGAGAGCAGAAGACATGGGTAGATGTTTGGACAATAGCAGTCACCAGGTCACCAAGTTCAAAACAACCATACCATAAACTCGAAGACTTCGTAACTAGCTACATTTTGGGAAGTACAAGTTCATCCGACTCAAACTTTTACTGTAGGCAGCACATTTCGACAGCCGATTTATGATTTTAGAATCGAACGAAGGAAGATCGCGTTTGCGGCCAAAGTCGCGGTATTGTATTTTTTTTTTTTTTTTTTTTTTTTTGGAGGAATTCCAGTTTAGGCCGTTCATGAAGGCTGCGAATGACCTGCCAAAACAATTTTCAGTTGAAGATTTGTACGGTTTCGAGCTCACCGAGAACAAAATCCTAGTTGCGGAATGAACAGAATTAAAGTATTTGCTATTTCTGATACGCGTATTTAATGACTATGTAGGAAATGCGGCGCGGCATTTTTTGGGGTTTTTTTGGAGCGGATTATATTGTGTTGCGTTGACAGGTACGCGGCCTCTTTTTTTTGAATGTGAGGTTGCAAGGTAAGGTAACTTGTAAGCGGAACGACGCAATGAACGTACAGTACTATGACATGATTAATAAAGAGGAGGGATATCAGATGCAATATAAGGGTGGGTAGTCTCGCCGTAAAAAGAAAACCAGAAAACCAGAAAATCATACAATCATACAACCACCAAGTAAGATAGCAGGCAAACGCACGAATAACTTCCGTCTTATTTCAAGCACCCGCTCACTGCTAGGGGCAAAAGGGAAGGAAAAAAAACACCATCCATTTTCAAAAGCTACATACAAGAAGCGAGTGTTTTTAACTAACTACTACCACGCTCATCTACAAAGTCCTCAAAAATCCTTAACCGTCAAACAGTGTCTGTCTGTTCAAGTGTCAAAATCAAAATCAAATCAAATCCCCAACAACCCTCCTACTGGTACTCCCATTCCACATCCCTTATCCCCAATCCCCGTCCCCCCTCCCAAAAATTCAAATAATCCATATTTTGCGCCAAAGACTCTGCGAAATTCCCACAAGCAACATCCCTTCCTGACTTTCCTAAATCCGAAAAACCAATAAAAAACTCTTCCTCTGATCAACATGCAAAACATCCGTGCGATAACATGACATATTTCTCAGCGATGAGGACTTCGTTCAGGACTTCGCTCAGGAGTGCGATCCGGAGTATGCCTCCTCTCCATATCCTCCACCATCTCAAGGACTTTGGTCTTACTCCTCCCAGCTGGACTTCTGCTTGGTCTTGGGACTTTGAGACCCCCCGCCTCCTGATCCATCTCTTCTCTGAGGAGTTCTCTTCCTTTCCCCTTCCCCTGGCCTCTTCCTTCATCATGCGCGACTTCCAAGAGGTCCCTGTCTTTCTTTTTCTCGTTTTCTTCATCACCAACGATATTCAATAGATCCCTATTCGTCTCCTGAGCTTTCTCCCTTTCAATTGCTTCATCATAATTGATGTCCAAAAGATCTCTTTCTTTTTCCTTCTCCTTCCCTTTCCCTTTATCATGAATGACTTGCAAAAGATTCTTCTCCTTCTCCTTCTCCTTCCCACTCCCGCCTCTACTCCTCAGACTCCCAGCCTCACTATTATCCTCTCTGAAATCATGATTAACAACTCTCAACTCCCCCTTCGGCACAGTAAACATAACCTGTACGACTCTATTCTGCACAGCCTGTTCAATATCCCAGTCCTCATCAGTGCCATAGCCCTCCTGGCTACTACTACCAAACGTACTCAACCGCCCCTCTCCAGCATCCGCACGATGAGACGCCTCAACGCTATCCTCCCAATCTCCTCTCCCCTGTTTGCGTCTCCAGAGCGTTGCGCTGGAGCCTCTTCTCGGGTCTGCACTACCCGGTTCATCCAAACGAATGGGCGAGGGATCACGACTTGGTACGCTTTGAAAACCGGGCGGGTCGTACTCATCATCTGAATTTGCGGCGAAGACTTTGCGGATACTACCAAGCCAGCCAGTGCCACGAGTGAGTTTTCCCAAGCCCGAGTTCGCTGCTTTTGTCTTGGACGGTGAAGGAGGAAGGATTGCTTCGTGATGCGAACGAGTCGGGGAGTTTTGTCTGCTGTCCACGATTTCTTCCGGACGGGGGAGCAGACCTTCGCCTTCTGCTTGAAGAGCGTGGAAACTTGTCTGAGCAGTGTTGAAGGAGGATGTAGTGCTATCTGAGCTTTTAGGCGCGGGTGGAAGGCCACGGTGGTCGAAAACGGTGGTTAGGCTTGTGCTGGGGGCAGTAGAAGCAGCGGGGGCAGCAGAAAAGGGGCTCATTGCGTTATTGATGAACCCTCGTAAGGAGTTGCTTCTCTGAGAGCTTGATCCAGAGCGTGAGATTGTCATTGCTGAAACAGCAACACTTCGCTCACTGAGATTACTTGCTGTTCGGCCACTGTCTTCCTCGCCTGACATGGAACTCACCGTGCTGGCTGCTATTAACTGGGCTCTCCGCGTGGGAGAGATCCTGCCAGCATTTGAGTGGGAGCGTTGTTGGGCATTCATGATCGCGTCAGCTGCTGCCCAGTCTGAGACCCATTCACGGATTTCTCTCTCGCGTGAGCGGGTGGATGCTTCGGTTTCGGCGACGCTCAAGGTCCGATTGAGAGGTCGGTTTGGTTGTGATTGACTTGAGCTGGGATCTCTGAATGGATCAGAGTGGCGTTTAACTTCTGTTATTGTGGGAATGGCCCCCGATACACCCATCCCTTCGTTGGATCTCCTGATATCTTCTTCGTCGGCTTCATAAATTGGATGGATTGGGCCTGCTGTTCCAAGGCTATTGGTTCGACCGTGACTCGACACTGGATTGAAGTCGTAGTTTGGTGTAGGTTGGTAGTTTCCTCGTGTAGTTCTTGAGTGCAAAGGCTTCCTGGGTATTTGCTTCGGCGGACTTGGGTAAGATCCATTGTACCCTTGATCGTGAACTCCCGAGTGGAGATTCTCATACCCGGCCACGGCGCTATTGGAATCGAAAACCGCCTCATCTGAATTTCGTTGTTTGTTGTTCCATCCACCATTGGTCCAAGGGAAACCACCACCCCTCTGAGTCGCTTCTCTGGTGGGTGTATACTCGTTAGATGCCGCTATACTCAAAGCATTTAAATCTTTCTCGCGGCTATTCTTCCTTTTAAGACGACGGGTGTACCATAAGAATACCAAGAGAGCTCCAATGATTGCCAATAAACCCAAACCAACTCCAACACCGACACCTACATTTTTCGATGTTTTCGCAGAGGAGGATTGGCTTGCGTTCTTTGCCGCAAGTGCCGCAAGTGCAGCAGCATGCTGTGGATTGGTATAATCCTGTACCCATGCCATACTGGTTGCATTAAAGAACGAAGCTTTGCCAGAGGCTTGTCTTTTTGTTTTCCCAGATGAGATTTCATAACCTCCCATGACCATCATGATGTTGCCGGGTAGCATAACAGCCCCATGACCATATACACTGGGGGTAGTAGGTTGAGTATCAGGAATTATCCATTGCCAGTCTCCCTCGCCCCCAAATCCAGAACCTAGACTTAATATAGCGAGTTGTGGATCTGCAGCTTGTCCGAGATCCCCAACCCAGCCTCCATAGACAATGAGTTTCGAACCATCCTCACTAAGTACGGCCGTATGTCCAGATCTGCTATCGACTTGACCAGCCGTTGATTTGACCGTCAGTTCTGTGTTTCCATTCAAACCTTTTGGGGAATTAACCACAACAAAACTCCAGCTCTCTTGAGGTAAACTCCAAATTGCAACCTGACTTGTGTTTATGAACGCCGTTTGTGTATGACCTCCCACCAAAACAAAGCTTTGCTGTTGCGTCATAACACCAGATCCATTGGAGTATGCCGGAGTAAGGCCAGTGAAAGTAAATCCTGCTTCTGCAATCGGCGGTCCTCTGCTTGTTGGCAAGCTAATTGTATACTCGTACTCGGAGGTGGGAGCAACTCGACGCATGCGATTCGAGTAGGTAGCTGCTGATTGCCATGTTGACTCGGTCGCCGTGGATTCAGGGCACATCCCGCCAAAAACGTAGATGTTGGTCTGGGAATTATTCCCGTTCACAAAGGTCGAGAAGCTGAATGCGCTAGACAGGTATGCGGAGCCAGGCGCAGAGGATGATGCTACGTCCCGGCCAGGTTTTGTTGTCTGTCGTTTCCATGTGCCATTCCCCGTTGCGCTTGTGTCTGAGATGGAGAACCTCCATAGCTCTTGAGCTGTTGTCCCACAAGAGCCAGCGTAGACAGAGATGTCGCCCCAGCTGATATTGTGGGCGAAAAGGTATCAATTTCGCCATGGATAAATGGCAGATTAGACGTGAGGGTTTCGAGCGGTAAATTCGAGGTCGATAGTGTTGAGGAGATGTTCAGGGAAACCAGTTGTGCTTGGGGCCAGAACTTGATGGGCCGAAGATGTATGCAATATCTGGACTTGAGGTTGAGTTGTCTGGGAGAAGTATGATGGTAGGGGTATATGGCAGAGATTGTGAAGAGATCTTTGCGAAGAGAAGAGACAGAGTCCCGAGGACGCCTGTGGTCGAGCTCCTCATGTTGTGCGCTGTTTGTGGTGGAGTCGCGGGCCTCGTCCCAATTACATCGTCATTTGGTGAGGGCTGGATTGTTTTGTTGATGTTGAGGTTTAGCTTCCAACTCAAGAGCACAGCTCTTTCGTCCTCGTCCTCGTCCTTCAACCGAAATTCTCGAGGTGGCCGGAGACTAGATCAACAGTCAGTCAACAATGATGGCGATGCTGAACTTCAAGGGATCCATAGACCACAAATGCGACCTTGATCTAGGAGATGGATTGAGCAAGGAATAAACAGACCCTCCGTCCAGCCGACTTGATCCACCTCAGCTGTTCTGATTCACCTGGATTGAGCCAATCACACTGCTGTTCAAGGAGGTTGGGGTCCAGATGCATCTTGTTTTTGGCGAAAACACGCAACCAAAGGCGTTGGTATGGCAACGAAGGATCTGCCAAGGAATTCACATGATCGGGCAACCAGAGATTCATAAATACCTACTGTATATGGTCTGAGGAGAAACATGACTGGAGACACCCCAATATTGATGACCGGAAATTTACATCATTTTCCGAGAGAAAAGTCTTGAATAAGGCAAGGTGATTGTGGTTATGGTTTTTGTGGTTGTGGTTATTGTCATAACTTTCGTCTGGACGAAAGTTGAAGATGGCTTGGCAATCATCAGTGCTCGATGGCGGGGTAGCTTGCAAGCTGACTGTGCTCACCCAGCCCACTCCATCCGGACTCCGAACAGACCGACCCTTTACAATGAGACAAAAACACAGCGAAAAGACAAAGAGAAATACGGGGGAAAAATAGTAACGGGAACATGAAGCAAGAAGTTATCGAAGTATATATCTTTGTTGCTGTGGAAGTTAGCTGGAGCCCTTCTTTACACCTCTTCACGCTATATACAAGAATGCACATGGCTTTAAGACGGGACATATTGATCCTATCATCTCGGAGCTCATCTAGCTATTATATTGCATCTTGCAGATTCCCCCATTTCCGCATGATAGAGTCGTGGGATGAAGCGAGCGATATTATGAAGTTCTACCATGCAAGGTTGAAATCCCTAAATATTTCCCAAAACGGCCGAGCTAGGTAAGGACGAAGGTGTATCCATCCAATTGTATCTACCTCAGGTACGTACTTACATACAATTCAAAATCATCATCATCAATCATCACAACATCCAATTCAATTCCTTTGCAAGATCTCCCAAACCAAATCCCTCCCGGGAAATCAATAATCACCACCCCAGTCGTCCTCCCATTCCCCTCCCTCAACCACTCCCCGTCCGATCATTCATCCCCTTGACCTTCCCATCCCTCGTCCCCGCCGCAACCTCAATCGGCAAAACATAAACACTCCCACTCAAATGCCCCAAATACAACCTCCCATCCCCAGGGCCCTCTGTCCCAACAGCCGCCCTCTCCAATCCTTCCACAATCGCCTCGAACTTCTCATCCATGCCCGCATGCAAGTCAGGGATGACATAATGATCCTGAATAGCGAGAAGAGGGGAGTCCCAGTGGATACCAAATTCCGATGGCTGCGGGCCGAAGTTTTGGAGAATGAGGAGGCGGCCGCGCAGTTCGCCGAGAGTGGGAATTGAGGTTGGGCCTGGGTGTGGTGGTAGCCATAGGTGTTTTGCGCTTCCGCGTGCGGTGCGGGTGTCGTTGAATCGGTAGCGATTGAATGCTGTGATGAAGTCGATGTCGGAGTTGACTCGGTCTACTTCTTCCATCAAACGCATCAGCAGTACCTCTCCCGGATTGGCGTCCAAGAAACGATAGAAGGCCGTCAAGACGTCAACGTAGGAGTAGCCGGTTGGAGATATGCCATGAAAGATGAGAAGTTCATTGTTGACGAGGCGAGCGCGGATATCAAACATTCGGACTCCGGAGTTGAGGAGTGTGTCCAGATGATGGTTTTGACATTGTGAGATGGGGCCGCTGTAGAAAGATGTCATAGTATCGTGGGTTCCTGGGATTGAGAGACTCGTGAGTTTGCGTGAGTCTGGGAGGGAGGTCATCCATCTTCGTGAGTCGAGCTTATCGACATCGAAGGAATAAGGTGAGTCGTAGCCGAGATACTCTCCTCTCAGTAATGGCACTTGAGTTGGGATGGAGAGGGACAGTCCCACAAGGCTGACGATCAGATATAAAATACTCGAGGACCGCATTTTGTCCGCCGGATCAAACACAACTGGGAATAGAAGCGAGGAGACGTAATTCGTAAAGATAATCGTATGGGACCTTACCCATAGGCCATTGTGCAGCGAACCAACAACCTGCTGTGCGGGCGAGTCAGGCTTGGATGTTTGTGTTTAGTTGAGATGTTATCACATACGGTTTGGATCGAGCTCGTTTGGATCACGAACGAGTTCGAGTGCAAGACGTAAGCGCTCGACTTGGCGTTATGATGAGGCTGAACAAAAGCCACGAATCCTCTCCTCGATCTTCGTGCTCGCGATTGGACAGCGCCTCAGGCTCAAATGGTACGTCACGTGAATATACTCATGCAAGGTACACAAAACCTAGCCAATGACTAGCAGAACGGATCCAACGGGAGCGACGGATACGAGAATACAACTTTGTACCAAGATTCGAAGCTAATGGATGTTTTTGAAGGTTTCCGTATCTTGAAAAAAACTTCAAGGAAATCAATTGACAATTTTTCAACATGGAAAATGTTGACCTCAACCGCATTGAGGACCTGCTTCTCTTTCCCTGTGAATTCTCGGTCAATAAATATGCATCTCTCAACATGGGAATCTCACCAAACCCGGTTCAGATCATCGCCGCTCCGGCGGTTCTGGGGTAGTTGGCAAACCTGAGATGAGCTTTCTTTTTCCCAGCTTTGATTACCCTGACGATAAGCCCGAGACGTGCCTCACACACGTTGCGCTTTCAAGGACTTCACGAGAATCGCGACACTGATTGAATACCTATATACCTTCTCCATGCGTCTTGAATTGAACTGAACGAACTTCACCTGAGGAAACTCTCTGAAGAATGACGCGCCGACATGCCGCTTTTTCACAATAATCCACATGCATTATTTCACAACCCACAATTTCATGATCCACAACGAAAGAACTCCATTTTATGCAGCTTGCACTAGGGCATTTCCAACTTTCCCAGAAATCGTCCGGTCGCTGGCTGCTACTGTAGCCGTACGAAAAACTGTTGAATCCATCCATTGCCTTCGTCCCAAGACGGAGCACCGACTGGCCGAACTCAAATGCGAAGCGAAGCGAGGAACGACCAAAAACAAAACGTTGACAATCAATCCCTTTTCAACCATTTCTTGAAGATCTTCGAAACTCAGTGTGCCTTCTTGTAGGAAGAGAATATAATCAATTGGATCAATTGGTTGCCATTATTCACACGGCAAAGAAGAATGAACCGCCGTCACGGTTTCAGGGAAGGAGGGAAGGGCGCTCAAACTCTCGCCTGATTTGCGTGGGCGCACGCCCGCCCGCCGATGTTTATCCAAATCTCGGGTGAAGAGTCCCAAGAGATTATGACGACGATTTCTCCAGAATTTTTGTAAAAAGGTGCAGAGAACGTTTGCTTTGTTAGGTCACTTAATTGTGATGGACACGGTTCGAAACGTGCGAACGTTTGAGTTGACTCGGTAGAGTAGTGTGATGGGCACTTATGGCTTCCACTCGTGTATGCAGTGGGTGGCATGACTGACGGGTTTATTTTTTGATGGATGATGATGTGCATCGTGAGTTTCTTGACTGTGCAGTAGCAGAGTGAGGACCTGGTAGGTGAGCTTGCGTTGCTTCGGAGAAAGAGAGAGGGGCTGGGTTACGAGAAATGCGAGCACCAGCAATCAGCAACATCAGAAAGCGTCAAAAGCACCCCATCGGGCCTTGCAAGTGGCAAGCTTTTTTGGCTACAAAGTCTCCGATACGAAGAGACTGAAGGCCTCTTTCTGCGAACTCTCGGGGATGGGTGATTGATAGGGTTAGGCGAATATTGAATGTTGACAATGCACACCCGGAGCATGACGACAGCCTTGGACGGGAAGAGGTCAAGAGAGGGTCTTGAGGGTCATGCCCGAGCTTTTTCAATACTTTTTGGGAATCTGGAGGATCCGAATGAGAGTGTCAATCTGTCGGCAGATCTCTCTGATACTGTACAGTACAGTAATATAATACCAGCAATAAGAGAATAGAAGATGTAGATATTGGGTGACGGCTTGCAAGTTTGTGTGGTGGGCCGTAGTGGTGAGTTGATGTAGTATAGAAACCTTAAGCAACTGGTCATCTTCTAATACACAAGCTCGACTCGATGAAAAGGATTCGAGATATACTGTATGAAAGAACAGAGAGATAACAACGTACCTCACATCTATCAAGGGAAGCCATCATGAGAGAACGACTCTGAATAATATCATCAAAGGGGCCGCCGGCTTTTCAATTACCACATGTCTCTACTTCCTGTCAAATGCAAAATGTCACCCATCTGCAGCTCTGGGCCGCCGTAATTGTTTCTGACTTGTCGTTGATTTTGGATTTGTTTCAGACAGAGTAGCATCGCCAGTATTTTGCCATCCCCTTTCGCCAATCTAGGCAATTAATTTGGGATCTCGTTTGATTATTTTGATTTGATTGTTATTATTGCCGCTGAATCATTTCAACCTCCCAAACACACAAACGCTGTCTTCTTCTCTTTTTTTTTTCATCGTCGTCCTCGTCTCACTTCCACCACTTCAACATTTGTGATTCTCGTCCACCACTTCATGTTCACGTTCATCTTCACGTTTGCAGGAACAGACGACGACCTTACGACGCCCCAACAGCCGCTAAGGTGTTAGTGCATTCTCCGGCCATCCGCTAGGCACGCAGCGCACCGAAATCGTTTCTTGTTTCCCCCTTGGCCTAGCTCTCGTGCCGCCGTCGCTCAAAACTCTTTGGCACCTTTTCGACTCTCCTCCCTCCCTCCATTCGAACTATATTCGGCAATTCCACCTTTTTCCTTTCCACCTTTCCATTTTTCGACCTCTCCGTCCTCCCTCTCGAGCCGACTCCACTCACACTCGTTCAGCACTGTCTTTCGTTCTTTCTTTAGACATTTCCAACCCCCCCTTCTACGAGTATCGATTCTCAACTTCCTCGCTCCCCTTCGATTCAACAGTCCGCCCTCCAATACATCGAATAATCGCAGAGGATATGGATGTACTGGACACATAAACTCGGCCGCTGATTGACTCTGACTCTCGCTGACCTCGCAACCGAAATACCTTGACTGATATCTCTCACTTTCGTTGTTTGCATTCCTCCCACGCCCCCCCCGGGCCGATCGTTATTTCGACCGATCTCTCCACCTCCTCCACCCAACTTTTGGCCTTCGTTCAAAAAGCACAACACCAACTTCTTCGGTGCTCTGCCCATCTCGTCTTCAGGAAAGATGTTCTCTTCATCCCGGTCAATCTGCCGCCTGGCAGTCCTTCTATTTGGCCTCCTCAATTTCGTCTCATACGCATATACAGCAGATATCGAGTACTGTTCAACATTCAATACCGCAGATACGAACAAGAGTACGTCAATCCTCTCAATTGAGAATCCTGAGTGAATGAAGCTGACAATGGACCAGATTCTAGCATATACCAGTCCAATGGTCTCTGCTCCAAGTTCTGCATTCAAAAATACGCTTTCGCCGTCCTCCAATACGACGGATGCTGGTGCTCCAATTATATCCCCAACACCAACACCACTGGATGCCAGAGAAAATGTCCTGGATTTCCCTCTGAGTTATGCGGAGGAATAGGTCTATATGGCTACATCGAATTGGAGCTTCAGCCATCAGGCACAAGAACAGCTACTAGCTCGTCTGCTACGGAATCATCGGTTAGTTTTTCTTCCAACATGGCATTGCACACTATCATTACACGGTTCTCTATGCCGCCCGTCTCTGATGATTGCCATTGGCAACATAATTGACATCGCGATGACAGGCTCCTCCCACGGTGACGGCGAGTCTGGAACCGGTCACTACCACTGTCGTAATTCCCCCCATTGTTATCACGGAGCATTCTCCAAGCTTACCCGTATGCTCTCGCGCTTGATCCGGGAATTCCCAAAGATTAAATGATTGCAATGCTGGATTGAAATCTTACTAACTTTTGTCCCAGTCATCAAATACGCAATCCGCAGAAACTACTGAGCCACCATCAAGTTCCAGCACATGGACCCCAACACCCATAGTATCCTTAGAAACAGTCACGGGGCAGCCTGGCTTGGTCAGAACCGTAACCTTCACACCCACCGCACCTCCAAATGCAGAATCCGCCAACCAGGGATCGAAAAAAGTAGCTGGTGGACTCGGTGTTGGAGGTGCAGTTGGACTAGCGCTTGGACTTGTCGCACTTGTCGGCCTCATCAGTGCACTCGCCTTCTTCTGCTTGAGGAGGAGGAGAAAGCAGGAAGAGAAAGAGGCGGAAATTGCGGACTCGAGTAGAGAAAGCATTGGGACAGTCGGAGGACCAATACCCTCAAGGACCATGAGTGAAAACTCGAGATACGTACTTGGTACGGATGGACGACAGGTGGTGGAGACTTGGGAAACCCAGAATGGTCCGGGTTCGAGAAGGAGCAGACTCGTTCCGGTTGATCCCAGATTAGATCCATTTTCGCCAGTGTACCAACGGGGAGAAAACAAAAGCCGGGAAAGCCTCAACACCATTCGGGACGACCACGACTACTCGAGGCGTGTCCACGGCCAAGGAACCATTCTTCGTGCCACAAATCCCGACACGTAAACCCCTCCTTTTTAGATTTCATACCTCTCACGCACACGAAACGTAATGACTTTTTTTTTTTCAATTTTCGAAATCTCACAAACATGGTTTGGACGTCACGCCACACACTTCTTTTCGGCGGACGTTGGGCGTTATAGCGATAATGGGGATCTCTGTACATACCCTATCCACACACAAACAGAAGGGAAGGAAGGGGGATGGGATGGGATCAAAAAATACAGCATGGGCGTATGCAATTCCCCAACCAAAGGATTCGCCCGCTCCCGCAAAGCAAGCACTGCATGCAAAATCATTCAAAATCAAATCAAACCAGCAATAACCACATCGTTGGGCGGATTTGTTTTTCTTCTTCTGTTTCTTCTGCTTCCTCGAACCTCTTTTTCTTCTTTTATTTTGTAATCATATTTCACGAAGTGGGATTGTGGTGGGGAGATTGAAAAGATTGGGTTTGGATTGCTGGTATAGAAAGGGGATGGAATGGATGAGAAAGCAGATGAAAAAGCAGATTAGTTTTTTTTCAATTTGCTTGAAGAGGGTGGTGGGTAGGGTGGTGGGTAGGGTGGTTTGATGATGGCAGTAGATGGAAGATGGGATGCAGTTTACATACCTTACATACCTTTTACCTTACCTTTGAGCGAGGTGGATGGTGGATGGACTGGATTTGTGGCATTGTACATACGAACGAGCAGCACCATCATGCATGCGTCTGCTTTGATATGGCGCGGCGATGCATACAGCAAGCAAGCAATAATACAAAAGCAGATATACATACCTACCTACATACCCTACATCGTACAGATCGATTGTCTTTTTCTTGCTGTTTTAATTCGTGTGTGTGCGTGACTTGATTACATCTTGTTCTGAAGGAAAGGTAGGGGTGAAGAGATACGGAATGATGAGTTGATCGCTACCTTTGATATTATTTTACAAAGGTAAGATCTTTCATTCTACGTATTGAAAAAAAAAACGATGATGGATCAATTTCGTCACGGATGGGTCGGGAAAAAGGTGCAGCTTACATACAAGGCAAATAAGGATAAATGCAAGCAAGGTATTTATCTACCTATCTTTCATCTCAAACTTTCTCACCTTTGAGCATCCTTTTTCAAAACCTAAAATTTGATTTAGTTTATCGGAGTTCCTTAATTGTCTTTTCTCTTTGGTTTGGTTTTTATTGATGGGCACTTACTTTTCAGCCAGACAGACACCTCTTGAATCTTATATTAATACCACCCACCACCTAAGCACCCATCATCCCATTTCATCAACCAACAAACACAGCTTTCCAACCAAAAAATCACGCCTAGTCGAGTCTAGTCAACTGGACTCAACGCTCCTCCCTCCTCCTCCTCCTCCTCCTCCAAAACAAAAAGGTCTTACAAAAAATAATGCAAAACTCGCAACAGGAACAAATAAAACGCTTCCTCGCCTTTTCCATCTCAAAAATACACACCTCTCAGTCTCAGCTCACTCTGCCGTTAATTACAATGTCAAATCTAAATCCATCACCACCACAACGACAACAAGGATTCATACCTCAACCACTCGATCTCCGTGGGAATCCAGGATTGAAAGATCTTTTTGCTAAAGCTCAGAGAGAGGATGAAGGGATGATGGAGCGAGGAGATGGGTGGGTGGTGGGGAGGGGCGGATTAAGGTGGGGTGGATTAAGGAGGGTGGATTAAGGAGGGGTATAGTTGGGTGGGGGGTTGGCTTGTGTTTTTGGGAATGGGGGCGGCAGTTGGATTGCTGGTTTTGGGGGTTAGGTGGTTAAGTGGGCGGCGGTGGCAGGGTGGAAGGGGTTTGAGTGGGGTGGGGAAGGGGAGCTTGAAGGGAAGTGTGAAAGGGAAAAGGAAGGGGAGTGTGAATGGAAGTGTGAAGGGGAGTGAGATGAGAGAGGGGGCTGAAGGGGTGGAGGTGGATAATCTACTTGGAAGCGAGGGAGAGGAGGAGATGGTACAAAATATAAGAGAGGTCTCGGAGGTTACGAATGAGGAACAGAATACGAAGATGGTAGGCGAGGGTTTGAAAGGAGAGAAGACTGAAAAGGGCAAGGGGAGGAAGAGAGTGCGTAGACGAAGGGTTAGAGGTAACAGCGTAGTGGAGAGAGAGAAAGGGAGGGTGTGGAATATAGAGGCGGATTGCATATAGGGCAGGATGAGGTCTGGAGTGTGCGAAATATGTGGGATTCTTTCGGATCTCGATGGTAGGTGTAATAGTTTGGGCGATTGCTCGCAGAGAGAGAGAGAGAGAGACGCATGGATTTGACACGGAATTTTTTACACGAGATTAGGCAAAATAGATTGCAATTCTCTTGAGCTGTCAAACATTTGGATATTACTTTTAGAGGGAATGAATAAATTCGTGGAGTTTCTCCAGCTGAAAAGTTCTAGTGAGGATACAATATTTCAAATATCTGTAGAAGTTTATACAATGCATTTCTCGAGGTAGCCTAGCATCGGTTAATTTTAGGGGTGGATATACTTCTGCGGTTTGAGGAGGATTGAATGAGCACTTGTTTGTAAATTGAGAGATTTGGGAGGCATTTTGCAGATGATTTGATACCTGCTATTATTTTTCTTCAAAGGGAAAGAAATTACAGCTCCATTGCATGCAATTCTATAGTACAAAGAATAAACGAGCAGGTGAGCATTGATTGAATGAAAAGTTTGGAAAATAGTGTTACTTTCCAGGTTCAGAAAGCTTTTTTCCATCTTGCCTAGGATTATCTCTGAATAATTCAATTTTTCTTGATGAATACTGGCTAAGAACAAACATATATCTCTTCACATTCATACATTCTATTCTGCTCCTGATGATTCAAACAGCAAACTTCAAGCCTGATCGATATCAAAGACTTTTGCTCTTTTGCTCCCTTTCATTTAATTCTATTCAATGCTATCGACAGACCTTACTTATTTTTCTATCCTTCTTCCATCCCAGACAACTTCTTCTCCCTCATAAAACATTCCAAAACTTGCACATCTCAAAGTCCGGAAAAGATGAAGTTCACTACTCCCACCAGCAGTAGCAGCATTCTTGCTCTCACCCAGCTTCTCCTCATCTTTGTAGAGCCATGTCTGTGACAGAAACAAACAACATCAACGCCACATGCGCTTTACCTCCGCGATAACCCTGGTTTTAAGATATTGACTGACGATACGCCTCTCAATTTCCAACCTCAACCACAACCACAACTCACAAACAAAACCACAACCGCAGCTCAAGTCCAAAAATCAAATTCCGCAAAGCACTAGCGAGCCAAACAACAAAATTGGCATGTCCTTGCTTTTGCTCACGATTTTATTAGTCTTCGTTGGAGGTGTAATAAATGGGAAGGGAATGGGACTTGAGGATTATGATGATAGTGAAGAGCGGAAAGCATTGAAGAAGGAATTGTTGGATAGGTCATTAAAAGAAGAAAGAAAGGCAAAAAGATGATCAAGGAGCATGGGGAGGAGGATGAGGTGGAGGCAGGATGTTGAGGCGAGGAGTGAGCGTTTTCGTCGTTTTCCTGATGATGGTGATGGGGTTGGGATGAATAGTAATGATAGCAACAGTGTTTGTAGTACTGATAGTGGCGGTCCTGTTGAGGGTTGCTATGGGGATGATAGTTCATGGGAGGATGTGAAAAAGAGTGGATTGAGTGAGTGAGTGAGTGAGTGAGGGTTGAGAAATATAAATAGCTGGGAGAAGTGAAAAAGTGGCTCTGGGGCTTGGGTTTGGGGTTGGGGTTTTGCCCTTTGGAGAGGTGAAGTGAAGTGAAATGGGCAAAGTGTTGGTAGAACAGTACAATTAACAGTGATTTACTTGAGGCAAAAGAAAGACACTACGGTCCAAGAAATCTTTTTGTATTCCTGGTGTTGTAATGTCTAAAGAGCGGTAGGATCGGTGGCTTAGAAGGTGGTTATTTACACTCAAAGGAGGTGGACCACGTGATGGCTGTCTTGGTTCAGCTTTCGCCCCTTACCAAAGCGCAACAGAGCGTACCACCACTCCGATGCGTTACAGTGTTCGATCACTAACTACTGAATACTATTTACAGCTAACGATTCTTCTGGGGTGTTATTCCAACAGCTTCCATCCTCCACAAATACGCTGCTCGTGACAAAGCATCTAGTTTACAAGTGAACACAATCTATTGAAATCTTCGCGGCTGAGCTATATACCAGTGAAGGAGATGTCATAACCTTTTGAATAATATCTCTTGAACGTGCACGCATGCTGTGATAAGGCTCTTCTCATTGTTGTATGTAGTGAGTTTTGAGTGACAAGAACTAGTTTCGCGGGGACAAAGAACTTACCCTCTTCACTTCCAACTTTTCATCTTTCATCTGTGAAATTTCTCAAAAGTTCTTTGATTGTGAAATTTTTATGGAGTTTCCAATCAATGCATGTGATTCAAGAAGCCTTGTCATTCAATTGGGAAAAATAGGGAAGAATATAATTGATTCATAAATTCATTACCCTTTGATCACTCCGCAGCCATTGATTAAAGTCAAGGAAAGAGGAGTCTATTCTCATCCTCACCATTAATTTCACTACCATCTCAGTCTCCAAAAACCACAATGAAATCCCCGAAATACTTCTCGCTTACTTTCACTCTTCTCTTCAAATCATCCTCTCACAAGCAAGTCATTCCCCACCGCTCTCAACCGCCTAACCACCGACCCAGACCAACCTTCCAAAACGCTTTCCACCCAATTCAGATTGTATTCTGCATCCGGACGTCAGTATTCCAAATTTGACAGACTACGGTCCCCCAGTCAGCCTTCCACCTTACAGAACCACACCATCTATTCAACTTTCGGCTCCTGGAATCGCAAACCCGACGACAATCATACCTTCAAACTTTGCTTCCACGATCAAATCTAGCACATCTGTATCATCCCATCAATTTCCTTTAGCAACACCAACCATCACTGCTATCGTCGAGCCTAAGATGGGAGACGCAGTGAGGAGAAAACAATATTCTGTGATTTTGTTGTGGTTGTGCATGCTTCTGCTCATACCTAGTGCCCTTGGTAGTGATTTATCAAGCACAAAAATTGAGGACATCAAAATCTCAACATCACATCCACGGAGTGAAACCGAGCCAAAGCTGCATACTGCAGCGGGCAGTAGCTTAGGAGTAAGTTGATTCCCCCTTATCCATCGTTTGAATACCTTCAATTAGAAGAAGAAAATAAGTGACGCTTGGAAAGGAGGGCAACAAGAGAGAATCATGTTGTACATACTCCACTAGTCAAGCACCGAGAAAAATGGAAATCCAATTCTTTTCTTGGCGATTTGCGTGATTGGGGCGTGCTGTTCAATTTTGGCTATTGGGGGAAGTCGGTTGACGAGGAAGAATTCGAGGGGAATGAAAGTGACGATGAAGAGGAGAAAGAGCAAGACTATTTTGAGCTCATGCAACCCTGGCCCTTCAAATTATAGAATTATTTTGTCCGCAAAAGTAGGGATAGTGGCGTACAAGAGGGATGTGAGTCTTTTCTTAGCGTTTTTAACATTCCGCCAGTGTTTTAAGTAATATCATGTGTTGGAAGTAACGAATGGCATCCTTGAAATTTGAAGACCGGCTTACAGAGAGAAGAATGGAGTCAGCATTGAGTAGTATGGGATCCGTATTATATTTTACTTCTGGTAAACTTGGTAGTAGAATTGAAATCTGTGCATCCCGTCGTCCGTGACTCCGATCTAATCTACTAGAGACCTAGAATCTCATCTGCCGCTTTCTCGCTCACCATATATACTGGTACAGCGAGGAAGAATCCTGGTATCTTGGGGAAAACCGACGCATCTACGACTCTCAAGCTATCCACACCCCTCACTCTGAATTTTGAATCTAGAACCGCCATCGGATCATTGCTTGCCCCAATTGGGCATGTACAGCTGGCGTGATGGCCCCAAGCCTCGTTCCGTACCCATCCGTCTAATTGAGCATCGGTAGCTACCTGCGATCCAGGCCATGTCTCAGTGAATCCGCCCACCGTTTGGAACATCTCCCGGATGAATTTCATCCCCTCCACCACTGCCTTAGAATCTAAGGCTGCGGCAGCGGGGTCACTGAAGGAGTTGAAATCGATAAGTGGCATGTCTCGAGGATCTGTCGACCGAAGACGAATCGTCCCGGCACGGTTGCGACTGTGGGCTTTGAGCGCTAGAAAAGTCCAGTGTCTTGCATCTGCTGTTGATTCCGCTGAATATCCTGGATAGTAGCCCTTGAAGCCAACAGGGGCTCCGGCAATGAAGAGGTCAGGGTCATCACTGGCGGCAGCAGCTGAAGTCTTCTTGACGATGGCCAGGGCAATTCCATTCGAAGCGTAAACTCCTTTCAAAGTTGGTGTGAGGCCATCCTGCCACTTCTTCAAACAAGGATCATTGGGCGTGCGGAAGAATGTGCACCCTTTGATGACTTGGAAGTCGGTACTTGTCTGCCCAATCACAGTAGTCTCGTAGCGATCCTGGAGGTTGGTGCCAACTCCGGGGAGATCGACGACCACAGGAATACCAAATGATGAAAGCTCAGCACTTGGACCGATACCACTCAACTTGAGGAGCTGTGGAGTATTGAACGCGCCGGCTGCGAGAATGACTTCGCTGCTTGCGTCGACTGAACCTGGTATCCCTGCACCCGCAGAGCCTGACCGAGGATCCGCACGATATAAACTATTGCCCTTGATGAAATCCACGCCAACAGCTCGAGGTCGGTCACCAGTTTGATCGAAGCGGACTTTGGTAACTAAGGTGTTGAGCAGTATGTCTAAGTGATACATACGGGAGCCATCAGGATTTTTTGCATTTGCTGTATCGAGAATGAGTCGGCGTGGCCCAGATCGAGTGCCGCTATCGGTAGCAATAGGCATTTGAAAGACACCCTGGGTTGAGTCTCTTGATGGCGTGTCGGCATTAATATCGGTAAGAAGGACTCCAGTCAAGCTTGAGACAGTTGTGATAAGCGATGCAAGTAATCCACCTTGTCCCATAGACATTGCAGCGTTTAGCACAATTCTCAATAGTTTGGAGTCTTGTACAACGAGAGTGAGATCCGTCAAACTCGTGGTGAGCCAGCCGGTAAACCCGTGTCCCACAACGCCATTTGGCAGGTAGGTGCACTTTTCGAGTCGTCTGAAGTACTTGCGCATGTTCGACGCTCCCCAAGAAGCATCTCCTGTGAGGGCAGCAATTCCATCCCAATCACTTTTGTGTGGATATACCGAGATAAGAGCGTTATGTGCGCTGCATCCACCAAGTGCTCCGGCACGAGGGTAAAGAATACCCAAGGGAGTGGAACCATCTGGCGGGGTTTGTCCAACGTAGATGCCATTGGAGGGGGTACGGTATGTCATCTTGGAGTCTTGCTGTTGGGCGGTGAGGTTGCTGAAGTGGTTGACATAATAGTCCCACCGCATTGGCTCGTACTCAGTGGACTGAAGGGATAGAGCCGGCACTTGGTAAGGGATAGATTCTCCCTGGTCGTCACCAGCATCAATAAGAAGAACCGTCTTGCCAGCGATGGCAAGGCGTGCAGCGAGTGGTCCCCCACCAGGTCCAGAACCAACGATGATATAGTCGTAGGTCGCAAGGATTCCCGATGGAAGTGTCTGTCGTCGCTCATGATCATGAGATGCCTTGCGAGATTCTCTGTGAAACAAAGTTAGATCAGCACATAGAACAGCGGATGTTCCTTCTCCCGTTCCCCAGACCACGTTTGATCGACGTGAAATCCACGTGGCCGGTAATGTTGTTGTTGACTTACAGAGCAAGAATCAAGCTCACGGAAGCGAGCAGACCGCCAAGATTCTTTAGTTGCATGTTGAGTTGGACTCTATGTTGACTGGAGGACAAGATGCTGTATCCTTAATTGTAGTGACTATAGAAAATTGGTGCCATTCCATTTTATATCAACGTAATGGTGTGGGCCGCCTAGACACAGATTTCATAGTTCGCTCGCCACAACCTGCCCTTTTGGTTGAGACGGTTGAGACAGCAGCAACTTGCAGAAAATGAAATGGAGCCACCCGCAGTCAGAGGTCCTTGTCAGGCTTAAATTTCAGCTTCCTATCACTTACATGAAGGCGTTCTCCATCGAGTGTAGACCGAACATCCCTTGAGCCGTAGTGAGCACAGTGCATTTCCAAGCTAAACGAACCAAAATGGTAAGCGCTGCTGCCGAGACCAAAACATCCAGAGTTACTTCTGTCTTCTACTCGTTCATTTAATGGTGATATAAATCAAAACATAATAGTTTTTCTCGGGAGTTGATATGAATGGTATCAACGATCGATATTGATATGTTTCAATGCATTAATTGATTGTTGCAATATCTTTCTGTTGATGGTGGTGCATTCTTGGAGATCCCTGCCAAGAATACACAAAATGCAGTGCGTCCACTTGGCAGCATGTGAGATGAGGGCAAACAATGCCTTTGATGCGCGGTTCGCGATGATTGTGGAGTCCAATAGAACTGCTGTCAGATCTCTAGCAATCGTTCTGGCTTTGCATTATGTTGTGTTACCCCAGATTCTCCGAAGATATTGCAATGTAATTGGGTTATGCATTTCCACATTCGTGGGCTTCTCCTGAGCAATCTCCACCCTTCCACCGATGCACCAATAGCGGCTTCTCCCATACTTTGATCGGTTTGCTCCCGTCCCCGGGGAGATGATTAATTCCCGATGCGTAGATCTTTCGTGCCGATCATGTTTGCAAGGATAGGGGCACGTACCAATAAAGTCAAAAGATTGGTAAAATACGCGGGTGACCTGACCTGTCGCTATCTACCTGATAGAAAACGGTGATAATCATTTTATTGATGCCAAAGTTTGCTGGATAAATTGCTCTGCTGCAAGCCTCTCACTTGGCACTACTTCAATTATTCCAAGTGGACTCGTGGCAATCTGTGTTCCTTACGCCCAGCATCTAGTTTGCTTCACCCGAGAAACAAGAGAAAACTGACTAAAGGAAACGTACTGGTGCAAGTTGTGCCAGGCCTATCACATTTCTTAAACCTAACCATGTTTGGCTTCACTCTTATACAAGCCAAGAAGAGGCTTGCTGTAGAACTAACTCAGAAAATATGGAGTTTCCACCACTGCGGCTGAGTGAAAAAGCAAGAATCCCACGCAGCACTTCCCGTAGCTAGGATCTGAGAACTCGTTAGTGAGAGGGGTAGACGGCACAAGTGCAACACGATTGCAGCTCGCACTTTTCTTATGGTAACTAACCCCTCGCCACTCTGCTTTTACCCATTTCTAACCTTTCATTGCTTGAACTTTTATCTGACAGTGGCATGCTTCGACCTTTCAACTCATCGAGCAAATTGTCATCCAATATCTATACTGTCATTCTTCCGAAAATCAGATCAACATGGGAATCTTACCTCTCACATACGCACGCCCCTCCCATGTGTCCAAAGCCGATATCAGACAAACCCAGGCTTCCGGCAAATCTGAAAGATCGTCCGGTATCCCTGAAGCCCTGTCGTTTGACAAAGTCATAAATGAGCTGACTTGTCCTGTACGTGCGCTAGCTCACGTTATTTGATATCTGCGTTTGAGATTTAAACACTAACATCATCATCTCATAGCCGCTGACTCTACGGGATTTCATGAATTATCTGCTCTACATTGAACACTCAGCCGAGAATCTGCAATTCTACCTGTGGCATCAAAGCTTTATCAAACGTTTCAATGAAGCGACCACACCCGACCTCCGTCTCTCGCCAGAATGGACCCCAACTATGGAAGCCGAAGTCGTCGTTAAGTTGCAAAAGGAAATCACCGCGAACGTGCCACCGAAGGCATCACCGGGTGCTTCAGAGCCTGCTGCCATTGAGAAGATGATCAGAGAAACTTTGCCTGCGAACAGAAACCCATTTTCTACACCACCACGAACACCGGTCAGCAAATGCGATAGGGAATCGACCTATGCCCCTTCAACCCAGTCATCCAATGCCTTCACCTACCGCTCCCAGGCCAGCGACGCTTTTGCCTCTGCCGGTGTCCCAGCACCATGTAAGTCAAACAATTAAACTCATTTGCAAAATCTCTTTTGACACGAATGTTACAGTCACAATTCAACCATTCCGTGAGGAAATTGACCGCATTATTTCCACGTATATAGTGAACGGCGCACCAAGAGAGCTCAATCTCTCCGATCGAGCACGCAAGTCCGTGCTACACGCGCTCTCCTATACCACCCATCCCAGTGCCATGCGCACCGCATTCAAGACAGTCGACGACTCGCTTCGTCACCAACTCCACCCCAATTTCATCCGGTGGTCAATCCGCAACGGCAATCCCGCTCGTATCTCCTTCGCCCGAACCCTGGGTATCGGAGGTATCGTTGGCGCTTTCGTCGTCGCCGCCGTTCTTACACTTAGCAGCCTCCACCGTCGCTGGCGCGCCTTTGCAATCATTGGATGGGCTATTGGTATTTGCACAGTAGTGGCCAGCTACAAAGGCATGTGCATTTGCATGTACAGTATGAACCACCATCGGCATATTCGCCCATGGGAGCTGTTCGTTGAGGAAGACGAGCCTATGGAGATGCAAAAGCGATCGTTTGATTCTTTTGGCTCCAGTAATAGCTTCGAGCAGGAGCCCTGGTGGTCCAGTATTCGGAGAAGAGTCTTGCTCGTAAGATCTTCGACCGTGAGACATGGATCCAGGACCCAGCTTTGCGTGGTATCCAGGACACAATTTTCGTGCAGGCACTGATTATTGGGGTTCTCTCGGCTGGCACTTTCGCAGCCATCTTCATTCCCTTGCCGCCTGGTAATTTTTTCTGATGTTTTGTTCTTGTGTGTTAATTGGTTTTATTTTTGTTCTTTGCGATTCCTAAGGATGGATGGAGTTACTTGGATCGGATGATGATTGGGTGTTCTTATATATGAAACCAGAGCCATTTACAATGTAATATAGGTACATGCATATCTCGTCGGATCAATGGAAGCGAAATGAACATTTAAACGGAAGCTGAAGTCTGTAATTCTTAGTTTCAGAGATGGAGAATAGAATTTTTCGATACAAGCATCTGCTCACTTCTCAAGATACCTCAGAAACCGTGAGGCAATGTGTCATGAGCGTCACCCTTTTTCATCGTCGCTTATACATGTTCATACCAAACAAGTTCATACCACACACCAGCACTTAGCACCAAAACTTCAATCTATCCCAAACAAAATTTTCACAGGTAGGAAGGAGAGACCAATCACACTTCTATCTAGACTTCTCTGCAACACTCCCAAACTCTTCTTCTATAATCTTCAAAGACAACCTCATCAACGCTAACTTCTGCGAGATGACCAAATCAAACTGATATTCACATAACGTTTGCCATCCGCGCTCACCTTCTTTCTCAGTTTCAACATTTCTCTCGTCCTGAAATCCGAATTCCCAGTATTGCAGATGACCAGTGCATTTCTTTAATTAAACGAGGTCGTTAATCCGGGGTGTGCTTTTCATGCAGACTCAACCATCTAATCCTCAATAAGCTTTCAACCAAGTACGGCGCCAGTTGTCTCCTAACAGTAAACGGGCATGCTATGATCTCCGAGATCATCATTTCATTCTTATTAAGGAGCTTCGTCTAGATACTGAAGAAGTCAAATTAAGCGTAGGGACTAGGAGGCAGTCTATTCAAACAATGGTTAACGAGTTGCAAACTTGCAAGATATATTAATTGATAGCTGAAGAAATACATTATCATGCTGTTAAACCCTTCAGCTCTACAGATCCTATCCTTTCCCCTTTCAATTCGCGAGCCCTTTTGATGTATCTACCTGGATGCAAGACAAGGAAGCTAACAGCCACGCCAAGCATCATGGCGGCATCAAAAATATAGATAATGATCTCATGGTCTCCAATCTTTGCTTCACGTTTCTCCTCATACTCGAGTGTTCCATCAGCATTCCTCGAAGCAAACGAGAAGCCCCCGGAGCCCATAGCAATCTGGCCATACTCAATGGCACGTAGCAAATTACGTATGATGAACAAAACACTGGCGAAGTAAAGAACGCGAAAGTATTTCCTCCACCCAATTAATTGATACCCACCACTGGGGTATTCCTCTTGACTGGCTCCAAACCGGGTTGAAGTTCTCCAGGCAATCAGAACAAAGAAGCCGAATGCCACAAGTTGAAATAGCAGACCGCCGAAAATAACTTTGTTTCCAATTGATATGATTTGCTGATTGCCAGAAGCTTGCACGCCCGCCCCGGCGAATTGGCTGAGGAAGCAGAGGATATCGATGCATACGTAGATCTTGGTCAACCAGCCGGGCCTAATCATCGAGAATTCTTCGGCGCCCAGTGCAATCGTAAGTCGTCCGAGGGTCATGTAGATGGTCGCTGCGAAGAAGGTTGGTGCGCCAAGAATCATAACATTTTGAAGCATCCAAGCACCCGTTTTCGAGACGTTGTTATGTGACATGGACCGACCATAGTAACCCAGAGTTTCACCTGTGATTGTTAGTCTAGAGCTTGGAGAATCTTGCAGTTGGAAGGGAGATTTGGATTCAGAATCTAATGGAGAGGAACACCTACAAAGTCCACCCAAGATAAAATTTATAAAGTACCATGATCGCAGCGGAAACATGTAGATGATGTGCGCTACCGTCACTATGCCAAACAGTGCCATGAATCCGTACGCAGCAGGCTGGGAGGGGTTGTAAGGGTAATAAACAACGCCTGTAATGCTTCCATTTCCAGGCTCTCTGATCAGAGTAATATCCATGATTCACAGTTTTATCTCTCTGCAAATTGGCTCGAGGTGTTGAACAAAACACTGTACTTTTAAAAAAGCAAGTGAAATTTGTAAATGAGAGAGATTTAGTTGATTTCAAGGGGAGGTTTGGACTGCAAAATGCAGAGAAGTCGAAAGAATGCAGTTCAAAAAAATGAGAAGTATCCAGCGAGCAGAGAGCAGGTCATATGTAGGCTTTAAACAGTTTGAAGTAGATCCACCTTTTCCTGGGACGACTGAAAGGTGAATCAAAAAGATGCCAATCTAGGCGAATGTTTACCAGGCAATCATGCAAAGCTTGTTGTGTGGCTAAATCCGAATTGAACCCTGGAACCCACAACACGTCATGTATCGTCGCGACGTCGCCAAATCCGCAAAATCTGGAAATTTATAACCTATCCATCTCGATAAACTTGAGATTTCAGGCGAGAGCAGGGATTTCTTCCGCGTATAGGAGATTTTGACACGAGGCGGTTCCCCTGTTTGGGACTGGCGAGTCAGTACTGCATGAACGTCGTGGGCAGTCTCTCACTTCCGCGTACTCGCTTATTTTCCTTGCTACTTTTTATGGGCCACCACATACTCATCCTAGGAAGAAGAGAATGTGAACCAATTTATATTCCGAGAAGTAGTTTCCAATCCAAATATCCTCGTGAAGTAGCTGGTATTGAGCAAGCATAGCCTCAACTTTCGTGAAGACCTCCACGACATGAAACCCAAAATTGGACCGAGTTCATGTAAGCAGCCAGCTGCCGATTGACGAAAGAGAACTAGTAACACCGCCCAATGCAGCTTTCACGGCCTGTATAGCATATCTGCAACTATCCCGCGGCCACTAATTTCGAGCACTAACGCTGTATCATTACACAAATAGCTGTAGCTAGTTGCGGTAATGTTCCCCGGTCCTGGGACATCAAGCGACGTCACGATTGGTGGTTCCACTGTCTTCCCAACCTGCACAATGGTTTTCACGCTCCCCGAACCAGAATCAACCGCCATGCAGATCGTACTCTTCCCACTCTCGCTGCTCTTTTGCACAAACGTACCCGTATGCCATCCGTTAATTATTCCTTTAGACGCTATATCTAACCCTAGTTTCGAAACGAAATACTCGTTAGCGGCGTCTATGTAGGACATCTTAAACCGGGATGTCGTCTCGTCAAAGCTAAGTGTCTGCCGACCCGTGACTTTGATACCTGCACTGGTGCCATAACTGCTTGTTGAGCCAATCTTGTTGAGGAAGGCTTCCATGCGGGGGTTATCTGCCACCCATGTGTGTCCCAAAAGACATGCGTCAACGGGCCCGCCAGTAGAACCGCATACTTCATTGAGCGGAAGAGTGGTGTTGGTGGCAGTGGGAGGCTTCTCTTCGCACTTGTTTGAACTGGTCCCGGAAGGCTCGTCACGCTTCTCATTGACAATTGTGATTGCAATCTCGATTTCGGCTAACTCAAGGTCTTGGGTTGAAGTGAACAAGAAAAGGATTTTCAACTGTGGCGCGTCTTTAGTCGGGCAAGGTAGGTCAATGGAGCCTGGTAGATCGGTCCACGTAGTTTGAGAATTGAGGCGGAATGCTACTCGCTGGTTGCTTCCAGTAGCAGAAGAGCTGATAGAGAGCCTACTACCTTCGAGGTTTGCCGCATCAATAATGAAGTGCCGAACCGTAAACGGCGTTACTTGTAGCTTGTAGGTGTTTTTGGGCGAAGGAGTTATCTCTGTCGGCCATGTGTTCGGCACATTGCCTATCTGCCTGTAGATTCCATTTGTACAAGTGTTTGTCGCAGCACAGGTGTCAACAATCCGTGTTTTTACAATAGAGCCAGAAGTTGCGCCTGCTATATGCCGCGGAGGGTCCACGATAGTGTATAGCTTTGCGAAGCGGTGCAGGTCATCGATGAAGCCTGGTATTTGAGAAAGACGGTTCCGTTCTTTGGCCGCAATAAACGGTTTGGGCGGCTCCCCTTCTTTGTCCTCTGGCATTAATTTCACAAATTCATCCACGTAACGGGCCCCATGGGCCATCTCCAGCGATTGGAAAAAAATATTTGTGGCGTAGCCGCGCTCAAAACTTTCTTGATTATAGATGGGAAGAAGAGGGTTGTACATCTTCTCCTCTTCCTTAGTATCATATCGCCATTCATTGTCAGTAGCCGGAAAAGCAACATTGCTGAAATAGTCGGCTACGCCTTCTATAATCCAGTTGAGACTGAGTTGCTTTCGCCAAATGTACTGTTCACAATGGTAAATCTCGTGAGCAAGCTGCTGGCGAGTAACTCTGGCTATTATTGGGTCCAAGCTAAGGAGGTCAGTTGTAAAATCCTCGCGGGCAATGGTGAGACAGGCACAGCCGTCACGGTTCGTCATGAGGGTTCCTTTGCCTGGTGGAGTTGTGGTGAGGAGTAGGTCCATATAGCTCGATACCTGAATACCCAAGCTGTGGTAGGTAGTGAGCGTCGTAGAGTAGGCCTCCCTCAGGGCTTCAGCGATAATTGCCATATTTGCAGGACTTTTGCCATAGGTGATGTGCCATTCTTTGGTCGCGAGAATATTGACTTCATTAGGGATTTCGGAGATTCCTGGAGGCAGGGGAGGAAGAGACACCAGCTTGCATTCAGGGTTACCGACAATATTCCCTCCCATCAACATAGCAGCATCGTCATGAAATCTCCATCGGGAGAGGCACCGATTATCCCAAATTATGTGTCTCGGACCGCGGTCAACGTCGGGAAGAAGGGTATTGTAGCATGTGACTTCGCTGAATGCATACCAAACGGAGAGAAAAGATTCCGGAACCATCCTTTCAGCGGTTGATCGAGGTCACCGGTGTTGATATCGAGATGGAAGAAGATATGGGAAATGAAAACACAAAGCATCTTGGGATCTCTTCATGATATATCTAAGGAAATCTAGATGTTGCTCTCAACCAATATCTGAGTCGCATGCAAGCCTTCGGAGTTATTCGCCAATGGTAATCGCACCATCTATTCAGAGCAGTCAGGAACGTCAGCCTCACAAGATTAGAATATGCCTTGTGAGGAATCATGAATTTATTGGACGGCAAAACGACAAGCCAAGATAAAGGAAATCCGCAAAGCCTCCACCATGAGTTTGAAAACATTCTGCGTGCAAATAAACTCTCAACACCAGAAACAAAAAAATAAAAAATAAAAAAAAATAAAGAAAAAGAAACCCCCGGGGTGAAATTGATTCCTTGTGAAAGTCATTAGGGAAAAAAGAGAGTAAAAATTAGGATCTGGCCCAGGGCAAGCAACTTAAATTCTCTTAAACAACTGAAATATACATCTCAATTAAATCGCCCAGTCTCTCGAACGATAAGTCTGTAAGTAAAAATATCCAAGCTAAATACACCTGCTGGCTGATTAGGTAGCTTCAAATCACAGCACATAAACGAATCCCAGGCAAAGGGATACGCAGAACTGAAAGTCAGAAACGACGATCTCACCCAAAAGTTCGTCCAGAATCTAGATTGACCATCAACAAACCCTTGAAAGGCTTTCATAGGCAGAGGGCTGCCTAGAAACTACAAAAATAGACAAAGAAGCTTGAAAATTCAAATTAGCAGGTTATAAACTCGTTATCAGCCGGAATCTGTATCTCTCGACTGCCTTTCTCTCCTCTCACGACGCCTCATACATCGAATTTCGTTAAGAACCAGTGCTGCTCGTCGTACGTGATGCTTTTCTGATCTAGCATCTGCTTCGAACTTCTCGAATAACTCCTGCCTCCGCTCCGAGTTGGCATAAATCCGAGAGTCCAAATTATTGAATAACATCCATGTCGGGTGTACAAAGACACTACCTGTATGAACCCTGCTCTGGTCAAGAGTGAATCCCCACATCTCCACCGCCTTGTCTCGAAACGAAGCGGAATCCAACCCCAAAGCGTAAAGGTTTTGTGCCTTGATAGCCCAAGATGGACTTCCAAGGCGCACGAACTTTTCAGAAAGACGAGGTAGAAAATGATACGACTTCTTGTCACATGATATCTCAATGTAGGACAGAAGCAGGTAGATGGGGTTCACGGTCCCATCATCAAGGGTTCTCGAAGTTCTAGCTCGGGCCACTGAGATGAGTTTGAGTGATTCTCGAGACCTTCCACAGATCCCGAGGAGTTGAACAATTCCAATGAGTGTATAATCGAACCTCATGAGCGTCCAACAGTTCACCGGCTCACCAAGAAGAGACACAACCAAGGTGAGCTCCTCCGTGTTCATCTTGTCATACCGAATTAGGAAGTCAGTAGGGCAGAGGTTCAGCAGCCTCGGGAAGATATGAAGAGCATGGAGAGCAAGTTGCTGTTGTTCCACGAACCACAGGTTTGTCAACACCAAGGGCGCGGAATACGAAATCGCACTGACGGCAGTGCGCAGTAATTCTTGGTCTGTTTTATCACAAATGTAGGTGCAAAGCCAATCGTGAACAACACGGTGCATGGAATAGGATCCCTCGGAGATGTTGTTATCGATGAGGCAAAGGTCTAGAAGGATCGCAATGACGCTGAAGAACTTGATTTTGGAGCTGAATATGATCCGAAACCAGCGGGGTACATTATTTCCTATAACGCCAAACCGGATAATATTGTAGTTGAGGTCAGAGGGATCGAAGTATGCAAACAATTGTAGAAGGCGATATGCTCCATAGTAATCGCCATCTGGACCCTGTTTGGACGCTTTCTCCTTCAAGAGATTGAGAGATGTTGTCCAAGTTGACCGGATACTACTCTTCTCTGTATCGTGCAAGTAGGAATCACCAGGAAGCATGTCCATGACTTCTCGTTTGGATGAAGAGTAGAGCGTCAAGTATGTTTCTAGTGTGAGATTCAGCGTATTGATAAGTCGTCCTGCTTGGGATATGGCAAGCGGCAAGCCATCAAGTATCTCCAATAATTCATGCCTCATTGACTTTTCCTGGTTACGGAACGCCCAGATGCGCTGCTGAGCCGACGATGACTCTCCGAGGATTTCTTCTAATAGACTTGCCCCTTCTCCTTCACTCATACGACCAACCCTTTTGCTTCGACCGAGCCTCGACAGTGGAGCAAGACGAGTGGTAATGAGAATAGAGCCTTGATCTCTTGGAGGGAAGTAAGTTAAAATTTCGAAGCCTCCTTCATCGGATGGCTCCTTATCAATGTTGTCAAATATCAGCAACCATCTGGTGTTCTGCTCATGCGCAAACCACTGCATAACTTCTTCTACCATTTTCTCGGGGGGAACATGGTTTCCATTTGAAGGTAGGATTGGATCAGGTTCCTGTGGTCCATTGCCTCCAGTCATGCGGCGGTAGATTAACGCAAAGCTCCTCAAGAGGGATTCCCGACTCGATCCATCCAGGAAGAAAATGGAATCAAATTTGGCCTGGTAATCCCGGGCGAACTTAATCGCCAGTTGGGTCTTACCAATGCCGCCCAGTCCATAGAGTACGAAGATCTTCCGGCCCGCGATGCTATTTTGGAGCAGACCTTCCTCCAGAACCGCTGTGTATTCAGGGCGAGGAGTGAATTGGGGATTAATTTGTAGTCGTTCTAGGTGAAATCCTCTCTTGAATTCCTCCTTGGAATCTGCAACGCATTTTCGAGAGGCCATCGGTGGTAAAGTAGGCAGATCCTCCTTGAGAGACTCTTTGATCTCCTTTCGAAGCCGAAGTAATGCCTTTTCCCGTCCCTCCCCATATATTAGTGGCATATGGATATTGAAAATGCCTAGTAGAGAGTATGCTGCGTCCTCCTCACGTTTTGTCTCCCGTCGTGTGGCCCACGAGATCCGTTCATCAATGCTAAAGCAAGACAGAGTGCCTCCTTGCAAAGCTTGAATAGTAATTCCAGTTATTTCGTGGATTTCTTGCAATAGTGAATTCCTATCGCCGAGTCGTGCGCCTTCCACAGAAAAAAAATCAACAGATATAGGGGCAATAAGCTCTTGAAGCGTCCAGCCCCGAGTAAACCATCGGCTCTGCTGAAACGCCGATTTCCATGTCGACTGAGCGGGCGCCTCATCCTTGATAGAGCCTTCGATAGAAACGTCCGATAGATATACGTAGCATTTGGATGCATTGTGGTACCAGCGGAACATAGAGTTAATAGCTTCTGAAAGCTCCGCGCTGCTTGATTTATCAATACAGCAAGTATCTACCCAGGAGAATAGTATGCCGTTATGAGCAGCTTCCTTTGCGCAGAAACGAATCTTCCTATATCCAGCTTTGCCTTTGCCTGTGCCCTCCATCAGGTCTTTAAAGGTAACCTCTTCGTTATCCGTTCCCCAAGTATGCGAGAGAATGGCATAGCGGGGAATGCTGTCGCCAAAGAACTCGATTAGGGCGAACTCGCCGTCCTCTTGAAGCTTCAAGAGACGCATGATGATAATAGAATTATCATGAGGCTCTAGACAGGAAAACTGTGTCAATAGTCTCAGCAATATGTTGTGTCAAGCTGTCCAAGAACTTCGACTTCTGCTAGCAGCCTGAAGATATGCCAACGGGTACGGGCCAGGAGGCTGTAAGGTGGCTGAGTATAAACTACGCACATACCTTGGATATGACCAGAGCATGGTAGGCTAGGCCTCAAGGAGACAACCGCCCTGGTTTCCAGCCGTCACGTGAAATCCAAGCCTCATGCTCCATATCCATTCTGCAGTCCAAACGCAAATACAATCTTAAACCGGCACCAGCACCTGCTCTTCGCAGATCAAGAGTAGAAGGACCCAGAGTCAGCACACTACTCCACACATCACAATCTACACCTAAGGTAACCAGTGCTCTATCCACTGGCCGTCACAACTTCACAAAACTAGAACTTACCAAAGTGAGGCACTCGCACCCTGGTAAGTACGTCTGGATCTAATGGCATCGGTGTCGGAAGCCGGAGAGCCTTCTCCTTCTCAATCGATCCATGACCCAACCAAGGAGCCCCTCTCGCCTGAACTGAGAGCTGCGATTATTAAGGAGCTCAAGGAAGATATGTACTTTGATGAAACCCAAGAATTCGAAGATTCCTCAAGGCTGCTTGGACCGCCGACCACCAAACAATCAGAGATGTAAACGTCCGACTTGAGCCAAAGTATTTCAACCGGTTTTGCAATACACTTACGGCCTTTTACTGGATGCCTTCGCCTCAAATCGATGGGAGGGCCATACCCACGACACCTTTTGGCTGCATTGGCAAAGAATGGAACCGATATCACAACGGTCATCCACCTGTTGGAACCCAGGAGTTTTTTACTCATCTGGTGCGAGTCTATCCCACTGGTCCAACTACAGTTCAAGAGGTTGTTGCTGTCCACAAACGCTTTTGTCAAGAAGCGGTGTCTTTCCTTCGACCTTTTCAATCTGGCGAAACAAAATAATCCAACGACTTTCCCCCGCCGAATCCTCAATCTTACAATATGAACACAACCTACCACGGAATTATCATGATGATGGACCAGTACCTCCCCCTGTTTTTGACAGAACTCTGGGCGAGGTAATAGATCTTGACGAACAAGCCCAGACGCTAACCGTCCTTCTTGTCCGAACTGGAGATGATTTCAATCTCTGCGCTCCGATTAGTTTTGAGGAGTTGAGAAGCAATGACCACTGCCTCCCTCTAGGCCGGTCCGATGTTTCCGACATCAGTAATGATGTTGTCAGAGTCTCTCTTGCGACTGCGGTTAGGTTTGTGTCCGACATGAATCAGAGAGAAGTCGATGCACGCCCACCGATCGAGGCCGTACAAAATTGGGAGCAACAGCTGCAAGAACATGCAGATGAGATAATGGAGCAGGCCGACGCGAATGGAATCGACAGCGTTGCCGAAACATGGACCGCGGTACGTCGAGTTGAAGCTGCCAGAAAGGGAGAAACATTCGAACCAAGACAACCATACGTATTGAATAGATTTTTTTAAATAACTAGTCTAGGACCCACATTGTCATATTTTGAACGCACATGCTGCTGGGAAACATCGTACCTGTCACTCCAAGTCAAGTATTCTAAGCGACCCATCCAATTCCAACCACAATTCTCACGGCCTTACTTTTGGCAAGGTGTACCTTTTTGCGACAATTGCACAACGTTTTTTTTCCAAAATCGCTAGGAGCATCGCCAAGCCACAGCTTCTCGCTCTTGGTTCCATATAGTTCGACAAATGGCTCCAATATTTCGCTTGGCTTTGGTCGTTATTCTAATACACAGACTAGCTCAGCATTACCCTATTCGACATATGTCAGGTTCGTGCTGGAAGATTAGGTTAGTTACTCGTCAAAAATTAGCTGAATTCTCATACAAATCTTCGACAATTGCAATAAATCTCTCCTATTCGATTCTGGCCATTCCAGGAATTCCGTTCGGTGGCAAAGCTAATGCTAAGAGTTGTCTGGGCGCTTTTTTTGCTAAGGCTCTCTAAGATTTTATCGGTTTTAGATCACCTTTAGATTTAGTTGGCGCTAAGAGTAGTGCTAAGACTTATTGCCTACCAAAATTTTGCTGTGTCCCACCGCTAAGGAATTACCTTATAAGCAAACTTATGAAGGCAAAGAAGTTTTCACAACTTTGGATTTACCTTTCTACTATCATGAGGGACCGTTTTCTCCAAGATCTCCCGAGCAGTAGGCCAGACACCCTCAAAAGAAAAATGACCAATCCCTTCGATAACAGTCCCCTCAACCCTCGCAATCCCTTGTCCGTTCTCCGCAAAGCCCTTCAGTCTCGCCAACCAAGCATAGTAAATCTCAACAGGCACAAAAACATCCTTCTTTCCATGCAGCAAAAACAAAACCGTCTCTTTACTCCACTGCCCCTCAAGTCCATTCTGTTTCTGAATCTTTGGCACAGAAGCCATAGGTGTCGGCGCAAACCCGGCATAGGAGATCACACCTCCCAAATCAGCGCCTAATCTCCTGGTGAGAAGAAATAACGTGACTAGCGTCGCGCCCTGGCTATATCCCATCAAGACAATTCTCTTTGCTGGGATTCCAGCAGCTATTTCATCCTTGATCAGCTGCTCGAGATAATCCATTGAGACTTTCATGTCATCTTCATTTCGCTCTGTTGATCCATTCTCGATTTCGTCGTAGGCTCTGTGTGCTTCGGCTGGTGGGGGAATTGCGATGTTGAGGTTATACCATACATTTCTTTTTACGGTGGGATGGATGCAGGGGAGGGCGTTGGGAATGATGATTTTGAGATGTTGGAGATGGGGTGAGAGATGTATGTGATGGGCGAGGGATTGATTGTTGGGTGGTGTCCTGTTGTAGCGTGAGGCGGCGCTGTCATAGTCGTGAAGGAAGATGAGAGTTGATGGGTTGGTGGGTGATGGGGAAGGAGGTGGGATGATGATGGGTGGCACTCTGTTGGGAGTGGAAGACATGGCTTGTGACATGTGTAAGTTTTTTGCTTGGCTATCCGTTCGCAGCTACGACTTACTTTATTGATTTGACTATTTCTTTTCAAAAAGGGTGTGCTTAGAAGCCAATTCACCGTCACTGTAACTACTAGACTGACTAGAGATGATGAGTGTCTTGAGAAGTTGAGAGCTGGGGGGAAAATGGGGGTTAGATAACCGAGCCGAGGCATAAAATCTGAATGCAACCTGACGACGAAGTATAATTGATACTGCTTTTAGAGGACAAGAATACGAACAAACTTGCTCCTCATATATGATTTCGTTTTCTGGGCGATAAAACAAATTTCTGATGCACAGTGAGAAGGCCTACGGAGTATCTTTGAAATATTTTGAACTTTCAACTGTATTTGCTCGCTTTTTCACCTAGATTTCAATGTCCGTGTTGAGACGATGAAAGTGAGGTCCAGGTTGTTTTGTTGCACATCGCAAGCCTGTAAGCACTCTGGGAATACCCTGAGAATAACCCTGGAAGTACGCTAGGATTACTCTGAGAACACCCTAGGAAGGACTCTGGGAAGCTGACATAAAGTGAGAAATAAGAATTTTGTTGCACGTCGCAAGCCTGGAAGCACTCTGGGAATGCCCTGGAATACCCTGACAATACCCCGAGAATACACTGGGAACTACGCTAGGAGCCTAGGAATACTCTGAGAACGATTTGAGAACAACACTCTGGGAAGAACTCTAGGAAGCTGACATAAAGTTAGAAATAGGGATTGTGATTGTTGCACGTCGCATGCAGTCGCCATCACGGGATGAACAAGGACAGGGAACTCTAGGAAGAACCCAGCTTTGAAATCCAAACAATATTTTTTTTTGTCTGGGTTGCTTGTCTGTGTTTCAAAACAGACTTTGAGGTATTTATAAAGTAGAATAAATTTATTACTGCGGTCGTTTTTGGGCTATCAGAATATCTTTGGCTGGAGTGGCTTGAACAAGATTTGACTGTGGTTGAGGCTCTCACTGGGAAACCGTACTTTGATATGTTTATCTACTCAGTAGAAAGCGACATACTTGCGAATATTGGCGTATAGAAATGGGATCAGTGAAGCACTTTACTGACCTAGGCATCTAAGTAGACTATCTCAAGTAGCGATTATTGATCGCGGTGAAAATCAGCATTATTCTCAGTGTCCTCACAAAACATTACTGTAGTCGGGAGAATCTTTTTCATTCTATACCTAAAAGCTCAAAGGGTTATGTGATTTAGGACGAGACTTCGACGCCGTTTCTCTATCCAGTTTTCTCTTCCTCTTAGCAGATTTCTTGTTCTCTTGCAAGACAGACGACATGCTATCGTATTCAATTCCCAGAATACCATGAATGATAGAAGACGCCACAACAACAAGCTGAATAGTCGAGGCAATTTGATGAAGGCTTGGAAGCTGTGCCAATTTTGAGAGGTCATCAAGTTGTTTGTGGAGCTGCTTGGCTGCATCTGGCAGAACATTCGCAGAGTGCGCGATGGTCAAGGCTAGGATTTGCTTCAGGATCCTGAAGGAGTAGTACGAAGCTTGAGTTTGAGAATGGAATTGGATGACATCCCAGGTAGAGGTCTTGCTCGAGGCCTCTTTGAGCACTTGCTTACGCGTAGCTGTGCTGAGTGGTTTCTTGCTGTGGGAATTTGCCCAATCAATATCATGATAAATAGCAACAATTGTCCACAGTTCCTGACTATGAAGCTCTGGGAAGTGTTCTCGTAATTGGGCAATTGTATTGACAATAACCGTGCAAGCCTCGGCAATCTCGGAGGGGGTTGGCAACAAGAGCTCACGCCCCTGGGACTCATCCTTTTGCTTCTTATGCTCGTTTACTGACGTCTTGCGCTGATCGTCGCAAACTATAAGATTGATCAGTCCATACGCCAACTGGCGAATAGGAGTTGTCATCTCCCAAGTACTGGTATGTTCGGGAGTGTCAATGAGAAACGGTAAGAAAATATGAGCACCAGTAGGTACCTGTGGATTCGTTTCCTGTCCAGCAAGCTCTGCCAGACTTGGAAATTGCAGAACAAATTCAGATATCCTTGGGTCAAGGCTTTGGAGCAACGACGCAACACTCCCAGGAGAAGAGTGAGAGGGTAGCTCTCTACCCATAGTCTTGTACTCTTTCTCGAACTCTTCAAACAATGCCGGAAACGCAAGGATAGCCTTCGAATCCTTCGCATCGGAGGCATATTGTGCCCTTGGCTTATATGCATCCATCGTCATCTCAAATGCAAGCGACTTAAGCCCATGAGATGCAGGTAACTCCAGCGCCTTTGCAATCGAAAATGGATGAAATGTTCGACCTCGAATCCCCTTGGGTTCAACATTTTTGACGTCTTTGAAAAAACAGACCTTGCCCTCTGGCCCAAGTTCGTGAACCAAGAAATCCGAGTCGCCCGTTAAGGCAATCCCACCATTCTGGCTCAAGTATTTACTACAATAGGCATCCGCCTCGCCTGGGACCACATGTGTTATGTTTCTGTATTGGCTTGATTCCTGCAATGCCTCGATGACCGCAGGGACATGGAATGGAGGGGGAGGTAAGGCTGATATATTGGGTCGGGCTGAAGAAGACCTATCAAGCTGTCTCGAACTCTTGTTGTAGGATGTGGGGTCTTGGACTGTCTGGTTCGCATAGTAGAAGTCGGACATTCGCCGTGTGGTATTGATCAGCCGTGCTAACCTGGTGTCAAGTTTCGAGGGAGGCAGGAAGCCATCGAAGTATATCTTCTTGCTGTGGAAGTGTTAGCTGGTGCCCTTCTTCAAGCCCCTCCACGCTATCATGCACGGGAATGCAATATAGGTATATGACCTACATGTTAACCCCATCCTCTTGGAGTTTATCAAGCCATTGTATCGCGGATTCCCCTATTTCCGCATAGCACGGAGTTGCTTCCAGTGGTGTCTCGGTGGAAGGTCTGCTCGCCAGACAGCGAAAGTAAATGAAATAGGCGAAAGCAGGACCATCAACCACAACGGATTGTTGCGCGAGGGTTTCTATAGTCGAATGCCGCTCCAGAAGAGCAATAAGATGTGGGATGCCCATGTTGAGCCATTGGGGGGATCAATTGAGCGCTCGTAAGGCAAAATTATAGAAGCAGAAGCATTGCATACGTTGTTTCGTGACTACTGAATGAATATATTACCTGTCACCTGAGCACGGCCAACGAGGTTTCGATGGTTGAAGAATTGGGAGGGGAAACGGGTGGGTGAATGCGCTCTCTGAACCCTGTGACTGGCTCCCCAACTTTCCTTGAGGTCCCCTGCCGGCCAAGGCCAGAACTCAAAAATCTCCTACAAATTCATCTTTTTTCACTCTCCCTCCACCTCCCATACACAACATCACCATGCGCAACACACTCATCTTCGCCGGCAGCTCATGCCCTGCCCTCACCTCGCAGATATGCTCAAATCTTGGGACGAGTCCTGCATCGGTCGAGCTCACACAGTTTGCAAATGTAAATATACACTCCAGCTGCATTCCATCCAGATCGCGGGGCTAACCTTCTTCCTCCAGGGCGAGACCAGTGTCAAGATCATGACAAGTATTCGTGAGAAGGACGTCTTCATTGTTCAATCTGGTAGCAAGAAGATCAATGACAGCATCATGGAGCTTCTCATTCTCATCTCGGCTTGCAAAGGAGGTTCGGCAAACAAGATCACAGGTACTTTTCAGCTTTCCAAACCTTCTTCCAGCATTGTGGAACAAGCTGACGCGTGCAGCTGTCTTACCCTACTTCCCATACAGCAGACAATCGAAGAAGAAGTCGCACCGAGGAGCAATTACTGCGCGGATGCTGGCCAATTTGCTCCATGTTGCTGGAATAAATCATGTTATTACCATCGACCTCCACGCTTCACAAATGCAAGGCTTCTTCAAGTGCCCGGTCGACAACCTGCACGCCGAACCATTGATAGCACGATGGATTAGGCACAATATCCCAACATGGAGGGAGGCTGTCGTGGTTTCTAAGAATGCTGGCGGAACCAAACGTGTCACATCTCTGGCGGATGCACTGAAGCTCAATTTCGGGATGGTCACCACAGACCGGAGGCGCAATAGAGGGGACAACATGAGCTCAAGTATGATTCTGAATCGCTACGATACGCTCCCACCCGAACCTGATCTTGATGCGGATGTCGACAAGCTTCATATTGGAGATGAACCTCTGAGACGAGAGTACAAACGGGACAGCAGAATAAGCGTCACCTCGGAGCCAAGTAAGCCGGAACAGAAGACAACACCACCTCGTCCGGGTCATACTCGTCAGGATAGTGCTTCTTCCCCGCGCCGAACGACCATGCCATCGCCCTTGCGAACAGCCCATCTCGGCCCTGTAGCAATGCGATCGCCTTTGGTCAACACCGAGAGTGCTTTGCAAGAGTCCCCTGTGGAGGTTGATGAGTCCCTTTACACGGATGAGCGGGCCAAAGACATCACGCATGGAAGATTGATCCAAGGTCACATCGTGCCAGACGATTATCCATCTCCTACACAGTCAGCCATGTCAAGCTCCATGATTCTAGACGATCCCGACAAAGACCCCATGGAGATGTCAAGAGCTTCTTCATTCTTCAATCCAGAACCTTCGGCTCTTGGAGGCACTGCAGATGCTGCTGGTAGCTCCGACGAGGAGGAGGAAGGTTTCAGCGACCCAGCTGTCGAGCATATGATTACCCTCGTTGGAGATGTGAAGAACCGAACAGTCTTCATCGTCGATGATATGATTGACAAAGCTGGTAGCTGGATTGCCGCAGCTGAGACCGTAGTCAAACGTGGTGGTGCGAAGAAAGTGTATGTGATCGCGACTCATGGCCTGTTCGGCGGCGAATCTCTCGAAGAGTTGCAAGCCTGTGACTGCATCGATACAATTCTCGTGACGAACTCATTCCCCATCCCGCCAGAGAAGATCCATGAAAACAAGAAATTGGTCGTTCTAGATTTGTCAAATCTTCTAGCTGAGGCAATCCGGCGCAATCACTACGGCGAGTCTATCTCATCATTGTTTACACATACTTACGATTAGATGGACGATTGCCGAGGTGTTTTGCTTTCCTTTTTGTTTGATCAATATATCTAGCGAGGAGTTGGGGACTGGGATGGTCTTCTGCGGCGACATCAAACGAGCCTAGTTAATGACACTTATGACTTTTTTGATGTTGCGACGTGAAAGGCAGAAGTTAAAGGTATTTGTGTGTTTTTTTCTTTCGTATGCCTCTTACATTCTACCCAGCGATGCAGTCTATAGAGACTGCAGGAGCTTTTCTCATCTAGAGAGCTGTTCTTAACGGAGCGTTGGCATATCAGATGAATCTTCGGATTCGTTGGGATTCAAATTTAGAAAGCACCTTATTCTTGCGTATGCTACGACCTTTCATTAGGCTGGTGGATAAGGGGCGAGCGAATTTCTCAAACATTTGTATTTTTTATTTTGGTTGTCATAAAGCCTTTGCTTGGGCTAAGAGAAAGTTTTCGTCCGAGAACTGCTGGCCAGACCTAAGATTCGGTTATCTTCAATGAATTGCAATTTGGAAGAGTTTCCTTTGTTTTATATGACTTCAGGTGCTTGAGTTGTGGAGCCTAAGGGAAATATATCAGATTACCCCAGTGTTTCAATCCACGGCTACATTTGTCAATGCACCCTAAGAATGGTAGCTTCTAGGCCTTTGTTGCACCTACGCTTCCCTCACTTCAAATCCGATGATTTCCATCGTCTTCCCTGTATCCATCGCTTTTTTCACAGCTTCACAAACCACCATCGCCCTCAACGCTTCTTCCCCTGTGCAATTCTGCCCCTGTTTCCCCGTAATCACCTCTACAAAATGTTTCATCTGCTCATGAAATGATACAACTATTTTGTCAACCTGTACCTCCTCTCTCTTCAAAAACCCGACCCCTATGCTGTCTTGCCCATCGCGACTCCATCTTATCAACTCTGGAAGACTAAGACTTCCTCTCGTGCCCATGATCCGATAAATACAACCTTCACCATCATTTTGCTCGACATCCCGAGTCCTCGGCTTCTCCCAGAAGCCCCCTCCAAAAGCCCAGGGTGATAAGACAGAATCACTCACTACAAAAGTCCCCACCGTTCCGTTCTTAAATCTCAAAATTATCGCCGCTCCTTCTTCGGCTTCAAAATCCCGCGTCTTTTGCGCCTCGAAGGCTGATACAGCCACAATTGGACCAAGCAGGAATTGCAGGACGTCAATCTCGTCAATGAGGTTTATTGGAACCACACCACCGCCGCTGGCTCGATTCTGTTTCCATTCATTTGCCCCATCGAAGTCTGAACGAGGTTTCTGGCGACACCAAAGTCCTTGAACGGCAATGATCTTACCCAAGCTCCCCGAGTCGATGCATTGTTTGGCGGCAAGAAGACACGTGTTGAACCTCCGGTAGTTGGCAACCAGCACTTTTACTTCATTCTTCCTGGCGGCAGTAATAACCTCAATCCCCTCTGAGATGGTAGTCGAGAAAGGCTTATCAATCATGATATGTATGCCAGCTGCGATGAGCTCAAGGGCGGCGGGCACCCGTGCGTCGATTGCCGTGGAGATTATTACGGCACTTGGTCGGTCTGGCGAAGCGAGGAGAGAAGAGATCGAGGAGTAGTGCGATGTGCCGAGTAAACCTGCCATTGCCCCGCGATATGAAAAATTATCGACGACTGCAACGAGAGATGCGCCAGGGAGGTCGGCGATGGCTCTTGCGTGGCAAGGGCCGAGAAGCTCAATGCCTATGACCGCAATCTTGATGGGAGAAAGGGTGGTCATCGTGAAGAGCTGCTAGATTGTCGAGACACATGGGTGACCGTAAGAAGCCATGGAAGATTCCATGAGAAAGAAGCTAATTGTTGTAGGCATTAAGCATAGGACCGCCGCCCGACGGTAACGTGACATTTCATTCTAATTCTTATTTCTTTTCGATGCAAGCCGTCGGATCATGCATCAACATGGGTTTATGAAGGATACTGTAATATTGAGGGAAAGATTTGAGACGATTACGTATAATACCTGATATGAGTTGCGGGGTATAAATTGGGTTGCTATAGTATGCTGATGGAAAGACTAGTTTATCTTCTTGGAAAATATGAAGTTGGATTTTGGTGGCTTGCTGGGGAATGCCTTTTGTTTGCCTATGCCACTAGATACTTCCACTGTTTACAACATATCTTACTTTAGCTAAGAGCTTTCTGCACTTGTACATAGCAACTCTCTACCTATTCGCACCTTTCCGATTGCCGAGCGAAACGAGAACATCACACACTGTAGTTCTAGTTCAGTTCATACACTCTCTCAGATCTACCATCCTGATCTTAATATCATCTTTGCGTTTGTATTTATGTCCTGTTAATGTAGGCACATAATAATCATCATATTAATTCGGTATTGTGAAATATTTTCCCTCTTTACCCAATATCTACTCAATCGAAAGCAACGCCCCCTCCCACAAGCACAAAGTCTACGCCTTACCACCACTTCCACTCAAACTTCTGCTTGATATTACGGAATTGATGATACATGGTAAACATTCTCTTTGTCTGCAAGGGCGAAAATGACTCGTAACATGAACTGTAAGGAAGTGTTTTGTTAGCATTTGCTCTTTGCTCAAGAATCAAGAGTTGCAACTCCAGCCACACAACAACCACAACTACAACAACCACAACTACAACAACTTGTCTTATATCCTCGGTTCACTTGATAATACCTTCAAACTAAACCTCCACGAAAAAAGAGAAAAAAGAAACAAAACAAAAAAACTCACTCATAAGAATAATCCATATAATTATGAATCGGATCCGGACCTTCCGTATCAACACAAGAATCAAGTCCAATCGGACACCCATCCGTAGGTGCATCATGAATTGCCGTGTCAGCAACGTAATCGCCCGGACCGGTACATGAAGAGCCGTCAAAGGTGTGTGCGAGACCGAGCCAGTGGCCGGCTTCGTGAGTGAGGGTTTTGCCTTGGTTGTAGTTCGTTTCGGTGCCGCCGGGACGGTGGTATGGAGGATTGTAGCGCCGTCGTACTTTTTGATTGTTAAATATGAATGAGATATAGGAATTGTTTGAGGGTGGAAAGAGAAGAGAAGAGACGTACGAAATATTCATCAGAGCCTTTGGCAAAAGCAGAAGGGAGGTATGCGTATCCGAATGAGCCGTATGAGACACTTTTAATGAAATAGACATTTAAAGTCTTGTAATCGCCCTTGCGCAGTTTCTTCTTCATTTGGAGCTCGTCGAGATCGTTGGACCAGTCTTTATTAATGGTTCGGTCGATGCCGAAGAGGAGGAATTTTATCTTTTGGGGGGCTGTGAGATGAGGAGGAGGAGTTGCTGTTAGCTTGAATAGGTTTGAGGTGGGAGAATGAATGAATGGAACAATCAACGAACCAAAATTCTCATTTAAAACTCTATACTGATCCATCAACTGCTGATCAGGAATCCAGCCCTCTTCTCGTGTCTTGCCGGCGGCAACGACGTGGAAATATATTGGGACGAAAATGAAATCTTTAGGATTTGGCCATATAAACTTTTTAGGTGCAACTCTGGCTTTAGAGGAGAGTGCGGCAATGTCGGTTTTATCTGTAGATGTGGTTAGTAGTGGCCATGAGTCCAATAGAATTAAGAATTGGATGTGGTTGAGATTGGAATTAGAACTGGGATTGATAATTACCTACCTTCAGCTGCTGCAGCTGCTGCGGCAGCTATGAATTGAGGTGTAGTATGGGTTCCGCATCCGCCTCCTCTTGAAGCACCAGCACGACCGATAACCTCAGAGGCAGAGGCAAGGGGAATAAAAGCGAGAAAAAGGAGATTAAGGCGAACCATGGTTAAATCGTTAATTGAGTCTTTGCAAGGGAAAGAAAGAAATCAAGCAATCTGCTGTGACAATGTCCCTTAAAGGAACGGTATTCTCTTACCTATATACAATACCTCTCAACGAGTCTAGACTTCCTCGCACATGCTGGCGAATGAGACATGATAGTCAGAACTTTCTTCACACATGCGCCAGGTCTTGCCAGATTAACGTGATCGACGACTGCAGCTCATCCATTTGTGGTAATTGACGGGGAGCATGGTCTTAACATGGCAGCTTTCGACACGTCGAGACCTATTAAGACTGCCTCCACACACTGCTGAATGAGCTTGGAAAAGGTACACTACTCAAGCCATATGCAGCCCGTTTCGGGAGATAGGAATCCCAGAAGGCCGGGTGCAGATCGAATTCCGGGGTGGAAACTGCTCTTCGGATCGGCCGACATGTGACTTGTCACCTCGTCTCAGCCCATTAAGAAGAAGCTAGAACCCCAGGAAGAAAGATGTAAGAGAAAAGTACAAAATCGCTATTTTTCACCCGAAAGAATAGAACACCGTTAAGTTCTAAATAAGTAAATAAGCATCATCGGCAAGGCGAGCAAGACAGCCAAGCCAGGCCAAGACTTGAGATCTACACCACTCCGAAGAGATGCAGACCTCTTCCATGCTGCTCATCCTTCTCTGTGGAAGACAGGTCGAGACAGGGTAATAGCACGACGAGAATTAAGAGAGGATAGCAAAAATAGAGAATCAAACCATGTGCTTTTGCCATTTACTACGATAAGAATTCGTATGGACAGCACCAACAGGAGAAGATGAGACGTTTTTTGCCCAATTCCCAGCTTTTGTGTATCCACGAATGCAAGATCGAGGACTCTGTTGGTGGTGTAGCACAGTGGAAAGATTCACTCGAGCGAACAAGGAAGACGCCACGATTAACAAGAAGGGGGTGGTGGCATGGGAGATGAGCTAATGTTCTCATCTCCAAAGCACATTGCTAGGACACCTGACCAGCACGTGACTCAGCCTACTTTCTGCACTCCAACGACTACCTACCAGTACTGTATATACATATGCTGGATATGATTTACCGACACAGTACAAGTAGTCTCTTTTGGCTTCATCACAATATCAAGAAAACCGAGAATCCCGACCTTCCGCCAAGACATAATCATCGCGCTAACCTCTTTGCAGACGTGGGAAGAAGATTCACCCGACCAAACGAACGACGTCAACTCAGCGGGATGTAAGCCGATCATAACCTGCCTCATCCAGGACTCTCCCGTCCTTTGAACGTGCTCATATGGAGCACTTGGGGCAATCCATTGATCCGGATGGAAATCTTATAAGGGAAGCTTGCTCTCTGCTAATTTCTTAACCACGTGTGGAGACACAGTTGTTCTATATACTAGCTTTATATCGTCTCGGGTATCAAAAGGGAGGAGCTAGTTGCTCTATCTTCCTTACCTCAAATGCATCGCAAGTTCTAATGTCGTTTCTTCTCCGTTCCGTTCGTCGTCTGTCCCTTTCCTTGTGTGGAATTTTGATATCGACTCCTAAGGCTACTCCTGCTCTTCCTCTTCCTAAAGATAGCGATATCAAAACAAACACTATGTCCTTCAGACCAGCGATAGCTTCCATGTCCCTGGGTGTACGTTTCATTCCCTATTTACTCCCATGCACACAACTAATCCTTCTCAGCGCGCCTGGGTTCACTCCATTCACTCCAAATTCCAAGCTGCTGCCGCCGCTGGTCTTCCCGGCATCGAGATCTTTTTCGAAGATCTAATCTACCTCGCCAAATCATACCCATCCCACAACAAAGACGACGATGTTCCCTCCCCTGCCAATCAACTCCTTGCGGCCCATGAGATAAGAGAGCTAGCCAACTCTCTTAATCTTGAAATAATAGGATGCGGTCCCTTCTCCAATTATGAAGGCTGCCTCGACCCCGTTGCCAAAGCCGCCAAACTGGAAGAACTCTATCTCTGGTTCAAAATTTGCCATATACTTCAAACCGACATCATCCAAATCCCGTGCACATACCTCACCGAAAATATGACAGGCGATCTTACCATCGTCGCTCGTGACCTACAACAAATCGCAGATCTTGGTGCAGCACAAAACCCTCCATTTAAATTTGCCTTTGAGAACTTATGCTTTGGCACCTTCTTCGATACGTGGGAGAAAGCATGGCAAGTCGTCCAAGCTGTCAATAGGCCGAATTTTGGTCTCTGCCTCGACACCTACAACATCGCCGGTCGAGAATTCGGCGACCCAGCCTCAACAGATGGCAAAACTTTCCCGGACGCCCACGAGCGCTTCAAGGCCAGCATGGCCAAATTGGCGCGCACGATCGAAGTCAACAAGGTCTTTTACATGCAAGTTGTTGACGGTGAGAGATTAGATAGCGTGTTAGATGAGAAACACCCGTTCTATGTGAAGGAACAGAAGCCGAGGATGAGTTGGAGTCGGAATGCGAGATTGTTCGCGTGTGAAGAGGAGAGGGGTGGGTATTTACCCGTTGAGGAGGTGGTGAGGGCTGTGACAGAGGTGTTGGGGTATAAGGGCTGGATCAGTATGGAATTATTTAGTAGGACTTTGGTGGAGAGTGGAGAGCAGGTGCCGACTGAGCATGCGGAGAGAGCGATGAGGAGTTGGGAGAGGTTGGTGCAGAGGATGGGGTGGGATGAGGAGGTCAAGACGGAGACTGCAATGAAGAGTGGAAAGAGCAGGAATGGGTATTTGCTGGCCAAGGAGAGGGAGATTTCTGCTCGGTTGTAATTGGGATTTACGAGAGTCTATGTTGCATTTCAAGGCGTTGTGATGATACTGTAATCTATACATCCACCAGGGAGAGGAGTTCGATTTATTTGAGACCTCAATATCTTCATTCACATCGCCCTACACTGATCACTCTTGGTTCAACGCATGCATCAAATTACATCATTTAAGGCTCTAGATTGAGTGATAGCTAGGCTGCAGGCTTCCACATTGCAACAAAGACCAGGCCGTTCAACAGGCTGCGCAGTGCATATGCGGAGCCTATGCCAAATATTACCATAGCACAAGCGGGAGCAGTAATATAGAACATATTTTGGAAGTGAAGTTACGCTATTCTCTTTCCTCTTTCTAATTGTAGGTCACATTCGGTATGTAAATCATACAACAAAGGCTTCGAACAGATTGCGACTTGGAAATATCGTAACATGTGGATAGTTTTCTTTGCGTTTTTTGTTCCTTTTGCATTGTTAAGGATAGTGGTACCTATTTGGGTTCAGCTGTAGCATGTAGAGTAGACCAGTATGTAGGTAGCATCAGATTTTCTTGATTATTGGTTTTGGTTGCTTGTTGTCGTCTTTTGCCCTTTTACAGCACTAGAAAAGTGTACAATATATTTTGGAAACAATCAATATTCTGACGCCTATAAAAAGTATATTAACTACATGTGCGAACTTTGAATACCTCAGGTAATACGCTAGCTGACCAGATCATGGAAAATACGATAAAGCCTTGGCAACCCTACAAACTTTCTTGGAGACGTCGCTTGCACCGCTACCATCGAGGACTCATGGGCTCGAATATTAAACCTTATCAGCCTGGTATTTCTACTTTGTTCGACCCTTGATTATTTGAAAACTTCTCCACCAATCGGAGGATTCAGCCGTCACTCACGTGTTGAGGATTGTGCCCCAACCACGCACGCAACGCCCAGAATGCCTCTCAAGGCAGCATTTACTCCTGTCACAACGTCATTCAGTTTTTTAGGTCTAGTGTAAGAAGTCGACGGCTCTATTAGGAGTAGGGTCGATAGACTGCAGCAAAACCAAGCACATTGGCACGGTAGCAAACCGATTTCGAAATCTTGCTGTCGAGGAACCGCCGCACCGGACCAGGCTATATCCCCGACTACCTTTGGACAGCATGCAAGCTGCGACAAACTTACTTTCGTCGATATAAAGTGATTAATGAGAGCGGCTTTACTCGCTGCCATGGACCCAATATCGGCGCTGCAAGTTACTTGCGCTGCTCTCCAATTTGTTGACGTTGGTGTTAAGATTATCAGTACAGCGCGAGAATTATACAAATCAGGGACTGGAATCTCAGCGCGGCATGCCGAGTTGCAAGAGAGAGCCGAAAGATTGGCTGGTATAACGTCAGCATTCTCAGATCCGATGTTGACGCATGACAGCAAGGTTGGCGTGGATATGAAGAAGATCGTGTGCAAATGCAAGGAACTTGAAACTCAACTTTCTACGCTTCTCAATGATCTGAAGGTAGCAAACCCGACTCCCACGGATATAAAGAGGGGCAGTCAAGCTTTCAGATTTTTTAGAACAGTGTCGAAAAGCACGAAAACTGTGGCGAACGCTTCGAAGATCTCTGAGTTAGTGGAGCAAATGGCTGTCCTGCGAACGGAGGTTCACTCGCACATTCTATATCTGCTGAGGTAGAGAACTCTACAACCCTTTCAAAATTAAAATTTTCTCAAATTGGAAATCCATCAGCTGACAACATGATCACAAGTGCACGAACATCTAAAATACACAAGGCTCTTGCCGAGCTTGTTGGGGAGAACAAGAAGTTAGGTACGAACCTTGGCACTGAGCTCGAAACAGCAAAGGAAGAGATTCTTCATCGAATCAATGAATCTCGACGCATCGAATCGCCTGCTACAAGTCCCCACGCTCTGGTGCCGCTTATGGATGCTCTTTACGAAAAGACCTTTGATATAAACATCAAAACGAAGATCCTGTGCAACCTGGACTTTGAGGAAAGACAAGCCCGATATCATCATATCAAGTCCGCCACAGATAGCACATTCAAGTGGATTACGAACTCTTCTACAAGTGGGAGCTCTGGAAAGATGATTCATTTCACCGAATGGCTCAAAAGTAACGAGCCAGACGACAACTACTTTTGGATCAGTGGAAAACCAGGCTCAGGGAAGTCGACACTAATGAAGTACCTATGTCAAGACTATGCAGTCGCATTACAAATCAGAGCTTGGGCGGGATCAAAACAGTTATTGAAGAGTCAGTTCTATTTCTGGATCTCTGGGGGTCAAAGATGCTGAAGAATGAGCTTGGCTTTCTCCGCGCCTTGACTTTCGATATTTTGAAGTCAAATCCAGCTGTCATTCCACATGCATGTTCTAGGATCTGGGAAGAACACGCGGCCAGGGGCGGGTTTCTTTACATGCCATGGAGTACCGAAGAGCTACTCGAAATCATTGACAAAGCGATAAATTGGGAACAAAACAATACGAAGTATTTCTTTTTCATCGACGGTCTTGATGAGTACTGCGGCCGTCCTGATGAGATTATAGACCTTCTACGGAAATTACCACACTCTCAAGATACCAAGTTCTGCATTTCGAGTCGAAAATGGAACGACTTTCAGAAGACATTCGGAAAAGATACGAATCGCAAGAGATCTTTATACTTGGAAGAACTGAACGCTGACGATATCAAAACTTTTGTGTCAAAAGAGCTTGAAGGGCAGACAGTATTCAGAGAATGGACAATAGAAAACCAACAGGACAGTCAATACCTTGTTGATACTGTAGTCTCCAAATCTGCAGGAGTTTTCCTGTGGGTTGATTTAGTCGTGAGGTCCTTGATCAGGGGTATCAAGAACGAGGATTCGCTTCAAATTCTTCAACACAGGCTCTGCGACTTGCCAGAAGATCTGAACGACTATTTCGAAAGAATGTTGAACACTGTTGAAGCTGTTTATCAACCCGAGGCTGCAAAAATATACCATATTATGCTGACGACGACGCGTCGGCCTTTCTTGATGATGTTTGCTTTCATTGAGGAGAAGAACCCTCATTTTGGCCTTTCGAGCAAGATCAACCCAGCCTCAGATAAAGAAGTGGATGATCTGAGACGTAGAACACGGCTAAGACTCAATGCAAGATGCGCAGATTTGCTCGACATTGTTCAAGATTCCAGTCCTTGTGCTTACTTTTCGGACCGGGTGGAGGTTTTGCATAGAACTGTCGGCGATTTTATTAAAAAGCAGAAAACCACGGAGAAGTTGAAGGAATGGCTTAGCAAGGACGAGCAGTGTATAGATTTTGATCCTGATCGATACATGCTACAGGCACTCCTTGCTCAGATCAAAAGGGCCCAGAAGTGACAGAGCCTGTCCGAGAGGAGCACAAAAATGGAATATTTCTTCTTGCCCTGGACCTGAAGATGTCCAAGGTTTTGAGGTACGAGGCTCAACAGTTCCGAGGCGACTTTGAAAGAGAGCTCAACAGAACTTTGCGACAGCACGGCTACGAGTATGATGATAAGGCTAATGGTCGACTTGTGACACTGAACACGATTCTCTCTCCGACTACTGATTCTATTTCGTAAATTGCGATCAGGACTGGACTGGAGTCTGGGACCTAGAAAGCCTCCACAGTGATTATTTGAGATGAGTACCGCTGGTGTTGGTTGATTATAAACGGAAATCAAGGGAAGCATACATTCTATTCTTCTATCTTCGTCCGTCCTCTCTCTCTCTAAAGGGAGAGAGGACGCTAAACTATCTACGAGGAAAGGACGATGGTGACCTTCCCCTTACAGCTGGAACAGTTGTGTTCAAAATGGCCATGGACATCTCAACGCCTCTACATAGCCAATTGTCTCATCATCACCTCCAATGTGCTAATTATCACGTCTCAAATCATCTTTCATGCCGTTAGGGTACTCCATATTCAAAAACATATAGGATACTTACACAACCCCACCCAGCACATGCGTCAACATAGTGACCGCCATCGTCAAAGCCACCACTCTCCCCGTCCCCGTCGCAAGCATGCTAGCACTTGCCTTATCATCCAAGAAACTTACTCCGTCCGTAAATTGATTGAAAGCATCGTTTATTTCCAAACACTAAGAGAAATTCTGCCATAGGTCTGAAGTCGCAGGTATCTCGCACCAGATAGAGCAATCTTCGCTGTAGTCAGGATATCGGGTAAGGTAAACGGTGTTAGGCGCACAGCAGAAACTTATCGCCGCGATAGTGCTATTAAGAGGGGGAAGAAGGGCTGTAAATATGTTGGTGAGGGGGAATGTTGCGAAGCCATTGAGTCTGTCGTCTAAATGGCAGCTAGAGGAGTTGGAATGAGACATGATGGATGATGGTGGGGAGCGAGTGCGGATTTGACTGTGTATTACTCGCTCCCATGAGTGCAAGAAGGAGATGTGGTGAAAGATGAGATATCGTGAGAGTTGAATACTCATATCGATGGATGACACCAAGGTACCAAGGTCCTTAATCCTTGGCATCGACCGTAGTATGTGCGGCGCAGCTTGAAAACAATCCTCCTTCCTAATTAGGATAATCCTAGTTAGTTCACCGAGTTGTCGCACGAACCATTGTTCACAGGCTTCTTCAAAGGTTGATTATTGGGGATTAGGGAGACATTTAAGTCTAGCCCAGGCCCCAGGTAACCGGACTACCAGACAAATATATATAGGGAGCAGCAGTATTGACTGGCTGACTTACTAGTTTCTTGGTACCAATCGCATGATCTTATCCCCTACAACATTGGCCTCGTTGGCATCCAAGACAGTCGCGTAAGGTGGATTTTGAGCTAGCACAGCTATTTAATCTTGGATTTTACTGCCCCGGCTCTCTTCCGATCTGACGAGATATCAAAAACACATTAACGTGGCTACAAGGCACCTACCTAGTTTTGCCAAGGAGGCCAATCCGTTTTGTAGGAGTTATTCGTTTGGCTGTTTTAATTTAGTGTCGAGAGACTAATGTCAACTTCTCCGCTTGTATCAAACTAAGTAAAAAATGACGATATCCAGTCTATCACCTATACTATTAAGTCTACTGAGCTAAGATATGTAAAGTACATAAATGCAAAAAAATATTACTGAGCAACAAACGAATGGTCTACGAATGACAGTGACAAATAAAAGAAAAGTTCCATGAATGACTCATGCGTGCCATTCTTCAATGTTCACATCTACTTTTGCTTCTTGCTCTTCTTGGGGACGCGGCAAAGCCAATACAAGAACATGGCTGCGGCGATGTTGAACACAATATAGACCCACAAGAGACCTAAATCCCTCCACTTCATGGTTGGGTTGGTACTCACGCCCGCCAGGAAGCCATCAGTCGAGTCCATGCGACAGAAGCGACAGAGCTCATCACCCGAGGCCTCGGGATTGACGACGTAGCCCCCAGCGAAGGACCGGTAAGCTTGCAGATAATCACCGCAGGTCTGGTTAGGAGGTGCTGAAAATTCCTGGAGTTCGGAGTCCGCACAGTGGACCGGAGCCGCGGCAAGTGTGGCTGATAATATACTGGAGGTGAAATAAGTGAATGGATTCACACGGTACATGAACATCCAAAATCTGGGCAGAGTCTTGGGTCCGGCCAGGATACCATTGAAGTTGAACACTGTTAACATTTAGTCAGCATAAAGGAAGCCATCGGTTATATCCAACTTGCGCTGCTAAGTAGAATAGCACAGAGTGGGCGAGGAAAGACTTACTCATGATGCTGAGAATGCTCGAAAGAAGGGTTGCGATTTGCTCATTACCAAGTCCTGCAACACACATATGCGCAAAAGTGCTTGCAAATACGAAGATTGTCCAGATGAGTAAGAACGCCAGACCACTGCGTGAGTGGAGAGCATTTGTGTACTGTGCGTTCCGCCATACCCCCATCGGATAGTACCACACGAAAAAGCTTAGAACTGACATGAACTGCACACAAAAGAGTTAAAAATCCCTGGGATTCTGTAGATTAAGAATCGATGATGGAACTTACCGAGTTCCAGGCAAGCTCGACCACGATGTTAGCGATGATGAAAACTTGCCATGCATAAGTTTTAGACTGCCGTTCGCGAGCTTCATACAACATTCGCTGGGTTCCAAAGGTTGGAATTACTTGGGAGATAAGTTGTGTAATGATGAAGATGAAGATGAACACGCCCATTAATTGATTTTGCAAGCCCTGCATGGTGTTCTTGGAGTTGAAGAAGGAGAAACCAATGAAAAGTGACTGCAAATATGTTAGCTTTCAGCCGAGAAAATACAAGCGAATGTTGGAGACATCAAGGCTTAGAAGAGTCGGTGCCAACTTTACATTTACGACACAGAGAAGTCCCTTGGAATATATGTATGATGGCATGCGCCAATATTGCTGGAAAATTCGCTTGAGTACTTCTTGCAATTGCACACCAAATGACGCCGCGAAAGGCTTGTGACTGCTCGGATCCGAGTTCACCACAATGGAGGTTTGGTCAATTTGTCGAAGCCTTGCCAGCTCAGTACGGACTTCAGCGTATTCTTTACTCCCCCGCCACACTACGGGCCAATCAATGTCAGTCTTCGCCCCCGGAGCAGCGCCAATGACCTGCAACATGTGTTCGGCTGGATTTGCGCCTTCGGGGATTCGTAAACCTCCATTGCGAGCAAAGTAATCTTGAAGAATGCTAGCATCCTGACCGATATCTCCAAAATACACAGTCTTGCCACCCTTTGCTAGTAGTAAAAGACGATCAAAGCGCTGGAAGACCATAGCCGAAGGTTGATGAATGGTACAGAGAATAGTCTGTCCATCTTTAGTCAACCTCTCCATAAGATTGACGATACTCCAGGACGTTTGAGAATCCAATCCAGAGGTGGGTTCATCCAGAAACAGCAACAACTTGGGTCTGGCGGCAACTTCAATACCGATAGTGAGTCTCTTACGCTGCTCAACATTGAGGCCGACGCCAGGTACGCCAACGATAGCGTCCGCGTAGGCCTCCATTTCGAGTAGCTCAATAACATGGTCGACGTATCGGAGTTTCTCATCTCTGGGAATCTCACGAGACTGTCGAAGAAGAGCACTAAACTCAAGAGCCTCCCTTACAGTACTCGTTTCCAAATGAAGGTCCTGTTGTTGCACATATCCAGTCTTACGCTGAAAGGATTCGTCGCGTTGCTTGCCGTCAACGAACATACTACCTGTAATAACACCAATAGAGGTCCGCTCTGCCAGTACATCTAGAAGAGTAGTCTTGCCGGCGCCCGATACACCCTGTTGTAAAGTCAGCCCCATTCAAATCTGTCAAAGACACTTGCGATGCCTTACCATAAGCGCAGTTAAAGTTCCAGGCTTGATCCAGCCATCGACATGGTCGAGAATAAGTCTTGTTTCCTTTTTGATGTTGATCTCATAGCAGATATCTTCCCAGTGAAATACTGAACTGTGCTTGACCAGCCCACCACTAGATTGTTTAACACCGCCTTTGTGCATATTCGCCATTTCGATCCGACTGCTACCCATTTCCCCGTCAATCTGCAATTTTTTGAGAGTGACGCGAAATTTTCGATTGCGTTGGAAGACGAGCACTTCTCCTTTTGACCGTTCCTTATTGCTAACCTCGGACAAACAGAACTGGACGACGAAGAGAACCAGAGTGAAAATGATAAGGATGCCAAAATTCCGCCATTTATGGCTATTTATATACCCAAATGCCACTCTGATATAGTTGGCTCCATCGACAAAGTCATCGCCAGCAACTGCACCTTGCACCGCGCATGCCCGCTCGTTGGGCGAGATAGAATCGTAATCCGGTCCGGAGGGCACAAAGAAGGAGCACAAGTACTCCCTACCATAGAATTCATTGATCATAACGCTCTCAAATCCATAACTGATTGGATTTAGCCAACGGAACCACGAAATCCAGCTGCGCATGTCTTGGCTTGGAATCGCAAAACCAGTGTATAAGACTAGAGCGAGTAAAATGATCGAAGAGGGAGCCATAGCCTGCTCTGGAGTTCTGGTCACTGCAGCAAAAACTCGGAAAAACATACTCATCTAGGCCGACAGAGGTGAGCGAGAGTCGAAAGATTGAGAGGGCAAGGAAACTTACTGCCATCGTCATGATGAAAGAAACTAAGAGGAAAAAAAAGAAAGCGCCCGGTTCCCTTCGCAGATTTGACATGAAATACATGGTCATATTAACAAACAGAGAGTTGAGGAATTTGAAGGGAATGTCTGCGATGATACTCGCTATGGCTTCGGCACTTGGGTGACAGAGGGCATAACGATGGTGCTTGTCCACAATTTTCCGTTTTAAGTGGACTGTAAAAATATCCAACATAGCAGAGAGCCCATTAAGTAAAACCATCGTAAACAAGATACCACCTCTCATAAAGAAAGTGGATGTATTCTTCTGTAGGTTGAAGAATATGCTCGCCACGATTATTGCCTGGAAAAAGTAGAAGAGCAAGACGACAACTTGGAGGGCCGGACTAGTCTTCACTTTTTTTACCTCGCGCCATATGCAAAGTTCGATCTGTTCCCAGTAAGATAGCGTGTATGGCGACTTCTGGCGTTGTTTTGTGGACTTCTCAGCCTGTCGTGATTGGGCGAACTGCTGTGCATCAGCGCCGCCGAAGGGATGCTGTTCATGGTAGATCATGATTTCCCTTAGAAGTATGGTTCGTTCAGAGCTCTCTTGCCAGTATCGAGCAAAGTCGTCGGAGGTCCGCGGGACTTTATTTTCGAAACCAGGTTTGATGACCCGTTCGACAGGAGAAGTCATGCTAGTTAGGAAATCAGGGGTAGTCTGCCGAACTGGACATTCGAAGCCCATGGCTTCGAAGTATGCCCTTGCCTGATTCGTTGGTCCAAAATAGATCTGGCGGCCTTCATATAGCACGGTGACTTTGTTGAATAGCTAGACGAGAACACCTGATCAGCAAGCTCCTGGAGTCGGCTTCTTCGAGAGACTTACTTCGTAAGCAGCCTGCGGGCTTTGGTAGATCGCAACGACCGAAATGTGGCCAAAAACATCGCTCTGGGTCCGGAGGGTTCGACAAAATTCTATCGCATTTGCAGAGTCGAGCCCTCTTGTGCTGTTGTCGTAACATTGTAATGGCGCGTAGGAGAGCGAGGCCTCGGCGATTGTTACTCGCTTTCTCTCGCCTCCGCTCACTCCTCGAGTGAAGTCATCACCCACTAAGCTATTGACGGTGTGACTGATTCCAAGAGTAGCCATGACCACATCCCTCATATAGCGCCCATATTCCTGCCGCGAAAAACCTGCAGGAATGTTGCGAGGCGCGCGAGCCATTGCTGCGAAATAGAGGGTGTCGCCGACAGTAAATATAGGAAAATGTTCGTCGACCTCTGCAGTGTAGATGGCTTCGCCTTTATAGACGGTGTGCATCTCCTTTGGCTCGATGCCGTGGTAATTCATGACGGACTGCGCACTCACTTCCAGGCCCTGAGTTTCCCCGGCGATCGTCTTCAGCAAGGTAGAACAGCCACTACCAGGCGGACCAAGCACACAAAGCATCTCTCCAGGATTTAGCATGCCATCGAGGTCCCGAAGAATCTTGATCTCCTGCTCACGTCTCCCCAGCACAGCGGGCAGCTTCAAGAAGCAATTTCCCACCGTGCTCTGGAAATCGGTTGGCGATCCTGAGCCCTGCACAGAAAGATTCGTGAAAGCCAGGCCAGCCTCCCGTTTGACGGCTTCATCATCCGAGTAACGCAAATTGTAAAAGAACTTTGCCCACTCCTTCGCATTGAATTCAGGGTCCTGAGGGTGTAGGTTCCTTGGCACGAGGGTGTTGAAATGAGATTGAATGTGAGATTTCTCTGATTTCGCAGTCAACTGACGAGCAAGACCATGGAGATTGCGGTCTCTCTGGATGTCTCCCATTTCTTCCATTTCCAGTGTGGTTTCCGAGCTCGCTATAATTAGGCCATCGCAACTGCAGTTTCTGAGCGAGCTATCCGGCTGCCCCTTCGAGGCATTTTGATCCATAAGCTGACGATTAGCACGTTCTTGTGGCTGTAAATACTTGCTGTGTCCGTTTTTCTGCAAACCGTAAGAGGCGGAAGTAAAGCCTTCAACGACTGTATATACCGGGTGGGGGATGAGTGAGATTGTGTCTGCTCCGTGAATCGAGGATTCGGATTCGTTGTCGTTGTCGTCTCCAGTCAAAAAGCAAAAAGTAGAGAGAAAGGATCAGCAATGATCATGCTTGTTATAATAATACTCGTTCCACGGACGCCTGCTCCTATTGATAGAGGCAAGAAACGTCCGGACCAAGAAAAAGGCACGCTTCACCATCGTCCGAGAGTCCGGCGCAGGAACCGGACGTTGCAGAACAAGCAGGAATTGCGAAGCCATTTTCATGCTTGACGGCAATCCAAAGCAAACAATTACCGAGTAAGTAGATAGGTACAGTAGGTAGTTAGGTACCTAATCACTCATCATTGTTGGTTGGCCAATTCCCTGCCTTGCATTGCCTGTGGTGGATGAGACTCGGGCATGTGTCGAACCAGATGATGAGGATATTCTACCTTGTACTCCTCGTATTCGTAAATATATCTCAATTAGGTAAGGTACCACCCAAGGCAGGGTCCCTTGGCGCGATTTCGGTCACTCGGTCATTCGGTGTTTCAGTCTTTTCAGACTTCACTCATCTCGGGGAGAATTCATGAAGATGATGCTCTTTCACACCTTCAAACTTTTAGCAACATTTGCTCTTTTGGTATCAGCTGGTTCGGTCTTTTGATGGATCTCCTATCTCGGTCTCCATCAGACTACTGTGGCCATGGCCGACACAGTCAAACTTTCAGTATGCCCACTTCCTTCCCAACCTCTGCGTTAGATGAGAATACTAATTCGTCCTCCCTGGCAGTGTGCGCGTTGCAATCAGAAGAAGGTCGGTTGTAATCTGTTTAAGATACTCCTGCCGGACCCGAAGACACTTTGGCTAAGACGTGGGTTTGTATGTTAGGTCAAATGCGACAAATCTAGCCCAGCCTGCGGTCGATGTCAAGCTGCCCTGGTCAAGTGTGTTTACTTAGAGCGACGTAGCCGTCCATCTCTTAGACAGTACGTAGCGCAGCGCACGCTCTACCAGCTCTCTGTCTCACGCGCATCTCGTCTGACAATACATGGACCGTAGACCACGAGAACTACGAGGTTCAAGTCAAATATCCGAACATGTTGAGCAAAAGCAACCGCATCGATCTTCAGTTCAGACTCCCGCCTCGACTTCTTCGCCACACCCAATAGTAGTCCCACCTCTTGCTGCGCAGAGTTCGGATACCACGTCATTGACAGCTCAAGCAAGGGGGACAGAGAGTAAGACACAATCAAGTCATCTTCTTTTCCTTGCTCTAATGCCGTATGCCTAGCATGGATCTACACAATGGCCAACGATGTACGTCTGCAAGCTGAAAATGATAGCCAAAGTCGTTCAACGCCGAGCAAGACATTCTCTGCGTTACCTACCATTGATGATGCGCTCGTGCTTTTGAAAGAAGCTTTGAATGAGCTTGGAAATCTCAAGCTTAGGCCTGAGGTGCCTGCTGATGGCACCCCGCCGTTGAAACTCACACCGGACGAAGCCAAGGATGTAATTCGAGGCAAGCCGATCTGAGCTCCAAAGTGAGCATAGTGGTCAAGCTAACGCTTGTACTAGGCTTTTGCGGTGTCTTGGAGACCAATTTGTTTCTTGCTGGGCTTGACTCACACACAGGGTTTCAGATTCTAATGGTGATGCCGGACATTGTGGAATCACCCTTTGTTGAGGTTAATCCAGCCGCCAAGATGCTTTACTATAATGCTCTATACTTCGGTCTTGGTGCCAGTGGTATTCAGGATTCTACGCTCTCACGGCAAATATACCTGAAGTGTCTCGAGACCATTCCGAAGTGGCTCGCGTCTGCTACTAAGGACATAATTGATCTTATCGCGGTGGGCTTCATGGTATATAAATTTTTTAAACCCAAATAGGACATGTATGCAGGCTAACGCGGTCTCGCAGTCCTGGACTGCTCTGTGCAACTTTGATTACCAAACTTCCTGGGAATTCCATATCAAGGCTTGTCAAATTATTAAAGATCGTGGAATTGACAGCCTCGACCAATCACCACCCAAAACTAGCCAAGAAGATACCGAGAGAGAAGTGGACCGCCGCCTGTACTGGGGTGGTCTTCAGACGGACATAATATTTCACGTCTTTTACGGGAAGCCTTTACTTCTGCCGGGCTATGAGAATGTTAAACCTCCAGCACTGTTGCGACCGGGTCGCATGCAACCAAGTCTCGCACACATAACTCTAGATGTTGTAAAAGTGCGCTTCACTGCCTTGACGGTTGATTACCTTAAGGCCTATGAGAGTTCACCGAGCCACAAACGTATGACGCTGACAGACGACTTTTGTTCACAGCTTGAACTTATGATCTCAGAATCGGATTCTGTGAGTACATTTTGCATTCTATGGGGAAATGGAGCCTCGAACTGATCAGTAATAATAGGACCTAATCGCTAAATGGAAAGAGAAATCCCCAGCCATCGCATGGCAGCTTGAAGATTATGTAATCAGTGCTTGGGTTACCATAATCGGGGTTAGAAGAATGGCAAGGCGCGCTGCGAATTTGGTACCTATCGCCGACGACATGACACTTAAAGCCGCTCGCATTGCTATTCCTAAAATTATCCAAATTTCGAAGCAAGGCCAACCTGTAGAGTTACAAACACTTCCAATTCAGTAGGTTTGACCACGTGATGCAAGCAAGCGTTCTTCAGTTATGCTGATTGCCTTTAGCTGCATGACTTTTTACCCGTTCGCTCCTTTCTTTTCTCTGCACGAGCACATTCTTGCAACCAAAGATCCTGCATTATGCAAAGACGACCTTGAAGCCCTCGAGAGTCTTGGAGCAATTATGGAATTGTCATGTGCCTTCAACCCGGCATTTAGGCCTATCTCCAACACTTTGAGAGCTTTAAATATGATATCGAGAATTGTCCAACGAGATCAATTCAATCGAATACCAGCAGATTCAAGCCATATAACCCAGCAGCCACATCATTCAAGCGCTGCGCCTTTGGTCCCTTCTCAACCCACTACATCAGAATGGCGGTCTCTTCTACCGCCGGGCTTGACCCAGCAAAGCGTCGAATTTCTTCAGGATCTGGGTTCATCTCCGCTGGAGAACCAAGGCTGGGAATACCCATACTCATTCAACTCTCAATCTTCTCATCTCGTGCGAGCTCTCGAGAGCGACATTTTAGACCGGACGTGGCACGAGAACCTGTGGGGTACTGGCGAACCCAGCGATCTAGGGCTACCAAATGGCTGGAGCGCGCCACCGTAATGTATTTTTAATGAATCATCACATTGCATATTTAATAAACTCACGTACAATGTACTAAAACCTCAGTTTCATGTAAGAGTATCACTTATCACGTTTGCTATCCACAGCATTTTTTCCCCCGCTGACAGGACGGAATGTACAACTGAAGCCAAATGTTTTGGGGCTGACAATTACGCATTAATCTATTATGTTCTTTTATCTGGTAAACTCTACTTCCCCAAGAGCATGGCCAACAAGATACATGGGAAGTACACATCGAGTTTTGGGACTTGTATGTTCTGCGCTATTAAATATTCGACAAATTAAGATCTCTCTAAGCTTTCTAGTCCAATACAAGTTTTCAGCCCTCCAGCTTTTTCTCTGGGTTGGCAGCTACCTCAGTATGCGCCGCTGAAGCAGTCGCAGTCTTGGCAACCTGCTCAACGAATTGATCCTTAACATCCTCGCCGTCCAGTAGAGTAGCATTCTGCTCCAAAGACAGGCTGCTGGTTTCAACGAAGAAGAAATAGACCACCAAGAGTTCAACAGCGAGCCAGACATCATAGACGATGTAATCTGATAAAATCAGTTAGTTTCGGTCAAATGTTTTGTGAGGGGTTGTGGATAGCTTACACTTCCAGCCAATCTTATCAAGTGCGATTGGATTTGCATATTGGTTAAAAACAAGAGCTGCGGCGACGAAAAGGTTGTAAAGGACAAGTCCCTGTAATATGTTAGTTTATCTTAAATCGTGATTGGGAAAGGATTTATCGTACCTTGGCACGGAGATTGTAAGGAAGAATCTCAATGACATATGTCACTTGAAGAGGGTTCCAGCCGATATTAAAAGCCAGGGTGTACAAGAAAATCATTGCCAAAACACCCTGTGCGACCCCTTTTGACCCTGTTCCCCCGTTGGCGATCTGTTGATCGTATGTGGCTTGAAGCGCTGTCCAGACTGGAACCATGTTAGTATTTACGTACTGGGAATTGAGGAGATAATTACTAACCGACGTAAACAGCCAGCATTGCACCGGTGGACGCGAGGAAGAGAGTGCGTCGTCCGAATTTGTTGACCATCATCGCAAAGAACAAACTTGTAACAAGACCCCAGATCTGGAGAATGCCGTTGATAAGAGTCTTGGTTTCCTCGCTTGTATATCCAATACTTTCAAGAACGATGTTGAGATAGTATGAAGTCAAACCATTTCCACTCCATTGAGAAAAGAATCCAATACAGAGAATAATGAAGAAGCGATGGCGATTTCCTTTGGTCTTGAAGAAGGCAAGATAGGTTGAACTTCTCGAGAGTTCCGCTTCGACGAGCAGAGCCATTTTGATTTCTGCTACCTCCAGTTCGACAAGTGGATCGTTGGAGTTTCCGTTGGCGTGATACTTAGTGATGATTTGCTTGGCTTTCTCTTCTTTGCCTTTGGAGAGCAACCATCTGGGAGATTCGACCAAGAGGAGGCAAGTTCCAATTTGAATGATGCTGACCAGTCCCTGAAGAATGGAAGGGATTCTCCAACCCCAGGAGTTATCCAAACGGAATGTTCCATAAGTAATCCAGGCTGCAGAGATGGCTCCGAGATACCAGAGCGCGTTGTAAATACTGACCATAGGGGATCGTTGTGTGGGGTATGCCAGTTCAAGCAAGAGAAGTGGTGCAGCTGTGATGTTGAAAGCGAGACCAAATCCAAGGATACCACGGGCAGCGATGAACATTCCGGTATTTTGTGCCGCGCCCTGTAAGGCAGTTCCGACGATGATGATGAAGGCTCCAAATGTGAGTGTTGACACTCGACCGAATTTGTCGCAAGCGAATGCACAAAACGGTAAAGCTGCCAATTGTCCAATGTTTTGGATCGCATTGAGACTATTTCAACGTCAGATTGAGGTGCAAATAACTTGTGTTGCGGCTATACGAACATTCCTAGAGTTCCTGGAGTAGGATTGTTGAAGTCACCTTGCCAGCTATCCAAAGCCTGCAAACCGTCTATTCTGTTGTTAGCTTCGAAATCTCATGCATGCAGAGTTAAACTTACTCATCATAGATCCATCATAACCAGTAGCATAACTCGATAATTGAACAATGGAAAGAATTATGTTCAATACCACAAGTCCACCATTTCTGAGTCCTGTATGGCGACCAGCGAGAGCTTCGTCCAAAGTCTGGGGATTGTCAATGAACGACATCGTGGGCAAACAAAGAGTGCAAAATCGAAGGAACACAAAGAGTGGGAAACAGAATCACTCGAACGAGTCGAAGGTCGAGAGTCTTCCACAAGTCGAGAAATCTCGTGAAACAAAAAATTGATCCGCAGTATTAACTGAGATTGAGTTTGATGGAACAAAAGCAGGGAACTCCAGATTACTATATAGATGGGGAAATGGAAATCTTACATGTGGGGTGCATGATCCAACCATTGTACACACAGCTGGGTCATGGAGATAACGTTCCCACGCGAGCACTATAATCTGGAGCATTCTGATACATGACTCAAGCAGTCAGGCTTCCCCGGGTGATAAGATGAGTTCGTATCGCTTATTTGTTGTCATGTTGTGAACCTCATCCGGCCGGTATGTTGAACGCCGGTATTTTTTCACCGGTGTTGGTACCTAAGCTAGAAGCATGAGTCGTGTAGAGATATTTATCCCACCACTGAGACCAAAGTACTGGCGGGTATTACGAAATTCTTGGTTGGTCTTGAATTGTTTGAGATAGTTCGGATTATTTGCTGTTGCTGTTAAGCGACGCTCCCAAGAGCCATGGCATAGCTTTTGTTGACATCAATGGTAGAAGTCCAGAAGTCCGTCTATGTAAAAATTGAATGGCATGATTTGATTAGAAACGGGTTGTGATAGCCTTCGAATTCTGCTGAATTTAATTTAGCGTGGAAAAAAGTCGCCGATCAAATCATGAGAGCAACCTCAATAGTGGGCTGTCGTCGTTATGCTCTTACGACCGCAAATCCGCCACAGACATTTCAAATACGAGCAATACGGTGAAAGAACATATCTTCACCGACCGGCCGGTCTTTTGGCTTAGTATTTGCCGGTACGTTACTCCAGACAAGATCCGTGAATTAAGGTTTTGTAGTTCCGATGAATTGGTTGCGGGGAGATTGCTTGTCTTTTCCCAGAAACAGTTCGTAACCGGCCAAATAACCCGAAATACGAAAGTTGCTAACGGCGAACATCCCATCTACCGGTCTTCTGGCTATCCAAATTGCCATCATGCAAGGCACGCGAGATCGTGGGAAATAAACCTGACAATTACAGAGTCAAGTCAAATGCGGGGAAATATTTACCGAGCTGGTTGCCTTATGTGAAAATACTTAAAGAGGTGAACTTTGCCTGTTTCCTAAGTCTCAAAAGTTTCAACCCGTTTCTCTTGTCTGATTTCAATAGTCAAACTTCGAATCAAACAATATGCGTTTTACAGTTCTTCTCGAAGCAACCTTAATTGGTTTCGCTTCGGCCGCGACAACTGCCAAGAAACTTCCTGCCAGTGAGTTGAAACACTCTGGAACCCAATTATATTTCCTTAAATACTAAACATGGCAATTCAGATGCCCAATCTTTGTTCGATTACTCCATGACCCTCAATGATGCCCGGTTTGATGAGAGCTACAAGTACATCATCTATGAGGACAACGGACCATGGAGTGTTCGTTTCACTTCTTGGTATGTTCCTGGACTTTTGTACAGAAACAAAGGCAAGGACTTGGAGAATGCCAAAGGTGCTATCAAGAGCATGTGAGTTTTCTCTCTCTCAAAACTTAAGCGTAGTGCTGATTCTCTGTTCAAGTCTTGCCAATCAAATGACGGAGAACTATAATTCTGCTTGGTACGGAACATGGAAGCTCTCCCCCGATGGTAAGTTCCTGCACATTTTGTCTTCTCGCTAAAGCTAAGAATCAATCTAGAGCCAAATCCTACCCCAGACTCACCACTCTATCCTCCCTCCATCTATGTATGTGTTCCCAGCAAGTTCCATCACATACAAAAACTAAGTATAAACAGGGCTCGTATGATCCCAACTGGCGTGAGTTTGTCGGCACCCAGCTTGTCCAAATCGTCGAAGAATTCTCCTCCCTCATTGGCAATGACCTCGTAAGCGCAATTGAAAAGGCCCTTGCCATCCAAGCCGTGGGAGCCATGCGCCGCAACGGAACCAACGGCGACAATCTCGTCGTAGGCTACTCCAACCCAGCCATCATGCGCGCCCTCACGGTCGGATGGATCGGCGCTCGCACCAAGAACCAAACCTTCATCGACTTCGCCAACTCTCAAGGATCCAAGATCCTCGAACTCTTCAAGCTTTCGCAAAATTCTCTGAGCGAGTACAATGCACCAACTTATTATGGTGTTGACATCTGGGCCTTGGCAGCAAGCATCAAGTACGGACCAAAAGATCAGGCAATGACGAAAAATTCCCCTTCATTCTCACCGAACTCTGGAACTCAATCGGCGAGCATTATAACGCCTACCTCGGAAACTTCGCCGGACCATATGATCGCGCCAACGCCCGCGACATGACACAAGACAGCGCCATTCTTCCCCTCTGGTTCTGGGCCATCTTCGGTTACGACAAAGCCCCTGAGCCCAATAAGCGACAAGCAAATCTCGAATATGACACAGCAGAAGGTGCATCAATGGCTCTCGTTGTCTCAACCGTCATAGATCACATCGCGCCCTCGGTCCTCAAATCCCTCACCACACCCCAAAACAAGAACGCACAATCCGCAAAGTCGTCCGCGAAAGCCTTGACACCAACCATACCCGCATTGCCACCACCTGGGTCAGCAAGAATCTCATGATCGGCGGCATGGAGCAAAACGAAACAGTAGTTCGCGGCAAGCAATTCGTTCCTGCCATTGTCCACTGGCCTTCTGATAGCGAGCACAAGCCATGGCCGTATATTGGCAAATTCGCCCTTTACCCAACCGCTACATCCCTCAAGGCTGTCGCAAGCAAGAATAAGCTTGTCATCTCATATCCCAATACCACCCAAGCTGGAACCAACAGTTTTCAGTTCATGCTTTCAGGGATTCCACCGCCATGGAATTTGGCGGGCAATGTGGTGTCTGGATTTGGCAACTTGCCATGTCTGAGCGTGAAGGTTGATGCGCCCGGCCTGGAGGAATTACCGACGACGTACGGGTCAAGCATTTACAACGTTTATTACAATGTGACTTATGCTGTGCCAGCTAAATTCTCGGGGGTACCAACGATTTCTTTGGATGTAAAATACACTTGTTAGTAGGAGATGCAACTAGTGGGGGACCTGTGTGATCCGAGAAAAAGATCGCAATTTAGATATACTTTTTGTGTATATATATATACTTCTTGTTGAATTTACTAATGTAAATCACTTTATAACCATTTGAATGATCAAGTTTTGGCTCATGTAAGGAGGCAGACCAGTGTTTTGTGGACGGATTACTCACGTTTAATAAAAGTGCGGGGAATTTTTTGGGCACCTTCTTGCATATAGGGGTTGATCATTTGATTAAGATTTCGTAGCCTGACTTCGATTTGAGAACCAACTTTCTCTCGAATTTTTCAGTGAACAGCCCCCTTTTTAGACGAACGAATGTTGACTCGTGATAAGTATCAGCTGATTGAGCCCTTTGAAGATATTCGTTACTCATGGTGATCGATGACCCCTTCTCTTCGATTTCATTACTGCTAATATTGAAGAATGATTAGTGTCGAAAAGGACGGTCAGAGTTACTCGTAGAGTAGACTTGATCTGCTTGCATAAGTAGAGAGTCTTGATCCTGGAAGTCAAAATAATCGTTCCCTGGCATCTGTGCGTGTGTGTAATGCTGATCGTACTGAGGCATCGTTTCAGTACCCAGTAAGTTAATTCCGCTGTATCGGGTATCGAAGGGATAAAAGCTCCCAATTTCACTTCCTAGTTGGGGAAAGTCATTCAGTGCTGGTTGCGAAAGCGCTGGAACGTCTCCTCCAGAAGGATTCGAGGAATTTGAACCGCTGTAATCTTGAGGAGGAATATTCTCTGCCTGGTGAGAATGAATGTTACTGTCAGGGAAAATCGAGTTATGTGATTGTGGATTTTGTCCTCCCTTTCTTCGGATTTCTTGCGATTCCTCCAATGCGCTATCGTACGTCATGCTCGATGAGTCTCCGCCAGTTTCGGAGCAATTTCGGGCAGGTTGATCTTCGTTGGCATCTAGAATTCCCGTGAGAAGTTTTGGGATACGATTTGCGGTTGAGGTCATTGATCTTTTTGTCGTACAGAGCGATTTTAGAGCCATGATTTCTTCCTTCGAGACAAACGTAGCGTGAGTAGATGCTTCCAAAGCTGGGTCAAGAGACTCATTAACCCCAGACGCTACAAAATCAGATTGGCCGGTGTTGAGCATATCTATTTCGAGCTCCAGCTGAGCTTTGAAGTATTCAGTGATGGGATAGCGCTCGCCTATTATGATCATGGCTTTCAAGAGCATGGCGAGGTTTGGCAACCCCTCGGGGCTTGGCGGACGACAAAACCTCAGGTTAATACAATACACCATGCCTGCTAAATAAAGGCAGAATGCTGTCCACGAATGGACCTATTATAATCAGAATGTTTCAATCGTTGGAGAATGAGACTTGCCTTTGGCAGATCGTGATAAGCTATCAGACGAATGGTTGCGGTGATTGCATGGGCTGATGCAATACATCTATCCATGCTTTGGCGTTCCAAAGTGTTGTCTTGATGCTCTCTCAAACACTTCTTAAAGGCTGCCAAGTGAAGGCATATAGATGATGCTTGAATTGTCATATTCAATAAAGTGGTATTTGGATCTTGGAATTCTTGGGTTAGCTTGAATCGCGACGGAAGATACAAAAAGGTATTTAATATCTTCAGGTCCAATCCTCGATGTCTGTCCCAGAACTCCTGGTCATCCCCTTCTTTGGCATCTGATTGGTCGGGAATTTGTTGTACATGTGTGAAATTGTGACCAAGTAGAGTGACTGCTACGAGAATTCCGGAAAAACATGAGGGCAATCTCGAAGCTCCGTCATTGGTCATTGCCTCTGTAAGAGAAATACTGCTTTCATATCTTCCTTCGTTGAAGGCAGCCTCCGAGGCGGGAAGGTTTGTGGATATCTGATATTTTAGTAAACTTCCATATAAAGCAGAACGTGGCTTACTTCACTCTCGTGAATACTCATAGGCCACCCGCTACAAACAGAGGCCCAACGATCACCAAGATATGCTACCCAGAATGTTCGACGTCTCTCTTCCAGCTCGATAAAGTCCTTGGCAGGTGAGAGAATCATTGCTCCGCTGGAGCCAGTTTTGTCTATGCGATGAAGTCCCATCATTTGAATGAGTCGTACACACCTTCCTGTACTCATCCATGCTCGCGTGGCGTAGGACTTTTGGGCCTCGTATGATGCAATTAGATGCCAGCATTGTGCATCATAAACAGAAAGAGGCCCATTATCATACCCCTGGTTGTTTGTGAGCTTTTGTTGCCAATATGGCCTATGGGGGAGCAAAATACCGTAAGCTCTCTCGCCTCAGCATATCTTCGGGCCCTTTGGTAGAGGGCCTCATCGAGCTTCCTATACTCGTTTGAGGTTACTGCGGCTAAAGCCCACATGGCATAAAGCAGACAAACAGGAGGTCGGAGGTTGGGCCCAAATTTCTGTGCCGTTTGAAATCTCAACTTGTGGATCATAGGAATGAAAGGGTGGACCTGGTCAAAATAAATGGTGTATCTGGCCTGTGAGAAATTGATTGTAATTTGACAGTGAGATTCATCTTGATGCACTTACAATTCTCGCTGAATCTGCTCGGAAGGCAGGGCTTCTTGTAATCCTTGGCCAACGAGCTCCTGTGATGTGAAAATGTCGTCCTTGTGCAATGTTTGGTGATCATCTGTGCCAGCAGCTTCATCTTCAATAGACACATGACGACCAAGTCCATCTAGTCTGGTATCTGCAATTTCAGACGGCAGTATCTCTTCATCTTCACTCGTAAGAATATCATCATTTTTCATGTCGTTACTTGTGACAATTTTATCTGCCACGGTGCTCGCTCGACCGGCAAGCCTAGATTCTAACAGAGCTTCACAAATCAAGTCAGCACTTATTAAATCAAATGAAGTATAAAGAATGATAAATTTACCTAATCTAGCCTCCATCGCCTTGGTAGTATGTCGTTTTGGTCTCACAGGCATCCTGCGTTCTTGATACCAACATTCGCGCTGAGTACTTGCACACTTTCCGCATGTTGGCTTTTCTCGGTCGCATTTCAATTTGCGCTGTCGGCATGAATTACATGCCATGAATTCTGGCACCGGCATTTTGATGGCATCAACTTCGTGTTCGACGGCACTTTGCAGGTCACGGATTGAGCGGGACGGCGTGGAGAACTGTTTTATTGCAACGCCAAGATGATTGAAACCCTAGGCAGTCCTCTGACGCAAATGTTTCTTGCATCCGGTTAGCTTCAGGCCCGGCCAATACCCAGTAAAGCTTATTTTCGTTCGACCTTGAGAGCTGGGTTCCTCCAAAGTTTGGTAATCTGACAGGAACCATGATCAACTTACAGAACTGTAGACTACGGTGGAAAGAAGCCATTGTTGTGCGGTTTTGTTTGTTTGTTTGTTTGTTTGTAAAGATTGATTTGAACTAAATCAATCCTAGAATGTATATGACACGAAATTCGGATATAAGAAAAGTAAGCGAGTTCTGCTTATCATTTATGAAGAACGGTATTTTCTCCCAAGATTCGAGAGCACTATGATCGGAGTGAGCTTCTAGAACACATAAGAATGGTTGTGTAAATGACGAGGTAAGATTTGTAAGTTGAGAACCATAGTCTGATACCCGACCCAAAGGAATCTTCGCTTAGAATATGATCTAGAAGGAAATAGTCTGTCTTCTTTTGGAAATACCAACCAAGTCGTGATGAAATCGTTCTGAATTTGTGCCGTGGGGGAAGTTTCATTCTCACATCGTTACTCTTTTATTCTCTTGACCCTCGTGGATTTCACATCGTTGCGCTACCCATTTATTTCGGAATTGCAATTCCCGCTTTTATACATGATATCTGACATATGATTGAAAAAAAGCCATTTTTTCCTTTTTTAAACAAAAAAAAAAGAAAACGCGTGAAAAATCCGAAGTGTGCAGGGCTGATTTGTATTGATTCATTCCCCTCATCCATCATTCCCTTCCTCCATTCTCCTCAAAGCCTTCTCAGCAATCTTCAAATACCTCTTAATAATCCCCTACTTTCATATAATTTCCACCTCGACAAGCCACCGGGTCAGCCTTCCAGCAAATAATTAAATACAAAATGTTTCTGTTGACTGTCCTGATAACCCCTCCATCCCCGAGCCCGGCCCGGAAAGATAGTTCGACCGCGCCCGAAAATAACCTTTCGCTAAAGTCATCCCACAGATTTTCACCACGTTAACACCTGAAGAACATCTTGGACATGAAAAACATAACCAATGCGCCAAGATACTTGTTTGTAATAATTTCTGAATCCGACACAGCTCGGGAAAAAGCCAGAAGGTTCATACCAGTACTATACCGGCCGGACTGGTTTCGGTACTGCTTTGCAACCAGCCCTCGCTTGGCTACGTCAAGCAGGTAGGTCGTCACCTGACCAACCGCAGTATATATTGCCCGGAACTCTTCCTGCTTTAATATCATTCTTGCGCTTTTTTCTAGTCTTTTTAGCATGAAAATGTCATAGATACCTATCGTACCTGCCCGTTATCACACACCCCCTAACATAGGCCCCAGGCATCTGACAATAATACAATTCAAGTTGCGCGCTCGACTTTTCCTTCCAAAAAGCCTTACTATTTGGATGTGATCGTAGTTACATGTAAGAGTGCTTTTCAAATCATCCGGAAGAATAAGACCCGTATGACGGTGAACAGAGCTTGATTTGTATTGCTCGTTTGCTTCTTTGTTCGTGACCTTGAGCTCTTGTTTTGCACCCTCTTACAACAATCAAACGCGAATGAATACACGAGAGCTTACTGTACTACTTTGTCAGGTCTGGATTCGACGTGCTCTCCTTCAGTACTCTACTTGATATCGTCTCAGTGCAACCCATTAAAAAAAATGTACTTTTCCAACAACAGATTAGGAGGTCCGGTCGGTAACCATCTAGTTGTAGTCAAACAAAGATGGTTTGCATTATGCTTGCAAACCCTGGCCCAGAGGGAATTCTCATCCGGTCTTTACTCCTTAGTGAGTTGCAAGGGATTTGGTATTGCGGGGAAGGATTTGACAATAGATTGACTGGATTACGACTCTCACTCTCGCTCTCCATGCGGTCTCCTCCCCATCATCGAGTTGAGGGAAATTTTTGTACAGAAAAAAAGGGTGGAAATAGTCGGTAAGACGTCACTAATCACCGTGCCTGGGAGTTCTTTGATTGTGTTGCTTTCTTCCAAAAAAAAGAATTTCGACTGTGTTTTAAAATAAATTTGCAGAATTTGAACAGGGTAAGAAAAAAGGGCTAAGAAAACAAAAACTTTTTGCCTTGATTATTCCGTGCGTACCTACCTACCAATCCGCAAAGCGATGTAGTACTATTTCAAAATCAACTAAGATCCCCCCACCTTCCGCCCCCCCAAAACACCATATTCACCCAAGCCGCACAGTAAACTCAAACGGCGCCGTCACAAGCTCGTACTCCGGTAGCGTGCTCGGCCCACAACTCCCACTCCCAAGACCATGATGATCGAAATCCAACCTAACAATAACCTCCTCCTTCCTCTTCTTCTCCAACTCCCACGGATGTCCACAGCTCTCTACATCCTCGACCTCGAAATGCGAGGCTTGGAAATCGAATCCATCCTTTTCAATTCCCAGGAATTCCGCCTTTAGTATCTCAACCCCTCCTCCAACATTCTTATTATTTTGATCGGTATCCGCCCTAGCAGCCGTCTTAAACTCCACCCATCTCGTCCCAGTATGATTCCCACTCTCCTGCGGAAACTCATACTGATACATCAGCTCCTCAACAGGAGACGGATACTTGCCAAACTTCTGCGCAAGTTTCTTATCTTTATACGACTCACCAGGTCCAAGACCAAGCCAGGTCGCGGATTTAAATTGAGCCGGGAGAGAAAGCGTGAGACCGATTCTAGGAAGTGTGCGAGGGAGGTTTTGACCTTGTGGAGTGCCGCTGATGTGCATTGTTACGGTGGTGGGGTGAATGTATAGGTGGTTGTGGTGTTGATGGACCATTCTAGGGTTGGGGGTGCGATGCGCTGTGTGCATGTTATTGTTGCGGTGTTGGTGGAGTTGGAGCTGTCATCCAGGTGACAGAGCGCGTGTGTGCTGAGAGGTGATTAACGAGCTTAGCGTACCAGTCTTTGGCGGCGTGGCCGTCATTGTCGGTTGGTGCGCGCCAGAAGGTGAGTTCGGGGCCTTTCGTGAGGAGGGATGTGTTGTTGGAGTTGGTCCAGGATGTTAGACGGCCTCGGATAAGATCGAATGTCCATTTTGATTGTGGGGATTGGATGGAAAGAACCGGAGGGTTTCTTTGGAAAGTTTGGTTATGGTGATGTTATCGTCTTGAGCCTGTTCGTCCTCGGAGACGGTTGGGTTGACTGGGAGAGGGACTTGTAACCATGCGACTTCATGCCCGCTTTCTGTCCATGATGTTGATTCTTTTAAGACGAAGTTTAATTCCAAAAATGCTTCCTTTACTCCGTTTGCGACTTCAATCTTTGGAATCGCAAGATCCGCAGTCTTTCCGGGACCTAGGGCCGGTAGCTCCAACTCAGCTCCTTCCTTCTTGACCCCATCCACGATTGTGGAGTACACGCAACGAAGATGATCCAGAGAAATGAAATCATAGCGATTGACAATCGTGATCACCTCCGAAGTGTAATTGACGAGTTGCACGGGTTCAATAGCCTTCTTGTACTCAATAAGCCCTGGCGCAGGTCTATGCTGCGAGTCCACAAGACCATCCATGACGAAATTTCCATCATGCGGGAATTCTCCAAAGTCACCACCGTACGCATAATACGGCTCCCCTTCCGCATTTTGAGACAGTAGTCCATGATTCGCCCACTCCCAAACCCAACCGCCTTGCAAACAAGCATGTTCGTAGAACAGGTCGATGTATTCTTTCATGTTGCCCGGTCCATTCCCCATGGCATGGATGAATTCACATAGAATAAGCGGCTTTTTTCCATCCCAGTCTTTAGCGAAGTCTTTCATGATGGAAAGCTCAGGATACATGAGAGAGAACATGTCAACAGTCTGGGCCTGCACATCACCCTCGTAATGAATAGGTCGAGTAATGTCGCAAGATTTGATCCAGTCGTACATGGACTGGAAGTTCTTCCCGTAGAACGCTTCGTTCCCAAGAGACCAAATAACGATAGAAGGGTGGTTTTTGTCTCGATGAACCATTTGTTTTGCTCGGTCAACATACGCTTCTTCCCAGTCCTTGTTGTCGGACAGCCACTTTCCAGCTCTGCCATACGTAATCGCTTTTTTCTCTTCAAACGATTTTGCTTGTTCTTCGAGTGGCAAGCTGCTCTCGTGGATGGTATCGAAGCCGTGGCATTCTAGATCTGCTTCATCCATGACCCAGAATCCCAATTCATCTGCAAGGTCGTAGAGGCGAGTATCGTTTGGCTGATGAGATGTGCGAATGGCATTGATGTTGTGATTTTTCATCAGTAGAAGATCTTTCTTGAGGAATTCGTATGGCACAGTTCTTCCTCCAGTGGGATGATGCTCATGCCTGTTGACACCTCGGAACACGACTCGCTTTCCGTTGATTTGGATCAAGCCCTCTTTCATCTCGACCTTTCGGAAACCTACCTTTTGGGCGATCACTTGATTGTTGTATTGCAGGACCAAGTGATATAAGTTTGGGTCTTCTGCTGTCCATTTTGCTGGGTTTTTGAGCGGAAGTGAAACACTGCCTTTTTTCTGACCAAGGCTTATGTCGATACTACTTTCGGTGACAACGGTGGTTTTAGTACCATCAAAGAGAGTAATTTTGACGTTTCCGTCTCCTTCTCCGCCCAACTCAACATCCACTTTCAGCGTCGCATTAACATACTCATTATCCAGGTCTGTCTGAACTTGGAAGTCCTGAATATGAGCTCGTGGAAATCGGAGAAGGTTGACATCTCGAAAGATGCCTGACAACCACCATTGATCTTTGCTTGATTAGCTATGGCAATTCTCTCACAGAATGATATGCTCACCCTGGTCTTCAATATAACTCCCATCGCAAAATTGATACACCTTAACACACAAGGTATTGACACCATCCACTTTCAATAATGGGGTGATGTCAAACTCAGTTGGATTCCGGGCTCCTTGAGAGTACCCAACCTCAGTGCCATTGACCCAGCAATGAAAAGATGAATCAACTCCCTCAAAGCGGAGGCGAATTTGATCATCACCTAGGTTGCTGGGTGTGGTGAAATCGCGTTTGTAGCAGCCAGTCTGATTGTTATCATACGGGACTGTTTCCATATCAGCATTCTGAAGAGACATGACCGAGTGACAGAACATTCTCACCATTTGGCGGGTCAACTGGAAAAGGGTACACAACGTTTGAATAGGCTGGCTTTCCGTATCCCTGAAGCTGCCACATCGATGGGACTTGAATATCAAACCATCCTGAAAAGTCAAAGTCGACCGACTCAAACCCTTCAGGTGCTTCAAATGGCGACCAGTAATGACTAAACTTCCAGGTGCCGTTCAGAGAGATGCTTTCTGATTTTTCTGTGGCATATGAGAGAGCATTTTGCGCTGTGGTGTAGTTGAAGAATGCGGCTCGTGGTTGTAAGGTGTTTCGATGGATGACCTCGAGGTTATTCCAGTCTTGACGTTCGGTCGGCGGGTAAGAAGACATGATGGCACTGTACTGTACAACAGCAAAATTATTTCAAATCCTGTGATGGGATACAGAATTGGATTCCTCGAGGGAGTAAGAAAACACTTTGCACAGGAACATCTTCCTCATCTTGGGTGATGACGCTTGACACGTGCTTCCCCACGTTTGACTGTTGTTGACATAGAGTGGAGAGCGAATGTAACAATGGATCTGGTCTTGAATTTCTGGATATCTTCTTGACTCGCGACGACCAGATTGCCCGAAATGGCCGGCCTCCATCAAGTGTTCACCGGTAGCTTAACCGGTGATCGTCGCATGAATTAATTTCTTGTCAGACGAGACAACGAATCTTTAGAAGCGGAATTTTATGGCTGCCCTCCTAGAAGTTCTCCATTGTCACTTATCCAGGGCTTGCAATCATTTACAAAGTTTGACCAGAGGTTGTCGTGACCGAGAAGCCTTATAAACATTCCTTGTGGACTACACTCAGATGGATCCTAGATAGACCCTCCTCATTTTCTCCATCCTTTGATACATACCGTGACCAAAACGCGTCTCTCGGCTTTCACGGCATTTGTATGTGTGCAAGACTTGTATCTCTGCCGCGCTGAACTGGCTTTGACAATAATAAACAAGGTCTAAGACCTAAGATAGAGAAATCTTTGAAGTGTAATTGATATTCATGTTTTCATACAAATACACAGAGGGCGTCTTGCTGTCGCAATGGGCAGTTCCTCTCCTCTCTAGACGGATTGCGGCTTCGCGTTTCCTGGGCGCACAGGTATTCCGTTCCACTTGAAAGGAGGTCCCTCTATGGTATGATGGTGTAATGTTCGCAACATTGCAAGATAATTTGACGCGGCAACAATAGAAGGATGTCGGATGAAGAGAAGAGCAGCGAGAAAGAAGAGAGGGATAAAGAGAAAGCCTGGATAGCACCTCGGCCCGGTAATTTTACAACTGCCTAGCAGTTCTTCCCAAGACACGCTTACTCAGACACCTCAAGATTCGCGATCGCCCACCCCATCTCATCTCCCCCGCACGGTTAAGACTTTACCAACCGACTCCCCCAAACGTGGAGAAGCCCAGCAGCTTGGGGGAGAGGGAGGCGACGCTTTGCAATGCAAAGGATTTCAGACTCCAGACTTCTAGGTGCCTGCATCCTGATCTTTTATCCGAGTGGAAACGGACGGGAGGGGAGTGGAGGTGGAGGAGGGTGGAGGTCTTCGTCCCTCTTTATGAAGAGTCTTTTCCCCTTCATATTTCTACCTTGATCTATTCATCAGGTTTCAACTTTCTCAAAGTTCATCATTGCCAGCGCAATATATCTATCCTCTCTCTCTTCATCCCTATACTACTCCCATCCCTACCTCCACCACCATTCGAATAGGAGACAGATGTTTACCTACATCCTCAATCTTTTCCCATCCAGCAAACCCGCCTCTGCCGCCGACATGTCGCAACAAACCACCACCCAAACCATTACTCGCGATGCCATCACCAAACTCTCCACCTCTCCTACCCTTAAGGAACCAATCGACCACCTCGAAAAAGTCTCCTACCTCTTTGGCTACCCGATAGCACACTCCCTCTCCCCTCCTCCACGGCACAATCTACAAGGCACTCGATCTCAACTATGCCCAACATCTCTACGAAACACAAGACATCATGTCCTGTCTCGCCCTGACCCAACTCCCCCAATTCTTCGGCGCCTCGGTCACCATGCCCTTCAAAGTAGCCATCATCCCCACCTCGACATGCTCACACCCGAAGGTGAAGCCATCGGCGCAGTGAACACCATCTTCTTGCGAAACAGCCCGTCCGGAAAGCGGTTACTCTGCGGCACCAACACGGATTGCATTGGTATCCGCGAGGCCGTTCTACAAAATGTGACAAAGGAGATGTCGGCTGGGTTCAAGGGCAAGCCAGGAATGATCATTGGTGGGGGAGGAACCTGCAGAGCGGCCGTCTATGCGGTGAAGAATTTTTTCGAATGCTCCGAAGTCTATCTCGTGAACAGGGATAAGGCCGAAGTGGATCAGGTCATCAAGGAGTGCAAATCCAAGGGATTTGGCGACACTTTGCGTTATGTTTCTACCGTTGAGGAAGCTCAAGCTCTCGCTGCACCCGCAGTCATTGTGAGCGCTATCCCGGATTTCGAGCCTAAGAGTGAGGATGAGATCCGCACCAGGAAGGTGATTGAGACGTTTTTGGGAAAGAAAGAGAAGGGTGCTATTTTGGAAATGTGCTATCATCCAAGCCCTAACACAGCTATTGCTGCATTGTCGGTAAAGGAGGGATGGCAATTGATTGAGGGACCGAGGCGATGATTTGGCAGGGCTTGGAACAGGATAAGGTCTGGCTGAGGAAGAGAGTCAGTGCATTGCCTGTGGAGGAGGTAAAGAAGGTCATTAAGGACAAGTTGGCTGCCAACCGGGCTGCGAATGGGCATTGAAACGATTCTTTCTTCAAGGAAGAAATGTAGTTTGATATTTTTGCATTGCGAGGAGTTCTGAATTTTTTCTCTCCTTTTTTCCATCTTCTGTATTTATGGATCTTGTTTTCACATTCTCAGACATACATACATACATTTTCTGATCTAGACTCACTCTTTTTTTTCCATTTCAAATGTGTTTCTTTTCTGAGTCTACACGTTGAGAGATTCATCTGTTTGAATTACAGTATGTCTTGAGTGAGAGCGTTCGTCCCAGGCTTCCCAGTCATTATTCCCCAGCTGAGATACGCCGAGATTTCCATTGGCTGCCGCAAGGTCTTGGACTTCTTGGAGCGGGAAAGACTTCACCCACAACGACACACAACGACCAGCCAATCCCCCACTACCCCACAACGCCTACCTTCGCCTTCCCTCGGGCTCATTCACCACCCCACCACTGCATGACACAGCTCTCACATATCACAATAATCACATTTTGAGCTCCCACTTACACACGAGCTGTCTCTCCCTCTCTCCCTCTCTCCCTTTCAATCCTTTCCTTTCCTTTCCTTCTTCTCTCTCTCTCCTAAAACTAGAAACACCTAAATCAAAAATCTTCACAATGGCAGACCTCGCCCCCTCAACCCCAAAATCACAAGTCGAATTCACCGATGCGGAATTACAGGAGATATACCTCTTTGCGTTAGATCTCGGTCGTCGCGCGGGAAAGATACTATTGGATGGCGTGGAAAAGCGAACGAAGGGAGATAATGGAGATGGAGATGGAGAAGGATATAAGCAAGAGGTGCAGGTGGAGAAGATGAATGCTGTTGATATTGTTACGCAGACTGATTTGGGTGTGTTTTACCCTATCTACCTCTCTTAACTTATCTTATCTGTTTTTCGAGCCTTTTCCAATTTCCTAGCACCCTGCGTTGGAGGCGGTTACATCTTACCTTACCATGGAATAGATTGACTAATCATTGAATGTGATTGGGGAATAATAGATGTGGAAGCTTTTATTAAAGGAGAGATATTTAAGAAATATCCTACTCATGAGTTCGTACCCTTTTATCTGTCTATTTATCTGTCATTGATCTTCCCCATCATACCTTCCCTTGGGAATTTAATATACTTCGTGTGTTTCGAGTATGGGCTCACCCCAAAAAATTTAGATTCATAGGAGAAGAAACATACTCCTCTGGCAGTACGAAAGACTACCTCATCACCGCTGCTCCTACATGGTGTGTAGACCCGTTAGATGGAACAGTAAATTACACACATCTATTCCGTACGTTCTCTTTCTGTCTCTCTCCAATCCCAAACCCCAAACCAAACTCCAATTCATCCCAAATCCAACCCAAGCAACCACAATACATCCAATCCAATCTAATCCAACCCAACCCCAAACCACCCCTCTAACACCTCCCATCTAGCAACATTCTGCACCTCAATAGCCTTCCTACTTAACAACCAACCCATAATCGGCATAATCCACGCTCCCCTCCTCCACACCACCTTTTCCTCTCTCAAAAACCACGGCGCATGGCAAAACCACCACTCCCCCCACCCAGAAATCTTCCCACCAATTCGATTGCCGTATGTGAAGAATAACCCTTTACCAGTGAATGCGCCAAAGGGATGTACGTTTGGGTGTGAGTGGGGGAAGGATAGGAGGGTGGGTGTGGGAGGGAATTTGGAGAGGAAGATCGAGAGTTTTGTGGGTTGGCTGGGGATGGTGGTGTTGGTGGTGGTGGAGGTACGGGGAGAAAAGGGGAATGGTTCATGGTGTTAGGAGTCTAGGAAGGTAAGTCTTTTTCTTTTTTTTCTTTCTTTTCAAATTTTTTTTCTTGATACATATATCTACATCTCTTCCATGCACGAATTTCCCACCTCCCTTCCTCCCAACCACCCCCTCCTCCTCCATCACACCAAACCGACTAACACCCCCTCCCTTCCCTCCTCCAGCGCAACGCTCGACCTAGCCTACGTAGCCTGTGGCTCCCTGGACATCTGGTGGGAAGGCGGCTGTTGGGAATGGGATGTAGCAGCCGGCATCGCCATCCTCCTCGAAGCTGGCGGTTTAGCGACGACGGCGAACCCACCGCCGAACCCAGCCACAGATCCAATCGAAGATGTTAAGTTGGGAAGTCGGTTGTATCTTGCGATTAGGCCGGCGGCGGATAATCCTGAGACTGGGGAGAGTGGGAGGGAAGCGCAGGAGAGGGTTGTGAGGGAGGTTTGGGGGAGGGTTAGGGGGCTGGATTATGTGAGGCCTGGGGCTTGATTATGGGGCGTGGTATAGAAGGTGGTAGTGTAAGGGGCAGGTTGAGAGATGGATGGAGATAGGGGTTGAGATGGGTGAGGTGGGTGGATGGATATTGAATAATAGATGGAAATATGAAAAGATTGAAAAATGGATGTGATGTATTGGTTTTTGAAATTGTGAATTTTTGAGTAATTATTTTATACTACACGCCTCCTCTAATCTACTCCTCATACCGATGATAATTCGCCAAAACCTCCAACCTCATCCTCCGCTTCGGCGCCTTCCTGCCCGTCATCAACTCAAATTGTGCAATCGCTTGCTCGGGCAGTAACTCCAACCCATCAACAATAACCCAAGGCTGCTTCGTCTCTTCTCGCACCTTCCGCATCTGCTTGAGCAGCGGTGTGTTCAAGGGGAGATATGCCAGTTCGGCGACAACGCCACCGCTGGGACTTCGCAGCCATTGGAGAGGCATTTCAAAATTGGCGGGTTCTTCGCCGCGCATACTGCGGGCTGGGACGCAGGAGACGATCATGGTGGGTTGGTTGAAATTACTGGGCCATTCTTCGGTGAGGGTGGGGAGGATGCGGACGATTTCGCCGTCGGTGGTTAGGCCGGATGCCCAGGAGTTGAAGTGGTTTGCTACGACTTGGGCGTTTGAGAGCTGGACTAGATATTAGTCTATGATTTTTAAAAAGAGTTAATGCGGTGCATTTGTGCTGGATTGAGAGAGGGTCTTCTTTACCGTTCGGTTGTACATGAATACCTTCCGGCACCCCATTTGGATCATAGCATAAATTGCTGCTCGTGCCATCCCACCCGCTCCAATGACAAGACCCGTGGTACTCGACGGCTGAACAACATTTCTAGGAGAGATGTTACGCCTGAGACAGGTCATCTGGAAGGTTATGGTCAGCATTTGAGATTGAGAGTAATTTGCACAAGCAAATGCAGGATTCTCGCTAAAAGAAGAATGACTTACAATACCAACGAAATCTGTATTGTCGCCATAATATGCACAGATGGGTCCTGATTTGCTGCGATTGTTGGCCTGTCGAAGCAGTGATTCTGTACTCCCGTCCAAGTTTCCGTTGGGCAGCATACGAAGAGGTAGTAACGTGTTGACAGCCCCAATGGCTTTTGCATGATAACTCTTCGCAGCAATGCGAGAAAGTATTTGAACCTAAGCAGAGTCAGTGAAATGCAAAGAAGAATGCCAAACAGGGTAGCTACTTTATACGGTTGGGTAATAGCCGCTCCACCAAAGTTTGGATCCTGTCCCAATCTTTGAATGTCTTCCAGTGATGCCATGTCCAAAGATTGAAAGTTATGGCTCAGGCCACAAACTTGATAAGCAGCCGTATGCATTGCTGGGGATAGACTGTAGAAAACACTACCACCTAAGATCATAAAATGTAGAGGGTCGAGTAGTTGTGACTGGTAAAGGGCTTCCATCGCTTCCGAGGCTGTGGTGAGATACTGTCGAAGTTGACTTCTCGAAACAGTGGTTTGCATGATAGGATGTGTGACTGGTGTGAAGATTCGATTGGCGACCAAAGAAGGACGACCATGCTCCCCAAGATTGTATGCAATCACCTATAATTTGAATTAGTAAGTGTATTCAAAATAAGCATAAGCCCAAATTTGACACATAGAATGTGCGAGATTTCCTTCATAACCTGATTACATGCCAGGGAGGAATTCACATACTGGAAGATGATTAGGAATAGTCTCGATCGCGTTCAAGAACATCCGAACAGCATTATTGTCCCGAGGATCTGATGTTCTTCGAACAAATCGAACCATGTCGCAACCAAGAGCCAGTGCATTTGCATACTCCGTCATTCTCGTTCCGTCATTCCAGCTCCAACTCGTCCCCTTTTCTGCAAGATACTGTCCTATTACCTTTGAACGGCCCGAAATTTTGACAAGCCGTTTAACGCCCTCTGCTGGGTATTTCAAGTCAATGACGAGATACTCGACACCAAATCGAAGTCCATGTTCAAGAAGACTGAAATAGGTGTGCTCCTTTTCAACTAAAGTCATAGGAGTATCCCCAAACACATAATCCTCTACATGGAATATTATAGGCACCCCTAGCTTTCTTCGAATGGTCGCGATTTGCTCTCCGATAACCTTTTGGAAGTCTGGAACCCAAGCGTCGATTTTGAGTCTGGGGTTTCTGATTAGCACCGCACCGATTAAACTGTAGGAATTACTTACTGCACCGCATCAGCACCAGCCTCCAACTCCTCTAGCTCTAGGTCCGGAATAGTTGAAAGCCGTAGAGACAGGGCATATGTGTGAGACCTGCACTCCGGAGGGAGAGCCGCAATTGAAAACGGACTTTCAAACCCACACCGAGCCAACCCTTGCCCTGTTAAGTTGTCCAGGAATGCCGAGAAGTCCTCCTTTGCATACTTCAATCTCGATGACACATTCCCTATCCCATTTTCCGGCGGTGTCTGAGAGCCGTCACAACTTGGATCGTATAGATTGTAGTATTCCAGATTCGAGCAATTCCGATGTCCTAGATCTGCCTGTTCTAAGCGAGCAGCCTCTTCATGGCTTAGCCTTAGCAGATCCCGTATCCTATCGCTCTCCCTTGTAATGTACACAACCGGGTTTGTTTTGGAGTATTCGTGGAGTGTTCGTTGGCCCTGCGTGGATAAACTCCCCATCCCACATTCAATTATACATCCCATCCTGTTCTCTTCCAGCATCTGCCGTAAAACCTCGATATTTCGCTTGTAGAAGCTTTGATTGCCATACTGTCGAAGGAAAGAGCCTTTGGAAAGGCCCGTTACCAGTTGAAAGTAGTAATCCTCCGTCACAAGTCGTCTGCCGAGATGTGTTGCTCCAACGAATCCTAGGGTTCTCTTGCCCGCGCCCCGACTGCCTATTAACACAATTGACGCACCATGTGCAAACTCCCTCGTGATGGGACTCGGTGGTCGATAGTCCAAGTTGAGTGAAAATCCATTGGATTGCTGCTGGACTTGAGTAATCACGGCCATCTTTCGCTGGTTGTTTCTTCCTTGTATTTCACGTGACCATGTCGGACAAGGGTGCTGGTTTCGATCACCTGAGTTCGTCGAACCAAGAATGGCCAAAACGTTGCTGCGATTCAATTCAGAAAATCGCAATTACTTCCACATCCGATTGTCAAGTGTCAAAGATGAGCAAAATTGTGAGAAATGGAAAAGACATGCGATAATCTACTTCCCCATGAATAAGGTCTAGTCTGGGCCAGATTCCCGCCGGACGAAGTACAGTACGGCAACTGAGCGGTTAAATTCTTTCCCGTCAGTTTGAGGGCGTTGTGGGGAAGTCAAATGCCAATCCCTCCAATTGTCAATTCCTCTCCCTCCGTGCTAGGTTCTTCGAGCTTGACCATGATTGAGGGTTTTGCATGAGAACTGCCGACTACTCCAGATTCTCCCCCAACTCTCCACGACCCCAGATTATCACGACCCCCTCTTGATCATCTATTCCAGCATCTGGCAACTATTTGCTTCTTCACTAAATCGATCTCAATCGCAAGGAGTACCTTCTCGTTCCACATTTTGGATTGCGAAGCTTGTTGCGAATTCCGATCAACGCGCCTTCAATATCCCCTTCCCTCCCACGAATTCTCTCCGAGAAATAACCCTGTGGGCAGAAGAAATCTGGATGAGCAGATTGCGCATGCTGCCTTCGGGCGACTCGATGCGTGGCGGCTAGCCAGCGGCCGTGAAAAGAACGACAAGATACAATACATGTAATGGCGCAAGTTAATCCTGCCAGCACAGGGAAGGAAAATCCCGGTGCGCCCGAGGAAAGCAAGAATGGAACGGTCAAGAAAAATACGAAGAAGAAGCAAACCGTAAGAACGAGGGTTTCTCAAGCATGCGATAGGTGTCGGGATAGAAAGGATAGATGCGATGGAAGGAAGCCAAGATGCGAGAATTGCACCACCAATGGTCGGGAATGTTCCTACGATACGAACGTCAAGAAACGAGGCTTGCCGAGGGTATGTCAGGGGAATGGAGAAGCTTTGGGGCTTTGCTATAAAAGAAGTCGAGGATGTCGAGGAGAATATGATCACAGCCATGGGAGGGGACAACGAGCAACTTGCGATGTGGAATGATGAAGCCAATTCGGAAAATCTTGTTGGCCTATGGAGGAAATCCCAGATCTCGCAAAAGCTAGAAAGCCTACTCTCGTCGATGTCTCTAGAGCCAGCAGAGGGCGTGAAGCGCAAGCGCGCTGATTCGGGACCACAATCTTCGAAGAAAGGAGCGGGGGCCAAAGCTACAAATACATATCTCACTCCACAGGCTGAAAACAGTCTCAACGAATGGGATATTGGCGGATATTTAGATCCGGGGCTTGACATGCGAACACCAGTCAATGCTCCGAGTCCCATGAGCTTCCAACCTGTAAGCCAGGCTGCCCCGCATGTCTCTGTTGAATACAATGGACCTTCAACTTCAGCGGCTAGCAACCCTCCTGAATCTATCTTAAGTCCTTCGAGCGCGAATCCTGCGCCATCGGTCACTTCATGTACTGCGCCTGTCATTCCAGATCTGCCTTCCGAAACTTGGCATCTGTTAGATGTATACTTTTCATATACACACTCGTGGTTACCCATCATCGCAAAATCTACACTGCTTCGGATCTCTCACCAATACTCACGGCGTAACCCCTCCGCGCCGGATTCAGGATCTGGGGATCGTGCGGTTCTCTGGGCCGCAATTGCGTACGCAAAGTTTCAGCACCGAGCTATCAACAATATCCCAAGAGCTCTTGGCTCGGTGGGAGAGATGGTTTGGACAGCAGAAAAGATGTACAATCAAGCAAGAACTTTTATACCAAATGAAGAAGGGACTCTTGAGATTGGTCATGTTCAAGCACTTCTCATTTTGACGCTCGCCAATATGGGGACAGACCATTTGAGTAGAGCTTGGTTCCTCATTGGACATGCCGTCCGTGCTGCAATTGAGCTCCAACTGGACCAACCTTCAGAGCATAGCTTTGCTGCATCAAAATCCAAATTAAGAGCCAAGCATGTTTACTTAGGATGCTTCGTGGTTGACACATTAGTCGCTGCCCGACTTGGCCGACGTCCACATATAAGAGCTGCCGAAGTTGCTCAAGTCGGATCACTAGAAGAAGATGAGCAAGAGGAATGGGATCCCTGGACTGACTGTCTTAGCGTTCGGCGATCTAGCACATCAAATCACTCTAGAATTCCGGCAGAAATTCTTAGCACATTCAACAAGCTAGTGCAAGTTCTCAGGATACTCAACGAAGCAATCTGTATGATAGCGACCACTCCAGCATCTACTCGCCAGCTCAGCGCTGAATTCGTTGAGAAATTACTCGCCTGGACCCGAACGCAACCTTCACCGTCACATTTTGACACAGATTCTATGCAGTCAGCTCCGGCTTTATCTCTACTTCCTCACCAATATCATCTTCATGCTGTTTATTCCACTACTCTTGCCACATCATATCTGCTTGCGGCCAATCATAACAACAATGCCATGGCACCAGCAGCAAAGTCTGCTAGGAGGACAACCGACATTTTGAGTCAATACTCGAACACTTTTGGACTCCTCATTGTGCCTCCTACTTACGAGTATTACATAAAGACTGCTTACGATGTTGTGAATGCTGTTCAGAGCAGCATTGACCATACACATATCGTAATTAATGACTGGAGAAGGAGTCTTGATTACTGCTTGGAGACGATGGAACCCGCTTGGCCTATTCTCGAAACGTACAGAAACTCAATTACGTCCCTCTCGAGGCTGCAACGAAGGGAGAGTCAGGTTGCATTTGACTTGATCAGTGGTTCTAATCATTCAAATATTGAAAGCGAAAGTCCACATCCAACCAAAACACCCCAAAGTATGAACAGTTATGGAGCGGTTAGCCACCCAAGCCCTCTCAATGGTTCACAAGGCCAAAACCCACGGAATCAAAGATTTACATCCACATCATCCCAGCGAACTGCCTCGTTTGGCCAGTCTTCAAATCCTGGACTTCCACAAAATCCTCTCAGTATATACGAAAATGCACATGCTACTTTCGGTATGGGCAATCCTCCTACCCAGCCTTCTCGAGAAGGGGGTCAATTCCAAACCTCGGTTCAATCATTAGCACGGCCGAGCATTCAGTTCCATCCTCTTCTACTCAAGACCTTGAGTAAAGATACCGATGTTATGGGTGAGCCTGTGTTCGGCGATCTTATGCGTCTCGACGCAACGGAATGGTAAATCCCCCTCCCCCCATCTTTTTCCATGCAGAACTAATCCTTTTCCAGGACAGGAAACTTGGACCAAAGCCTTGTCAATCTCGGTTTCACTGACCAAGACAACCCCCAAGCCTTCTACACCATCTGCCAACAGCCAGACCCCCTCCAGTCGAACAACGTGTTTCAACAGCTCGCCGCAAACTCGGCGGCCGAAACAATGAGCTATCTTGACAATGCCGCGTTTGGGGGTTTGGGACTGGGTCTACCAGGCTTCGAAGGCTTTGGCTTTGGTGTTGATGAGAACATGTCGGAGGGAATTGAGGCTGGGCAGATCCTGCAAGCTTTGGCTGCTGGTGAGCAGGGTGGACAACAGTCGAGTCGGATCAATGATTGACACTGGTGATATTTGATACTTCTGTATATTATTACGACGATATGTGCATTGCACTGAAACATCGAAAATTCGTTTACAAGGCACTATTTGCATATTGGAAACGGGTTTTAAAATTATGAATTCGCAACGCAATCTCTCGAAAGCGTCTCACTGTCTTACATATAGAAATTCAAAGCCTCTTGCCATGCTCAATTGCTTCACAGCCACTGCTTATTTCCATGGTGAGAAACGAACGAACCTGTCTCTTCTATGGTGACACCCTCAATAACCTTCTTTTGCGCGAGAACGCTCTCTTCGGTTGTAATGGCTCCCTGGAAAGCCGGGTAGGCATTCTGAAAGCTCTTAAGCATGGCCATAATACCCACAAGCTCTTCTTCAGTTGCTAAAGAAAGAGTCAGCCTGTCTCATTTGTCTTATTTCCCTCCAGCGAAGAACTTACGTTGCACCTGTGAAGTATTCACCAGTCCCGGACTAAGGGCAAACACCACGATACCCTCCTCCCTCAGTTCGCCTGCATACTTAACGACCACCATATTTGCGGCAGCTTTCATGGACGCATAGACCACGGCGCCTGGAACTTGATGCTTCAGGACCAACTCCGTATCCGCCATACCGCTCGAGATGACTGTGATCTTCTTCACGCTTCCCTTGCGGACTAGAGGGAGGAAAGCGTTGATGGAGAACATGACGCCGATCACGAGGACGTCCAAACTGTCTGTCATCTCCTGTTTGAGTGTAGCTTCCTTTCCAATGAATTCCGAAGGCTGTAGTCGTGCTGTTGAGGTCCCTTGGAGGGCACCGTTGACAATGAGATAATCCACGCCTTTTGTGATCTTTGCGACTTCCTCGGCTGCTTTGGTGAGGGAGTCGCTGTCTGTCATGTCGGCGGTGAAGAGGTGAACATTCTTGATAGAGTCGGCCTCGAGTTTTGCCTGGACTGTTTCAATTGATCGGACGAGTCCGATGACTGTGTTTTTGGAGTCCTTGCTCAGCTGGCGAAGCCATTCGTACTGTTTGGATGTTAGCTGATGATATATGTCGGGTTGTGAAGAAGATCACTTACTCCAAGGCCACGAGAAGCACCGACGATGACATATGAAGCCATTGTTTTTATATTTAGAATGGAGTTTGGTATGGTTTGGTGAAAGATGTTTGGTTGAATTTGCTTGGGGTAGTTTGAAGTACGAGAAAGATCAGAGGTTGTTGAGATAGTTTTGGATCGTTGGTGCGGGATGCTGTTGATGAGATGCTGCAGATGAGTACTTGATCACCAGAGGGCCTTGGTCTTATATACTGCAAGGTACACCACACCCTATTGACGCAGAAATATAACCATCCATGAATTGCTTAATTAATTTCATACCACTTACAAATCCAATGTACATGCATTTGGTGAAAGTAGTAAATGTATAACATGTGCGAGAGATTTGCAAGCAGAATATCGCCGCGCACAGTCGCGCGGGAGCCTCGATACGCCGACCCCCTTGTAAGTGCACGGGAGCAAGCGGCGGATATGCACTATGGCGACATGGTGTCGCACTCTCGAGTCTGACAGGTATACACATATATACTTATCTATAAGCTAAGCTGAGGCCGATAGGTTCCGACCTTCTTGAAAAGGTTCTCTGTATCCTGACACTGCAAACGAGTTCCAATCAATTATATGTGAGAGTAGCAATTTATGAATTCAATCGATTCAGATGAAGTTGTTGCGGAGGCGTGCTTGTCGTACGTGCCGTATAATATGCAGGCATGTATAGCACGGTGTGGCCAATGTGAGTAGCCAATCATGCTGACCTAACAGCACACCCATGTGCCCACACAGCGTATCTTATGGGCGGCTTGCTGACACTCCCGTTGCTCCTGGAATACCTAATGTCTTCACTAGGTAGTCGGCGGGGACGAACTCACACCTCGTACTCCCGTCAATCTCACAACACAAACACGAAATCGATCTGGGGAAATGCGCCGCCTTAGCTACTACACCGTACAATAATCCAATTATCTACCTTGTTAGCATGGCCAATCGCGAACGCAGCAAAGGCGGCTGCTGGACGTGCAAGCTGCGAAAGAAGAAGTGCGACGAAAGCCGGCCATCGTGTGAAATCTGTCTTTCTCTGGATATCGATTGTCATGGATATGGCTCAAAACCAGTATGGATGAATGGCGGTGCCGCCGAGAGGGACAAAATCGAAACTTTGCGCCAGAGGGTCAAAGAGATCACCAACCACAAACGTCGACTTCGAGTTCGCCAGAATTTGTCTCAGGCCCCCAACAGCAGATTGGAAATCATCAGGACAATAATGATCATCATGCAGGATTAACTCCTGTATCCATGGATGATGTGCATGTTCCATCGCAGCCGCTATCCGCTTACTCCATCGACGTTAGCGAATCCCGCCAACCTCTCCAGCAGGCGGAAGACGCATCTGGGGCAACTGCGGTTGATGTCAATCTGGTTCAACAAACGCCTTCCTCCTCAGAGAGTGACTCGGGTCGAGTAGAATTGTACAGGAAGACCCCGATACTGCCCGAGGAAGAAGCGGGCCACCTGCTGTACTACCTGGATTATGTGTTCACGATACAATTCCCATTTTACAAACCCAGCGCTATCAATGGCGGGCGTGGATGGCTTCTTGCTATTCTCATGCAGTTGGATCCGCTCTACCATGCTGCTCTCAGTATTGCCACTTACCATCAACATTTCGAAGCACTGGTGCATGAGTTCGGTCTATCTGCAGCCAGCTTCACTGACATTCGTGACATACCGCCTTGTTGCAAACTGGAAGCGCAGTTGCGGGAACATAATCTTTCGTTAAGTACGATTGGCAATCTTGTACGACGTTTGCAAGATCTTGGCCGAAGCCAGTCGGAACTCAAGCTACCTGAATATGTGGAGCTGATTGCATGTATGGCAGTACTCGTCTCTCTTGAGGTACAGTATTTCTGTCGTTTGATTTTATTTTTTTCATATTCGTCTAACAAATATATGAACAGGTGTTGAAAGGAGACAGTGCTAGCTGGCAATTTCACTTAACAGCAGCAGCATCAATCCTCCCTCTCGCTCACAAGGCCTTTCGATCTGATCAAGCAAACGATCTCTCGAAAACATACAAAGACGCATTCCATTTCTTTTCCTCGGCAGTAACTTGGTATAGCTTACAGGCTTGTGTGACTTTGGGAGAACTAATATTAGGAGACTCTGACAATGTAGAGCTGCAAGATCTGTACATACCTATCAGCAATTTTGCAGGGTGTGACAATTGGGTTATACAAGAAGTCCTGAATATTATGAAGCTCGGGCATTGGAAAGATGCCATGAAGTCGAAAAAGCAACTCAGCATGCGAGAACTCACAACACGAGCCTTGGAGATCGAAACAAATCTGAAGAGCGAGTTGAGTGTTGTATCAAAAAAGATAGAACGAAGTTCGCTAGTCGATTACTTCCACAATCCCGCAGCCTATATTCAGCTCCTGGTCACGCAGATATTTGGGTACAGCACCCTCATCTATCTCTACATGATCGAATCCGGACCTTGTCCAGACGTGCCCGAAATTCACACGAACGTATCCCAAACAATCGAAGCGTTTAAGGCTCTTCCCCAAGCCGAACTCGTCCGCAGCCTTTCCTGGCCACTCTGCATCGCCGGATCTATGGCGACGGAAGATCAAGAAATGGCATTTCTCGACATTGCGAGCAAAGCTAAGCTCAATCTCTGTCATTTTGGAAGCTCGAGACATGCACTCGCCATTATACAAGAGTGTTGGCGTATGCGGAAGAGTAACGAGGCTATCGATTGGAATGTGGACTGGAGAGTTGCAATGCGGAACCTGGGGCTCAATGTTTTGCTTGTCTAATGGACTTTATGTCTACACGCGTCACTGATAAATTGTTGCTCGCCACGATACACATCCGCTGGTATATATTCCATAATTACAAAGAACATGGCATACTATATTGCTCCCATCATCACCCTCAACCATACCCACAGATTCCGGCATCTCAATTTGCGCGTCCTCTGTCTAAAAGCATATAATTCTCCGATAATTCCTCCCTGAGCAGTGGGAAGTAGTGTGTTCAGAGATGTTCTGATGCCATCACAAAGCATCTCCATCTCCAGTCGCTTCTCTATATCACAACCAAATCTGGAATTGTCGCAAACACATCCCCATACTTAGCTGTCCATCCCAAAGCCCGAATTCTTTCCGCGTTAACTCTCATATTTGAGCCCCAAAGAAGTTCCGCATAAGGATGGATCTCTTTAGCCTGCTCAGCCGTCAAGATATCTATCTCCTCCCTACCAAGCACTCTCTGCTTCACCAACTCCCGCACTATGGCCGTTGCCACGTCAGTAAATTCACATTCTCCGCCTTCGACATAGTAAACTCCCTTGTCTCCCCAATGTGCTTTCCCATCCACTTCCAAAGCCTCCTCTACAAGCAAGATCAATGCATCCGTGAGGTCACGGACATGGACCAAGGAGTTGATATTCTTCCCTTCCCCGAGTTTGAAACCTTTTCCTCGTCCTTTCACAAAAGCAACATACGCAGGAAGAGCAATGCTTTCCCGCTTGATCTCCCCTTGTCCCGTGCCAATGACGCCAGGAGGGATCACAAGAGCCGTTCTGATGCCGTTCTTTTTGCCTTCGAAGAGGACAAGCTGGTCAGTGATGGCATGCCAGACCGACTTATCAAAAGTCGTGATTTCAGTCAAGTCCGCAAGGTCAGACCAAACCTTGGAGGTAGCTTGTCCGGCACCATTCTCAGTGGTGGAGACGGATGCTCCGCCCGATAGTTGAATATAGACGGATGTTTTGGGAAGCGATGGAATGATTGTGGTGATAACACTTGCGTGGTCAGCGTCGGCCAGTTCTATGATGTTGTCAGCTGGGCGGAGGGTTTGATAATGGCAGCGTGGGTATTTACGGAGAACGACATCGGCTTGAGCAGCCTCTTCTTTCAATATATCTGCGGAATCCAAGTCGCCGATGATGATTTGAATGAATGGGTATTTTGCGGCGATCTTTTGCTTCTGCTCATCGGTGCGAACGAGACCTCGGATTCGGTATTCGGGGTGTTTTTTTGTGATGGTATGAAGGACTTGACCCCCAATGTAGCCGGAGATTCCTGTGATGAATATTGTAGGTGCCATTGTAGAAAGAGTTTCTTAATTGCAGTCTAATGAAGATTGAAAAAGTGTCCGTTGATGCGAATGGTTAATGGTGAGAGCGATGAGGGGATACTTATACTCCATTCTATTAAAACATAGCATATGCGTTGCGTAATCCTCGAAAATAGTTTCTCACGTTGACGTATTACATCTGTCCTTTCAATCTGACCTTGAAGAATGGATATACCATCAGTATAGAGTGGCTGGCCTGGATTGCATAGCTCGATGATCTGATCCTGATTGGATGGGCGGACGGGAATTGGCGGGTTTCTTGACGGGCCCGCCAAACTTGCGGCCGCTGACGGAGATTTCGACCGCCACTTTCAACCGCAACAATTGGAAAGCCGCCTTCAATCCAGTCTCATCCAGCACATCACACATGATTGACAGTCCAGCATGAATGAGACACACAGCTATAAATCCAATCTGGCCTGCGAGACTTGCAAGTCCCGTAAACGAAAATGTGATAAGGCGCTCCCAAAGTGCTCGCTCTGCACAAGGTAGATAACATGCCAACCTCCTTCCCCCTTCCTCCTTGCTATGCTCAGCATTAGACAACACTATCTGGGTAATGATTCGCTAATTTTTTAATGAAAGGAAATCTTTATCTTGCAGGTATACAGTCTCTACTAAGAGTCGCCCGCTACGCTCAACAAGATCCCCTGCCTCCTCATCTACCATAGCGGCTGTGAGCCCTGCCAGTTCCGCTCCGCCGTCCAATGGCTTTCCACCAGTCTTTTACCTCGACTGGAATGTCTTTCAACAGTGTCATTTTGACCTACCCAAGCCAACTTCTCAGTTGCCACCCTGCATCTCTCAACTCATTGGCAATCGAGAGAATTGGAACATGATTGCAGCCGAGCACTTCGCCACAACTCATACTTGGATGCCCATCATCTCCAAAAAGAGCTTTTACGATCACATTAATATTCGTTTAGATCAAGTACGTTCGGACTACGGACTTCTTCTTCTAGCTATGGATCTGGTTTGTTGGGTATCCGAGAATGAGAACCCGAAGACGCCTGCTTACTTGGCAGCAAAATCTTTCTACTTGGACTTGGAAGTCCAGGGAGTTGTCTCGCTTCAAATTTTGCAAGCTCTGCTGTTGATTGCACTTTATGAGTTTGGACACTCAATATTCCCCTCTGCTGCCATTTCAATCGAGGCGTGCGTGAGGTACGGTCATGCTTTGGGCATCAATTGGGGTGCTGAGTTTCCACTGAAGAGACCGTTCTCGTGGGTTGATAGTGATGAGCAAAATCGTGTTTGGTGGGCTGTGGTTATCTTAGACCGGTAAGTTTCCTGGCGTTATTTCGAATCCCTAATTTAGATGGTCGCGTGAGCATCGATTACTTCATATGAAGTGATCTTTAGTGGAAAGTTTAGAGAGTACTATGTTAAATAACGAACTCCAAGCGTCTCAAGCATAGGTTGTCAGCCTCGACCTTTCTTGGCCGAAGATCCAACTCCAGAAACAATAATGCCAACGGAGGATAGTGCGTGGGATGAAGGAGTGAGTTCCAGCTTAACCCCGTCAACTCATCTCAAGATATTCACATCATAGGTGATGCCACCGAAATGCTTTAGCATAGACGTTACGCAAACTCCAAGAAGACTTGGTCGATTTGCCCTTACAGCAGAAGCAACACGATTGCTGGGGCAAGTAATTAGACATGTACAAACAAAGTCGCCTAGGGACTCATTCCATGACGAGGAAGGGCTACTCCTCGACCGAGCTCTTCAATCCTTACTCACTGTTGCTGAGGTTGAAGGTCAAATCCATTCCCTCGATGTCATGAATCAGACTCTGATGTGCTCTCTGTATGTATTCCTTCTGGTTGAGGATAGAAGAGCTAAGCTGACAGCAACAGCGCGAGAATAATTTTACACGAAAGCCATGCTTCAACAGAATCAGAAACATCACAGTATTTCGAAGGCGTTCATCATACGCAAAATCTCATGGAGATCGTCGCCAAAGCAAGAGAAGAATTGGCGAACTTCGAAGCCCCAATCAGAGCATGCGTGAGAGCTGCATCGCCGTTCATGACCACACTCCTGTACCAGATGGGGGCGGCCAATTTACGAAGGTGTATGCAGATGAAAACAAATGATTCGGTCGAGGCTTTTAACGTAATCAAAGATGCCTTGAAAGTTTTTGATGGAAGGTGGAGAACTGCTGGTGAGTAGCTTTGAATCTGGGTTCGCTCTGGTCTAACGTTTTATAGGAGTGTACCTTAAAATATTAGAGGCTAGGGAAGTGATCGCTGTTGTTGGGTGAAGCCCACATTTTTTTTATTTTCAGGAAGTGGCGCAGCGAGTAATAGCAATCAAGCTCGTTGAGTCGAACCACCTTATAAATTTTTGCATCGCAACATACTTCAATTTTCCTCTGCGCTAGGTGGAACGCGATACAGAACCAGCGAATCCCTCATATTGAAATGGCAGTGAGGGGCCTGAAACATATGTCTATCCGCAAGTTCATCAAGCCATTTCTGATGCCCCATCTTTTAAGGAACTCGGTTGTTCCGTCCTTTCGTGCGTGGAGAAACGGCGCATAGTACGGTCCAGAAAGAGTTGATCCTGCGAGGAGAACATGATAGAGTGCCCGGTAGAGTCTCTCCTTCCATTTATCGTAGCCGCCTACTTTCACCACCCACAAGCTGAATTCGTTCAGATGAAGAACATCGCCATTACTCAAATAGCCCTCTGGCTTGTGGGTTACTTTCCAATTGACCATCATCCACTCGATACATTTGATGAGATGCTAAAAGTCAAGCACGGCTTGCATCTCGCTAGGTAAGGGTTTCGCCACCTTTCCACAAAGTTCCTGGATGGGAAAGGGACTGGGCGCTGTGCCTCTGCAACGATGTTGGTGGAGCGAACCTGCGTGATCGGTGAGTCAAAGTACCTTTGTTGTATTGATTTCCAGACTCGCCGCCATGAGAGCAGCATTGAATGCGAGGATTCTGGTCGATGCTAGGTTCCAAAGAAGAGTCGGCGCGTTGCTCTTCCATACCGAGTAGACGGTTTTGCAGGATGACGCTAAAGCCACAAGATACGGAAAAGTATCGCATGCTTGAAGGATGTGCTGGAGCAACTCGGGGGCCAGACTAATTATCAAGCTAGCAGCCATGGGTGTGTTGGAAGAAAGTACATAGCGAGGTACGCAAAGTTGGGAATGAGTGCTGTCGAACAGGGACCTAAGACGTTGTGCGACAGGTGTGCTTACCATCAGATATCCTCATTGGCTGATAGGCCACCGGGGAGGATCAACCGGGAAGCTGTGTTACCTGACGCGCAGGCTGAGGTTTCGAACAAAAAGAATTAGAGCAGAGCTTCGATCGGGTGGGTCTCGAGAAGAAGGCACTGCTTAAGGTAGGTAGGTAGGTAGGTACCTGAGTCATGCGACTATTCTCCAAAGTTCGGATGTGAAGGAAGGGCTATAGAAGTAGTAAGGTATCTTCTTCACTTTTATATAGTTTTCGAAAGATACTTTAATACGTTAATTTACCTATCTGGTGTAATTATATATTTCAATTGCCCCTCCCCTTTTTTTTAAAAAAAAAGAAAGGGGCGAACATAGGTAGGTACGTTACCTACCTTACCTGTAAGGTAGGCGGACGACCGTTAGTAGGCGCGGGCGAGACGGGAAACGGTAACAACCAATAGAAAGCGTGCATGTGGGGCGCACGTGCTGGTAGCAAAACGCGAGCAAGGAACAATAGAACGCCACCAACACCAACATAGGGCTGTGCCTGCCTATGCTTTAACACCTATGCTTTAACATAACGTTCAGGCCGCCATATCTCCTCTCCTCTCCCTCCCCTTCTCTTCTTCGACAAACACACCCTTTCGACTCTTCATTTTAAGAAAAAATAAAACTCCTCAATCAACCACTAAAATGCCAACTAAATACTTGGAGTACGGTCATATAAAGGATCTGTTTGCCCAGCTGAATTATACTGGCACCAGAGATGGTAAGAAGAGGCCGTTTTCTCATCGTATGTATATCGAACAGACTCCCCGTTAGAATATTGCTGAATTATAAAGTAACTGCCGCGACCGTAATACATCGCAGAGCATTTATTGATACGGTGTTACATGGCCGAACCATTCCCGCATCTTTCCCCGTCAAATATGATCACGCGGATGCTCAGTTATGCGCATCGACCTTTCTCGAACAAAATAATCATTACTTCCAGGCCACCTGGGACTCGCTTCCAGGGTCATTAATCTATCCTAAAGATGCTAAAGAGTACGCTTCCCCGGAGTGTCTTGATTAAGAGACTAACCTAACTAACGTGCATCACTTCAGGATTGTGGACATCCTGGCAAAGATAATTTGTACGCAGGAGACCTCACACATCAGAAATCAACAGCAGAAGGTATGATTACATCAGAATATCGCAGCTTGTAGCTCAATAAAAAAAGTATGCTAATGATGATATAGGAACAACGAGCCGGCCGAGCTGATGATGATACTATTGACGTCGACAATGGGTCAAGTGAAGAGGCTCATTCACCACGACCAAGAAAGAGTCACACCTTTTCCCCCAACATTATCGATGACGGTTACGCTTCCGAAACTTCCACCTATTCGGAACACACAGCGGGTGGGAAGCAGAAAGGTGGAACAGTGGAGCAGTACTTAGCTCGCAATACCAAAGTTCATCTCGATCTTGTCTATCCTCTTACCGATTCTGCCGATATTTCGAATGGCGCGTGGTTATTAGAGGTAGCATATTGTTTCTCTCCCACATATTTCCTTGAATATAACTGATTACTATATGTTGTAGAAAAACAAACCTTGCCCCAAAAGCGACTGGCCCTTCATTTTCCGCTATTTGCATCGGCGGAATATTTATAAGATGGATAGAGGTGGGCATGTTCACAGTCTCGTCAATGTGCTAGTAAGTAAACTTAAATTAGGTGCCTGTAAACTTCTGCTGACTCTACGGTGTGACAGCTCCAGCATTTCAATTTGTCCATGCCTCCCGTAGATCAGCACAATAAGGCCAAGAAAAAGATTGGGAGTTTTATTTCCGGCTGGATGAAAGTATGGCTAGAATGCGAGTTTCTCTCCCAACAACAGCAAGGTGAACAAGTACAAGTCGTTCGAGGTAGCTACTTTGATAAGGAGTTGAAGATACGCCGAGCACAGTGGATTGCCGGACGAAAAAATCGCCAGATAAATGCGCCTGTCATTGCAACGGCCTCTGATTTGACAGCTCGGAAGAGGGTAATTGCAATCTCTTGAACAATCTCTTGGGCTTATTGGGTACACGCTAATTACACTGTAGGGGGTCGACGCATCCGATCACGACGAGAGCTCTGAACAGCCCTCATTCTCGTCAAAGAGAGCGAGGATCGCTTCTGCCTCTCCTACTTCTGATTCTGGAAATATCTATGATGCCGAGAGGAGCTCTGTACCCAAGAAAAATCCAGCAAAAGTCGTTGCCAGGACATTCTCCTCTTTTCCAGCAAGAGTTGAGACTCGAGAGGAGAGTATTTCTCTTTCAACCCCGGAACACGCTCGAACACAAGCAAACACTGGAAGTTCGTCTGTACCAAGAACAAGAACGGCTTCCTCTGTAAATCCTGGCAATTCGTCTGTACCCAGTGCAAGAAGCGCCTCCTCTGCGAAGGGTCCTCGACCTTGGTGGGCAGACGTAAAACCGTCAAAATCCACTGGCGAGAACACTACTCCAGGCCCTGCAGCTTCCAGATCGGCCCAGCCACAATCGGCTGGTAATAAAAAGGTACCGAAGTCACCTATACTGACCACTTCGATGCCGTCTTTGTCAAATCTAGCTGCAGAGCCTGCTGCAAGTGCAGATACTTTCACCCATCTACCAACGAATTCGCGCTCAGGAGAATCTCAGAATGCCACATCTCCTCGGACGGCCAGTACTCCCGTACCTCAGCCTGCTCCCATATCTCAGCCTGCTCCCATATCTGAGCCTGTTCCCATATCTCAGCCTGCTGTAGAATCGCAACCTGCCGTAGAGGTACAGCCTGCTGTGAAATCAAAGAAACGTCGTGGCACTTCCGTAAGGACTTCGACATATCCCAGACAATCACCTCCACTTTCCAGCTCCAATCCCCTAGTACCCCGAGTTGCCCGTCCGAAATTTCAGACTCCTTCGACCAATTTACCTAGATCAGAACCGCCACTCGTCACATCTGACCTGATAGAAAGTGACCATACTCCACAAAGTAGGGGCAGCCCTGAACTAGGCGACCCGGAAAAAATAAGACGGCGAGCGGATGTCCATCCAGAGCCCGAGCCCGAGCCAGAGCCGGAGTCAGAACCAGAACCAGAGCCAGAGCCAGAGCCAGAGCCAGAGCCAGAGCCAGAGCCAGAGCCAGAGCCAGAGCCAGAGCCAGAGCCAGAGCCAGAGCCAGAGCCAGAGCCAGAGCCAGAGCCAGAGCCAGAGCCAAGCCCGAAACCACAGCCGCCTGTTCGATCTTCAGCATCAGCACCAGTTCTCATGCTCTGCATCGAGGAAGCAGAAGGGGAGATTAACTCACAGAATCCGCTTCTGGAAGCCGACTGGCGCTCTTGCAGTCTCGAAGCATTCTTCCAAATCATTAGCAGCCGGCGACTTAATCCCGATGCGCTTGTGAGGGGTTTGAAGCTCAAACAGCTGTGGGGCAAGAACAAGACCTTCGTTGTCGATCGGTCAATGACGGAGGAGAGCTGGAAGAATATTCGAAGCAACATCAAACGGAACTTTGAGGCTATCAAAGAGAAGAGACCGGAGAGAAGGCAATTTTTGATGGATGTTTACGTTGAGGCTGATGATGATGGGGATGATGATGAGGAGGATGTTTGAAATGATAGATTAGCAAAGGTTGAGTGACGGCTGGGCTATTTTATAAAGGGTGGGTAAGTGGTTGAGCAGTTGAGGGGTGTTGAGGGGTGTCAAGGGGTGTATAATGGGATTTAGTGAGGGGGATTATTGTACAGTACACGATTGCGATGGGGACATAGCTCGTTCGTGCTTTTGCACGGGTTTTCTTCTTGTTGTTTTCATAGTTACCTTGGGTAGTGGTGAAAACTCTGCTGTTACATGATATCCTATTTTTCTTTTACCTAGGTAGCTAAGCCGCTGCCGTCTTTATTAATAAAAGCGCGCTTCTTTTCCTTTTGAAAGCTGCTATTCAGATGTGATTGGAGTTTACTTTTTTTGTTTGTGTTCTGCGTTGCTTAAACCTGATAAAGATATCTCGGCAACGAGCAGATAAGCGAGACGAGAGGCGTTTCTGTAGCGTAGCGTGGCGCTAAGGACAGGTAATCTTACTTTACCTGTTAGTGGCAGATCCACCCCCGCAATCCTAGCTCTCCGTCTCTGGCTTATATGTTTCGTTACGCCTACAACAGCCTTCAGAATTGATTGATGTTTGACATTCCAGAGTCCCACAATCCCAGTTGGACAAAGGGATAGAATGGACTCTTTAGATACTTCACCACCTACCGTATCTAATTTGACGGGAGCAAGGAGACGGCTTCGCATCTCGAGGGCTTGCGACCGATGTAAGAGGTATGGTAGAGCCCGATACCCCACTATATAGTCTTACCTCGCTACTAATAATTCCTCCAACTTGCTCACATAGGAGAAGAATACGCTGCACGGGAACTAAGCCTTGTGATACTTGTACCAGAACTACAGCAACTTGTGTATATGCAACTCCATACAATCGAGGCAGGAAAACACCCTTACCCCATGTCGTACCAGTTACTTCGATGCCTAGCAGCTCCGACGGCCTTTTCCGGGAGCGGGAGCGATCAAGCTTCATGTCAGATAGTGAGCGCCCTCGCCAAAACCATTTGTTAACCAGCACGGAGACAACATCGGCGACATCGCCAGAGCCCATCACAGATCTCCAGGGCCATTATCTAGGCCCAGCATCTGGAGCCTCCTTCCTTGCCCGGGTTCACAAACGTTTGCATCACACCGCGCACACTTCATCCAATTTCACATTCGGAGACGCGCCACTGCCCGATTATGACCCAACGCCTTCAGTCATGATTTCCCTGGAGGAAATGTCGCGTCTCGTCCAGAAGTTCTTCGAGTTTACTATGCCAATAGATCGTATTTTCCATCGACCTACAATTGAGAAGTGGGCCCGTGAATTCAACACAACGATGGGTTCCATGAATCATACTGATGATGCGCCTGCTCGTCGGGCTGTTCTTTGGATGGTGTTTGCCATGGCTCAAGAACATGTAAACTTAGAGCCGTCGTTAACTATCAACGATAGGAGGTACCCTAACTTCTAGATCTTTGGAAGATTCTTACTGATAGAAACAGCATTCGATACTTCCTGGCTGCTGATTATCAGCTATCTAAAAAGCCTAGTTCAGCAAGCCTTGCTTATGTTCAGGCGCGCTTATGCCAGTCCTTCTGGTTACTATCTCAATCTCGAGTAAATCACTGTTGGGATACCTTTGGAACCGCAGCTCGGCTCGCTCTCGTGTTGGGTCTTCACCGCAAACCGCCTCTGAGCTCAGCGAGCACACGCACTCTAGTGTACCTTGAATGCTGCAGGAGAACTTTTTGGAGTGCCTACTGTCTAGACAATTATCTCAGTATAACACTCGGTAGACCCAGAATATTTCATGATGATGATATCGACCAGGAATTCCCCTCCGGCGCCGACGATGACGAGCTCTTTGCCCATCAACAGGCGCCAGTGGGTACCCCTACATATTCGACCATGCTTGCACCTGTAGCATATTATAAGTAAGTGTCAACACCAACTGGTATTGCGACGGGACGCTGATATGTTACAGAATCTATCGGATATTAAGTTTCGTTTTGCGAGACATGTACTCAATCCATCCTTTATCAATCGTTGAACAATGCAGAACTGCGGCAAAGTATACCCAAATTCTCAGAGGGTGGCGCGGTGATATACCATCGTTCCTCAATGCCGACAGCGACGGATCAGCTCCATTAATTCCAATTTTCCAACGGCAGCGCGACGTGCTGAACCTGGCCTACTGGCATGCACTCGTACTCGTGCACCGACCTCTCTTTCTTCGAAATCTCACAAAGATTCAGGATGGCAACCAGGAACACAGCTCGTACAATGCAGAGATCGACAAGAACATTCAAGATGGCTTAGACGCAGCAATGCATATTGCCGATAAGTTGGACGGCATGTTCAGCTCCGGTTCCATGTTTCGCTCGTTTTGGGTAAGTTATTCTTTGGTCTGATAACTATACTTAACGACTGATTCATCTAGAGCACCTGCTTCTTCGGTTTTTCCGCAGTTGTGGTCCTTTACGTTTACGCAATTCAACAGCAGCGATCCTCGTCACCAGCCGAATCTTATCATAAGTACCGCGATTCAGCAATACGCTTCCAAAACCAATTGTCTAACATCGCCGGTCCTGATTCTCTGTTGGCAAGATACTGTGTCGTTTTGGAGGAGCTTCGGCTGGAACTGCTGCGATCCACAGATAGCACACAGGGTCCTTGCTTCCCTGATCAAGAAAGCCTAATAACAGGGTTTGATATGGAGTCGATGTCGCAAGATAGTATGAACACTATCCTACATGCACCTGTTTCTTATCCCGATGTTTACAGAGGAGATTTTGTTGGCTTTTGGCCGGGGCTGGACGACTCGCTGGAAAGCTTAGAGGATCTATCCGGGTTTGAGCCTTATTTAGCTCCCCATATTTGAAACGATGGCACAAGCCGAGGCACAATCCTAATGTATCATTCTATTGGACGTTATCTCCTCTTAATGCAAGACTGGAAGCCCATTTGTTTCGCTAAGACAACGCCACATCACATCAACACTTCAACGATTAAAGCCCTACAAGCAACAGGTGCACTCAAGACTTTCTTTTCCTCATCTAAAACTTGACTAGTTAGTCGAAATCTAATTATAGAGTCATTGGAATTATTGTTCTGTGATGGCATCGTCAGGTAATCTTGGTAGAATCCGAAATACGCATCACCACCACCAAGTCTTCGGAATCATTACAATAAGAGATCTTTGCCACCATCTCGTCAAAAATCCTTCCATAGTCACGTTTACCATCGGGACAATAGTTTGGTACGTGTCACAGAAGAGAACGATGGAGCCAAATGAATGACTGAAGCTGGCATTCGAGCATTTGAACAAATTAAAACACATGAATACAACAACTGCCCTGGACATTGATATTCGTGCCTGTGCGACTGGTAGTCCTCCAAAGTTACTTTCCAATCCTCCTTCCGTTCATTTCCACGCAGTTTTACCACTAGGATACCGGAACGCTGTGCCTAGACAGAGTCGACGACATTAGTAAGTGGTGCATACCCTTGGCCTTGAATCAACCAGGAATCGGCGGTGGCTTTAGCATCGGTTCCAGCGAATGGAACAGTCCACGTATCTGTGTACCCACTCTGAGTTTGCGACGCCACACCAATTGGTGTCCACGACCAATCTGAATTAGCTGTGGAAGCCGTATTCCAAGCGCCAGAGTATTTGTAAAGGCCGAAGTAAAAGTCATTGCCTTCAACAAGGTAGCCGAGAACTCTGACTTGCAGCCAATCTGTAGCGGTACCAGATAATACAATTTTACCATCCACTTCTCTTTCCATCGTCGTAATAAGTGTTGCCGTTGCTGATGAAAAACCGTACAAATGCGTATGGAACCAGGACATCGGCTTTGTAAGTGACGGTGTCGCCACTCTGCGTATATTTGACATTGCTGATTGTGCCTCCAGGCGGGAGGCTTTTTGTGCTCGCTGGGATCAACCGGGAGGAGTCTCCGCCACCTGAAGCTAACCTCGTCCGGACTTCGAAATTCATACCAGAGGATCCAGGAGTAATCATGCCAATGGTAGCTCGGCTCAATGTTGCTGACAACTCCAGTATCAGTTCACCACTCAAATGAAACGCGTAGCCAAGAGAATTGGCCACCGGTGACGAAGTGAGGGTAACGGAGCGATAGTCCGAAGAGAAGACGGCCGCGTCACTTGGAATACCAGCAAAATAGGTGCCAGGACCTGCAGCAGCGTCAGCAACGGGCGGCTTGTCTTCTGGGGCCGCGTTGATAAATGCTTACATATAAGTCTCACCGGGTAGATTGTCGTATGGATTGGGATTGTCATCATTGGTAATTTCCAGGAGGCCTGCATGACGGCTCAGGGCAAGCACAGCAACATTCGCAATCTAACTCTCTGGCACTCTGTAGATGATATGCCATATCTTTCGAGAATCCAATCATTGGGTACATAGGAACTCTGATAAGTCTCAAAGCTACTCTCGAAGGTCAATACGGTATCATATTGTCGTCATAACGCTGGGCAATGGGTAATCTAGGGTTGAGCACTGTGAATGCGCCCGGGTGTTTACGCTTCGTATAGCTGTTGATGTGTGCGTACAGACCTACGTAAATGTTGTTGGGTCCACATTCTGGTCAACCTTCATCGGAAAAGATACCGCCCAGACTAGCGCTGTATAGCTCGTACCACTTGTCGATATCTTGTTCAATTTGCGAAGCCCAAGGTCGTTGGAGCCGAGTCGAGTGGTGAAATTTTGATGACTGACGCCGAGGTGCCAGTGCGAACATAACCCATAATCTTCTCGCCTTGACTGGAAGCTTGATCGATCAACCACTGATTTCCAGGCTGGCTCGACCACATAATCTAGACTGTTCAAAACATTCGCAACCAACACACTGACTTGCCCAGTATCGTACGCCAAAAATTGTTTCTAAGCAGCCGGGTCCCTAAGTAGGTTAATGTAAGAAGTAATAGCGATCTGTTGACCTCCAGAACTGCCTCCACCGTTGTCAGGATCTACTGCCTCGTCCTTGAGAAATTCTATCACGATCGCCTCATAGATAATGCCGGACAATTTTGGAGTAGGGTGGAAGATACGAGCACGATAGCCGATAGTGTCAGACCAGAAGTTGTATTCGGCTTGGACATCCCCACTAGGGCCACCTCCAACGGCTTCGTTGAGTCCATCTTCGTCAAACATGGTCCAAAAATCATTTACGTAGTCCGCCCACAATGTTTTCTCCGAATCCCACGACAGAGCACTTGCACTTGAACTTGTGACCTTGTTCAAGTAATCGAACCCGACTTAAATGTGATTTGGGAGAGTTACGGGAACTGTTGCACGATGCAATTTCTGAGAATTCCAGGGAAGTCAATGTCATCTCTCCCTATGGTTACAGTGCCAATAGTTGTCTTTCCCATACTTGGTCGAGGATACAATTGGGGTTTCCACCTCCAAAACGTCGATCTGGTGCTTGATTACTGATCACCTCAGTTTGCTCCTCTTGCTCACACCATTTTCGTATCTCCTATTATACCGGGGATTATTTGTTCTTCGATTGGCAAATGCCATCTCGGTTACCGCTGCTCTATTGCTTGCTCTGTGCGCCCAGGCACAACTCCTGACTATATACCATCTCTGGGCATGTCTTCTATCCAAGAAATAGGGACTCGTGGTACCCAAGCCACCAAAACTTCTCGACTGCCCCAACCTCGTGCAGCTCATCTTGCAATGGATATGCTCATTACTCCTGTGCGTCTAACCTTTTGCTCAAAGACCATAAATTCAGTTTTTCTGATCAGTAAACATTTTGTACATCCTGGCTTTTCTCCTCGAAGTACGCACACCCGCTCAAGGTTATCTGACATCACCAACAACACCACCGACGACTCCACCAGCAACCCCAACTAAGACAGCGATGACAATAAATGACCGTACCCTCCTATCTTACAAAACGGCAGTCACAGTACTCACTGTTCACGCTAGTCTTTGTATATTCTGGGCGGCGCTACTCGGTTGGCCAACAGACGATTGGCTTGACCTCCCCTTCGTCACACTTATGGGTCCGAATCTATACTGTATCAATTCTGTCATTACGATCACAACCATTGTTGCCTTGGCGTTTCAAGTTGGCACTACTCGGAAACCCAAGGCTCAGCAGCGTTGAACAGGACGGTATTGCTGTTACAAGCTTTTGTCTTTCTAGCTCTGGCTGTGGCATGGTCTTTTGGGTTCAAGGTGCCACTAAATCTGAGGATCGGTTTTCAAGGTGATTATTGGCTTTTGGAAGAGTGGTATCCCCTTGTTGGGTGGGCGAGTATCAATAATGCTGTGATTGCAATTGGTCTGGCCCGTTGTGCTGTGTTTTGCTTTGAGAAGAAACGCTGGAGGGCAGATCTAGATGGGGAACAACAGGCGTTGTTAACTACATAAGGGATGGGCGTATAGTCGTGAGACACCTGTGCATCTACAACATCGCCGGGTCGCCTACTCCTTGCACGAAAGTTTTCTTTATGAATATGTTCTTCCTTTTGTCTAGGTCCTTATATCTTGCGCTTTATATGCTCATATCGAACTGCTGTAAACTATCCGATGTCTTTCTCAGCTCACTCATAGCAAGCTTAGCTTCATGAGTGACATTATTGCAGCGAACGATGCTTTTGTTGTTCTCCAGACCGGACCAGTCATTATTGGCAGTCGAGTAGAAGCGGGCACACCAAGCGATGTAGATTTTGGAAAAAATTGGGAATACTGAAAAAATATTGACGAAAAGTAGACTTACGAGGTTGTGCAAGCCAGCTTTGATCACTATTCGCTTGAGGCAGCACACTTGAAAACTTCACCAGCCAGAATATCTTAGTTGAAGTTCTACGAACAGCCGCAGCTACTTTCCCACTTCAAATCATTACGGTTAAGACGACTCTTTTATTATGTTTTGCATCGTCTTTTATCGATGAAATTCTGCAGATCAAATTTTTCGATACCGGAGACGTCTATGTTGGTTTATCACGTGACAATTCCAAACTGATCCTTAACATTTGCTGCATGGTGAATCATCTAAAACTGTTGACAATTAAACTTTTAACTAGAAATATGAGTTGATCAAAAACTAATGAAGAATTTGCGATCAAGATAGTCACGATGCTGATCAATCTGGAGAAATCTGGGGAGGCGCAGGGAAGATCGGAGAAGATTGAACCACGACGAGGTGGCGTTCTTGCCCCAGAGTTTGGAAGCACCAAACACGCCCCCACGTGCCAAAGCAAGGTTTTCATCAATTCCAATTAAAATTCACCATGCGCTTGGGTAAAATGCGACCTAGTAATTTCCACCTCTCAACTATACCATCCAGTACCATGACTGAGCTGTCCCAAAGGGAAAATAGACGAAGGAGTTGAGTAGGCGTAATTCCTGTATAGATATGGGGACGAGTCTCTTGACCTTAGCACTTTACAAAGATAGCCAATCATCAAAGAGTGGAAGAGTTGTGAAATGTTAGGTTTGATTTGTGTTGCGAAAAACTACCAAATAATTACCCCCAAACCTCGAACTCTGAACCAACTCCTCACTAACCCCCCTTGAAAATAATCAAAATAATCGCGACAGCTAGGAATACATCATGAACTTGCTAAGACCAATGACTAGTTACCCTACGAAAATTTGGAACCCAGAACTCCACGACCGTTTCTTGTGGCAATTCAAACCCGTGCCAGGTCGGAACCTTCTTAAGCCAAAAACAAATAGTCCGTGAGGTCTCTTTTTTTTCATCCACCAAAAGAATCTTCAAACATGATGCAGCTTTATAAAGGGGTCCTCGATCAAATTATTCAAACTCATTAAACTTCGGTACTGCATCCAATAACAGGGCGAAATCATATCCTTTGACACCTTGAATCCATTCTTTCCCCATCCCAGGAGCCAGAAAAACCAGCCAGTATACTCCGTTCCCATTTGTTGAAGTTCCGACGACCGCAACGTTTTCTTTGATGAGATGATCTCTTAGAAATATGACGGAGATCTGTAAATTGACATTTGCTCAAAGAGCTTTTTATCAGCAGGACTAAGCGATGAATATTGCACCGCATGATGTTTTTGCTGATGATGGTTCGGGTCTACAAAATCTGGTGATAGATATGCGTTTGTTTGAGGGGTGGAGAACTCGTCGATGAAGTCAAGTGATTGATATTGATTAGGTTCGAAGCCTTGATTAGGTTAGAACATGGTTTTGTCCGCAAGGTTATTGACAGTGGCATCTTGAGTACCTACCTAATAAATCTCTATCCATAATCGGTGAAATTTGGGACTCCCAAGACAATATCTCGCTTGAGGATGGTTGCGGAACAGTTGGCGAAAACTGATTTAATGTCATGGGTTCGGAATCGTGCGGAAATGGGGAGACACTTGGTGTCGGGGCTAGCGAAGGTGATATCGAGAACAGTTGCATGGCAAAATCGTCTTGTAATTCTGGAATCGAGTTGGTGCGAAGTTTGTGGTATGTTGACGTTTCCATTAACGACAACGAGTTCTGCATTTGAGACAACAAGAGTGGGTCAACTTGAGATTCCGGAAACGATGTGATGAGATCGAAGGTGACTCCGGAAGCCCGGGATCCTGAGACGGAGCTAGAACGACTGTCTAGAGGTAGAGATAAACAGCTGTTTGCTGGAGTTGGGTACAATCCTTCGAAGGGGTCTTGTGGTGAAGCTGGCCCCTCACTTCCTGGTGATTGAGTACCGGAAGGTAGTGAGTATATGTGATCAATTGTATCAGAGAAATCGAGAGCAAAGTCGAAGCTTGGATCACCAGCAGGAAGTGTTCTGTTGTATTGTTGCTCGCTTGGTCCCGAGAATATCGATGGGGATGATACCGGCAGACCATATGGCGAGGGACGTTGTAACATGCTGTTGATAACACGGGCCTCAAGAGCATTTATGTGGTCCCGCACTTTCTTTCCTATACATGAGATCTATTAACTCTGCACAAGAGCGGATATCAATGTATCATGAATCGTAACTTACGGTGATTCCTTTGTGCTAGACGATTCTGCATTCTCCTTCTTTCCAATGTGTCGGGTACTTGGCTGGCATTTGACTGTTTACTCTCGGTGGGTGGTGAGACTACTTTGTTGGTAGCCGCTTTCTTGGTCTTTTCAGAAGCTCTCTTGCTCATTTTGCGTTGACTCGAACTGCTGGTGATTGTCTAAACTTGTGGGTTTGCGATGTCTGAAGAACAGAGTCCAGTCCAGACTTGCGAGGCTGTCCCTATTAATCTGATCAGGGCATGCGATGTACAGTACAAGGGCAAAGTTTGGTACCAGGGATTTGAGAACCATGAGCGCAGAATTCCATGCAACATCTTTGAGTAACAGCTTGGCAGGCATTCGTTCTTCTGGAACGTCCACTCACATGGAATACATAGGATGAGGTGTTTGAACCCCACTCTCCCTTCGGGGGTCCAGAGCCAGGGACTGGTCAACGGCCGCCGGGAAGCTTAAATGCCAGCGCGGGCGCGGGCCAGGGTTTGAACCTGATACTTGCGAGATACATGCCGCACAGGACTCTGGGCTCGGTACGAATCTCGTTGCCGAGTTGGTGAGGAAGTATACAAATCCCAAAAGAACACTTTCAAATCTTGCACGCCCACAAAAAAAAAGTGGCGGTACATCCCATTTGGAAGGTGGTCCAGCGGCGAGCGAGAGATAATAAGTCCTGTCCATCTCCTAGCCTTTCAAATACTGTACATTTGCGCAAATACGAACAGATTTTTAGGAAAACAACTCCGGCAAGGCCCCACGCCGATGTCAAATAGACCAAGAACACATTTAGGGCCTTTGAGTACCGATAAGTTCAGAAACACCCGAACGGGAAGCACCCGAATCGTTATCCCAAAGAGGGAACCGAGCAAGGCCGACCTATCAAGAATGCTTGTTGAGACCAGCCGCACTTTGCTTGTCCTGTACAACACGCCGCAAAGATGCAGTCCACGATAGCGGCTACCCTCAGGGACTTCAATCGTGAGGAAACATTGAAATTTCAAATGTTAAACTTGACATCTTTGCCTCGTTCGTGTTATTACGACGCCCCTGCATTAATTGAAGGGCGAAATACCACTACCGGCACGAAATAATCTGGCTGACCACCCCCACCAACTAGTCGAACTCATGATCACCTGCATATGCAGAGGACTTCCAGTATGCAGGAAGCTCTTCAGAGGAAGCATGCTCGGGTGTGCACCGCCAGCACGTACTTCGCTTAATTCCTCCTCCTAACCCTCAAGGGGGGATGGGTTGTGTCTTCAGGAGGGGCCGGAGCATGTGCAGACAGATTATGCAACTTCCTTGTTTTCGCTCGCAGGTAATCCTTTGGAAATGCACACTTCAATCCCTACAGACGGATTCCTCTCGTTGTTCGACGTCAACATTTCGCATCGTGGCTTGCTCGCAAATTACTCGACGTGCATTGTCGAGATATCAGGGCAGGTAGTCCAAGTCAATCCTGCAACGAGTATACGACGCTGTTTGCCGTCTAGTTTTCACGCTGATGAATTAAGCGACTCCCTCCTCATGGGGAGGATCCTATTGGTTTGGCGGAACGGCATTGATTTTGCCGTTAGAATCGACTGCCAATGCATTTCTTCAACGGAAAGGGACGGGAGCTTAAATGGGTTATTTTTATCGCCGAGTCGACAAAATACATAACATGTCCTTCAAGTGAATACATACACACTTTTATGGGCATTATCTCCAGAAGCTGGCGACCCTTGACCTTAGTGGCGCGAAGGCCAACAAGCCAACAAACCCAGCACGCGGTTGTACGACACCGCCCAAGATCATCATGGTCCCGTACCTCTCTTTTCCGGCGTTCAGCGCCCGTCCCAGGATTCAAGATCCAGGGTGTGATCGACGGCTCTTCCCATGGGCTACCCCCTGACGAACGCGTAAGGACGCTTCTGGACATTTTGGATGCACTCGATTGGCCAACTGGCTCGCATCCTAGTCAGTGTCGTATTTCCAGAATCGTTTCCTCAACACATCTCAGGAACCACAATTTTTGACTCTTCGTACTCGAAGTGCCATTCACCACACAATAAGCAGCCCCTGCTCATCTAGGCAGCATCCTTTAGGAAGTCCTGAGCAGGAGCCAATGAAGAGTCTTACCAATTTTACACCTTGGAAAGCTACCTTTCCCTTCTAGTTCGGCATATTTACCCGTGACAGCTGCCTTAGTCAGTGCATAGAGCTTGAAGTAGAACGTCCCTGGATGAGGTGGGTGAGGTGACTGCTCAGAAGCTTGCACACTTTTTTCCGGGACCGCGCGATGCAATAATTGTAGGGCTGAGAGGAGGGTGATATATAGTAGAGGTTATATATCTTTCAGCTCATATCCTCTCAGTGTTCGAGATCACTTGCTGACGATGACGAGGATTGGTGATGAGATTGATTTAGAACTACGCCCACTTGGATGGAGCGATCATCCCCTCACCCAAGTAGCTGCAATGAGACCACGGGAGATTCAACTGCGCCTTCAAGGGTCTGACTTCCCCAAAGTAGTTACGACATCAAGATCTCCTACTTCTCAAGTAACACAGCTTCACAAGGGCGCTCGTCGTTTCGCTTCATAGATCTGCACTAGTCTTGAATGAGGGTTGCAGTAATCATTTTTTTTTTCTGGTAGGAGTTCTTTTCCCACGTGGCAATTGATTGCCTGCTCGTATGAAAGCCGAAAATTCGTTCTTCCAATGCAGTTAAGCCGTGTTGAATATGTAGAATTTATGCTGCTCGAAAGAACGGGAGGCGAATTTGTAGTAATCAGACCAATTTTTTGTCAGGTTCAATTTGCTCATCCAGAGTACCTCATCGTACATTTCAAATGTTCTCCTTGAATTTATCCGACAAAAATGGAAAAAAAGCGAAAAGTTCGCAGGTGTGAAGCGGTCAGCCCCATGCAATGTTTACGATTAGTCCTGCGAACATGTGGAGCTCAAAAGGGCTAGACGGTAAATGAGAAACTCCGTACGGGTATTGGCCATTGCCGACCTCCTTAAGTCGGCAGCGTTTGTCGGAAATCGATTTGCCTTGCATGGCGACCGAATCCCGGTGCTATTCGGAGCTGTCGGCTGGCGGTCAGTTTTGCCGGAAGAATGGAGTACAAGAGTCTGAACAAGTCAGCGGGATTTGGTTGATAACTAGAAAAGGAGTCAAGTACAGCAGAGTGGAGTACTTGTTAACTCAACAATGGGGTGTAGAGGCGAATTGAATAAATAATAGTGAGTGTGAGGTATTTTTGGCATGTTGGGCTCCATCGCTTGCCAAGGAGATGATGATATTTGGAGTACGAACAAGTACGTGATTATCTCTGAGATGATTGTACACGGCTCCCCGGGAGTGACACGCGTTTAAAGCAAAGAATCTGCGCTTGTGCAGCGGTCCTCATATGTCCGGGCCAATCCAGGAAAGAATGCGATGAGAAAATGCTCACATAAGATTCCCACCGGAGAGCAGGTAGCTCACTTATCTTCGTCTTCAGCTCATCGGGGGTTTTCCTCGACAATCTTCAGCAGGCCGCTCTACTTGAACGGTTCGAACTCTCCGTCGACGACAACAACAGTTCTCCTTTCTTTCTTGATCCCGCCATCAAGCGCTGACTCTTGCTGCGCCGCTCCCCATAAGATAGCATGGCTGATTCCGACTTTGTAATGTCCACCAATCCAGTGGTCTATGATATCACTTCTTCGATGGTTGAATTTACTTCTGGAAGGAGAGTACTAAGCGTTTCCTATAATAGGTATGGTGTGTGAACGCAGCTTTGCCATCCTGAAACTGGGACAAATTGCGAAGCGAGTGGATGTTCGAGTCTCCCCTCGTTATTCCTGCAAGCCGATATTTCATGATAGATATCTGGAACCTTTTCTGGAACCCTTCGTTTGCTGACTTTCCCGAGATGCCATCGGGAAGGTATCATGTGAGAATCAAGCCTCGTCGTCCTCAGATGATTCTGTTCGATGTCAGCCTGTAATTCTGGACAGCCTCACACGCACAGGGACATCCCAACCAATGAAGGTTGTTTGCATTCTAACAATCAAGCAGCCTGAAGGGTAGTGATGAGATGTAGCTTGGATCATCTGGTAACAAGACACAGGCAGAATGCAACAAACGTACTCTGCAGTCGCAATAAAGTTCCGCATCGCAGGGGGAACGAGCGAAGCCTCGTCGGAATATGAAAGTGCAATCAGAAGTGGCTTCATGAGATGGATGAATGGAAGCATGAACCAATAATTCCAGAGTCAACAGAATAAGTGATGGCGGTTTTGAGGAGGTTATGCCCTGCCTGCTCTCTGTCATACTCACGATTATACGAGATCCAGTCTCAAGGTCCTACATGAGATTCCATGTTTATGGATAATCTGTGCGAGATCATTTAACCTGCCGTGTGTTCTTGGTGTTGTTGTTGTTGTTGTTGTTGAAGGGATGAGATTGAGATTGAAATTGGAGAAACAATGAGGGGAGGCACTTGAGTGAAAACCTCCTCTTTCGGACTAGCTCAACCGGTGAGGATTTGGGGGTGCATCTCGGGATCCTTATCGTCATCATCCCACTCCACACAAGATCCTCAGTGCAGATATGACTCCCACTGCAAAATGTTTGTACACAAAAAAATATAATCTGCATCTGGCAGATAACCCAGCATTATGCCGTTTGTCGATATGCTACTCCAAAGCGCCATTAAGAATCCCCTGACTTGGCTGCTTCCAACTTCTGTTTCCCTCATACTTCTCCAATTCATCTACAGGCTGGCCTTCCACCCTCTCTCCCACATTCCAGGACCGCTCCTACCGAAACTCACCTATCTGTGGCTCTACTACCATGCCTACATAGGAGACGAAGCAACGGTAATTCACGAAGCCCACGCACGTTACGGACCTTATGTTCGTGTTTCACCTAATGAGGTAGATATCAGTGATGGAGACGCGATCGTACCAATATACGTGACGAAAGGTGGGTTTCCAAAAGCACCATGTTATGCAAATTTCGACATCGATGGGCATAAGACTCTGTTCTCAACCACCGAAATGGAGTACAGGGCACCCAGAGCAAAGGCGGTTGTTTCAATGTTTTCTACGAAGAACATCAGGGACAACTTACCTGCTCTATACGAATGTGTTGATAGTATGGTCCAAAGATTGAAAGAGGAAGCCAATACTGGAAGACCTGTCAATCTATTGACTCTATCGAGAGCTTTGGCAATTGATGCTGTATCCACACATCTTTTCCAGCAAAACTACAATGGCACATCTGAAAGAGGGGGCAAATTGTCTGTTTCGGCTTTTGTGGATGCATTTGTGGCCGTGGGAAGGTTTTTCTATCTCCCAAACTTGGTCTTTGTCTGGATGGAGTGGACTCTCGAGAAGTTCTTCTCGGATGAACATACCAATATTTCAATGGAGGTCGTGGATAAGTTTGTGGCGGATTTAGTTGATTCGACACCAGAAGGAGCCCAAAACTATCCAGGTCGACTGATGGCCCTTGGTCTTGATCGATCTGAGGTCAAATGTCAATGCAAAGACCTCATCTTCGCTGGAACGGATTCTGTGAGTACTCGGTTCTTCATGGTCTCTCTCCTACCCGTCATGATTGAGCAACGACTCATCTTTCATCAATGGCAATAACTTTATGAAAGAAAGTAGGATGATGGAGTATACTAATAGCGTGTTCAGACGGGCATGAATATCGCAACCATACTCAGGCAACTGGCCCTAAACCCAGAGAAGTATGTTGAGAGATCTATAGCTAGTTCTGTTGGCACTTGCTGACCAGCCTTCAGGCACGATATTTTGCGTGCAGAACTAATGTCAAATATGGAATCCACGCCAAAGCAAGACATCCAATCCCTCCCTTACTTGTCGGCAGTTGTCAAAGAAGGTCTCCGCGTCAGCATGGCAAATCCAACTCGACTTCCACATATTGTTCCCTCCCCAGGATGGACTTTCAAGTCCACCCAATTCCCAGCCGGTACCCTAGTAGGCTGTTCAGCCTATGAGCTACACCTCGATGAAGCAATTTTCCCAAACTCATTGGCCTTCCAGCCAGAAAGGTGGCTAGAGGGGAGTGCAACCGCTGAGATGACTAGGGATTGGTTTGCTTTTGGAGCGGGTCCAAGAGCCTGCATTGCCAGGAACTTAGCTACTGTTGAGCTATTCATAACCACTGAAAGAGTTGTGAAAAGTGATGTCTTGAGGGGAGCAAGAGTTTGCCAAAATGAGGTTGAAATCTATGAATGGTTCAACTCCAAAGTCAAGGGCGAAAAGATAGAGCTCGTGTGGCCAAAATGAGCCTTTCAGCTCTGAAGTTGATGCAAACTATCTATCATTTTTCTGGCCCCGTCAGGCAATTCGCCAGGGTTCATTTTGGGTACTCTCTCGTCGTGTACCTATGAATATTTGCCTTAAGCTTTCAAGTTTGTCTCTTTTTCGGGGGTTTTATCGAAGTTCACCGTTTGTTGGTTGTCACAGATGAAGTGTAGCGAGTTCTATTCTATCCCGTTGCACACACACAACTTTGTCTATTAAGTCTCAAGATATCACTCAGCCTCAATATTTTCCTTATCGGTCCGACTCAGAACTAAGTTGTTCCAAGAACCACGCCACCGCGGTTCTACGTTGCGACAAGCTTTGGTGTTGTGCAACCCCAAAATTTAGTCGAAAGCAACCTCTTGCTCCACACGCGCAATATGTCAATCTCTAGGGTTGGTTACCATGCTCCCCGAAAAATGGAGCTTGTGTTCGCCAACGTCTCGTCTTCTTCACTTTGAAAGTTTTCTTGATATCTATCCCGCTGTTCTTCATTGCTTACCCATTAATCAGGAGGCATATGAAGAGCCAAACTATTCCTCAATGTTTCGGTCTGAACTCAAGCAAAGCAATGAATTTGTTTTCTGTCCACTTATCTATCTCACAAAATACTTGCTTGTATTCAGTCAGATTTCTGTCATTCTGAAATCTTATTTCTCACAAGTTGTGGTCCCAAGGAGAATTTGGATCTTCAAGAAAACGAAGGTCCCTCTCGCGGATGAAGAGAAAACATCAACTGCGAGTGGACTTTTCAGTAGCCGAGCTACCTTTGTGTTCCTGGTGATAAGTCCTAACATTTCTGGCATCGGCTTTGTGTCACATATTTTGATTTCCTGGAAACAGCTCTCTTCCTCTTTTGAAATACTGTGTAGCAAATTCTAGCTCGAGAGCGAAGCTACAACCTCGAGTACTAGTCTGAGGACACCTAGTTGGGCGCCTACGCTCTCTATCCCCTTGATATATCACGTCAGTATCTCTACTTTGTTCCTTGGTGCTCCAAATGTGGATATTCTTTGAAGTAGCTTCCCTTTTGTTTCTTCGCTGTACTTTCAAACCACGCCAAAGTCAAATCATACTGACGCAAATATACCCAGTCATTGACTCACTGGGGAAATTGAGATTGACAACATCGAACATCGGAGTTGAACAAGACCGCATGGTTTTTGGTGTGTGATGTCAGCTCTACTACATTTGTGTTTGAGTACACATCTGCAATTTGAGAGATGCGAGCTTATTGTTTGAAATCGCAGTACTTTCATTCAGTCCTGTACTTCAATGACATTGTTTTCGGTCGCGAGCATTTGGTACTCATTGCAATGTAGATTTCCGTACTACGCCTGCTCATTTCCAGAGAAGGGAGTAGAAACCAGAAGCATTTTTTCCAAGTGGAAGCAACGAATGCCTATTAGTCGGATTTTTCTTCGCACCTAATCGATGCTCAAGTAGGCTATTAGCAAAAGCGAAGTCTCGCAATTATTTTGATGATTCTTAACTCGATGCTTTTCTGTGGAATATGAGATTGAGTTGCGATATTCAAGCCTTTCTTCATCATTCCGTACTTCCGTGGCAATTCGTTGTACTTTGCATTTTTGAATACAAATTTCATATTAATCACATCCCACTACTGTTAAGATTGGTTGTCAATGCTTTGCTTCCCTTTAGCTTTGTCCCTATTTTTTTTCGCTTTCTAATTCGCGTAAGGACAAACCTGCACGTGACCAAGAAATGCACTCCGATTACAAACTCCGGGTTAAAAATCTCCACGACCCCACAACACAAGCCTTGTTTGCTTCATCAACCAAGTTCACGCTCTCATATTCCCACAGAAAACCCAAGTTCTTCCATAATCTGTTTGTAAGCACATTTGCCAACGTCTTGTCATGCCTCAATTCCCCTCTCGAATCCTTATTAATCACCTGCCAAGAAGTACACAGCTCCGATCCTGCACGTCAAAAGGTTTCGATACGAAGAATCTAGCTTCCAACGCCATACTGAGTTAGGATATTGAACAATATTCTGACCAATAGCGGGCGGGCAGTAAGGCGAGCGGATTAGTAAAAGTGTCCATGAATCGATCAACCTTGTTCGCTGGCTCTGTTGATTGGCTCGGCGGAGGCGTGCGGCTCTTGGATGGCCCGAGGCGCATATGCAACCTTATTTGGTGATATCAACAGTGATTTGCTTTGAATGCCGTTGAAGGAAATCGTAAGTACCGACCTCCATTGGTGAAAGGCATCTTTCTCTCTCGAGTGAGTGAGTGTCTTTCTTGTTATGTCAACGGAACTTCTGCACTGGACAATTAAAATTGCCAGCTGTTATCAGGTAATTGATCCGGATGGGATTTAATGTTGGTTCTTTTAACCCCAGGTGTCAAAATGCAATTACCTCGTTCACAAACCCTTTTGGGAAGTGATGAGCATACTACTTCTTCCCGAGCCATGTGAACTTCCCGTCCTCTAGGTTCAACGGCTGGCAGTTCTCTCCACAAACTACTCCACATGTCTAGCCGTTCATGTCACTAAGTTATCTAAGCGGCCATAAGACACCATGAAAGGCTAAGTTCGAAATCCAGGTACCGCCTTCGAGCGGTGTACTGCACTATAGAGATGCAATCTTGATTACAACCTTGTTGCCAAATGATTCAAACGATATTGGATGCCTTCGGACTGCAATCTTGTCCGCGAGGAGGATGAAGTAGAATATCTATATAAGGGCGTCCATTCCTCATCATACGATTTCTTTTCTTCATCCCATCTCAATTCCTCAGATCGATCCATCACTCCTCAACTCGAGTCCAAAATCCCCCTTCAATCAATCATTCAATATGAAGTTCTCCACCATCGCCATCTCCCTCATCGGAGCTGCCATTGGCATTGAAGGTACGTTCCGTGACTACTAAACCTAACTTCCCCATCGCCACCCCCTCCTTCTCCCCACCTATCCAGTATCATCTGAAATACAAGAATCAAAACCATCATCTAACACAATCTTCCTCGCTTCCAGCCACAGGATTCAAGTTTGTCCGCCTCGACAAGAACGACGCTGCCGTCCTCGTCGTCGACCACCAAACCGGTCTCTCCGAACTCGTCCGCGATTTCAACCCTGTCGAGTTCAGACAATCCGTCACTGCGCACGCTGCCTTGGGCAAATTGTTCAACTTGCCAACCATCTTGACGACCTCCGCCGAGTCTGGTATGTCTATCCCTTCCTTTTGAGTTGTAGCAAAAAAAGAAAACGTACTCTATCAGGACAACTCGCTAATGATTCTGTGGCATTTTTCAGGACCAAATGGACATCTTCCTAAGGAAATCACCGAGATGTGGCCCAATGCTCCTTACATTCGCCGCAACGGTGAAGTGAACGCCTGGGACAACGCTGATTTCAGAAAGGCTGTTGAGGCCACTGGAAAGAAGCAAATCATTATCGCTGGTATCACCACTGATGTTTGTACGTATTACCTGTGTTCCTCCTTCTATCTCTTTTTTCAAAAAAGACCTATTCACTGACCTCTTCACAGGCACTTCCTTCCTCGCCCTCTCCCTCATTGAGGCCGGCTACACTGTCTTCGCCAACACTGACGCCTCCGGAACATTCAGCGACAAGCTCGCCTTCGACGCTAACCGCCGCATGGAGAAGGCTGGTGTTCACCTCATGGGCATGTTCGCCATTGCCATGGATTTGATGAGAGATTGGAGAAACACCCCTGGTTCCAAGGAGGTTTTGCCATTCATGGATCAGTAAGCCAGGCCCACTCTTCCCCTCCCTGTTCTTCATGGATGAAATAATTTGGAGTTTTGTTGCTAACCATGGGATAATAGATACTTGGTTCCTTACTCTTTCGTCGCTCGTGCCCACGGTGATGCTATCCTTAACGGTACCTTGGTGCCAGGACAGGCTGAGATCTTGGGTTAAATCGAGAACTTTGGAAGAGAAAGAAAGGGGTTGGGTGTTGATGATGAAGCAGTGAGGTGACGAGATGATGAGGTGGAAAGATGATTGGGGTAAAGAGCAGAGAAGGAAGTGGGGGAAAAAAGAGCATCGAGCATCGCGAACACTCGCATTACCGGCCGTACTCATTTCTGTACACAATCTTGACAATAATACGAACGCTTTATTCACTACCTATACATGATTCCTTTCCCCGAGTTAATCAAAATCGTAGCATTGTTTTACTTTATTAATCCTGTTGCTTGACAACTGTCTCTCAACATAACCATGGGTGGGAAATTGTTCAATCGGGGGATGGGGAGTGGATAATTTGCATTGGGCGAAAAGGTGCGACCTCGCGGTTCAGGGGGTTGACGTGAGAGGTCAGGTTGCTGGATAGCCTCCTTTTAGAGTCATAGGTATGTAATATCAAGTCGATAGCTATCCAGGCCTCCCTCCAACTCCCAAGTCAGGAATGTTAGCATTACCTGCTGGGCCGCCCATTTCAACCACCAGAGCCGCGGTCATACCATTTCGCTCAATCCCTAGTCCGCAAACGCCCAACGCCATCCATCTATACAACTCATTTATTCTGCCTTATCATTGACCCCTTAAATAAAAGATTAGTACCCACCCCACTCCTCCATCTTCTCCGTACTCTCCGCCCTCGGCTCCATCAACTCCTCCAACCTATCCTCAGCTGTTACCCAACCCGTTCTCTTCCCCAAGACAGCATACCTCACCACACCCTTCCACTCCGAAAACCACCTCTCCTCATCTTGCACCACGCATCTTCTCTCCGCTTCACCCCTCTGGACATCCGCATACGGCCACACACTTTTAACCGTCTCGTACTTCTTACTTCCCGTAAACACTTTCGTCACATTCGAGAAGAAGCGATTGTACTTGTCGGGTGAGTTGATGATGACTTTGCTGTGTGTTAGAGGGAATGTGACGGTGACGTGGCCGCGGTAGGATGTACTCGCTATGAGTGAGAGGAGACGACCTTCGAGGTATGTTGTGTCCCAGTTTGTTATAGTGCGTTCCAGTATAAATCTTTAGACACACAGAAGAAGAGTCGTTAGTCACGTGAGATATACAGAAAATATCATATAACAGAAAGAGAAAGAGAAAGTAGAAAGACGTACGACTTGATAGCTCCAGAATCCTTACAAAACACTTTACACCAACCCTCCAACCCGCCCTCGATCTTCGGCTTCACCCCCATTTTCACATCACCCCTCCATCCGACCTCTCCCTCCTCAATGCACTTGACGTAATTCATACGTCTCCTCTCCTCATCCGTCCAAATTAGATTCATACAATTAATCTTGACGTCGAAATCTACGACGCCATGGGGAGATTTGCCGAGTATACGAATGATGGGTTTGGGTGGGATAGAGCAGAGGGCGTGGAGAAGCGGAGCTAGAGTAGTGGGTGATTTGGAGAGGATAGCGGAGTGGGTTGAGATGGTTGTGAGGTCTGAGGAGAGCGTGAAGTTATGGGTGGGTGGGGAGTATAGCGTGTAGTTTAGACGGGGGAGGGAGGGATAGTAGTAGCTTGGTTGTTGTTGTGAGGTGGATGCCTGGGAGGGGAGGGGGAGGGATGTAGTTGAGGGACCGGAATATGGTGGAGGCGTATTAGGTCGTTCATCGCCGTCGGAGTGGATATTGGAGTCGTCGTGGTAATGTATTTGTGATGTTTGTTGTTGTTGTTGTTGTTGTTGATTTGAGCTGGAGGGGTCGGCGGAGGAAGGTCGATTGACAGCATACGAGGCTTCTGAGATTGCCTTGCGGGGGACGGGCGGTTGTGACATTTTGGTGGCGCTTACCGTGTGATAGATGCGATGACTTTTTCAGGTATACTAAGCCGAAGTCTTTACTTCACACGAACGATAAAGAATTATAGAAATCCCGAGAGACTTGAGGAGGGAGCTGAAAGAAGGTCGACCAGAGTTGATGAAATAATGTGGAAAAAAGCTTGGTCAAGAGAGTACAGTAGGGCTGAGGAAGTTGGGTGTGGCGCAGTGGGCACAGTTCGTCGCCTTAAGCTTAAAGTCGTCGTAATTCCCACGTCGCAACCAATCCCCATCCTCAGCCCCATCACAATATGGAGACCTTGATTATCTCGGTCGGCCTCGCTTAACTAGCGCCTACGGGTGGTTGTGGTGTCATTGTCCTGTGAATTGTAAAGGTAACTAACTCCTAATCTACTATCATGGTATCATCACCTCCAAATGATGGAGCTTCCGGTTCAATCGCTACACCTCTGCCTCTTCCAGCCAATAACTCTCTCCTGATCTCAGGTCCAATCTTTGCATGCCCCTTCGTCAACAATAAATCCAACAAAGCCTCTCGCTGATCCTCAGTGATATTGTCTCTGTATCTTTGCGCAAAAGCCAGTAAAGTTTGATGCCAAATGACAGGTAACCTGGCATCCTTGGATCCAGAACCAGAAACTCCTTCCATCGCTTCACCCATGTTGGCTTCGGTCACGCTCGCTGGGTCCTCGCTGCGGAATCGCATGAAGTGGAAAACTAAAGCGTCGATAACTTGATATGGAAGAGCGTATTTCTTGTCGAGGAAAGCCTTGATGAAAATATTGGTTGCTCCACCTCCCTCCGTTCCTGCCGATGATTCCTGTGCCGCGATTTCGCACAAATGCTTGATGGCCGCACCAGAGTGAAGGAGAGGAACCGACACGCGTACGAGAACACCGGAAATAATGTGTGCTTCCCTGAGCGTGCATGTACCACTTCCAACGAGTGGGAAAAGAAATCCCTTGAACCATGCGGCTGGTTTGTACAATCCCTTCTTCAGTGCATTGAAGAGATGCACATTCAGCTTCTTTGTTTCGTAGATATCTTCTCGTACTTTGGGGAGGATGACCATCTCCATAAATCGCTGAGAGGTTTTGGGTGTACTCGAGACGAAAATCTTCGTTGCTTCGTAGCAGGCATTGGCAGTCCAATTTTCGGGCTGTGTGATCTCGATAATATCCTCCCAATGGGGCACAGTCGGTAGAATTTTGAAGGGTTTCGGCAACTTCCCAGACTTGTATCTCGACAGAATCATACCAATTCTATTACTCCCAATTAGTACTTCCCTTCTGCGCAATTCGAACGAGAGACATACTTTGTGTAAACCTCTACAACCTTCTCGGGAATTTCAAAATCCTCGTCAATTGGTCCAGGCTCGTTGTGCGCACCTCCTCCCTGCTTTGCCGCCTCATGAGCCGCAATTTTCTCCAGAATCAAGTCCGCCAAATTCGTTCCTGGCCCTTCATCCTCATCCAACTCACCGCCCCAACCCTGTCTCAGCAATGGATCCTCCTCGACCGGAAAGAATTTATTGTACGTCGCCAAGTCATCAGGCGCAATCTCAATTTCCTCAATCTCCTCGTCTTCCTCCCTCCAAGCCTCCTCATCCTCATACACATTATCGCCATTGTCATCATCATCATCCTCGAACCTCGACTCAAATTCAAAGGCCGGGTTTGATTTCTGCACTGCCGCGCCGCCTTCTTCTCCATCCTCATCCGCAAGATCTTGTGCGATCTTCAGAATTTTGCGCGAAGCTTTGGAGTCGACGAATTCTTCGCCTTCATCTTGGTGTCGGGACTTGCGTTTTGCGGGCTTGTTCTTTTGGGACACAGTGGCTGTGAGGTCGGATTCGAGGGGGTTGTGTCTGCGTTCAGCTGGGCGTCGTGCAGCGACGGGCGTCGTTGCTTTCGGCATGTTGGGCGAGTTGTGGTTGGGAATTTATCGTGAGGGAGGGGCGTGGGATTTGGGGAGGGTCGGATAACAATTTTTTGACAATCGCAGAAAAAGAATTGGGGATGCTTGGCGGTGGACCCCACCAGCCGAAAGCGATTAGTCAGCCTTCATCATCGTACCACAGAGGTTAGCTCATGATTTTGACTTGGTAAGTTTTTAGAGTAAATCAAGAATGTTGTATCAGTGTGAGTGTTCTTTTAACACTGTCAATGTAAATGTATCTTATGGACGAAACCACGGTGCATGGTAACAACAGGACACTACTGTTCGCTTGAATCTCTCGTAATATCAAAGATTTGCGGTATATGGGACTTGAAAAGTTGTAGGGAATAGGTTCTAAATTTGACCTGAAAATTGTAGCTAAACGAAGGTGACGAAGCGAACATAAAGTCTTGGCCCCCATTCCTATAACATCTACCGGCCAACCCTTCCGCTCAGAAGTAATAAGTGATTCTCCCTGAGAAATAAAATAAAAGCCTCCATCTGCTCATCCGCTAAGTCATGATTCCGAATTTGCTGAACAAGACTTAAAAGTCGATACTGAAATCACGAATCCTTCCTCTCATTATTTCCAATAATGAAATGCGAAACACACCCCAACAACTATCCAATCCCATGCAAGCCCAATCCACACTAAAGCAGTGCCCTCTACCACTTCTTGCTTCGGACTTGCTGTTGTGCAGGTATGACTTGTAGCTCTGACTAGTTGCCTCGTTCGCGTTTGGTCGCCGCATTAATTTGCGATGCAGTAACCTGGGTAATACAGCGGAACAAACGCGAGACATACGCTCTTTGGGCGCCTGCTCGGCAATCCCTCACTATCACTCCGGGAAATTTCCAACAGTATCCATAGATTTTGCCATCAGTCCCGTACAATTGAAACGGGTTATCTCCTCGATTTTTGTAGATGGCTATTAGAGAGAAAAGAGATTAGCAAATTTTTCATCACAGGAGCCTCCGAGTCTTAGTTAAGATGTCTCTTAGGTAGCTCAACTTGGGGAAATACTGTTACTTACTAAAGTGCCAGTAAGGATTCATAGTGAAGTGCATTTCCATAACGTCGATGTCATTCGAGTTAGCCGAATCATATCTACAACCACCGCCTTCGCATCGAATGCCTATCCTGGTGCCACTGACATCGCTTTTCCAGGCGTATAATTCTGCAGTGTCATCCATGACTTGTGTGCAGGTTGGGTCTGAATCATAAACATTGAACACATCGTGCCATCCATTTATGTTTCTGTTCTTCCGAGCATAGATGTCGAAGTTTGCGTCACAGACCGGCAAGAGCGTGGCGGACAGAAAGGCGAGAAGTGTAACAAACTTCATTGGAAAGAGATGACAAAGGATGCAGAGAGAGTTGATAGAGACTGAGATGATGTGGAATAGAAGCGAGAGCAATGGAATGGTAGATGAAGAACAGTCTTATATACTTCGACATACCGATCAGACTTTCCACTATTTACTGACAAGGAATGCTAGATTCGGAAGGTAACAAGTCTCGTTGTGAAGCCTCTTCCGAGTCTTCCCTTTCCAAGAGCATGTTCAAATGGTTGCCTAATATCTATACCAGAACCAAAGACTTCCGAAATCGACAATTAAATAGAAGCCTGGACGTTCTCCTGTGGCACGGTACAACACTGCAGCTGCAGCGACAAGAAAGTTTAATGTATTAAGATGGCTTGATGCTATGCGATTGGATGTCGAGGAAGAAGAAATTCCAGGACCAATATACATATTGCTCAAATCTGATGCTCTTGAAATATTCATTCTCTAGGTTATTACTTCCTTCCCATCGAACAGATAATTGTAAGTGTGGGATAATATTACTTCAATTAGTGCTGGGAGTACTGTGCGCGTGATATCTGTAGAGTGATCTCTTCAATGGAGGGACATGCGAATACACGGCTCATTGTATGGTAAGACAAGTATATTCATTGATGTCTGAAGAGCTAGATCTGAGCGACCTAAGGGTACCTAGGTACCTAGGGAGAGTGGTTAATATGCATGCAACCGGTCCTCCAACACGTGCTTGTATTGCAGCTCAGATCCCTACCAATCAGAGCGCGTAAAACCCGGCAAACGGCATGGTAGTATGTTTGGACAAGGGGGACAAGAAGAGTTTTAGAGTTCTACAGTTCTGTAGACTGTACCCTGACTTTCCTTCTCTCTACAAACTCTCGGCGTACAGTTACGACTTAAGCGAGCCGTAACCCATAATGAAAAGCGGTGTTATGCCTTCTGAATCGCTAGTCTCCACCCCTCTCTTCCATTCCCCCTCTTCCCAAGAATCGGTTTTTCTGATAACCACACAGATGTCGAAAATTGAAGTAAAGTAGGTGAATTCCCCTTATCTTTGTCTTTTAGACATAACATTCCACTCCGACGTTCAAATAAAACGTTGTATAGACCAAAATACTCGGTCTTAAGTCCTAGCGTTGGAAGAGGTAAAATCATGTTATCACGTGATTATGCGAATCTGGAAGGTCCCCGATTCACTTTCAAAGATAGACTTTTACCCCAGAGCTTCTTCTAAGCTTCCGACCTTCCTTCTTTAGACACAACGATACCAGGTTTAGGACTCCGCTTCGACACTCAGTCGACAATACTTTTGCATACGTGATCATGCATATTTCAGGTCTAGTACGTACCGAACGATCTAAGCTTAGTAGCTTTACCAATAAGTAGGTAGTAAGTATTCTAATTTTTGTTCTTTTCTTGAAAATTTTGTATGGTGTTGTGATTGACTTGGTTAGCATGGATTAAAAATCCGCCCCACCTACAATACTTGACCGCTGTACTATACTGTACCTCCCTACAGTAAGTTTATGCACCAAGCTACCAGTGTGATAACAAACTATCCTATACCTCATTGAACAGCCACTCATGTGGTTGCATTTACCCTCACCCTTGTGTTGTGCGGTGGCATCGACACTCACACCAGTAGTGGGCCTACCACGACACTTCACCTGATTTATACTCTGATTCTTGCCAAGCACTTGAACAGGGAAGGTTCAGCTGATCCCCCGCTTTCATACAGTATCTTATCTAATTGAACTGATTCAATCCTCCCTTTGATCACTCGATGTTTCTTAGACTTTTGGGTTTGTTTCTCTCTTTGTCAATTTTGCAAGTTATTCTTTTTTTAGTGTCTGGCGAGGCCAATATGTGGTGCGTCGTGCCTGACATAAGCAATACGTGGTGTAGAGAAGAGAGGGTATGGTGTTAACTGAGAACTGGTTAAAAGACCCCTTAAAACAGCGTTCTAGATCCCCTGTTTCCAGGCACCCGCTAACCGTCACACCCTGTAATAGAGTAAATCAAGAATGTTGTATCAGTGTGAGTGTTCTTGTTAACACTGTCAATGTAAATGTATCTTATCATTTCTTTCATAGCGCAATTCCGCTGGCGTTCTTTATCTTGAAGGTGAGACATACCATGATCTCACTTACACTCACAAATGCTTCAACTTGATATGAGGGGAGACCTCCATTTAATTAACATATAGTCTAGGTAAAAACTATAATCTGCCATCCTGGTATAACGCTATTCCACCTGCTCGCTCATGCACTCCGAAAAATATTTCAATAACAATCCCCTTCATTCAAAGTCGTCGTCCCCCTTGGCATATGGGCTCTTATTCCTCAGCTTCGTTCCAAACCACCAAAAGGCCACTGGGGCAGGCGCCAACACAGCAGCCACACATCCCAACCAAGTCAAAGTATAATGCACACCAATATTAATATACATCGGTCTCGCCGCCATGGTCATTCCACCAGCGACGAAATACCTCACAAATGTGATACTTGCCAGAGCAATGGAAGAGTACTCCCCATAGCTGTCGATGATGTATTCATAGACAGAGACATAGATGGCAGTCAAACAAATTCCAAAGAGGAAACAGGCGCAGAGACCACTCCAGATGGAAATGGAAGGGTAGTTTGTCCAGCCAAGCCAGAAGAGGGCAACGGGGAGGAGAGGAGCAGTGACCATTGCTGGCCAGAGACGGAATTCTGGTGAGAGAGCGCGACCACGGACGTGTTCGGTCTTGTGTCTTGCGAGGCTGTAGAAAGCTGGTGCAAGCAAGGTGAAGAATGTCGATCCAGTGGCGATGGCACCGAAGCAGGAGCCGACGAGTTGGGTTGGGAGTGTGTAGGTTGCCTTGAAGATGTAATCGAAACCCGAAAGGAAGGAGAAAAGAAGGACGTAGAGTAGGACCAGGTAGCCTCCGAATACTGCGATGACGGCTTCTTTGGCGAAGAAGGTTGCTGGAAGGAAGATTGTGCCGCGGAGTTTTTTGAAGAATGTTTCGTCTGCGTCTTCGATTTTGTAGCGTGAGTCATTGGTGATTTCACGCAGATGTTTGGCTTTCCAGGAGAGAAGGGTGGGGAGATGGGTTTCGGGGAGGAAGAGAAAAGTGATGGTGAAGGCGAAGAATGAGATTATGAGAGTGATCCATTCCGTCCAGCGCCACGTTATATCTCGGTCTGCTACAATCCATCCGCCTGCGATGGGCGCGATGACAGGTGCTTCAGAATGTCAGCAGAGTGATCCTCATAAAGCGACACGGACGAGCTTACCAGCTACATTAGCCCAGGCGATGACAGGAAATACCCAACTTCGCTTGACCGGTCTGAATTGATCTCGCACACTTCCACCGTTGATAGCCAAAGTCGCACTCGAGCACAATCCCACGAAGTAACGGCACACAATTTGTGCTCCATAGTTGGGTGCTAAGGCACAACCCAACACGAAGAGCATGTAGCAAAAGGTACCACATAGATACGTTGGATTCCTCCCCACAGTTTCTGACAGCGGTCCCACAAAAAGAGCACCCGAACCGATTCCAAACAGATACATTGCTGTTGACAAGTTCTCTGCAACCTGTGAGACGTGAAACTCTTGGCTGATAGTCAAGTTGGCCATCGAAGCAGCAGATCCGGCCCACGCTTGAACAAATATCAAGAGGGTTAAGATGGCGATGTTTTTGCAGCGATCGAGGAGGGGCCAGTTCCTTGGGTCGAATGGGTCATCATCTCCTGTTGTGCGTATCGTATAGGGATCATCGTCTTCATCGTTGTTGCCTTTTTCTGCATCCTTGTTCTTTGAGGATTTACCGTCGTCTTTGGTGCTGTGAGTTGATGTTGAGTCTTCACCCTTTGATTTTGAAACCAATGTATCTTGCTTTGCGAGTGAGACTTGATCCTCTTGAACCTCATCAGAATCTCTTTGCTCGCCATCGCCCTTGTTATTTTGCTTCTGGGAGCTGGAAGTATCGTCCTTGGCTGTTGAGAGACCTTCTTCTTGTTCCTCCTTTCGTAGAGCTTCCTTCTCTTGTTCTATGCCATGATCGGTTCGAATGTGCTGATCTTTATCCTGCTCCCCGCCAGCGTTGCTTTTGATGTCGCGTTCAGCAATACGATGCTTTTTCTTTTCGTATTCTTCTTCGACCTGTTTCCTGATTCTCTGGTGTTGAATGTAGGACCACATTGCCACTAGCGAAAATCCAAGAGACTTTGCGAAGCTTATTTTTCGATACTGTGTGCTGGTGGTATTGCCAAGATTACACCAGAACACACCAGTTGAAAGCTTGATGAAAACTAATGCAACGAAGTTGGATCGAGATATAATGATCGATGAGCTTCGGGTTCTAGCGTTCTCTCACCTCCCTTATATAGAAACAGTGAAATTTACTGTCGCGTGTCCATTCACCAGATTAACGAAGGCATTTTCTCCGTTGTCCCCATTTCCTGGGCCGACGTCACAAAGTCAAGGCTCGCAGGTCAGCCTCAAGACTCTACGATTGGCTTACCGACACCCACGACGAAATATATCAAGGAAGTAAGATTGCGGGACTTCACCGCAAGTGCCGCGAATTCTGGGGTGGCCTGCGATTTGCGAGCTTGACAACGACGACCTGTCACACGACCTGGGTAAAACCCGCCGCCAACGCCACAGGAGAAGAAGTGAATGGAAACTTGACTTTGCAGGATCATCTTGCTCAGGAACGGGTAAAACTATCTCCATTACGGCATTCATTGCGTTCAAGCTGCAAGGTAGCGCGACGGCTATGGGGATGAAGACTGGACGGTCACGCCAACCGCCAGAGACCAATGGAGGTGAGCATGGCACTCGCCAAGCAGACAACTAGATTAAAGGGACGAATCCGAGCAAGTTCGTTCTCGCGGCTGAGAGGCTGTACGGAAATACTCCGTGAAAAGTCGGTCGCTATAGGAAGGGGCGGACAAAACCGTTTCTTGGTTGATGACGACTTGAGAACAACCAGGCCAAGTGAGCCAAATTTGCAAATGATTATCAGGATTGAGAGAGGGGAAGAAGAAACAATTTGTGGGGTGTTTTTGAGGAGTCGAGACCATCCTACGTTATTGCTGTCGTCGCCAAGGACTTTCGAGCGCTAATCATAAGCCGGAATAGCGCTCTCTTGGCACTGGTACTTGTCTCCCATCTTCTTCCTGCACTCTCCTTTAATGCCTTAAGCTCTTAATCTTAAGATCTAGTGTAGTCCTGTGACCCTGTTTATAATAGAGGGTCGACCGATAGTACAGCGAGCGTTCCATGCACGCTACGTAGCACTGTCGCGACAGCCGAGCTAGTTCGATAGTCAAAGATTACTGTCGATAATATTTTTTGGTCGGACAATCGTATGAGCGGTAGTCCGACCCCTTCACAAAGCTTAACAAAGCTTAACCGCTAGTCCTCTGCCCCTTATATATACTTAGCTCTGTCCCTTTGTAAAATGGACAGACATTAGTTTACCACTAATCAACTTACTTGCTTAAACCTACCTTTCTGCCTTCCAATTGTTACCCCTTTCACAAAATCACAGATAATTTATATTACTATATTCTGCTAGTTAGCTATCTTATCTGATATATAATAATGGTTATAAAGACTCTGGACCGTGAGCCCCGAATCATAGACGGATAGGAGTTCTTTAGTATTCTCGAAAATGGGGTTAGTATTGAGAAAGACAAAGGATAGCGAATAGGAGCAAGGCAGATGAAGGAAGGGCACCAAAGGAGAAGAATGTTCCAAAGAAGGTCAATTCCATAGTTAGAAGGAAAAGGACTAGAAAGTAACGTTCTGGTTGCATTTCTAATCACATCGTCTTGTCCATCCTCCCGCTCGAGAGATTTGATTCCGCAAAGCACGAGACGGCCACATTTAGTCACCCTAATTCAAATCGTTCCTGCAGAGGTTTCCTGTAATATAATACTAGACTTATCCAAATACCACCGTATGGAAGCGATCGAGTCGACGTCCAAACCTTCAATCAGGTCATTAGAGAAGTTTAAGAAGACAAATCTCCTTTGGAATTACTGCGCCATGCCTTGCTTAGATACTCTTCTGCTGTCATAAATTCGAAGTCAGGCAGCAGCTTGTTCCATTCATCGCTAACAGACCATCCGCCGTGCGCCAGAGTTGTGACGTATTCCTTCAGAGCAGCTCGTGAGACGGCCTCCCTGTGTTCGTCCGGAATCGCGCTATGATCAATAAGAGGGCACCAGGAGACGTTCATCTTTCCGTTCGCTACCTCCTCCTTGGGCAGTCGTTCAATATTGAACGGTCCTAATATACGTTAGACGGTTCAGGTCACCAGCCAAAGTATGAATGGGTGGGACTGTACCCCTGATTCTTTCTCCAAGGGCCAGAAGTCCAAACACCGTCGTTTGGGTGCCTCGTATTCCTCCGATGGTGGGCCATTCACTAGGATACTCCAAAGCAATTGCCACTAGCTTCGACATATCCTCGACGGTAGTCAAGGTCAGCGGAGCATCAGGACTGTCCAGCACAATCGCTCGACGATGTTCGAAATCTGCAAACATTTTGAAGGCTTTCAAGTACTTTGTCGTTTGATGCGGCGCGATGAAATAGTTGGTAAAGAAGCCGGGTTGGAAAAGACAATATTCAATTTGCTAGCTTATTAGCTTGTAACCGTGCTCTCCTGATGATAACGTACCTTCTTTTCCCGGTTAATCTCTTCCAAGTATTTACGGATTTCATCTTTATACGCGTAATGAGCAACGCCGCTTTCTGGTCGTCTGTGTCTTGCGTCAGTGAACAACTTTCGTGTAGGTCATAGTAGATCAGAAGAGTTGGATATTCGAGAGTGCCACAGAAGCAGTGACTTACGAGGCCCATTCAGAAGGAGCAAATCTTCTAACCTTTGCCTCTATGGCTGCTTGGATCAGGGCCTTCTGTAGATTGGCATCTCCGGTTGATAGAAAGCAAAGTAAGGTTTCAACTCCATTCAAGGCGTCCACTAGCGATTGTTTGTTCTCGTAGTCGACCTTCCTCCACTGGGTGCGACCCACACTGCTTTTTGGGCCGTCCTGCATATTGTCAGTCTTCCATCGGTGCTCTAATGCAGAATATGGCGTAGCTCACCGATCGACTCAGAATAATCACCTCGTATGCACCGCGTGCAAGAATTGCATCAATGACTTCTTGAGCGACGGCTAGGTGCTTGTTAGCAAATCAGCCATAGCAGCATATGTTTAGAAGCATACTCCCAGTGCCCCCAGCTATAGCAACTTGCTTTATCATCGTGGTGTCGACAAGTTATTTGAAGTACTCGGAATGGTGTATTGAAACTCAACTTTGAAGTTATTCAGCTCTTGAGGAGTTCCAACATCTTATAGTGACAACATCTAGCGCGCGTTATATCTAGAGGCCCTGGAACGCAGGATTGTGCATGGAGCAATTGCACCCGCTGGCCTAACGAACTTTGGCGATTGGTCACATTGAAGCGATCATCCCTTCTGCGGAGTAAACATCATCCCCACCGTGTCAAATTACATCAGACAGTAAACGTAAAACCACCACTTCAGGTTTAGCGCACTAAAGGGTACCCTTCCGTACATTAGTCAGAACCTTCCAACTGTCTTGATCCGGGTGGCCAATGCCATACATAGTACGCAGACCCTTCACTTTTCAACTCATCGCCCACCGTGTCCAATAACATGAGATAATTAACGTAAAACCACCACTTCGGGCTTAGCGTGTTATAGAGCATATGTTATACCGACTCTGGGCATCTGCATTTGCCGAAACTTCCGAGGATCCGATCTGTGGTGGTATCAAACTGTCCCAAAAATATGTTGGTGTTCATCACAACCCATCAAAATCGGTTTGAGGGAGACGTGCAGTATGGACTTGTTCCAGAAACTTGATAGTGGATCTCCATGATGTCTTTTTGGTGGTCAGCCCGTCCAGGACGTGAATCTAGTAACTCGACTGCCAACTTCTCTACACCCCGTGTCGAGGTAGACGGCCTGCTTGAGTTTGGCTCAATCATCAGTATTATCGCCAGCGCTGACGAGGAGCCGCTCAACCTCGATTGCCATGTGCGCATTTCTCCCAAGCTTTTCTGCGGCCACCAAAGAAAGGCCTTCATGGCGACTCGGTCGCGCCTGAAAAGCGGTGAGTTAGTGTGGTGGCCAAGCTGCACGCACCACCGTATACGCAAAATTACTACATTCGGGCTAGAGTGGCGGGGAGGTGGTCTTTGCACGCCTACCTCACACCCTGAAGTATGGCGTCTTTTTACACTTCACGCTGATTACTTCTTGTGTCTGGGTCGCCGTAAAATGCTCCTTCCACAACCTAGGATGCCACATATGCAACTGTGAGGACAGAACCAAAGAGAATGCGACGAACGCACAGGAAGGTACGCACAGGATGTGGAGTGTGTAAAAGAAGGCATGTTAAGGTAAGTTTCAACCTTGCCTGTTCGATTCTACAAACGGCTTTCCTAAAATCTTGACAAATAGTGTGATCAAACACGACCCAATTGTCAGAGATGTTTGCTCTTTGGTGTAGAGTGTGACTACTCCTCCACGACCACTTCTGAGATCACTGTCAAGAAGTTCTCACATTTTCATGTCAGCAATGGTCCAGGACCACATCGTCAGCGTGGTCGTCCGAGAACAAATTGGATGAACAAGATCTTTTTGGTAGATAGTTCTCTGCTACCTTTGGCTCAACATATGCATGACCACGCATCGATAGACAATCCTGCTGGAGCCTATAATTTGTTCTTGGACCATCTTCACTGGACAGGTAACCCTTTCCTCTCAGTTTCCACCGAGGATGTCACCAATACTTGTTCAAGTCCTGTCTTGGGATTGTCGAGCTCATATATCACCAATTTGATGCGATCTGTGCTTGCATTGCATCTCTCTAGGATACAGCCACACCATCAACAGCACTTCATCACAATGGCGGAGTCTTACTTCTCTTCTGGCTTACGAGGACTCGTCAATGCTTTACGAGATGTGAATGGAAAGAACTGTCATGCAGTCTTTACTGCTGCCATACTTGTCAGCATGGCGACTTTGGCTCGTGGGACTCGTCAGGGTGAATACCTTCTTTTTCAGGACACTGGATCACCTGAATGGTATCCGCTCTTTAACGGAATCAAGTCCATACTTGGCTCTTTTGATGTACGACAGATATTTTCCGGCCCTCTACGGTTTTTCGCATGCCATCACAAGCCCGTGGACAAACCGGTCGCGGCAAGCCTTGGACTTGGAAGCTTAGAATGGTTTGAGCCTCTTAACCAACTAAGACTACTTGTACGACAATCTGCGTCTAGTAATTCTGATGATCTTGATGCCATAATGAGTCTCTGTCGATGCTACGAAGCTATTTGGGGAAGATCAGACACAATATACAACAGCGACGCGATCGACGGATTTGCTTTCATCTGGGTCTATCGGCTACCGAAAGATTTTGTTGTGCGCATTCAGCAGAGGGAACCTATTCCCCTGGTCATTCTTGCATATTTTGCGGTATTGTTATTGAGTCTTCAGCATATCTGGTTTATTACTGGCTGGCCACAACACATTCTGTCTGGTATTTCAAAGAATCTAGATCCAAGCCTTCAACAATGGCTACGATGGCCCTTGAAGCTTTGGACAAATGCAAGCGTATAGTATGCATAAGTCCTAGTAGTAAGTAGTGATAGAATACGACAATATATGTAACCGTTTGTACTGAAATACTTGAACTGTCTCAGAGATGGTATGATAGTAGAGATAGAATTTACTCGGCGGGGTTTTCGATGAGGCCACCGCTTCGATAATCAGAAAATATAATTCCGTGCTTCTATATTAGGGGGGGAAATTTTAGTCTAGCAGCGTGCTAAACGCGCTGTCAACGGTTAATATTACCTCTTAAAAGTCGAGGATCTTAATTCCCCAGCATTATCCCTCGGCACCCTTCGTAGGGCGGGGAATCAAGTAATGACTAGCCCCAGGAGGGTGGCTTGGTTAAGGTAGCGTATGCCTACTGTAAGATGCTTCAGTTGCCTCTCACTTTTTGTCTTGGCAGGGTCTCCGGCCAGGCTACATGTGAACTAAAGCTTAACATTTTGGTGTTGTATACTGGTAGTGTTATCAAATTAAACATGCGACTACCATTTTGGTAGATAGCTACCTTGGAATATTATGAGTAAACTCCACATTCTTGCATCGCAAACTTCTCAGATTCTTTCACTATTGTTTCTTTCATGGAGTTTTTCTGTTTGGGAATTCTTTGAGAACGTTTTCGCTGCATTGATATTCTGCTTTCGGGCAATTTACTTGTTGGTTGATTCTCCTTGTTGTCTTCCCCTTTAACGCTCCAGTACTTTCTTGTTGACCCATAAGTTGTTGCTCGAAGTCGAAGCCGATTTGATTTGCTAGCTGGAGCCATTCAATTACAATTGCCATTGACAGTATACCGACTTTGTCTGAAGCTTTACGATGGCTGAAGTTGGTGTTCGAGGGGCTTTCCCAACAATGGAAATTTGGTTACTGCTTTCAGACAATCTCTCCATGTCTTCACATAAAGAATGTTGGTACCAATTTTTCTTTGACTGTGTTCGGAACCGTCTTAGAAACAAAGCATTTCCGGTGCTCAACTATGTCCTTTTATTGTAGTTCACTTAACCTTGACACGCGACTTTGCGATTCACTTACTATTGCTTTTTTCTTTTTCAATAAGTTTACGTATAGAAGAAATGGACAATACAAGAGAGAATTTGCGTGATGAGGAACCTGGTGATTATCCCGGTGAACACCTACGGAATAATCCTGAGATATTCGAGCCACGAGCAAATAGCAATGATGCACTTGCGGAGGGTGGCAGTGAGGAATATAGAGGCCTGCAGAATCAACAGCGCGCAACTAACCTGGACGAATCTATGATAGATCCAGCGCCGCGAGCTCCACAGTCTCACGGTCGGGTCGAAGCTCAAACAGGTCCATCGCGACAATGGGGAAATCTCCAACTCTCAGCGGGTGGGCGTCCGGGGCAGCCCTTTGACCAACAGGCCATAGCTTCTCTTGAGCAGAGACCTAATCAACCATTCCATTCTCCCAATGAAGGAGAAGAAGAAGAAGAAGAAGAAGAAGAAGAAGAAGAAGAAGAAAAAGATTACGCCGATGATGATGGAATTGATGGGTCTCATCCCGGATTGCCTGGATTCACCTTCCGGGCTTCCTACGAACCTCGACATCCTGAATTTCCTGGTCTCAATCATCCATCAGGAAATGCACCCACAGGTTTTGGCCCAAACCTTGCTAGTCCTGATATACCTTATCGTCCCTTCTGGATCCACGTGGATCTATGTGGAACGGAAACCAAGGAGGGCGGCCAACAGGAGATTCTGGACCCTGTCTACCACCAGCCCCACCAGGGGCGCCAACACAGGATAGAATAAGCTTCCCAAGCAGAAATTACCTTCCAAGGGGCTATAATTGGTCGGACTCACGTTGCAACAACTGTTCAAATGCACGTGTGAAATGTACCGCTTTCCCATCGAAAGATCCAGACGACAAAGGGATACAACAAACGAAAGATATAAGTCGAAGCCGCATTAAGTTCCCTTGCGAAAGGTGTCGTACTTCAAAGGACCCCATGATTAGGGCAACGTGTACTTGGAGCATTACCAAGGCCCCGGGGCCGGAGCGTCCTCAACTATACTGGACCGGAGCGAATGTCATTGAAGATCCAGAATCTGACAGCCGACCGGCCCCAACAACTGCATACCACAGGTTTAAAACCTATAGAGTCATAGATGAGCTGGAGGATCCGCCTTGGGAGCGTTCTCGAACTATCAATGAAGGCATCTATCAAAACACTTCGTTTGCCAGGCCAGGAAGTGCTGACCCGGGGCCATCAGTACCTCCATCTCGATCGACAGCAACTGGAGGGATTGCAAAAACAACCAAACAACACAAGCCCATAGCTCAGACGAGACCTGGTAGGATATGCATAGTATGTGCGACCGAGGGGGAGATATTGCACAGAGATGTAATCTCGCGCGTCAGAAACCGTGTTCGAGGTGCAGGGAGACTGAGGAGGATGACTGCGTGACGGATGAGGAGGACCCTATAAATTCGAATGATTTTACTTCCCCGGTGTCCACAAGATCTGGCGGTCGCATTGTAAATTCGCTTGCTAGCAGCGCAAAAGGAAAAGGAAAAGCTAAAGAATCAACTGGCACAAGGGCTCTAAAACAAGGTCTGGTAAGAAGTGGACATCTTCCCCAAGGACTTTCAACTCGTTCTAGGGGCATGATGACTTCAAATTCAGGACCCCTCTTGTACGGTTCGCAACGGCCAAGTGAACCTGATGGCATGAGTGGTCACAGAATGGTCTCGCAACAAACGTGTTATCCTTGTGTGACTCTTGGGCGGGATTGCGACGGAAATAGACCGTGTGGGAACTGTCAGATGTCCAGAAACGTACAGACTTGCGGGGACGTCCCCCCACTCCATATCCAGGTGCGCCTCTACCAGGTGAATACTTCACTGCTCAGCCACATAGCAATCCTCCACCTGAATTCCGGCCATGGTCAAGTCAGCAGCAGACAGGTGAACTACCAGAATTCGGACCACCACACCTCCGCTATACACTATTTGGCACGGCCCCATTACCACGCGACCCAGATGGAAACGTGCCAAATGCTGCGGATCCAGATGAACTAGCTCGGATTGTCGCTCACAATGGACAAGAACGACAATACGAAGCTTCCATTGACCCTACACACCGCGCTGAGAATGTGATGGGACAGAACTTCCACACCGAAGGGGGCGAAGGATCCTCCCAAGCTACTGCTTCAGAATGGAGGGCTCCAAACGCCCGCATAAACCTCGTGAATACCGACGACGATGATATAGCGGCAGGTGTGGGGATAGAGAATCGACCTGGCGAAGTTCCAGGTCCAGTCCTCCCCCTTATCCCCATTCCACCGAACCGTGTATACGCCGTCGAGCTTCGTTTTGATGGCTGTCATGAAAAATACACAAATGAAAACGATGGCATTATAGTCCGCTGCAACAAACAACCGACTATACCCTGCGCCGTCTTTGGACATGAGGAATTTCGCATCTGCAATGATTGCAAAGCCGAACAAGATCTCCTCGTCTCGGTAGACACAACGCCCCAGAACCACGGTCCCAAGGTCAAGTCATTGAATCTACCAAATAGTATTATTGTCTGCAGTGTGGAGTTGCAGCTAGGGCGAGGCAGATGACTCACCCAACCTCTTTTGTTACATCTATTTGCAAGTGTACGTTGCAAATGACAAAAGCGTGGTTATGCTATGATCATAGACTTCAAGCCATTGAAAAGGTGGGTAGGAGAAGTTTACGGATGCAGAATATGCTATCGAGGAAGGGGGGGATAGTTCCATCTGTAGGAAGTGTACAGTGAATGTACGAAGTTCGGCATCCAATATTTGGGATTGTTTGGTTTCTCAACTAGCTCTGGTATTTTTTCAAATTTGTGCAAGAAAAGAAATCATACCTGGTAGATATTAGCATCTATATTCCTTCCTGCACAAAAAGCTTACTGAAATGTAGTCGGACGTCGAGTCAAAAATGGCAGCTACAACTCCAACCATGCCAGTCGACAGCGTCAATTGCCCCGATTGCGATTATAATAACGTCTCTGGGGCGACCTCTTGCGCTGGAACGAAGAGTGATGGGAGTACATGTGGCAAAGCGCTCGCTGTGGTTGTGAAATAGGAGAAGCGTACATTCTTCACTATCTTCCAAGCATCCTTTTGCTATTCCTACTGCGGGTTTTTACACAAACTAGCATTAGCAATGCGGTTGGTTGTCATGTGGGATGATAGAGATTGAGCGATTGGTTATCATTTGCATATATCTATTCATATTGACCATGTTCAAACCTGAAGAAAAATCAGACTTTCTTGCTCCACCAGTCCATCCATTGATCAGAAATCTCAGTAAAACCATAACTCCCTAATTGGTTTTGAAGTCGTCTCCTCCAATCTGGATTGTTTCCAGGTAGATCCATTCCGCTTGACACACAAAACTTAGTCCTTATCCATTCCTTTAGAACAAAGCCCGCCGTTTCCCAATCAATGATGCCTATGGATTGTGTCGTAGTATCCACGATGATGTTTCCCGGTCCCAAGTCGTAGTGGTAGAAGTAGAACTTTGAGCATTCCAGTCCCAGCTCCTTGCAGTTTTTGAGTAGATTTTGAGGACTATAGTCATGAGAAAGCCCATGCCGAGTAAGGAAGTGATCCGATAAGTTCTGGCCATCGACACCGCAAATCATTTCTCCCTGCCAGGTTGCAAGTTCCTTGCAAATATTTGCAACTCTGGAAACGTAATTTGTCTTCATTGCCTCGTGCATGGTAGGCCACACCTTGCTGAGAGTCTGGCCTCTCAGCCTGCTTAAGAATATGTAGTATCGCCCGTCGTACTCTGCGTGGTGATAGACATGTGGGGCTGTAAAGCTTAACGAGTCTCTCTCGTGGAGATAGCTCAACGTGACGTGCTCTCGAGTTGCAGACTAGTCTAGGATCTTGACTTTGCAAAACGCCTCACCGATGTTCCACACCGCTGAGACCCCACCAGCATCATGAACCATTTGAATATTGCTCGTGGTTGATAATTCTCGTGTGGGAGGTAGTGGGTAGGAGGCATCAGAAAGAACGAAAATTGAGCCTTTTCCGTCACTCCAAGAGGGGCCGGACAGGGTCGAGCTTCGTCGAGAGAGGAGAATATGGTTCCCAATAAGCCAAGAATCGTTGTTGATCTCCTTTATTGAGTTGGAAACAAGAGATGCTTCTCCCGACATTGCGAACGGAGCGGATTGGTCGATATTTTACTTGGTCATTTGTGGTTGAAGAGGCCGAGAAAAGCTAGAGGTTTGTTGTCAAGAGAACAAGAACGATAAATATGTCACCACACGGTGCACTCGTGACTTAGTACACGTGACCACTATCTTAAGATACTAAACATCTACAATACTAAGTAAATTAATAATAAATGCAAAGCCATCTATCGAAAATACTGTATGTGGCTACGTCAAGCTCGCAGACTTCCGGGGATATACAAATCATTTGATGGGAGCGTTTTATTTGATGGTTTGTCGAGAGAGTGCTCGAACAAACGGTGACCACACCGACACCAAAACAGACCTTTTTGCCCTTGGATCCGGAATCTATTTTACTATGATGGGGCGTGTAGTCTTCCTAGAGCTAGAAAGTGAAGACGATGATGAGGAGGTTGAGCAACGCTTTCTAAATGGCCAGTTTCTAATCGATACGCAGGCATATACCATGATTACGAGGAAATGCTAGAGACAACAATATGCAACATGGATGGAAGGATTTTTGAGAACTAACGACGTACGTCAAAATCCGAATCGGACCTACCAGCCACGAATACAAACTTCCGAAAGGCTTACTATATTGGCAATCCACGTTCTTTGCGGCTGCTTTTGAAGGGGGTTTTCAGGAAGGGATTGAACAGTTCATGACTTTATAAGAAGAAGAGGGTATCGTTTCTACCCGAAGCTTTGAGCTGTTGGTGCAGTGGATGTATATTAGCAGAGTCATCTTTCATCTTCGATGAATTGCCACGAGAGGAAGCCATTACTGCTACTATCGAGTTTGTCAGGTTTGCCGATATGTGCGGAGTCAAAGGCATGGAACATTTGATGGCTGAACGCATTAAGACTCTCCTCCTCGCGGGCAAAACTCCTGCGAACAAACCTCCTGCGACAAAAGGAAAGAAAAAGAAATTAGACAATATTTCCCGTTCCTTTAAATCTAAGCATATAATCTCAGCTACGATGCTGCCTAAAGGACACCCAGTACGCAATATACTTGCTTCCGCAGCCGTTCCGGGATATTTCACTCACGACAATAACTTAAGCGAAGCTCTGGAGATTCCCGAATTCGCGGTCGATCTTCTCAAAGAGTTGCGGGCCGCTATAAAGAGTTTTGAGGCTCACGGATCTGGAGTATCGTTTCAAGGTCCTCTTAGTGACGAAAGAATACACCTTACATTCCCTTCGGCGTCGCTATGGCGATCTATGATTGCTAAAGCCAATAAAACTTGGATGGCAGTATGTTAAGCTGGAACGTATGGGCAACTTGTGGTATACACGAAAATTGTAATTAAGTTTAGTCTCTTTGTTTTGCTGTCATTTCGCAAGCCCTTCTGTGCTAGAAGCTCTATTTATAGCGATTTATTGTATTCATGTCCACGGGTATCCCTGCTTTTTTTTTCTGTCTCCCGCCTTCACAGTCATCAAGAAGGACTGTAACTTGACCACCGATCTGTATTCCAAAGCCAGTATTCAAATTGCTTTCCGTATACTCCATAAGGAGCTTCTCAGTTATCATAATAGCATGTCATCCTCTCACCATATGAATAGAGTCCACAGGCTGCTTAGCGACTATCGCAAGCTGCGCTTCATAAAATAGCTTTCTCTCTTTTATAGTTGTGAGATGTGCTCGGCAGAGAGCGTTCTCCAGGGCGTACTTACTGTCTGAGGTTGATTCGTCAGACGCAAGCCAAGAAATCACCAGCCTTATTTATCGGGCTTGATACAATATAATACTATTTCACGTGACGGTTTAAATCATCTTTATAGTTAAATAAGAACCTCTCTACTTTCAATAAGTAAATTATTTCCCACGGCCCCTGATTGCAGATCTCCCGAGAAGAGACGCTGTGTCCACGAAATGACAAGGTCAGCAGTCACGTGACTATCAGCGGATTCGCCTACGCCGTCTCAATGAGTTAGCCAGCTGAGCCCGTAGTCTTGAACCCCAACCCATCAGTCCTCATCTCCTTCCAATACATTAACAACAACATCATTATCACCAGCATCTCATGACCATGTCTCGAACCGAATCCGCGTTTATTACCGAGTCTATCTACAAGACGTACCGCATCAAGCAGGATGATGATATCTAGAAAGCTTTCGTGGCGCAAGCGTCCTTGATATAAAAGGTCCACGATGATCTCGCCGCCACGTTCGACAACAGGCTCTCAACCATTAACGGCACCTTAAGCGGCAGATTGGAACAACTGAATAATGAGTTGGGAAGAGTCAAAAATGACTTGCAGAGTTTGAAGGACGAGGTGGGCCAGGTGAAGGACGATCAAAGAGTTTTGGAAATTGCGAAATCCAGATTACAGTATGTATTTAGATCCTTGCTATTCAATAATACGTTCAAGCTACTGACATATAAAGGGGCAAAATTAATCTATCTCGTCGAGTTTTACGATATCCAAAATTTCCAGTATTGGGGTCATACACACCTTGATTTCAATAGCAATCCTGCGATTACTTCAGACGATAGCTTAAGCTCTGAGTCGGACTCTGAGTCCGATGCTTCACACCGGGGTTCATCTTTAGAAGATGCCGTCGAACAATACCCCGATGTCGCATGAGACGAGCTTGCTTCTTATCTTGGCTTGCCTATGACTGAAATTCGCAATTACTTTTAAAGACTAGTCGAGTATCAAATGCGACAGCAGCCTTTAGCAACGAAAAGGCAAGCAACTGAAGTTATGCCGAGGCAGGAAATTGCAAAGCGCCCAAAGTCTCCCCCATTCGTTAAATCGCGGATACCGCTAGAAGAGCTCATCGCTAAACCTCCCTCCACCACACCGTCAATACCCGAAATAAGGATTTTATGGGATGATAAAGCGAGTGTCGAGGCGATTGCAAAAGGACCAGCTGCACCGAGCCACTCCACGGGATCATCGACTAATGTCATCCTATCATAAGAATTACGAGATTTTTAGGATCGTGAAACCCTGAGATTAAATAAGGGTTAAGGAAATAAATTTTCGAGATCAAATATGGTATCGCGGCGTCGATCTTGCGGAAGAGAAATAGTGCCTGTCGCTCAACTTCAACGTTCTTTTGTCGTGGCTACCAACCGTGGGAAGCTTTGTTAGATAAGATCTTGAGCAAAGGACAATCTTGGACGTATACCGGTGCAGCAAACACAATCTATCCCATTCACGACCAACCCTAATTAGTAGGTGATGTTTCCCCGCTTTATCTTTCCGACACTGATTGAAACAGATCCTTCGACATTATACATTAGAGATATAACTCTAGGACAAATAAATATATCTGTAAGTCTATAAGTTGAAGTCAAATCCGGGGTGTATGTTGGATTACATTTTAATAGGTTTAGCAGGCAATGTGTCAAGCGAACTATTACCTCTACGCCTAGTGTATATATATAATCTTTAGAAGTTGGGAGGACGACGGCTATGTTATAGCTTTGGGCGTAAATTGCCTAAATTATACCACGAGAACGACGACGGTAGCAAGTGAATGCGGCGATTGTGTCTATGGAACTCCTACTTCGATTTAGACCTTGATATTCCAAGCCGGGGGCGTCCAATAGCTTTTGCCGATAACCATTCACGTATGTTTTTAAAAATATATAAACTCGTGTTCTCTAGTCTAGGATCTGTGATTGGCTTTGTACCTTGTCTAGTGAGACTTAAAATACGCCTGTCACGCGTACTCTTAAAACCCGAGCTGGCTAGCGGTTAAGGGATAAATACCCCAGTTTTCTAATCTTGTTCGTGATATTTAATCCTTCTTAATCTGCATTTTATCCCATTACTTAAAGCTTATTATATAATAAAAATGGCTAGTCGTATTCTTGTCCGATATAAGACAGATGATATGCCGGGACTCACAAACGAAAAAATTCCGCTTATGGCAGATATTGCTTGCCGAAAAGTCTGGGGGCAAGACTTTAATTAAGAGCATGACCGACTTATTACATATGGCGGATATATTAATAAAAGATGTATACTTTTAATTGATTATGGTCCGATTGATGCGACGGAACATGTTATCACGCATCTATCTTGGAAAGAATAGGAACTATGTGTATAAATCTAGGTTTACCTTTATTTTTATTAATTATAGTAGTGTTGAAGTTGGACCTGTCCCGAACTATATTTAAAACCTATTGGATATAATATATCACTTCAACCCAGCTAGGAGGCTAGAGATTGTGAGCTTATTGCCATTAAGATATAGTATTTTGCTGATTGCGTTGCGTTTTAGGTTACTTATACCGATGAGGAATTGAAGACGAAGATTAGTCCAGAGCGCTTCGAGGCGTATGTAAAAATAAGAGAGGAGCAGATTGTAAGGTTTATAAAAAAATAAGCACAGATGGAAAGACAAGTTGACTAAGGATTCGCTTGTAGAGTGTGGATTTGTTTGAGAGGCACCTCTGATTGCGCCTGTCCTTGTCTCATTTAGCTACTTCTATCCTTTGTGGACAGTACCTTTTCTTGACATCTCTTCCTCCTAAGTCTCTATTCCATACCCGCCGTACATAGGCTGTCTTAGCATTATTCTCGAAGAGTCTTCCCCGAGCCTAAACCCTGGCACTATAGAGACATAAACCTGTATGTCCGTGATTGTCTTTTTGGTGCAGTTTGACCCACAGATACCAATTGCAATGAACTCGTCAAGATTGAGAGATATTTCCCTGGAATCAAGCGTCCTATAAATGATATTAACCCTCAGTTTCAAGAAAGCCCTGTGCCTGAAGGAGTGGTTTCGGGGGTGTATGTTCGTGGGCGCTGCCCAATTGCTAATCTATGGCTTGTCGAGACTGTTTGTGGAGATCTGCATTTCATCAACTATAGACCCTTTGCTCGCTCGTCGATACGGCGACAGCGCTGTATGCTTGAGGCCTCGGGACTGAGCCCTACGATTCTGGGGGAATGGTTAATAAAGAAGTAGTAAAATGTCATCACGTTAATCGCATATAATAGACGGAATGGTCGTAACAAATAAGTGGCCGAGGGGGTTAGGAGGCGTGCAGAGCGGTTTATGGAGTTATTGTTTAAAAGCCAAAGAACTAGAAGTTATGGTGTTCTAGAGATGCTTTATAGCCTTACAGACAAGGCTATTATAGCAAATCCTTAAGGCTCGTTAATAACGTCAACATCGACTTCATCCCACCTCATACGCCACTTCAATATCTTCCCACCTCCGACAATATCTGCGTCCAACGACTTGCCGCACTAACGCATTCTATCGTCTCCCTCAACCCAGACTATTCCCTCTAGGTCCACCGACATCCAGCTTAGTCGTTGAGCGCACGATCCATTTAACGTCGAATTGCGGAGGCATATTCTCCCAAATGGACATTCCAGCATGGCCATGAAAAAAATCGTTCACATTCTTTAATTCAGCGTAATGGACTATCATATCAACACATTGAACAAAAATCTACACCGAATTCTATAAGATCGCAGCCTGCAAAACTTATCTGCAAGATCGCTAGAACGCATAGCAAAGTTGTCGTGGGGTCGATTGAGGTGTGTTCCAATATGGAGACAAGGTCTAGGAAGTTATCTAGGATGATTAATTTAGGGCTAAACATCAGACCATGGGCCTTCTAGATGATTATAAATAGACAAGCATTGTTTAGTTACAGAAAAGGCATGTCTGCGGATTCTGCGATTGTTTACCACATGATTATGTCTAACCAGCGTTCTATCACAGATAATGGACCTCGAGTCCCGTCCCTCTTTATGGGACGTCACCACTGGGTATTGCGTGAAGACACTACAAGGCCACACGGGCTGGGCTGGGCACGAGACTCGCTTGACGAACATTTCCTCCTCTCGACAGGAGATGGCATGACCGCTCGGTTATGGGATATCTCCGTATCGAATCCAGCAAGCTGACAATGGTTGGGAACACGCATTGTAACGAATGCTGCGCACTTACTCCACCTGCCTCATATCAGTATCTTGCACCCTTGACAATTAAACTCTGGGATACTGCGGAACTTGTCTCAGGATAATGGTAGGCCATAACAACTGGGTGCGCGTTCTCGGCCTTCACCCCAGAGGCAAATATCTCATTTCGTCAAGACACTTAGCGATACGCATGAACAGTTTATTACCTGTCTGTCAAGGATGTACCTACGCTTTACGGCGGCTTTATTAAGGGGCAGAATAGCAAAAGCAATGGGACACCGAAGAGTAAGGGGAGCAGAATAAGTACCCCTAATATGCAGGTCCGCTACGTTATCGCCACGGGAGGTGTGAATTGCAAGCTAAGGGTCTTCGCGAATTGAGATTGCAAGGGATTATAAAGAGCATATTAGAACCACGGCATCATGTATTACCCTTTTAAAGTCTGTAAATTATAATAACTTCTTTTCTAATAGTGCTAAATGACTTTTATAAATGGTGGGTAGGTAAAGAATAAGAGGAATGAATTAGTTAACTACTTCAAGGCTATAAGTATTAATTACGCTTTATTATTCTCTTGAATCGTCTAATAGATGTGGTGCCTTGCCTAAACTAGGAGTTCGGTGGAGATAGCTTTAATGTGTGACATTGTAGGCAGATCATTAATTAGTTGAGAAGCGGTGATCCGTTTCCGTGGGTTTATGATAAGCATTCGGCGGAGGGGGGAAAGTGTATCTGGTATCTTCTTTAGAATTTGCTCGACGTGATCAACCCAATCGAGCATCTTCTTCTGCGCTTCGGTTCCTTCTTGAGTGGTATTTGTAATCTTCCATTTGCTATCCGGTAGTGGGACGTGGCTAAGAATAAATAATATAGTAATACTTAATGCCTAAATATCGGCAGCGCGACCTAGTTTGCCACTAAGTATATATTCTGGTGGTATATAGCTAGGCGTTCCTTTATAATAAAAAATATTTAGTTCGATAATATGTTAAACAGAGAATTTAAAGTCGTAAATCTTAGCTTGATGGTCTTCGCCGAGGAGTATATTTCTAGGTTTAATATTAAGATGCAAGATATTCTAAGTATAGATATACTCTAAACTATTGCTAATATCTACCCACACTTTATATTGTAGATCTTCCGATAATGTCGACCAATTTTTTTGATCAACGAATGAAGAAAGGTCTGGTCCGATATATTCTAGTTCTAGGCGTAATTCCGAGGCATCGTAACTAATAAGCCGTGTAATTGAAGGCTAATAGCGTTAGATTAGAAGTTGGCATTCCTCACTTTACTCATATGATTTAAACGCCTTAACATTTCCATCTCATTTCTCCAGTTTTGGGCGGAATCCTAAAGGCTAGGTCCTCGGCATATCTTAATCGCGACAATAGTTTTCTTGCGAGTGGCCGTATAGACTAGCGTTCGAAGTGTTATAAAAATAATCTCAGGCTGCGCAGGAGGTGTCTGCATGGAAGTAGAAGATGAACTGTTCCAACATCGCTTGAAAGAAAACGTAAGTATTCTATAAACACCTTCTATCTAATAGCTTAATGACTAAAGGATTACCTGCTGGCAGGAGCGTCAGAGGCCTATAGTACTTATAGGACATAGTCTCGGATGCATTGTCATCCAGCAAGTATAGGGTTCCTAATCCGTGAGCATAGGTTACCTCTGTTAATAATCATAGGCACTTGTGATTGCGGCCTCGTCAAAATATTTTCGTGACTTAGGCCTTTCTATAGCGGGCATTATCTTTCTCGGCGGCCCATTCCAGGGAAGTGACGCAGCGCTCAAGGCAAAATGGCTGAGCCAGGCTCTCCGATATGACTATACTCTACTAGAACTACTACAGAAAGATAGCGGGCCTTTGTTTGACGTTGCGACAGACTTCGCGGACTGCCACATCGACTGGGATGTTGTATGTTTCTACGAGACCCAAAATGCTACTTATGGACTGTTCACGACACAAGTAAGACTATACTTTACTCTCTTCTATACTTTAATTACTCCTCTGAAAGCACCTTTCCAAAGCACGGAAGGATGTTAGCCCTTCAAATAATATCTCCCAATCAGGTCCCTGGAGTCTCCCTATAGAACGAGATGGCTATGGAAAAGAAAAAAGCTATAAACCCTCCCCAATAACATAGCATGAACGGCACTACATTGTGCGGATGCCCAAATAATAGAATCCCAGCGTGGACGACAAAGATTAGCGTGGACGCAGCAAATAAAATGTCTATTTATTGACTTAGCGTATATTGCATTGATAGTAAAGGAAGTAATAGGGGCGGACGCACATAACCTTGATAAGGGCGTCGAGACGAGGCATATTGACAGCAGAATCACGCATGCGATGCTGTTGGATAGAGCGGAGATATCTGCAGAGAATAGTTAACAAGTGGAATAAGAAAAAAAGGTGCGAAGCTCACAATCTCCAGTTGACCAGCTTTGTTGGTCAGGGGGTGACTTTCTGGGCTCATGGCGTTTGATATCAGAGAAAGCCGGATCTGAAAGTAGGCTTTCTGAGCTGTTGGCCGACATAGTAGCGGATGCCGCTTGTAATTCGCAGCTCTAGCTTTTGACAACGGAAGACTTTTATGAGAAGAACGAAATAATAGTTAAAGAGGCTCAATGTGAGGACGACAAAATAATCTCGCGAGCTGAGGCGGGGCGATGGCCTCGCCAGGTATGCCCCGCTTACCAAAGTTATCAAGCGATTATTAGGAATGACCTTGGCGCACGGCGCATAGCGCACAGATGACCCTATGCACTGCTTATGTAATAATTGTCACATACCTACTCCGAATAACCGTATAAGCGAGCCAATTGATATAATCAGACCATGTCACTGTCACGTACTGTACGTATGTAGGCGCCAGCGTTAAAGTATGTCTCCGCCTTTGGCAAAACAAGGTAAACATAGTTACCTATTTAGTTGGTCGCAGCCCATGTTCTGCCCAAAGGGGACGACATGATTACTTCGCCACCTCCGGCACGGAGGTTCCGTGCCATGTCGAAAATTTTGGTAGCGAAGCTGAGAGTTCTGTGGGTGTGCCTTGTGGATTTGAGAATCGCGGTTCTCCTTTACCCCATATAGAAGGTAACACAAGGTGTGTTATCTATACCCTCCGCAATATGGAAGATGCCAAGTTTGGAATCTTGGATATCAATCAAAGAAGTCAATAAGTCGTCGAGCCAAGAATGAAATGCTGGTAGCCTTCTTCTTAATACAGAAGGTGCTAAACTTGTCGGTCACGTATCCCTTCCAAATCCAAAAGTAACACTTTCTCGCTTCTGCAATGAGACCCGCAAATTCAACCTCTTTTCTATTGCAAAAGGTCACATAAGTGGTGCCAAGCATTTTAATCGAGCTAAAAGTGGGGACGGTCTGGCCATTTGTTCGTCTTAGCTTTGGAAAGGATAATGAGAAGGAATTATATACAAGGTGTCGGATAACTCTATTAAAGATAATAAGACTAAAGAGAGAAGAAGAAGAAAGAAGAAGAAGAAAGAATCTGTTAAGAACTAAGTATAAGAATTACAACACACGCTAGTAGTAAATATCTTATATAATCCTAGAAGATTATAATCCCCGACAGTATATAGTATATAACTATAGCTACATAAATATAAGAAGTGTGGTGACTTCGTAACAAAACTATTATATATACAATAGGGTGCAAAAACTCTAAACACCTAAGAGTTACGTGATTAACAAGCGAATTAATTAAATATTCTTCCGGCCCCGGAAGGACTTCCTATTCGTAGCTATAAATAGAGGGTGTTAAGAGTTATTGCACCTTACTGTACTACTCCTGACAAAGACTGTGCTAAGCCAATTTATCAATTCAAGTTCAGCACCTCGTTAACGTAAGAACCCAAAACCCGTTGCTAGCTTCTTAATAAAGAATATGCCAAGCTATGTTGCCAACAATTTGTTATAAACAGAAGCATTCCGGCGGGGACATGTACTAGGTAGTCCGGGCCATGGCCCAACAACATGGCAATCACAATAAACCTTTGCAAATGCATATCATCCTTCGCCTGAACTAATAGAGGCCGATTAACCGGAGTTAAATACTAACAAAGTAAAAGAGCAAGTGGAAGATATTCGGAGGCTTATTTAGAGGAGGAGGCAAAAAGCAGACTATAGTTGAAGCGCAGAACTTTTATCAACTTCAGGTCGAGAGGACGCTGCCGATTATCTTATATGCCTCAACTTTTCGAAGTAATCGAAATTAAATAAAAGTAGCTCATGAGCTACGGGGGTATCTCAAGAACCACCAGGCGTAGCTCATGAGCCACGCAATGTTATTGTAGAGCCGACATCCGTGACAAAAATTCTATGTATTGCATGCGTATCTCGACGAATCGGTTGAATTTCTCTTACCTTGTTTGATCCTTGTATGCCGATTGCATACAAGTCAATGTATATGAAGGAATTCTCGTACTTGCATATTTTTGTTAGTTAATCATTCCATCTGATAATATCTGAGCCTGCCTATTAATATCTTATATCTATTTCGCTTAATGTGCCCCAATTCAAAGATTAACACCGGGATGAACTTTCTATTAAGTTCTCTAGTAAGACCGCTCCATCTGGATGAAAGCGTACACGGGAGTTACTGAATTCTTATAAAGAGAGCCCATCTTTTCTCCAATCCTCTCATTATCCCCATCTTTCAATCACATCAGTTTCAATAGAACCATCATATCGAACCTTAAGATGAAGATCTCCTTCTGGAACCTGGTTCTTTTAGCTCCGGTATTTGCTGACTTTCTATTAGTTAGAAGTCTGGACATCGGCACGTAAGTCGTAGGCCTTCCTATATTTCTCTACTCTTCCCCACGGGTCGGGAATTCCTATATATCGCATTCACTGACTATGAAAAAGAAATGTTGAGCTCGGTCAGCTTAGTAGTCTCGAAGAACTTTGGTCGCTTCTGGGCACTACTAGTGCCAACGTGACACTCGAGGACGTCACGTAGTACGAAACTCTGGATCCAACTGTAAGAATCACCGTGGAATTAACCATTTTGACTCTATAAGTAGTTTCTTCGACCGTTATTGGGGAGCAAGAATGGCCCTAAAGAACCTCGAGGAAGCACTCGCTTACTAATATATTGATTTAGGCCATTCACAAGCGGGATTATGTGGAGGACTAGAGCCCGAATCCGGAAGCGATGAAGTCTCGCCTTTTGACTAGAGCTGATGAGTGTTCAGACTTGACTGGCTGGAATCAGATAATATGTGAGAGAATGCCTCGAAGGGCGTGGTTCTGGGGAGTCGGAGGAGCCCTGGCGATTTACTATGCCCCAGTGCTATGGCTTCATGGATGCAGGTAAATGCTGAATATAATTGATTTCGTTTGGTGGCTCACAAAATATGTAGGACATCGCTACTCTTGTTAAGGCTGGTAGGGATCTTCGAGCAGTTTACCGTAATTATAATGGCAACGGAGGCAACGAAAGACGCCCTGCCATAGATTACCATTTCAGCCTGCCTCACGTACTGGACCCTACGGGGAAACCAGATCCCTCCACAGTTGTACGCAGAACTATTGCCGAGCATGGCTTTGACGCCGGCGCAAGCAACGAATATGTATTCAGCGAGCAGGATTCGACCTTGTGTAAGTCATAGTCTTCAGGAATTCCCCAAACCAGACTAACATACGGCTTAGATTACAAGACATCCACTGCATGGTTCGTGCCCTCGGGGACAAGTCAACAGACGAGCCCCTTGTCTCTACCTCAGGTAGCTTCACGCCAGCTCCTTCTAACTCCACCGGCGGTATCGAGAAGAGGGCGGGCACAATATTCACCATCGTTCTTGTCATCAGAAAGCACTCTACGGATAACACAATCGCTTCCGTGGGCTGCATTAAATCAAGAATACTTGAACACACAGTATGGAGCGCGACGACTCAGCGGTACAACTGCAACCCCATCGATAATCAAGGTACTTGGCGTGCAACTGTGCATGTGAATATCAATACCCATTCATACGATGAAACGACAGTCGGATATTGCTGTTAGTTCCATAGGCGAAGCAATTGCTCTTGATCTTAAGCAGATGGTTTGAAGAGACCTTGAGCATCGGCCACTCTGTCAGGAGCTGTAGGCTGTAGCTATTGAGATGATGACGATAGCATGATATGTTGCGCATGTAACGATGTTTGAACTTCTGTTACTGGCATATCCTGCGACAAAGATGGGTGGAGAATGTGGTATAAGACGAGTTCCTTTGGTTTTGGCAATAGCATAGTGGCATTCTGTAGATGCTTTGATCAATGATTTTGAAATTTGGATCAGATTATGTAGACTGGTATTGGACTATTTATGTGGTATTCGAAGGTGGTATATGAGGCTTAGTTCAAGGAATGAAACGCAACGCTGTTTAATTTTCAGACCGTCTTTTGACTATCATACAAAGAACTACCTTTCGTAGCATCAATTAGGTCAGAGGGTAGAAAGCCCAAAATAACTATTCCCTTCCCTGGGATTCGTCCAGCGAATTCTACACTTGTCCAGGCCTCACTTCTTTTCTTAGATGCACTTCACCCATGTCAATCTCGTCCACCATGATATCAATCATTTCTTCATCCCCTGAGCTTTCACTCCATCTAGAACTGTGCTCGTCTGTCACAGTTTCTAACCCAAACCGGCTGTTCACTTTTGAGGTAATTGGTGCCAGAGAATTATTTCTTGTCGACACAGTTGGTGCCAAGGAATTTGATCTTGCCGAAGCCGTTAGGGTTTGATGAGATAAACCCCCGAATACTGATGGCATGTGATATCGGCAAAAGGCAAGGTAGGCAGGTCCGCAGGCGATGAAGATTGCCAGATTCACTTCAACATTATACCACATTATTGCTGGTGCCATGAACCCTAGTATCGAAGGTCAGCACGGAGGTGAGGATTGAAGCCATGTCAGTAGCCCGTAGGTGAATAAGTGATGTGATAAGAAATAGGGAACACAAACATGTCTTGTCCTTCGAACTTTGTGCAATCTCCAGTAGCAGTATCCGATAAATGGAAACAACAATCAACATCATTCCAATCCCAAACAGACCACATAGCGCTAGTCTTTCCTTGAGGCGCATTTGCAGTTTCCACAATACTCTCAGTGGCAAGGCAAATATCCCAATTTCCGTCAGGATATGAAGCGCGGTGTTGGCGATATAGAATGTAGTATCTGATTTTCTCGGTAATCCTCTCCGCAGCGCCCACAGCTGTTCCAAAGGTGTGGCTCTGATTGCTAGGAATGTGACGGAACCTATTCCAACAGCGGCGCAGATGGAGAAGAGTATGAATGTCAGGGTTCGGAAAGTTCTCGATGGGGTAAGGCGAAGGTACAAGGCCAGAATGGAGAGTTTGACGAAAGTTGCTGAGATGGTGTAGTTGAGACGACCGATGAGAAGATATATCTGATATGGTTTCCTCCACTCTGGATGCTCAACCTGCAGTTGGTAATGTTGGCCCATTCCATATCTGGTGGCTGTAAATCCAGGTTAACAGGGTCATCTTTCATTATCCAAGTTGCAAGCGAGGACTTACTACCGAAAGTGCTAACAACCTGTGCCAGGGCACTTAATTCCGCGAACACGATGAGAAAATCATCTGCTCCAATCCAACGAACCAATCTTGCCCGTGTGTAAATACGTAGAAGAACGCTAAAGAGAGAGAGGGCGCCGAAAACGAAGACTGGTATCAGAAGAGGGAGACGTCTGTCTCCGTCCTCTGTTGACATATTGACCTATCTACGGAGTAAATCCGGATAATCAACCCATGATGGGATGCAGAGACTGTCGATGCAATAGTTGAGCTGATAAGATGTACAAGATGGGGAAGTGGGCCTCAGTCGGTACATATAAGCACGCTGGGTCGTACTTCGTATCATAAACCTTCCTCATGGTTGAAACTGCGTCAGGATGTCGATATGCGGGATAGAGTGACCATGAGTAATGGGACCAAACTTTAAGTTCTGGCGGACGGGACAGAAAGCCACGTAAAATCTAACTAACTTCTTTAGTTAGTTCAAAATAGGAACTTTCATACTCTTAGATTCTTCGGGAAAATGAGGATTCTTGAGTACTGCTGCCATGCAAAAGGATGATTTGAAGCTGATGAAACTGAGCTCTTTCGTTGGGGGCTCACCACCCAGGCAGACGGACGGACAATAAATTGGTTTTCGCCTTAGACTTCTTGATCCTAGCTAGGTGGGCATTGACCGACATAACCAAAAATCATGCCAGATGCATTCACCCAGATAAATAAATATCATGCTCGACGACAATAATTAAAGCAAAAAAGAAAAAAATTGAAGTGAGTCTTGCGACTCCTTTGGGAGGGCTCGAACCTCCAACCTCTCGATTGATGTGTTTAACAGTCGAACGCGCTAGCCAATTGCGCCACAAAGGAAGAATCAGTTGTTGTAACAAACTGGACTGTTGATAGTTGTTGACGACAGCCGGCATATGTTACAATATAATTGGTTTTCAGATGGTGCGTGTCAGAACAGTCAGGACACTGCTTTGACTGGCTAATTAGGCGAGAGCTGGCCCACTAAGTCAAGTCCAACCAATCACAGTTGCTTTATGCCACCATCAGTGCATATGAGCGATAGAGACGGATCGAGGATGACTGAAGGAGGACACTGCACAATCACAAGAGATTTGGGATTCAACTTCACAACTGCAAGGCACATCTCAACAATTGATTGTGTAACATCATTGTCTTCGAAGCTATTCCAGTAGTAAGTTATGCACGAATCACGCAATGCCTATTGCTACCACGGGCCTCCTTGACGTACATGCAGGTTACTTATTATTTATTGCAGCTTTTTATTGCCTGACAGCCCCTCGTCTACATCAGCCTTACTGTCAGAACTCCACAAACTATTGAATAATGCAGCATCAATTTTTCCATAAGATTCTTGAGTATCGGAATAAACCCAGTTGACGGAATCTGTGGAATTGTGGGGGCATCAAAGCGCATGTAGGAGCCCTAGAGCTTTCGTGTGTACTTCGAAGTACTCTGTTTCCAAAATAAGTTCCGGAAAAGAATCCGGACCCCTCGGTTGGCCTCGGCAGACTATACTCAACTATTTTCCCCCTAGTTATGTACATGAAGGTACCACCAAAATCGCGTGCTGAAATCCTGGAGTAGTTGTGTCTACCGCCGAATTGTGATTTTCTTTATAGTTATGTTCACCCTGAAAGAACGAGCCTGGTTCGGTTCTTACTATTGATAATTTTCAATCCTTCTCGAGGAACCATGATTTCCGTTGAAATAACGGATCAAGTTTCACAGCCTCCTACCCATGACAGGCCCAGAATAAGAATGCAGCCACGATTTTTAGTTTTAGCTTTGGTGTGGCCAGGGTGTGCTGGGTTCGGTTGTGCATCCGGGATCGACGCATGGATTGATGAAAAACCTCCGAGTCCGTTCGGACGGCGGGAATGATTTGTAGTGTAAGTTTGCGAAATATGCTTGCACGATTTGTTGGGTATAGATCTGGCTTTCTTGGTTATTGTATTTTTCATTCATAATTGCTGAATTTACACTGAAAATATCCGAGTGATAGTGTGTGGAAAGTCGCTCCATTTGGTCTGCAAAGGTCCCAACTATCTAGTGGGGGAAAGGAAGCAGCAACGTCGAAAGTCCAAGCACTGTCTACTCACAGGTAGCTAACCAACGTTGTATCTGTCATCCCAGAAGAGTCTTGACTTCACGCATGGTACGCACCAATAGAGAGAAAGTAGAAAGTCACTGGTTCGGAAATGGTTTGCGAGGTTTCAAACTTGTTGGTCGGAAGTTAACCAAGTAATGTGCCAAAAAATGCCGGGACTAGACAGTCAATTTGTGGGGGATCCTGACTTTAGTTCATTATTCTCAAGGTCAAACAAAACTTTGGAAACTGTACGCGAACACCTCTCGAAGTCTAATTTCTCCCTGCGAACTCATGGCTCTACTTCAAAGTGGTCCACTTGTTCTTAAGATATGTTATGATCCGCAAGAGCTTTTGTAACACTTAGTTTATGGATTAAACACGCTTTTTCACTTAGTACGTACAGGCATGTGTCCCATGATCTCTCAGATTAAAAGCGGCTTACTTCGAAGCAGCGCCTTTCCCCTCAAACAAACGCTGTCTAAAACGTTCTGGCAAGCTGGGGAGCGGGTCTTCAAATTCATGAGATAGGGCAGATACAACTTTAATCTTGAGCTTATATCTCGAAAACGAAGGTTGAAGGGATTTCTAGAAAGCGGAAGAAGAACCCAATCCTATCATTCATCCTCCTTCTTTCGTCGTCCTTCTTTTTGGATGTGTTTCTCTAGTTCTCACTCAGGGAATAAAAACCATGAAAATAATAGACTGTTACAACTTGTACTCCGAAATAATTGCACCCGCTCCGACACGTACTTCTCGAACACCCCTGGAAACCGAACAGTGAGGGGTGTTGTGAAATGTGAGAAGCGCTGAAAGCGGATTCTCGCTCGACTTCTCACTTACTCTCACCTGCAGGGTCCATGCCTCATTGAAAAACTTCATCTGCAGCAACACAGGTCTCGATCTACGGAATTTACCCAGAAACTCTATCAACCACCATCGTGATTGGACAAGCAGAAACGTGCGTCCGGCTACCCTGTGGCGGACGGCTCGCTTACAACACTGGAATGGTTTTGACCGAGGATCCCGAACCGTTTGCTGTTCAATTCTCAGATCAGGTTCTGATGATTTTGAGGGGAAGGAGTTATCATCAGGTCTGCCTTTGATCCAGAAGAGACTAGATCCGAATACCGATCCCCACAACTTTGACAATTTGGCATTTTCAGGTCTCCATCCTTCTCGCTTCCACATGGTGCTCAGGAATAGGTAATATGTCGATATGGATTTGTGATTTTTATTATCTTCAACCTTCCTTGATGTGTGAAAGTCCACATATTAAAGATCGTTACTTCTCTACTTGTGTTGCAATGTCTCATGCAAAGTCATTATTGAATATCCGCAACATGTACGTTTGAGCAGCCCATTTTAGGCATTCTTGTTAACTACAACAGCCTCTAGATTTTGCATTCAAAATTATTCCACGACTCAATCAATGGTTTTCTTCTACCTCCTCAGCGTATCAAAATCGGCCGACGGGATGCCAATGAGTCCTTTGCATGGAGAAGGGCTTCATTCATAACGGCGGTGAAGCTTTTCTTGTTGGAGGCTAAGACAATTATACTTTCTATGTTCTGTTTATCTCGTGCCCAGCAGAGTCGTTGTACGGATTCATACACTAGTGTGGAAGAATGACCTCCTCAATTTCAAGGTCATGGCTCCAAAAGGAGTACTGGAACAGACTTCCCAACTTTTGGAAGGAAGCCACAATTCTTTTAAGCTTAAGAATTAGCTCGGATATGAGGTGCTAGAAGAAATTCCTTCCTTTTTGCATAGTACGTGTCACTTCAATTTTCAAGGAGTTTGTCAATTTTACGTTTTGAGCGCGAAGTTCGTCCTTGTCCACCCTGGCTAGTATTTGGCCAACAAGTATTAGCCTTTGTAAAACAAATAATTCAATTTGTTAGGTAATGAAGGACAAATCAGCCGTCGGAGGGAACCATTTGCTGACATTGTGATACTGAAGTTCTTGAGTCGCAGTCAAGCCACCCGTGCAGGAAATCTTGATACTTTGACAGGCGAGACTAGAATACGGCCTCACCTCACCGCTATCCTGCATGCACTGGATCGGATTCGGTTCCTCCATCATGCCTTAGGGGGATGGTATTGTTTCATCTTGGCGGAAGCTGCCCAGAAGAGTGAGAGGGTTTCTGAGACATTTTGAATCATGGTCACTGGATGTGGCTTTTCTTCGCGACGGCTTAAGGTTGTACCAATAAGGAACAAAGCACACGTTGTAGACGACACGTTCGGATTGCTGAGACTGTATATGGCCATCGGTGTATACTTCTGGAACAAGAAAAATATACTTTGGTATCATATTGATTGGGTGATTCTCTTCTCTGGTCAGGTGAGATGTTAACGACGAAGGACTTGTCGGGTCGAATCTGGGCCGGGTTATGGAATTGCTCACAAGTGTTTGGTGTTTCTTGGAAAGAAGGAAAGAAGAGCATCTAGAGCGACACGGAGAGAAGTGATCCGGATTTCTTTCCACCCACGGGAGAGAAGTCGAGGACGACTGGACGAGTGGCATGGCACAGACCAGATATATGAGTTCTTGAAATCTTGCATTTATCAGGATTGCACTTTTTTCAAGGCAGGGGTAAAATCAAATCAATGTACGCTGATAAATTTACTTGTATAGTTCTCGAAGCAATAGGAAATCAAATCAATTTTCCTACAGTAACATGAAAAATAGCGAGAAGGGGATGTAGCCAAATGAGAGAATTTGAGACACTTCCTCATTGCGAGAATATGAATTGAGAGAATAAAAGTATGAGGAACTGCTATGCTCTCAGTCTGTAAGGATGGTACAGTTCATTCATTCATTCATTCATTAATATCCAGGAAAAAGACATTTCGGTAGAGTTCTTGTTTTTGCCATTTGATATTCGACGTCTTTTCGTTGAATGTCACACTTCCAGATGCTCTTTCCCCTCCCCATCACCTACCTTGTGTCACTCACCCTCTCTGCCAATATCCCACGAAATTCGAACCAAATTGAGATGTTTAGAAACCGTATCAACTCTGTCTTTCAAATCTTTGAAGTTTAGATTGCTCGCCCTCGACTATCATAACTATCTCTCTTGTGTAAGGAAAAATAAATGCCACCTCATTAGGTAGGTAGGTATGTAGATATTATAGAATTGAAGATATACGTAAGATTTCTAGCGATGTTTGATCTCCAAATATGATATCTCCGTGAAAATTGAGAATTCATCGCCGTGGCCAAAAGAACTTTCCTGGGACGGAGTATGCAAACAATTGGCTGGAAGAAGGCGAAGAAGAGAAAGAAGAGGAGAAAGAAGAAGAGAAAGAAGAAGAGAAAGAAATCCTAATATTCTTCGATGAATCAGATTCACCGAGTATTCCTACTTGAAGACTTGGATATCACATTTAGCTTTCTAGCCTTTTTATATAGACCTTCTTTTTTTTCTTCTCTCCCCCTTCTTCTTCTCAAATATCCTTCCGTCTGCCCTCCTTCCTGCCATTCTCCCTGCCTTCTTTCCTTCCTTCCTTCCTTCCCGCCCCCTTTCCTTACTTCGTTCTTTCTTTCTCGAAAAAAAAACAAGAGAGGAGGTCGGAGCGAACCGGCGGAGTGGTTGGAATCACGATACCATAGATGGATGAGCGCATCGAAATTCACAAGCAGCAATACTTTTTTCCTTTTTTTTATGGCTTCTCGAAACGAACAAGACAGATTTTTCTAAAATAGAAACATGCCAGTGGCTTTTAGACTTTGATGTTTTGTTTTTTGCTACCGGTTTGTTTGTTTACTGTTTTTCTTTCTTTCTTTTTTTTTGTGGTATTTGGAGGATGACAAAAAAATACCGGCGCTTGAATCAAATCAACTTTCTAATAATTGGTAGCGAGGAGTGAGTTTGTTACAATAATCTAGCTCTCTAAGACCCATGTTGTTCCTTCTTGTACAAGTATCTTATACATTCACTCCACCCATCCATCCATCCATCCATCCATACTATAAACACCATAATGTACAACAATTCCCTTCCCTGCCCCTCAAATTTTGCTTTCTCCCATGCTACACCCTAAATTCTCTACTTCTTCCAATCCCCCACATGCCCAAAATAATCCTCGCCGCTTGCTCCGGACTATGCTGTCTCCCAATCGCCTCCACAAAATCTCCCTCGGGATCCATCAAATAAAAATAAATACTATGATCCACCAGGTAATCCTGGCCCTTGACCACATTCGCCGGCGTCGAGAAGTACACGCGATATTTCTTGCACACGTCTTTGATGGCTTCCCAGCTGCCCGTGAGACCGATGATATCCGGGTGGAATTCAGAGAGATACTCTTTCAGCACGCCAGGGGTGTCGCGCGCGGGGTCGCAGGTGAGGAAGAGGGGGAGGAGAGGGGGTGACGATGAGGCATTGGGAGAGGCTCGGACGAGGTCGATCATCGTTGCCATTTTGTCGAGTTCTTCGGGGCAGATATCTGGACAGTGGGAGAATCCGAAGTAGACCTGTTTGTCGAAAAAGACAAAATCATCCCACCGATTAGAACAAGTCTTCCATCAATTACAATTTTGGCTTCGCCAACACAAACTTACCAGTGAATATTTTCCCTTCATATCCCCATCTGTAAATGTCTTCCCATCCTGATCAACCAGCTCAAACGGTCCACCAACCTTCGGCCTTCCCACACCCTTCGCGGCTTCCGCCACCCTCTTACGCTCCATGCGGGTTTTTTCGTAGCGGAAGTAGAAGATGAGTGCTGCGCCGGAGCCGAGGAATAGAAGGCCTGCCTTGAATGAGAATGGCTGTATAACTTAATTAGCAACGTGCGCTCAAGAATGTGTTGGTCTCAATTGCAAACAAGATCCCAATTGGGAAAGCCAGTTTGGTATTGTAGATTGGGACAAAACATACACCAGATCTATATCTCGACCTCTGCTCCTCCACAGTCTTATACCCCCTCACCGAAGAGCCCGAAAAGCCTCTCCTCGACACATTCGAACATCCCGTCGACCCAGGGAACGAAGCAGCCTGACATCCATGTCCTCCAATTGGTGTCGCCCAGACGCGCGAGGGAACGGGACTGCGAAGTGATTTCGAAAGCGTCGAAATGAGATGTCGACTTGGTATTAAGGATTTCGACATTGTGGAAGGAAAGTGCGCTCTGGCGTTGGTTTATGCGATTTCAATGCTGGTGGTGTGTTAAATCCGTATGCAGCAGTCAGTCCAGTGAAGCTCGAAATGCTGCTGCTTGAAAAATGAGCTAGTCGAGATCTGGATAGCTTCGTCTGCCTCACGCTGACTGGTCACGTACCAGCCTCGGTGGGGGCATGGGCTTGGCTGATATGAGCGACGACTGGAGGACGAGGGGGACTTTCATAAAATGCATGACGAGGCTGGACATTGATGCAGAACGACAAAATGACAGGATATAGGTGTCAATTGAACAGCTGGCCATGTGGGGGATATGGAAGGCCCAGAAGATCAGAAGGTCAGAAGGTTGGAAATTCAGTCAGTTGGCTGGTTGGTTTCTTCCTTTTGAATTCCTTTTCTCGGGAGAACGAAAGACGTGCATTCCAAAGACCGACCTCCTGAGCTGTTGGCATAATGTAGCTATTATTATAAGTAAAGAGGTAGCCAACGTAACCATCGTCATTTTTGCGAGCTGTTCGGTCTTGTTTAGCATATTTTCACGGACTCAGGTCAAGCATGCTAAAGTTCCCACCAAATTCACTTCTCCTTCTGACATCACGAAAACATCTTCGGATTATGTGGATTACCTCTCGATTAAGTTTCTCTATGCCATGCTAGCCACTGTATCGGCCCTCCCAACTATTCTTACAACAAACACCACTGTCGAATATTTTGCAATATGAAAATGCCGCTCCACCCCCGAAATCCAACCCGTTCCAAACCAACTAACTCAGCATTTCTCCCAACCATCTAGCTCAATCCCCCCGTCCTTCGTCCCCCAGCACCAACTTGTCTCGAGCCAGACAACAACGCAAAAACGACGGTATACGCGCTTTCTTTATACGCCCGATGAATATGCAATTTCGAAGAGAAAAAAAGAAGACCATAAGCAAAGATAATACCATTTCACGCCAATGCTCCCCCCCGTTTTTCGTCCGCTTCATTATACCACCATTCAAAGAACCGTTCGCTCAAATTGTCGAAAAATTATACCCGCTTGCCGATACGATGGATGTTTTGGAACGCGAAATAAATCAGATTCTTCCACCACCAGATAGTCATTCTCGTCGGGACACTTGGCTGGCGCTCGTTCGACTTCGTTCGTCCTCCTCTAGCACATCGCTCAGTCGCGTCGGATGGTGGTGTCTTGGAACTGCTTCCCATCCTGGACCCGAACCATACCCCTGACCAGCGTAGTCAGGCTCGCCGGCTGTTGGTCGACTGCTAGGAGGGAGCTCGACTCCACCAGAGGTGGCGGTGGAAGTTGCACCGTATTCTGGCCTCGAATTTTGGCCATATCTTTGCAAATTAGCAATCTCGCGCTCGCGTTCGGAGGAGACATCATACTCGTCGGTGTCAGCATCTGAGGCTGGAGCTCGATACCTGATTTTATTTCCCTTGTCATCGCGGATAAAGTCACCACGAGCATCAATTTCGTATTCCTCCTCGCTAAATCCGGCTTCAGATCCAGGTGCGTGTCCAACTGGATGCAGAGTAGTGCCTTGCTGTTGTTGGTAAAAAGCTGATGAGGATGCTGATGTTGGCTGAACGGCTGGAGCCTGTGTATAATTTACTGGACGGGAGGAAGAACCGGATGATCCTTGGGGTCGGACGACGATCGGATTCGATGTTGGTGCCTCGATGAATGGATCGAGGGGATCTCGCTGAGCACGGGAGTATGCCTGGTAGGCGACTTCGTTGTCTTCAACATCAGGTTCCTCTTCGATTGGGCGGGACACTGGTTGACTAGCGACGGGACCGTCCCTAGTCGGCGGGACTTCCCGAGCACTTCCATGACGGCTAGGTACGCCTTGCATCATTGGCACCACTTGAACACCTCCAACTAATGTAGGTTGACCATCTCGCAGCGAAGCTGTGCGTTCTCGTTCTTCTTGCTCTCGACGCCCAAGTTCCTCCCACGCACGACGTGCCTCCTCCTTGGAAATTTGAAGCTCTCGTCTCATCTCAGCAAGTTGCTTATCATTGCTATTTTGCTCCTTCGACTGCCTCTCTAGCTCCACAACACGTGCTTCTGCAGCACTTCTCGCCGCCCGCTCCTCAACTAAGCTGTTGGTGCAAAGAGCCTGGATTTCTTGGAAACGCTCTTGCTCGGCCCGAGTCTCGAAAAACCAACGTTGAAACTTTCGCTCAGACGATGCCCGAAGACGTTGGAGTTCCACAACTGCATGGAAGAGATTGGCCCCCGCTGCGGAAAGATCTGTGACTTGTCGCGAGAGCTGCGAAGATAAAGCATCACGCGCAATTTCTCTCGAGTTTTCTTCAAGTCTGCGTATCCAGAATGAGGTCAGTCCTTCCCAATGTGCTGATAATGTTTCCCAACGTTCAAATGCGTGTGGAAATGACGATCGGGTCGCGGCAGTTGTGTCATGTTGAGCTTGTTCGGTAGATGAGAATCCAGGGATAGCACCCTCGGCAGTATTGTCAGGTCGTATATTGGGTTGATACCCAGGGAAGGTTTGTGGGGTTTGTCCTTTGTCTTGAGGCTCAGGTTGGCCATGGATCTGTGGAGCTGGACGTGGCCGAGAACTCTCTCCTTGTTCCGTTCGAATTTGTGTAGACTGAGCCGGACGTGGTCTAGCAGAAGATCCGCCCGTCGTTCCACCTCCAACAGCTTGCCCTCCTCGCCCAAGGCCTTGCAATGGTTGATTTGGATCTCCACCAGGTATCCTATCCCCCGATCTTCTGTCAGATCGTTGTGAGTTGTCTGATATTCGTTGGCCAGTTGTACCACCAGATACGCGTGGACCGGTCTCACCACTACCTCTCTGATGGCCAGCAGCGCCAGCAGCAGCATTCGCCCTCCTCTCTGCACTTATGCGCCTATCTTCCTCGGCCAAAAGTGCTTCTTCCTCCGCTCTAGCTCTCTCCAAGTTTTCCTTCTCCTGTTGTGCCCTGCGCTGGTTTCTGATTTCTCGGTCGCGCATAATGTCACGGGGACCTCTTACACCAGATGGCGAGCTTGTCGTGGAGGAGGGACAAATGACGGCCTGCCATTTCCATTGTTGCCCGCTCCACCATTTTGAGCAGACAGTGGTGGCACTCCGCCAGTAAGATTGGACATCTGCGCGTTCTCTTCGACGAGATCGGGGGTAAAAGCGTGTGGATGCCGGAGTGCTTCCTCAAGAGTGTAGAGGATAGCACTGGCAGTATGCTTTGAGATTCGGACTGCTCGATGTGGGCGTCGTTCAGCTTCGGGGGAAGTGAAGAGTTGTGAACTTGATGCTAACGGAGTTGAAGAACCTAGTTCGTCCTCGAAATCATTAGTGAGCTGTGGTCTAGTTGCACCTTGTCGTCCAGGTGCAAATCGGACACGAGGCGTAGGGGATATGCCAGGTGATTGTGCTTGAATGTGAGTTCTTCGGGGAGGAGACTGGGACTCTGCGTGCTGCTGGCGCTGTTGTATTGGTGTAATCGGTTCGTGTGCTTCGTAAAGGTCGTTATTGTTTGGGGGTGTTCGGGGCGACAACGCTGCTGCTCGGCCTTGTGATTGGGGAAGGGAAGACAAGGCGAAGACGAATCAAAGATTCACCCTCGAGAGGTGTCTTGGGAGTGTGAGCAGGGAACGATCTGCCCGGCGCAAGTTAAGGTGAACCTTGATAGATCGAGATGGGACAAGTAAATGCAATGCCAAATAGCTAGCAGGTGGGGATGTGTATAAACTTTAGCAAACTGAGTAATTCTTTGTGTGAGGAGTGAAGGAAGGTGTGGAAGAAGGTTGTATGATGTGTCTGTCGTGGGTGTTGACTCTAAGAATGCTGGAGGCTGGGTGGTGGAGGTCGCGCCGACGGTCGGTAAAATAATGGCGAGGTTGGGCGCGATTGAACAAATAAAAATCTCTTGCGCCAAAACCACTTTCAAATCAAAGACAACCTCCAAAGTGCCCACTGATCGCGGCAGACGACGCCGCGCCTATTGATTGTTCTGCGCGTGTTTTAATTGCTTCCAATTGACATCTGTTGCGCGTACTGTTGGCTGGGAAAGTCGTCGTCGTTGTCGGGATCAAGGCGAGAGCTCGGCCGCTTCCCACAGCCGCGCAATCTAGAATTGAGAGACGTGAACACACAGATGTGAAGGACTGAGAGCGAAGGATATGGTGGATATGGATATGGATATGGCGTTCGGGAGAGCATCTCCTGTCGTTGTCGCATTCAATGGCTGGCTGTCGGGTGGTGATAGTGGGAATTGTTGGGTGAAGCTCCAAGCTCAGGTCAATCGCCACAACTTCCAGCCCAGAATGCCCGTCCGGGGTCCTCTCGTCCTCCTTCACACAAACACCAGGGGCAGCGGCAATTGTTGTCGCATCAAAGGTAGTTCGGTCGATCATCCGCTTTCGTCGTTTGCTTTTTCCCCTTCTGCTCAATTGAGCTTCGTTTCGGTCAAGTTTTTGTATCGCAGCTTCCGAGACTCGAATTTCCCAGAATTGAGGAGGCTGGGAGAAGGTTTGGGACTACTTGGGGATTATTGATGCGCCATAGCCAGCCTGCCAAGTTTTGTCTTCGCATGTTGCCAACGCATGCTTCTTCTGGCGCCGTTCAGTGCGTTCCAGGAATTGGGAATCGATGCAGATCCAGGGATCGTGGGGGCTTGTGCCCCAGTAGAAAGGCTGCAATTGCCTCCATCGCTGTTCATCGCATCATCTCACATCCTCTACCTCCCTACTATTCATCCAACCCCCTTTTCGCCGCTGCAATCCTGTCGGCCTCTGTACGATGCAATACGAAGAAGCGTGACGATGAAGTCTCGATATCTTCAAGTTGTCCAACGAACGTCGTCATTCTTCTTGGAGACGGGAGGCCCTTCCCGACCCAGTGGGACCTGTTCCGGTCCGTTACAAGTGCGAGATCTCGAGATGGCCAATGGTGCGGCAAGATGGGCCTTTGCAAACAATAAGCTTTGATTTCTGTTCCACCGGGCACGGGACCCTGCATCTGGTGATAGTAGTGTTGTGAGGGAAAGAAATTGCGGAGGGACAATACGATGAGATACTGTTGTACTGGACACTCTAGTTGAGGGAGGAAAGCGTTTGTCAAGCCAGTGCTTGGGATGCTTTTGGATGGGGTTGTGGCGATTGAGTTTTATATGATTCATCCAGAGCCCACTGCCTGCAAAAGTTTATCACTACAACTCCATCTACCCATCGGAGAGAGCCTCCTGTGTGCAAGGACATACAAAGAGATGGCATTGAGGAGTGTTGCAAAATCTGCCTTTTTCCAGGAGGCAATGGTTTTCTTTGGTCTCGAACTCGCGTTCTCATCTTGATTCTTTGCAGTGGCTTTTGTTCTCGTACGACTGACCGGGTTTTCCACCAACAACAAGAAGAAGATGCAAAAGAAGCAGATTCGAGAGGATTAGTCTGGCAAACTGGTCTTACAGCATCCAGTCTTACCGATCTTCAAATGAAGAACTGTTGAGTGTAGGAATGTCACCCCTTCCTGACCAAGCTCGCCGTCGCTTTTGTCTTACTCTTCAGCGATAATATTGAAGCTTCCGCTAGGGCTTTATATATACTGGAAACTGAGTGCTGATCATAGCTAGATCACAATGTTTCCATGTCCTGATTTGTGGGTGTTGAAATTGAGTCCGTTGTCTTCTGTATGCCATTCGGCACGATAATAGCGAGAGCAAGTGGTGCACACCGACGATAGTTGTTTTTTGCTCAAATTTCAAGGTGAAACGCACTCCTACATCTACCCAGAATCCCACGAAAAGTTTCTTCCTTTTCCAAGATTATTTTCCCATGTTCTTTGTAAAAGGCCCGTCGGAGGAGAAGGAGGGCGGGGGGATCCGACTGATCTCCCACTCCACCTAATGCATTTGCCACGTTCTATTCCATGCCTGCATTTGGCTGCTTAGGTTTGAAGTTCATGCGTTCCACAAGACAACAAGATACAGACCTAGGTACATATTAGTTGTACTAGAAAACTCTTTTCGACAAAAAGAAAAGAAGAACAGGCCAGCAGTTTGATCTAATCTTATCTGATCTAGTGGATATCTGGAATGACCCAAGTGGACTGGGGGTGGAGTGAACTTTCTTCTGCGGCCCCGTCCACTTCGCCGGGAAATGTTTCCCCGTATCCCTAGCACAAAGAATGTTCTGAACTTCAAAAAAGTACACTGTCATTGCGTATGGGCTGTAAAGATGAAGAAAGTCTGTGTTTATGTCCGGCGTAGAGAAAATCTTCAAGGAAATTGAACCTTAGTCGAGCGAAACAGCCGTGCTATAGGGCTACAACACGCAATCTTAGATCTTGTGTGTCACATGAACGTATGTCTTTACTACCTACGGGAGGTCGGCAGAAGGCTAAGATTAAGTGTCAATTATTATTGGCGGGAATCATTTCTGTCCATCTTTGTTTGGCCTTTTCCAGCTTCCAAGACACACTTGTTGAAAAGTGTTTGCTGGATCCTTCGATCCTTGGCAATATAGTTCGTGGGCCGGCCTAGACATTATGCAACATTCCTACCTAGGTAGGCTAAGTCTAGTCCCGAGCATCGGAGCTTCAACTCCATGGGGGTGATGTCGGATGTTTTCGAAGCTGATACTTCCTTATCCACAAAATGTAGTATCGATTTGTGAGTGTTACCAGTTTCCACTGTTCTTCATCCTCTTCCTACCTTCAACGCGTAGCATCGATCATGAACCAAGCAAATATCACACAACTCCTTTCTCCCTTGCCGCTTCCCCTTGAATCTCCTTCGTCTTCTTCAGTCTTGAAGCTTCAATTGTCGCCGTGATATTTTTCTCTATCTGCATGGACCCTCCTCGGTACCGGGCGGTGAACGCCCCCAGCGCCCCTCCCGTTTCTACACGGGTAAGTGGAGACCTCCTAGCCGAAGCGGCCAATGAAGCGTCATGCAGCCAGGATATAGTGGACAGCGGGAAATAAGTGTCCTCATGGCCCACTAAGCTTCGCTTGGGACTTGTCTGCCCATTGGACCAAATCCAATCAGCCCATCTTATCTGATCATCCTCCCTTGCACTACATTTGATGATACTGAAAATCTGAAAAATTCATATACTTGGCTCTCTCAAGAATGGGGTCGGTTGGTGCCATGGAACCAATAGCTGCTGCTACGGATTCAAGATCTTACAAGCCGAAATGTGAGCCTTTCGTGTCCTTGGAAGTGATAAATAGTGATCCTTTTCCCGCCGTGGTCAGCCGTCGTTTCCTCTGTTCTGTACCTCACATTTCTCCTCCTACTCGAAATACTCCAAAAAGTACTGTAAGGTATTGTTTGCAAAGATGCCGTTCCTCGAGAAACTCTCCGCCGGCCTTCGTCGCAAGGAGGCTGCCGAGGAAATCCAACCTGCTTCGACCACTACCCCTGCCTCAACTGCCGCTGCTCCCACTTCTGCGGAGAAGGTTCAAGACCCAGAGGCCCAAGCTGTCACAGATGTTGATGCCATCACCGCAAATGACCAACATGAAATCATTGACGATGAAAAGGAACGCCCAACAGCTGATGCGCAAGCCGGTGTTCGAAAGATGGAGGCCACTACTATCGCTTGGTCTAAAAAGTCGCTTGCTGCGATGCTGGTCTCGTGAGTTTCTCTTCTTATACATACCTACATCTCGTACAATCACGAGCATGTATCACCAGCTATAAACTCTCGCTAATCAGTTATCTCTCTCTCTCCCTCTAGCATCTGGATTCTTTTCTTGGCAAACGGAATGCGTCTTTCAATCCTCGCCAGTTTAACCCCCTACGTGACCAGTCAATACCAATCCCACTCCCTTCTGAATGTAATCAACATTGCATCTGGCTCCATGGCTGCAGCAACCTACATTCCCACGGCCAAAATCCTCGACGTCTGGGGACGAGCCGAGGGCTTCGCGCTCATGGTTTGCATTTCCACGCTTGGTTTGATTCTGATGCCGCTTTCGCACAACCTGGCTACCTTTTGCGCAGCTCAAGTAAGTACTACCTTTCTTTCCAAAGAAAAAAAGAAAACACGGAAGACAGAAATGTTCACATACAATTCTTTGTGTCGGGTGCTGACTGGGCAACAATAGGTCTTCTACAGAGTAGGCTTTGCAGGTGTCATCTACACCATTTGCGTCCTCGCAGCAGACGTAACAGACCTCCTCAATCGAGGTCTCGCATTTGCCTTCACTTCGTCACCCTACATGATCACGGCCTTTGCCGGATCCAAGGCCGCCGAGGGCTTCTTGAAGAATGTAAACTGGCAATGGGGATTCGGATGTTTCGCCATCATCATTCCAGTTGTCTGTTCACCGATATTCATCCTCTTGAAGTTCAACGAGAAGAAAGCCGCGAAATTCGGTCTCTACACCAAGGAGAGCAGTGGACGTACTTTCTTGCAGAGTGTTTGGTATTTTATCGTTGAGTTTGATAGTAAGCGAAGACTCTTTCCACTTCACTGATTTACACACATTTATATCCGTGCGCAAATGCTGACGGTTTCTTTTCTGTAATCTACAGTCGTAGGAGTGTTCCTCTTCGCCGGCGGTCTAACCCTCTTCCTCCTCCCCTTTACCCTCGCCTTCGCCGCCCCCAAAGGTTGGAAGACCGGCTACATCATCGCCATGATCGTCATCGGATTCTTCATGCTCGTCGCTTTCGTGCTCTACCAAATCTACCTCGCACCGTCGCCATTCCTCAAGCAAAAGTTCCTCAGTGATCGCACCGTCGTTGCAGCTTGCCTGATCGATATGACCTATCAAACGTCTTATTACTGCTGGGCTAGTTACTTCACCTCGTTCCTGCAGGTGGTCAATAATTTGGGAGTTGCCGACGCCGGTTATGTGAATAGTACTTTCCAGGTTGTATCTGGTGTGCTGTTGTTCGCTGTTGGTTATGGTACGTACAACTCTCTTTCTCGCTCGCTTAACAGTTCCAATCCGTCATCTATGTATCTATCCATCTCCTCGAACCAAAAGCACAATTCTCCCACTCCCGAATTCCCCCAAACTTACAAGCACCAACCCCGAACTAATCATCTACAATTCCAGCCATCCGCCGCACCGGCCGCTTCAAATGGCTCTTCTACTGGGCCGTCCCCCTCTACATCTTCGCCTTGGGACTCATGATCCACTTCCGCCAACCCAACGGCAAAATCGGCTACCTCATCATGTGCGAAATCTTCATCTCCATGGGCGGCGCCGTCTTCATCCTCATCATGCAACTTGCCGTCCTCGCAGCCGTCGACCACCAACACGTCGCCGCGGCCCTGGCCCTCCTCTTCGTCTCCGGCACCATCGGTGGTTCCATCGGCGCCGCCATCTCCGGTGCTATTTGGACAAATACGTTCTATGGTGCGCTGTTGAGAGAGTTGCCCGAGAGTGCGCTGGCGAATGCTACGATGATTTATGCGAGTTTGCCCGTGCAGTTGAGTTATGCGGTGGGGAGTGAGGAGAGGTTGGGCATTCAGCGCGCCTATGGGTATGCGCAGACGAGAATGTTGGCTGCGGGCGTGGCGGTCATGAGTTTGTCTGTGTTTTGGGTGTTGATGATGAGGAATATCAGGGTTGATAAGTTGACACAGACAAAGGGAATGGTGCTTTAGATATGATGTGGTTTGAGTGGGGTTGGGGGTTGTAATGTTCCCAATCTTGCCTAGGTAATTAAGTGTGGATGTAATGAATCTCTAATTGGAGATGAGAAATAGATGTCAATCAACAGGGCTAAAAAACAGACTGTTGAGCACCTTTCATTGAACTTGGTTTGACTGTGAACTCGTTGTAATTTTGAGCGATGTGAACGAAAATGCACTCGACAAGCGAGAACGTTTGCTTGGGAATGCTGAGGTGAGGCACCCACTAACTATCTGGTATATCCTTACTAATACATGTCATAATGCCTGACATTTTTATTATTTCCCTGACTATGTGATTTTTTAATTTCTCGACTTTTCGACCGTTCGACTTTTTAGTTCTAAGTTTTTTTCCGGGCTCTGTCTTTTTTTAATTCCACGTCGCTTGATTCAAACATTTCGACCAAATTATCTCTGAATGAACAAAAACTATAATTCTTTATTTCTAAATTCTATCGACAAAACCAAAGAAGCAGAAAAGATTCCATAATTCGTGGAGTGAGTTGACCGTGAGTAGTAGATGAGAATGTGTAGAGAACAGGAAACTGGTTGTATGAAGTTGAGGGTTTGCGACCTTTTTACCAAGCGAGGTGGCCTGCCACTTTTTGGCTTTGAACCTTTTGAACCACCCCCAAAAAAACAGTGAGGTAGAAAATATCCCATAAATCATTTCTTCTCGGCATGCTTCCCCAACAAAGCATTTTTGCACTCCTTCTTTTCTCTAAAGGCAACCATGTTGTTCATTGTCGTGTCACAGATCTCAATCATCGCTTCTTTGGTGAAGAATGCTTGGTGGCCAGAGACGAAAACGTTGGGGAAGGTCATGAGACGGGAGAGATCATCATCTACGATTCCTTCAGCGGAGTGGTCCTCGAAGAAGATAGCGCTCTCCTTCTCGTAGACATCGATGGCTAGAGCACCGAGTTTCTTGCTCTTTAATGCTTCGATGACGGCTGGTGTGTCAATCTATAAAATCAAAACTGTTAGCCTTTGAATTTCTACAAAAAAATAGAAAAAGGCAAAAAGTCAAGTACTTACCAAAGCACCACGAGAAGTATTAATCAACATAGCACCCTCCTTCATCTTCTTCAACGAATCGGAATTGATGATATGCCTGGTATTGTCCATCAACGGACAATGCAGCGTCACGATATCACTCTTGGCAAGTAACTCATCCAGCTCGACATACTCGCCCAACTCCTCAAAGGCCTTGTTCTGATAGGGATCATAGGCCAACAAATGGCAGCCGAAACCCTTAAGAATCCGGGCGGTGAAGATGCCAATCCGACCCGTTCCAATCAGTCCCACCGTCTTCCCACTCATGGTGAAGCCCATCAAGCCGGCTAATTGGAAGTTCCCCTCTCGGACGCGGTTGTACGCCCGGTGGGTTTGACGGTTCAGCGTCTGGATGAGCGTGACGGCATATTCGGCCACGGCTTCAGGTGAATACGCTGGAACGTGAGCCACGAAGATTCCAAGTTGCTCTGCGACTTCGAGATCGACGTTATTGAAGCCTGCGCAGCGGAGGAGAACGGCGCGGGTGCCGTTTTCGTACAGCGCATTTAGGATTTTGGCGTCTGCGACGTCATTGACGAAAATGCAAACGGCGTCGCTTGCTTGGGCAAGGGGAACCGTAGATTCAGAAAGCGCGATGGGATGAAAGTCGATCTCGAAATGGTAATTTGCGAATTCCGGTTTCTCGTTGGCGGCGGTGAGATAGGTGCGGTCGTAGGATTGGGCGCTGAAAACGGATATCTTGAAGTTCTTCATTTTGAGGTGTGAGGAGGTGGCAGGCTTGGCGAGGGCGGCGATGGCAGCTTTGGCTTGTTGAGGGCGAATTTTAAGACTTGATGTGATGGGTTTGTAGTAGCTCATGTAAAGATGTATTTGTATGTGTGTGTGTGTTTGTGTGATGAACGTGGATGGATCCCTTTCCTGTGTGGCGGGCTTGGAGAGTTTATATATGTGTTTCTTGGGCCGGTCAATGGCGGTTCTTCGCTGAAATGTATACTCGGCCAAGGCCGTGCAGAGCCATTCCTGTAGAGTTACTGCACTGCACTGCTCGCTGTAGCATCATCAGCGTTCAAGCAGGGAAGGAAGGCATCCATCTTCCGCCCTCAAATGGCAGCACCACTTCACTTTACTTCATGCACGCCTCGTACGACGAGATAACCAACACGGATTCCTCCCTCTCTCTCTCTTCGACAAGAAAAACATCTCAATCAATGAACGTGAGAAGACGCGAAACATGCACTTGCGAATATGAGATCAATTTTCATACGAAAGGTACGCCACCCCCATTCAACAACTTTCACGTGACCCTGCTCACTGTGCCACAGCCTGGGCATCAGACCACCTTCGCATCACCTGTTGTTCTCGGTGCCTTTCAACGGTCAAACCAAGCCCAAGATTATGCGCCAAAAAGAAGATTCTCGCGATGAGCACCGGTAGGACCTGACCGTCACGCCGTATCCAAGGCCCTTTTCTCGTAGATCTAGGTCCTCCAATCTTACCATTGCCTTCCTCCTTCCCAGATCGATCTTGCGGCTCGCCATGCCATGAGACATTGAAGCCCAAACGGCTGACGAATGGTCTATCTGGCGATGGATGAATCACAGTTGGGCGACAATGAAGGCGATTTCTGTCCCTATCTACCTTCTTCCTTATCTCGAAATGTTCGGGATCTCTGGAATACCACATGTACTCAGTCTGTTCCATCATCCGTCTGACAACAGCCAACTGACGAGTAAACTGCTATCAAGTAACACGAGTGCTTCAAATCACCGAACTATATGCAATTCGGTATATGAAAATATAACTTTTATTTCCCAATTTTCTTGTTAATATTATATTAGTGGTTTGCTTTCTGAACTCCGAAACCACGGGTAGTTTCCAGAAGACTAGTCATTTTTTCCAATAGAGACTGAAGCGAGACTGTGCATCCAAATTCCTACTTTCGTATCCCCATAATACATCCAAAGAGCGTGGTGATTGCAAATAAACAATCTTTGATATAAGCCCCTTTTTCCTCGCCGAACGCCAAAAGCGAAATCGTAAAATCCAAACTAAAGCCCAACAACATCAAGCCATACTTCATAAAAGAGCGTGTTGCGTCTGATCCCGCAGATTCACCGGCCCCCAGACATTATCATCTCGCATTCCATCATCTCCCGTTCCAACAGCGTACATTAAATCAGAAAACCAAAAACGTTTCCACAACTCGTAACATGAAAACCACACAGTAATAATAACATCAACATCCGTCACACCAGAAGAATCGTTAAGCAAATCAAGCTACTCCAGCAGGACAATCGAGCTAGACTTTTTCGTAGTAGAACAAAAAGGAAAGAAGAAAAACAGATGCAATATAAAGAAATAAAAATGAAAGGCTGACGCTCGACTTGACGAGCGTCCGCAATCCAGAACACCACCAAAACCCAAGACAAAATAGAGATATAAAATCCGAAGAAGGAAAAAGAGAATAAAGCAAGGAGAACCAGTCGTCACGAGGACTATGTGGGATATATCAAGCGCCAGGATCCCACCCAAAACATCAAAAACAAAAAGATAACAACATAAACACCGCATTCCAAAAGTCGAATCAACCAGCCGACACCAAAACAAGACATTACGCTGGCGTTACATCATACATACCATAAAACACGTTCAACATCTCACGAACTTTTCTCTCCTCTTGCAAACAAAAATCCCAATCCGCGCGCCTTCTTCTTCTTCCCCTTCAACACACCACCACCTGACCCCTTCTCCTTCTCACTTCCACTACTCTCCCTATCCCCCTCACCATAATAGACCTCTTTCGCTCTCAACATTTCGACTTTCTGCTCTGGCGACTTTGGTAAGGCCTGCTTGAGCCATTTACGTTTTTGGGTTTCAAACCAGGACGCTTCCTGTGAACCGTCGTCGTCGTCGTGGAAGAAGAAGGATTGTTGAGATAGGTATTCTACTAAGGCTGGGTGTTCGTTGGGGTAGAGAGTGTTGGATGGATTACGGGATGAGTGGTGGTGAGTGGGTGGGAAGGGTGGAGTGATTGAGGTGAGAGTGCTGGGGTTTGGGTGCATGTAGAGGTGTGTTGATATTGCTTTTGATTTGTTAGTATATTGTTATTGTCAAAGTAGACGTAGATGTATGTGAGAAGAGAGGTCGAGATGGGTTGGGAGGACATACAAGAAATAGAAGCGTGAGATTCAGAGTATGAATTTAGCGTTGTGCACGTACTGAGATTCGATGGGCGGTTGGTGTGATGATGATTGGTGTTTGAGTGGGTAGTGTGTGCTCTTGCTCGAAGATGTGGACGTTCGATTTGAGAGGATGGCTCCCAGGATTGGTGTTGTCGACTGTGTGGGTGATTTAAGACTTCTTTGTACTGATGAGGGGGCATGGGAGGGAAGGCGAGGTAAGATCTTTGAGTTTTAAGTTTCGGTACTCGGGGTGGGCTTCGTGATGGACTTGAACATGGACTTGATGACCGACTTGATGATTCTGTTTGCACTGGGGTTGGGGTACGAGACCTTTCGATGAAGGAAAGCTCAGAGAGGTTCGCTGATCCAAAGTTCCGATTACAAGACGAAAGAATGGGGTCTTCAACGGGATGCAAGCTCAAAGGTTTCCGCTTGCTCCAGATATCTCCTGGGAAAGTGTCTGGTTGGAATTCGCGAGTCGGGATGTCGTCTTGAATGAGAGATACTTCCGAAGAAGCCAAAGAGCCAAGCCAAGAATGGCGATTGCTCGTCAAATCAGGAACAGACATATTTGACTGTAAAAATTGGTATTTCAGGGCGTTTGGACGGCGGATACTACCACTGACAGAAGTTATCTGTGTTGCCTTCGTGCGTCGATGATGAGCTTGTCGAGATTTCTTTGAGTTTTCAGTTTCAAGAGGCATCTTGGGAAATGTGAAGGTCGTTGGAGATGATATGAGCCAGCCGAAGTCGCTCTTTTCCAGAGGGCGAATGGCCATGATATCCATATCCGTATCGATAGAAGTCCGGTCGTGGAGGAATGTGAAGTTTGAAGAACGCATCGCGTTAGAAGAATGTGACAAGGGCATTGGTGTCTCAAACTAGGAGGGGAACACGCGATTGAAAACAGAAAATCGATAACGCAGACAACGGGTAAAGGTTCTAATCAAGATGCTGGAATGAGAGAGAGGTGTGCTTCACTTATTAGGCACTGCAACAAGAGGAAGACAAAGATGGAATGTGAGAGACACAGAGAGCGAGACGTGCTTCACTTATTATGCACCGCAACGAGAGGAAGAAAGGGGCATCTCACAGAGTTTTTCTGTAACTGGTATGCATCGGATCTTCATCCTAGACTCTTGCTCCTTTCAACCCCCATGTTATGTAAAAGGCTGCTTTCGCAAATAGAACATGTGAAGACGTCAGAACGAGGAAAGGGTGGCCGATCCGTTGGGGGAAGTCAAGGAGGATTGATGTACCCTTTCGAATGCTTATTCGCTATCGGAGCAAACCCTTAATATATCGCTGCTTTCATGGGTGCGGGGAGATGAAAGCTCGTCAGATGAGAGGAGCCTCAACCCTTCCAACCTCTGTCACAACACCAAATTCCACAGCCGAGAAGAAAGGGGCAAATTTCATCAGAATGCTCTGGCACCGAGCCTATTGGCTTCTGGGCCCACACTAACAACAACGCGGAAGGATATATTGATACGCGGTGCCATGAGGAAAGTTGTGCCATGCGACGAATGAAGTTGTGCAACAAAGGGATCATGCCAATCGCCTATTTGGTAACGAGGAGTCTCCCATCACGGCACCGTCTACTTGACGTCCATGAAGATACTTGGAGTATCTTTAAAACTGATGAGATATATCGGCGCAAAGATTTGCCTACGAACACCAAAAAGGACCGGAATTGCGGCAAACAAGGGAGAATGGGAGTTACACCTTCGGCCCTGATTTGCGTTGCAGATTGTTTCTCTGCAAAACAACCGGACTTGAAAGGCTGAACCAACCCCGCAAATGTATGTAGAATAATAGAAGAGACAAGAATATTAGGGATGACAGATAGATCATTCCAGGCTTGATATCGCGACTTGCGAGCTGAGAGAAGCGTCAGACGATGCGGTGCTGTTCTATCCCTTGCAAGGTACGGAACGCCACATTTAGAAGAGAGTTGAGAAGCGCGTGGTGATCCCTTTTCTGTGGGCGAGGCTGCAAGGGCTTGTTCGTTTTCTGGGACGCCCTTTGGTTGTGAAGGTGGGTCGTTCGTGTTATACAATGTTATTAATGAAGGTGCTGCTTTTTGGTGATGATCTTTGATGGGGTTGGGAGAAAGCCGTTGGGGGAAAGTGGATGAGTTTACTGGAAGGTCATGTGACAGTTACTTGATACAACAGATGTTATACTGTACCTTCCTTTCGACTTTATCTGAGATAAGAGATAGAACGTCTTAAAATTAATGCAAAATATGAACAGGATCCAGAAATAAACATGAGACGGTCACGTTCCGTCAACGATGTTGGCTTTTACCAACTGGGAACTGCCAAGTCCCAACTTCAAGACTTCCCAAAATCCCAACTCCAATATCCAAAACATGTCAAAACACGCTGTCTCAGGCCCGAGACTTCTGCAAATGACTCCCAGTGGAAGCTAGAACTTTCTAGTGAGCTTCTAATGTGGCAGTTTTTGATCGACTTTCAACACTTCCCAAACACAGGGTCTAATGGTCAACATGTCAAACAATATGTAAGGTACCAACCGCATCACAAAAACAACGTCAGACGGTCGAAAGCAAAACAACCAACTGCCACTTCTGCAGCGGTAGTTTTCAGCACCTAATCATTCCATGTTTGAAAAGTTCAGATTTTCCAACTTGCGCAAACTCATCCAACACATTCTAGCGTGGCTTCTAGAATGAAAAGTTTCCCCAATTGCCAACATCCAACATCCAACGTTCAACACTTCCCCAACATCCCCTAAAAAGCAAACATGCCCAAACAACATAACTTGACCCTTGTCGAAAATCATCAGACAGAACGGTCCAAAGGTAAACATTTCTTTTTTCTTCTTCTTTCCTTGCAGATAAGACCAAACATGCGTAAGTAATCCCATAATTTTGTAGAAAAGCCCCATTCCTCGCGTCGTCTTGATTCAATGCATCCACTATCCACCAGCCATCTGACGCAGAGGTTCAAGTACAAAACAAAATCCCAACGGTCGTTATTTTCTTCTTTTCTTTTTTTCTTTTCTTTTTGTAGCCTGCATTGCATCAGCCCTCACCGGCACGGCGCACCCTACGCCAGTACCTTGCGCATTAGGATAGCATCCGTGGAAAAACTTGCATACAGTGCTTGCATATTCGCAGGGATCCATCCCAACGCGTGTGTAGGTACATGATATGATCAACCCCCCAAAATGGGAAAGCTTGATATCTTAACATATATACATGGCAGGGGAGGCAGGGAAGGCTTCCTCTCATCCGGTTGAAAGTTTTTGGTTCTGATGAGCTTTTGAGCAGCACTGCTGTACTGGGCTGGACTCGACTGTGACGAGAGTTTCAGATGCCACAAGAATAAAGGGCAAGAGAAAAGTAGGAAGATGAAACGAAACATTTGGAAGTGTAAAACAAGAATCAGGACCCTTGATTCATATTCAAATTTTTGTGCTGTATATTCTTAAACTTTAGGGGTGATTGATTGATTGATTGATTGAATCGATCTTGTGTACGTATTGTAAAGTTCAATGTTCGCTTGATATGTGCAAAAGACACACACTATTGCATATAAAATATGCAAGCTCATAGCTTTGCATCAACGAACGACCTACTGTAGCAACATGTGGATTAGATCCGCTTCCTTTCCCTTCCATTCTTCTCATGCTTCCTTCGCCCATGCAATAGAGGGCCATAACGATAGGCATAATCATCCATAATTCGCCCATTATTCCAGTCCTTTCGGTCTCCAGTCTCTTCAGTCTCCAACCCAACTTTAACCTCCAACCCAACATTTTCCTTCTCGCTCTCCTAACAAACCAAACTCCCTCATATCATTCGCCCCACACCGTCCCTCAACGCACCTTCCTGCTCCCCTTCCCCGTAGAAAAAAAAGCAAGCAAAGCAAAAAATGCGTAGCATCATCACTACCTACGAAGGTAGAACTGCTCGCTGCCCAAAAAAAGGACACAATCAAACCTCACTCCCCTCTGCAAACTTCACAACAGCAACCCTATTCCCCCAGCCTTCCTCGGCAACTCCCACACCTTCTCAACACCAGGCGCATCGCCGTCATGACCATGACACGGACAACCCCTCAAATCATGATACAGCCCCTTCAACTCCTCACTCGCCTCGCCACCCGTTATCCTCCTCAACTCTCCCTCGGTAGGTGAAACGGGCTCTTTCACATCCTCGTCCTCACTACTATCGCTATCATCATCCACCAATCTCGGCGGTCTACCCGCACCACCGCCGCCGCCACCAGCAGCACCAGAGCCAAATCTCTGCAGACTTAATCCACCATCTTCCGAGCCTTCATCATCATCGGCAATATCATCTGAATCCGTATCCTGCTCATCATCATCATCATCATCCTCATCATCGTCTTCACTCCCCGTGACTGTCCCCACCACCGCCGGCGGAGGCGATCTATTCCTTCCCCCTCCTCCAAGCGTAGCCATAGGTTTATTCGTCATATTCTGAAAACTCACTCTCCTGCCCCTCCGAGTCCCCCTCCGGGCATCCCCCACCACAGGTAGGCCGCTGATGTCCACCATTTCCATTTGCCCAGTCGCGCGATTCTTCGAGAGCGACATCAAAGGCGGTGGGTTGGGCTTCTTGTTCGATTTCGACCATGCGGAGCATGACCTTGTCGAGGGTGAAGGCGTGGCCGAGGATGAAGCGGAGGTTGCGGTCGGGGCGGTCGGCGGCGATTTGGAGTTTACAGCGCTGTTTGGAGGGAAAGAAGGGGTACGTTAGTTTTTGGGGTTGGTAGAGAGAGGGAGGTAAGTAGGGAGGTAAGGTGTTTTGGAGGGGGATGAATGGATGGATGAGGAGGGCGACTCAAGAAGGGGATCGAGAGAGGATAGATAGATGGGAGAGAGAAGATAAAAGAACTTACAGCTGTATGCGCCAAACTATAAGTTTCCCTCGCCGACATCTTTTCCTTTCTTTATTTTTTTGAATTTTTAAATTTTTGGCGGGTTGAACGGATTTTGATTTGGTTGCGCTCTCGAGGAAGCAGCTTCGTCTCGAGTAAATAGAGGGGTAGTTTTGGTGGGTAGTTGGGGAATGGGGGGTCGGTCTTCTAAATTCCTCCTTCTACCGACGGCAATTTATTTCCCGAAGCTTGTGACTGACTTGTCCTTGAGTCAAATCATCCAAACGTCTGCAATCCGATTATTGTATCGATCTGATGCGATGCGATGAAGTTGCGATGATTTGAGATTCGCCGTACTGTAGTACGATAGGATATCGATCGCAAAACCACACAAATGTTTGCTTGATATGCGAGTATGCCAAAGGTGGAGAGGAGAGAGAAAGAGAAAGAGAGAGAGAGGAAGTCAAGGAAGATGGAAGAAGTCCGTCTTGTCTTTTCTGCCTGTCTGGGCTGTTTGCTTGTCATTCACTCACTCACTGCAGTCACACACACAACCCCACGATCGAATCTCCGATACGGTAAGCATGAAAATGCCTCACTCACTCACTCATCACCTCACTCCACCTCAACCCATCACTCATCAAAGCCCTTTGCTTGGCTTACATAACCAAGCTTTCAGCATTATCAAGAATCCATTCTCAAGCAAACGATAGATTTCCGGTGGCAAGGCTGACAATTCCTTTGTTAGCGGAAAGAGATTTGTTCATATTAATAATCAGACCGAGGAGTGAGTGAGTGGTGTTTAGGTTGGCTTTCTTCCCCGGAATTTACTAGGGTTTTAGAAAAACTGGGGATGATCAACGGGATGGCGTTTGGTTACAGTAGATTGGATGAAAGGGAAACCCTTTTTTGGGGGGAATTTGGGGAACGAAACTCTGTTTCAGTGGCTGAATAATGTCTGGAGTGTATAGTACTGTATCTCTTTTGGTAGAATAAATCTGCTTGGGTTCAGATATTAACAATAAACTTCATAGCTGTTGTTTGCATTTAGTTTGGTTACGACTTTGATGAGTTTCTTCTCTCGATACACACGGATAAGGAAATTTGTTGTATGCATTCTTGCGTTTGGAAAAACATCATCGCTTTTTCTATAATCGTCTATAACCGTGTCTCCCGTGTCTTCCATATCCCTCATGATCACGTCAAAGAGCGATATTGCTCCATGTGCGCCCTCAACCCTCCCCCAACGCCAAAGTAATGCTGCTTGCTCTCTTTGTCCTCATCCATCACCAAGTCTCTTCCATATAGAGACCTCTCTTGACCATGTCCTCAATTCTATCCACACACACCTGTCGATTTTGATCCGCATTTCTCTCCACTCCACTGCCCGTACCCAAGCATTCCGCCATCACATCCACTAAAGCCTCCTTGACAGCCTTTGGCATAGATCCTGCACTACCGCACACATAAACCAACGCGCCCTTCTCGAGAATCATCTCATAAATGGTAGCCGCATTGGCCCGGATGACATCCTGTACGTAGATCTTCTCTCTCTGATCCCGAGAAAAGGCTGTGAGGACATTGGTTTCAAGTCGTGCTCGCTGCCATTCCGCCTCGAAGAAATAGTCGGCCCTCTTATTGCGTCCACCGTAGATGAGAAGATGGCCTCCAACAAAAAGTTTGGTACCGTCGATCTGAGTGATGCGTCTCATTTGCGAACGCTCCCAGATCAACGATCGTATGGGCGCAATGCCGGTGCCTGCTGCGATCATGAGGATGGGACGAACTGCTTCGGTTGCGGCACGTTGGAAGAAGTTTTCGGAGGGTCGCTCAAATGAAATTTGAAGGCTAGCGCCTGCAGGGAGGGATGAGAGGTAGCGAGAGCAGACACCTTGACGAATCTTCTTCAATACTGTTCTGTATTTGACCATGGCGACTATAAGCTCGATCTTCTTCTTTCCTGGCTCGTAATCGTAGCGAGTTTGAGTGCCACCATTTGCAATGGAGTATTGTCTAGGTCGAATCAAAGGGAAGATGCAAGCTGCTTGCTTCCAGGGTAGCTGCACACTGGGGAAATCTTGGAGGACTTCCAGGATACTGCGGCGAGGGCGGGTGGTGTAGTCGAAGAATTCATCGGTGTAGGCAGGGTTGCAGAATTCTTGGAGGCGTTCTCTGTGGTCGTCGTCGTCTGTGTAGAAGGACATTGTTTGAATGAAGCTGCGTTTCGGGATCGAAGTAATGTCAAGGATATTCGTCAGGAGAACGCGCAACGTGAGATTGATTCCCATGCTCCGGTACTCTTCAACGAAGGAGAGGAGAGCGCGTGGAATACTAGAAACGACTTCCTTCTTCTCAGAGTATGTTCGCTGGAACAATAATGGCTCATCAGCAACCGACTGCCAGCCTTGTAGATCGATCAAAGCCTGGACGTCCTCTGGAAAGTTTTTTGGACAGATGCACATCACGTCGCCAGGTCGCCAATGTACTTTGTCGCTGACGGTGAATGTAAGCAGTCTTACATCCTGCCAGTGTTGATCGGGCGTGACGCGATGGTTCTGAATCAACGTTGTGATCCACTTGCCATATGGATCGACTAACTCTTGGGGAGGGAGACTCTTATCCAAAGGGACGGCGGCGTCTGGATGGTGGTCTTTGATTTGGTCGCCCGCAAACGGCTCTAGGAACATTTTTTCGGGTTCTAGTGGCATTGTGTTCGCGGTTGTGGGACCGATTGTCTCTTTGTCAGTGTTGTCATGAGAGGGTGGTGGTGGAGGGTCGGAGATTGATGGCGACGAGATATTTTGAGATTGATGGTCAATAGTTGGGATCAATTCACGTGGCTTCAACTCGACTGGAACTATTTCCAGCAGGAACTTTGGAGGAAGGGGCTCGGTGACTGGAATCCGCTCTTTCCCTTCTGGAAGTGAATAACGTTCGAGCAGGTGTTTATCCAAAGCCACTTTCCATGGTAGAAAAGCGCCATCCAGTCTGGGGAGTTTCAGTTAGTTTTCTAGTACTGGAGTCATCTCTGAAACGTGAAGTAAACACTTGTTTTTAGAAAGAGAGGTGAGAATGGAACTTACCCGTCGTCATGTTGATCGTCTCCCTCACCACGAGGATATAATTCCTTGGCACCGAGTTGTTGAAGTCGTTTGTGCAACTTGCGAGCAGACCAGTTGAATCTGAATGACAAGTTAGCCAATAATACCAGGGAATCAAAAATGACGATCAAACAAAGCTCGCTATCTTACTTGGAATAGGCACTGTCCCCCAAACCAAAGGTGGTAAAGGTAACCTGGCCAAGACAATTGGGGGGCAAACGCTTTCGGAGCAAACTTTTCCAAAACTTTCTGGAATTCTTAGGGAATTCGCCTTGTCCGGTGGTTGAGATGGCAAAGATAACCACTTCAAACTTTGAAAGAATGTTCTACGGTGCATCTATGAGTATATGGGTCTATGGAGGGTCTACTATTGACTAGCATGGCGGATGGCGGATGGTGGGACATACCAACTCTACCTCATCCATGATGGCCACGCTGGCCGTGAAATGCAATCTCTCAAACACACGTCCCAACTCCTCCGCCACATCCTGGCTATTTCCCGTCTCTGTGCCATAGAGAATTAGGGCAGTTCTGTCATGACTTTGGCCTTGGATCTGGTCGGCCATTTTGTGGTGGAATGCAGCATGGACATATGTGCATGTTAAAGAATATCATGAAGTTTACTATGGGAATTTCTCTCTCTGATATGGACATCTCCGGTCTCAGGAGGAAGGCCGGCCGACAGCCCGACAGCGCGGGAGTGGGGAGAGATGTGGTCACGTGTCATATCCGGCACTTGGGATTCAATTTCCGAGCCCCGAGCAATGCATTGCTGCTCAATTTGCCAGAAATGATGGCGAATTTCTTATTGAATTATTGACATGATGATGTTGGGAATCGCCCCTTTGTTGACTTCGTCTATTTATGCTCACCGGTGTGGGTGTGCAATGTTTCAAATGTTCACGTCATTGAGCTTGTACATCTATCTGCGTACAAGTCTGTATTATTACGCCCCATAATAAGAAGAAATATATAACATGTATTGTTACCTATAATATTCCTTGAGAGCATGTGTGTGTGTGTGTGTGTCGCACAAGACAAGGCTTGACTGGCAGCCTTGCGGGTCAAAGTCCCATCGCATCGAGAGTGCTTGCTTCCAGACTTTTCTGACGTGCAGCAGCAGCACCCAGCAGCTCGTCTTGGCCACTTATTCCGACTAGCGCGCCACATTTCTCTCCTTTACCAACATGCAAGGCTCTCAGGTGGAGCTGGGTAAAGAAGTACGAAGTAGAAAAACGTTGAACGACTTAACAGGACTAATAGTAGAGTAGAGCATGCAGCCAACAAAGAATATGAAGTTCTCGTTCGTTACATCTGATTCATCTTCTCGCCCTGGCAGTCAAGGTGATCATTAGGTAGCAGCTAAAAGGTAGTCACACATTGAGAACAACCCCCTATTCAGCTTCTCTCTGTGTCATCAGGTCAAAGAATGGCCTCCGCCTGATGAGCCTTCCCCGGTTGAGTGGTCGTAACCAACTGGTAGGGAAGTTTTCCCCTTCACCCCTTCACCCTTCACCCTTCACCCCTACTGCCTCCTTCGTTGCCCCGTCGCCTGCATTGGGACTAGAAATCCAAGCAGTCTAACCTCGCTTAGCTAGCGCTGAACGCGACTACCCTGTCACCAGGAATTTGAATATATTTCAAGAGCTGGCCTCTCCTCGCTCCCCCTTCCCCTTCTTTTTTGACTCCACCACAACAACCCAACTGATCAGACAATCCAACGCTCTCCAACCCCCAAACCACCAAACCAGACCTCTAGGGCACCAAGCTACCCTTTACATCCTCCTCAACAAGTTCAAGAGTTCATCTACTCAGCGAACGTCGATCCTACCTTCAATCAATCAATTTCAGACTCTCAGTCCCGAACCTCCATCCAATCCATCATGTCTACCATCACGGAGAAGGTTACTGACGCCGTCCACGACGTTACTGCCGCTCTTGGCAAGACAACTGTTTCCGACAAGCCTGCGGAGACCTCTTCTGCTGCTGACAAGACTGCTGCTCAAGATGCAGTTCTTGCCAGTGCTGCCGAGGGTCGCAGACTCTACATCGGAAACCTCGCATATGCGACCACCGAGGGGAACTGACAAGTTTCTTCCAGGGATTCTCCGTGTAAGTACTTGCTACTCCTCACCTTTCCATATCAGTGTTGTTTTGCCTCTTGCCATCAGGGTGTCAAATCCCATCTGACTCAGCCGGACTCCTGAACCAAGTTCACTTGCACTTGACTTTGGAATTCAAGTTGCTGACATTCTATCCCTCTCCACAGCGAATCTACTTCCATTCCCAAGAACCCACGAACCGACCGCCCAGTTGGATACGCCTTTGTCGACCTCTCCACCCCAGCTGAGGCCGAGCGTGCCATCACTGAGCTTTCCGGAAAGGAGATTCTCGAACGCAAGGTTTCCGTCCAACTTGCTCGCAAGCCCGAGCCAGCTGGCGAGAAGACCGAAGGTGCTGCCAGCGGAAACGAGGGAGGATCCGGTGGTGAGGGCAGACGCCGACAAACTGGACGTGGACGAGGCCGTGGCCGTGGACGCTCAGGCCGTGGTGGACGTGCCGCCCGTGGTGTAAGTCACATTATGATTGGGATTTAGGGCTTTTGCTAATTTTGTCCCAGTCGCGTGGTGAGGAAGGTGCTGAAGTCCCAGAGCTCGGTGCCACCGCTACTGAGCCTCTCCCATTGACCGAAGCCCCCAAGACCGTTGAGAAGGAGGCCAAGGCTCCAAAGCCAGCCCGTGAACCTCGTGAGCCCCGTGAGCGTCGCGAGCGTGGACCTCCTGCCGATGGTATCCCATCGAAGAACAAGGTCATGGTTGCCAACCTCCCATATGATCTCACCGAGGAGAAGGTATGTTTAATTCCATACATGAAATATCAATACTAACCTTTTCCCCAGCTCAAGGAACTTTTCGCCGCCTATGAGCCTTCCTCTGCCAAGATCGCCCTTCGCCCAATCCCCCGCTTCATGGTCAAGAAGCTCCAAGCCCGCAACGAGCCCCGTAAGGGTCGTGGCTTCGGATTCGTTACCTTGGCCTCTGAGGAGCAACAACAAAAGGCTGTCAACGAGATGAACGGAAAGGAGATTGAGGGTCGTGAGATCGCCGTCAAGGTTGCCATTGACAGCCCAGACAAGACCGATGAGGATGCCAACGCACCTGCTGCTGAAGCCGCTGCTGCCGCTGAGCCTACCAACGGTACCACTGCTGCTGTCACCCCAGCTGTGGCTCCAGCTGCCACTACCGCCGCTTAAGTGGTAAATGTACAACATTGTATGATTGAGGGGAAGAGAAAATGCGCGGGCACCGATGAAGCATGAGTTTACTTTACTTTTGGAGCTGCCTAGGCGCTGTGGAGGATTTCGGACCAGGCGTGCTTCGTTGAACTTTAAGGAGAGCAACTCAATCATACATATGACGATTTTCCTTTTGGGGTGAGAACGAATGTTCCTCACAATTGGTGAAAAAATGCTGGCGTCTTTTAGATATGTGCTTCTGGGCTCATCTCTTCACTTGATACCTGTGCACTTTCTTGCCATGGTGGAGTTCATAGTCTTTTCACAAAATTTGCTTTAAACCGTGTTTTTCTATTATCAATTCTCCGGCGATTCTCAGGACTGTACACTAGATTTCTTGATGTGCTTCTGGGTTGAAAGGAACGGAAAAAGTTTGCTGATACCATAAACTAGGCCTGGTAATATAGTTCTAAATTAATATCGTGATACTTGAAATAATTTGAATCCAGAAAGACCGCGATCTGATTTCACTATTCTAATCAGGATTATGCGGGGGACAGAGTATTCATTTGACTTGGCAAGGCTTCACAATTGACTTAGCGAGGCTTAACTGCCAGCGCGCTAATTTTGACCCCAAGCGCCCCTTTAATGTCAGCCCCGTCATCCCACCATACCATCACCACAATACTTCAAATCACCTTGAAATACCTTTGATTTTATTTGATTGCCATTTTTGGTGCACAGAAGAATTGACCACGCGGCAAGATGGCTACCAAAGCGATGTGGGAGGTTGATCCCGAGACAAGATCAAAGGTAGCACTTCCATTCCCAATTAACCCCTTCTCGCAATACTCGAATAAAATATACGTACTAACGCCCTACCCTTTCCAGCTCCTCGACATTCAAAAGACCAACTCCAACGATCGCTGCGCAGACTGCAACGCACCATCTCCACAATGGGCATCCCCCAAATTCGGCATCTTCATCTGCCTCAGTTGCGCAGGTGTCCATCGTGGCCTCGGCGTTCACATTAGTTTCGTGCGCAGCATCACCATGGATGCATTCAAGGCACAAGAGATTGAGCGCATGCGCTTGGGTGGGAATAAGACTTGGAGGGATTTCTTCGATGAGCACGAGGCTACTAAGATGGTTGGAATAAGGTACGACCTCTCCTACATGTGGCTCTGGGATTATAGACACGGCGCAGAAAGTCGCAACAGGGAAATTACAGAGAATAAAAGCTTACAATGCGTATAGTTGGGATGATGCCACAATCGCAGAACGCTATTCTGGTGAAGTCGGCGAAGAGTATAAGGAAAGATTATCTGCCAAAGTCGAGAAACGCGAATACGTCCCTGGCCAAAAACCCGCTCCCGTCCCTCAATCCACCACAACTACCTCATCCTCGCAACCCCCACGAACAGACAGTCCCTCCGGCTCCAGTGCCGCCGGTGGTAAAGTCAAGGTAGACGATAAATACTTTGCCGGTCTCGGCGCAGCGAATGCTTCACGTCCAGCAGATCTACCACCAAGTCAGGGAGGAAAATATGCCGGTTTTGGAAGTTCGGGCCCGATCGAGAGGAAGGATGAGAGCGCGGGGGGTTTGCCAGGGGTGGATGATTTCCAGAAGGATCCTGTAGCTGCGTTGACGAAAGGATTTGGCTGGTTTGCTAGTACGGTCGGCAAGACGGCGAAGACGGTTAATGATGGGTATATTCAACCTACTGCTCGTCAGGTGTGTATTTTCCCTTCCTTTCCTTCCCCTGCCCCAACATACCCTTTCACACCACCTGCCTCACAAAATACCATAAACCACAAATATAACTAACACCCCTTCCAAAAAAAAGCTAGCAGAATCCGACCTCGCAAAACAAGCTTCCATCGCCGCCACCAACGTCGGCAAAGGTGTGCAATCCGGTGCCAAAAATGCAGCTGATGGCTTCAATCGCTTCGTGGAGGGAAATAACAATGCTGCCTCGGGCGGATCGAGGCAGCGACAGGTCCCGATTGATGAGAGCAAGAAGGATTTCTGGGATAGTTTTGCTGAGGCTGGGAGCGGCGGCGGTGGTGGTGGGGCAAAACCGAGTGCGATTGGGACGAGTGCGGTTAAGAAGACGGGACCGGCGGCGAAGAAGGATGAGGATAATTGGGATAAGTGGTAGGTAGGGTGGTAGTAGCAGGGTAGTGTTTCACTTGGGGAAGTGTGATGGGAGATTGGGAGGAAGAGGAGGGTGGAAGAAAGGGAAGGGAGAAATAGTGAGTGAGCGGTGCAAAGGAAGGGTGGCTGGGGAAACGGATGGTGGATGGATTAGATAGGTAACTAACTAACTTGGGTTTACTTTTTGTAGGAAATGGAGATGGATAAATAAATAGCATGTTTCTTTTCCGGAGAGGCTTGTTTTTGTTTGAGTGTGAATAAGGTACCTAAAGTAGACATTGTGAACACTATTCCACCTCCTACCACATCCATATACTGCGAGATGAACCACCAATCTATCGTCTATCATCTTCCCCCCTTTTTTTTTAAAAAAAAACCAATGGTACGTACAGGTAGTTAGCTCAATCTGTGTTCTTTTTTTAATTATTATCTTGGTGTGTGTGTGTCTGTGTGTGTTTTCTTCGAGCCAAAAGTCACAGCCAGTGGGTTTTTACTGTATACTTGTACCATAAGGTAAATTAACTTACCCAATCTAACTCCCTCACTCGCAATACGTACTTCGCATTTGTCACAAAACTCAATTTAGTAAAGAAATCTCTCTGGGTAGGTAAGGTACGCAAGATTACTTCCCCTTTACCTTAATCCAAGTCTTTGTTTTTCCTCTTTCCCTTTTTTGGGTGGAGAAAGTCTTCAACCAAATTTGGTAAAAATAGGAAGGAATGGATAGTAATAGCGAAACAACTGATTGAGTAGGTACGTTATGGTACGTACTAACCTAACGACGGTTATTTCTCCTGCTAACTTTCTCAGTGAGCTGCTGTGCTGTGCTGGAGAATGCCACACTTGGCGAAGTTGTGAGAATGGAATACCCCACGGGCCGCTAGTCTTGAGTTAGTCTCGACTACAACGACAACCGCTCCTTTTCGTCCTTTTACCTGTCCTCTTTTTCTCGAACTCTCGATCCCTTTCGCACCTTTGGATTTTGTTGTGTTATTTGGTGGGGTTGATTTGAAAGATGGGATCGTATAGTATGGGATGTAAATGAAATTTATGTCTCGTGGGTGGTGTTAGGATCTCATGTGGATAGATGACTGGTCATGGACGAGGTTAATCTATCTGGTAGGTATGTATACCTTGGTCGCTGTTTTCATCACGGTATGGTAGGCTCAAATACTTCCAGTCATGACTTGATTATGTTGGTTTCGAGGAGGAAAGAGGACCAAAAGTGTAGAGAGTAGCAGTCATGGTGGTGGTAGTTGATGTTTCTTCGGATATCTCACGACCGCTCCAGCCAGCCGGATCATCTCTAACCAGCCCTCCCTAACAGAAGTCGGTACGTTAAACAATGAGATATAAGGTTATTTCGTTTTAGCCCATGCCATGTATATTCAAAACACCCTAGAAGGAAACGTTGGTCGTTCTTCCCATAGGGCTGGGGATGGTGTCGTGCTGGGAGCTGTCAATACTCGCTTAACGATGGGAAGGGGAATACTAGAAACGAAAAGATTAATATGGGGAAGGTAAAAAGACGTGGGAGTTAAGTATTTGGGTAGGAGAGAGAGGGGGGACCTGAGGGGCTCGGTTATTTGGGTAGCTGAAGCAGACGCATTACTGTTTTTGAGTTCTTTTTGTTACTTTCGTATTTTCGGTACTTTCTCGATCAGTCTCTGTATTTGGAACTAATACCTCCTGCTGTTTATGTCGTCTTTTTAGATATCATCCAACCTCATTTATTCGCGTTTTTGGGGGGTACAGGCTAGTAGCTGTGTGTTTCTGGCTTTCGTTTTGCGTGCCACCCGAATTTTGAGGACATGGAGCGTTTCTTTTTCTTTGCAGAGCAAGATTTCGTTGGATGTTTGATCGATCCATTAATTGACTTTTATTCGATGCCAAATCTTTCCTTGTGTTAGTGCTTTTTGTGACGAGATTGTAGAAGATTCGTATATTTTGCTAAGGCAACGATCTGAGAAGTTACCCCACAAGAAGCGCAGGTTATTCCGTTTTTAGGGAGACAAGAGGTCTTCTACTCACTCCTCAGTTCTCCGCTCTGGGTAGAATTTAGGATAGAAGATATCCCATCAATGAATGTCTTTCTTCTCCTACAAAATTTGGAGGTCCTGCATTGTCAAGTCTGCACCACAGCCGAAATGCACTCACTATTTTAACAAATTTCGATCAAAATATGAATTTCCTTCAATCCCTAAACAAATTCTAGCATAAAAGAGGTAAACCTCGGTTTTACCTTTGTGAAGAGACGTGAAGAAACTTCTGCTTTGTTTTCTTCGTCTGCACAGGTACTCGTGTGCTTAGTTTTGGCCTTCTTTCCAAGTGTCCAACTACCAAAGCTGTGAATGTGCAAATAATACAAGCATATAGACAGATGGAGCTAGGTAATTTTATGCTAGCGGAGAATCTAGTTGCAGACAAAATTTCTTTTCATTTGAGGTTCCACTTGATTCAGTTGTTAATGCATGTCTCGCTTGCATTTTGGCTCAAGTTCCGGATATACTGCCAACACCTCAAATCACTTAGTCGACTTGACCAATTCTTCGCGTCTTCTACTTTTCTCCCTTGCTTATCCGTCTCTCTCATTTACCTTGCATCTCTCTACTGTCTTGCAGCTTCATGCAGGCTTGTTGACACCTTCTTACGCACTTGTTTTGCTTCACGTTCTCTATTGTCCAACAACAACCACAAAAACACACCCTCGCACAAAGCCAAACAGCCTTGCTTCCAGCTTCTCTGCACCAAATTCAGTTAATACTTGAAGTCACTGCAAAGGAGAAAGTATTTACTCTGGCTAGCGCGTATATGGCGCCAAATTCAGATTGGAGGATACCTCTACGTAAGTTTCCAAGTCACCTCAGCACGCTCCTGCCCCACGCCTCTCCAACATTGCATGACAGATTCAACCTTACACAACCTAACTCGAAAACTATAGGATGCACTCCTTCTGAAGGACGTCGAAACGCTTCTTCCCATTTTTGTCGATTATTCCCTGCTGAGGCCCACAACCACATCAACACTCGAAAAGCGGCGGAGCCAGAGGTGCCGCCGAGCCTCTTCCAATCTGACGAGTTCGTCACTCGACCTTCATTGCAAGATACAATCATAGAAGAATTAGAGAAAACAAGACGCGTAGCCTCGAACTCCTTGGGTGCGAGTTCTACACAACGAGAGCGTCCTGTAACCTTCGCGCAGGCCATCATGTCAACTCATCTTTTGAGCAACATTGAAGGAGGCGGTAGAAGCGACTGCGAAAAGAAGCGCGATGCGTCTATGATGGGCTCTAAAGCATCTGAATCAAAGGTAATCCTTAGATCGAAGAAGACAAAGAAGATTCAGAAGTGGTCTGTCTTGGACTTGTCTACTGTCGAAGATACTGGTGAGCCTGTGTCCAGCAGCCGCCGTGGCAATCGCGATCACTCTCCACAGACATCCGTAGTTGCCTCCACGACTGCTTCGCTGATTCTCTCTCCGTCTTTCCACGTTCCGATCCCACAGCCTCGTCTAACTACGAACTCCCCACCACCTCGATCACCTTCTCATTCACCTTCGGAATCACAACATCAGTCACCACCTCAACCTCCATCACCACAACCTTCATCACCACTCCAGCTTCCCAATTTCGACGGCGAGATCAACGCATTACCTGCCAGCGTCTCAGAGAAGGAGGCAGTCGACTACGACTCCTTTGTTCCTGCTGCCTCTGCACCAGAACCTGCTCCCTCGAAGCGGCAGATTCACGCGAGCCCTCCTTCTGTCTACTTGAACGACTCCAAAGACCGCCTCATCGCTGGCCAAGACTTAAATCGAGACCGTGGTGATACCCAGGAAACAAAGACAAAGTTTGAGTCCGCCATGACGCATCTCCATCAATACATCACCCCAGCTGCTAGCAGCCGTGTTGAGGATGCCTTCGATTCGATAACTTGGGATCCCGATCTTCCTCGAGCAACTGCTTCAGCAGACATGTCCCCGGAGAAGATTGAACCAAAGCCAAAGCCCGTCATCGCATACACGACCGTCGGCTCAGTTGTCAATCCTAATAATATCCCTCAATTCTCTGCTCCCAATCGAATTCAACGCGAAGGTGTGGGTAGACGCCCTTTGCTGACAATGACGAACCGTCAATATGATGGCTTCCTTCAATCTCGTGGTTCTCTCACTCCTCTCGCCATGCAGAACTCTATGCAATACACTCAGCATCTTCAGCAGATTCCTCCAACGTTCGGTTCTCCACGAACTAGGTCCGTGACAGCTCCAAATCAACTTCCTCCAAGCACCTTTGCCTTGACGGATCAAGAAAAGCAAGTGCTTGGAAAGCTCGATGCAGCCATACAACGAATCTCTCTCAACTCCTCGAACAGTGCAGTGTCGACTGCTTCATCTTACCCACCCTCGCTCTCTGCTAGCTCGGTGGCCACCACAAATCCATACCAACCAAGATTGCTTCTGGACGACGAGGATCTTAAGCGAGCTTATGGTTCACAAGGAATGAAGCAAGGTTTGGAGAAGATGCAGACACTTCAACGACTAGCCAAATTCGAAAACCCAATGCAGGAGCACGCTCTCAGCCGACTTTCCGAGTTCTCTGTTCATGCCCAAGGTGCATTTATGGCCAACACGCGCGAATCAATGATGCGCGGCCGACAATCAAAAGCCGAGAGCATGAATCGAGGAGATCTTAACTCAGGCTTCCGATTCCCACCACCTGGTCTTCCATCCTCTAGCACCACGAACCCGCTTTTCCGCCCTTACAGTTCGTCTGCATTCAGTAGTTCTGCTCCTCTTCGCCGTCCACCAGGATATCCACAACCCCTGACTGCAGGTCCTCCTGGCCAGCGACAAGCTAATCAGGCTTTCTTGTCTGCGAGAATTGCAAAGTCGACCATAGCTGCTGCTGAAACTTCCAGCAACTTCTTGTCGTTGACTCGTCAGTCTTCCTCCAGCTTCGCGTCTTATGCAAATTCGTCTTCAGGCTTCGAGACTGTCAGCTCTATGGGGGCTTTTAACCAAGCAGGTCCTGCTGTTGAGAATCCATTCGAAGATGCCTCTGTCCGCCCTCTCTCTGATCCATTCCGTCTCAGTGACTATGACAACAGCATGCAGTATCAACAAAAGTCCGATACTATCTATCATGATAGATTCGCAATCGCCCCCAAGGGAAGCAGTCCTCAAACCGATCTCCTCGATACCCTTAAGGATGAAGACATGTCGAAGTACTATCCAAATGGCGCTCCAAGTGCTATTGGTGCCTATCGTCCCCTCTCAAAGGCGAAAGAGGCTGCTCTTCAGGTTGCCGCACAAGAAGGTTCTACCGCCCAGGATGTCGCTCGTGCAAGCGCAAGTGCGGAACTTAATGATTGGTTCTACCACGGTCAAGCACGTTACGCGATGACGGCTGAAGATGTTATTGTTGAGCTTGAGAGAGGTAGAAAGAGTTCACACGAACTTATTGGAGCACCAGGCGGTGTTCCTGTTATTCGCAAGCTACTTACTCCTGAGGAGGTTGAAAATCAACCAATCACCGAGGCTGTCAAACCATTGGTTGATGGCATGTTCGGCACCTTCCTCTCCTATGCGGAGAACAGCGATGCATCTCGATCAAGATTCAGCAAATGGAGTAACACGGATCCAAATCTCTTTGATAACAGTGCTGAAGGCAACAAATCCTGCTTCGGCGAAGACTGGGGTCAGAATTGGAATCGCGAGAAGAAGAATAAGAAAGACAAGGACGAAGACGAGAGCAAGATCGCTTGAATGATTTTTTCTTGTCGGCTTGAGTTTTATCATTATTTTATGCTGATTTCCAAGTCCTTTTCTTTTGCTTTGGTGTGTTTTGAAAATTGAGAGGCGCACTTTACTTTGCATACACGAGAACGATGGCAATCTTTGAAGCGAAATGAGTGGGTTTTTTAATTACGACCTGCACTGAATAGATCATTGCTTAGACATAGTTTGGGTGGAAGTGGATGGATTGGCTTCGCATCATGCTAGAGGATGGATGAATCGCAAGTTGATTTGATGCTTTTTGCTTTCTTTTCTTTGTACATTACACGACATCGTTATTGCCCGGGATGATTTACGATGGGATGAAATTAGATGACGACGTTAGAGAGCTTTGGCTTTGTTATGCCCTTGCTGTTTGTACAATAGATATTAATATTAAACAAAAATAGAGTTATAAAGAAAACGCATCGCAATCAGTCAGTGAAGCAAGGCGACTTGGGAATAACTTGACTTGGAGGTTTAAAATGAAGGGGATTAAGGACGTCAACAGACGAAGTTGAAAAATTGGAGTTGGTGACAAGACCATTTCATTTAATAATAAACTTTTCATCATTTGCTTCTATTTTTCGTTGAATCCAAAGGTTTCTTTAGTATCTTGAGGAGCTTGAGGTGGAGATGTTTTGAAGTGTTGGGGGTGATATGGTGGGGTTCTTGATCTTGGCTCAGGGTGGAGTGGAGGAGGTATTATATAACGTCTAAAGATTGGGTGATAGCTGACGGCCCGGAGAGCCCCAAAAGAAGGGCAGCTTCTATGTAGAACATTGAATCTACTTTTATATCACTGATGAATATTATCATCCCAAATTCCACGATTATACGATTTTAAATTTTCGTATATGCAGCCAAAATGTTCATTTTCAAATGGAACGGTGCCAACAGACGAAACCTGGGTACTTATTTTATCTGGCCAGCAGACACCCTACGAACTCCAAGATTCTGCTGTTCTTTCTCCTATTAGTCTTATAGATTAACAGCGCCCTTCTTAGCCATTGAAACTGTGAGGGTTAACAGCGTCAGCAATTCTTAAGTTCAGGCTTGGCAGAAATCACGAAAGTGAAAACCCAGGGCTCCCACTCACTTTCCTTCGTTCGCATGATTGCTCGGACTCACTTTTCGTCGGGTGACGAAATGGAGGGTTTTTAGGAAGAGTCAAGCTCCTTCTTGACCTTCTATCATCATCATATTCCTTTCCTGGAACGACACATCAATTTTGATTCTCTTACACGTTCGCCTCCGACTGAATCTACATTCCAGATCGACACTACAGCAAAGTTAAACACCCTTTCTCACCAGGTTGAAAGAACCAGCCTCTCCAATACAAGATACCTTCCAGAGAAAAAACTCGGTGAGGCCATCCAAGATGACTCACCACTGCGCCGTCTGCAACTCGGTCACCGATCTAGTTTGCTCACCCTGTAATTCAATCTGTTACTGTTCGAGCGACTGCCACAACATCGATCGCTTCACCCACAGACTCCTGTGTGGAAAGTTCAGAGAATTCTCCACCACCAAACGCCCCTCTGGAGCACATCTGGCTATTCTCATTCCCTGTGAGAGAGTCAATCCTGAACTCATCTGGGTTGGGCTTTACAAGGGAACTTTAATGCAAGTAGAGGCCGGTACATACCCTGGTGACTTCGTGTACACAAATTTGATGGGGGCAACGAATGTTCAATCTTCTACCGTCATCGACAAAGACCCCGTTGGAGATTTCGATCTTGGTAGAGCGGTCATGATCTTTTGTAGAGAGGATGCGTTGTCCAATAGCGATGTTACGGACAACCTTTCCATCTCTAAGTTCACCCGGGGAAAGCAGGGAAAGGCCAGAAAGGGTGTACATGTCATCCTCCGCGACTATGGCAAAGCGGATATTGCACTTGCCAATCTGAGAGCGGTATGGGGTTACTTCAAAATTGACGGACTATCCGAGGATGAAAAGTCCGTAGCAAAACAAGACACAATCATAGCTGTGAAAATCAGTTGCGTTGGAGATCAGAAATTCCTCGGGCGAGCAAGTATGTTCCAGTCGCTATCAAGCAGACACATCCAATTTTCCAAGAAGTCCTCAAACCCACAGATATCTCCTGCAACATGTCGCTCCCAATTCTTGTTCGAAAGTGCCCAGTCGACCAAGCATGGCGCCATCAAACCCGAGAAGATTGCAGACCTGAGAATACATCCAACCGAACTGGTTTATTTCTCAACCTACAAGCCAAGGTACAAATTGACCAACCCTTTGGATATGTTGACAGCTCCGAATGGGACACAGATCTCGGTACAGTCCTTGTCGCCCGCTTAGACAAGAAGCCGATCACCACAAAGCAAGTCGAAGCCTTGGCAATCTACCACAGATTTGTGCTCATTGACTTGTTTGACGAGGGCGATGAGAGAGCGTTGAAAGCAGTGACTGAATCAGAAATCATCGAAGGCCGAAAGGAAATGATCCGAGTTCACATGAGTAAGGATAAGTTTGAGGAATTCTTTGAGAAGTTGAAGAAGGAGAGAATGGTGGATGATCCTTCGTGGGCTGAAGCGGAGTCTCCTTACTCAATCTAAGCCGTTTTTTTTTCGGATTTATTGGTGCAAAAGTTTGGAGGGGGAGCTGACATTTGATGGCTGTTGATGTGGAATGGCAATAATTGAGTCAATTACTTGCTAGGTGGAACACAAATTTGATAACTGGTGGCATCCAGCCTCATTATAGAACGAACCAATTGCATGGACTTCCAAAAAAATCCCGATGTCATCGTTCATTATTTTCGAAGTGATATGTTCTTCAACTCTAAAATTCCAAAGTTTTAGTCCTGGATCAAGATCTTTCTGTGAGCATAGAATTTCTGATATTGCGTGGTATACCAAGAAAAAACTCTCCCAGAACGACTTGGGAAATTTGACTTGGACAGTCATTTTTGCCATTGAGAAAGCTCAAGAATTAACCAAGGATTATAGAATTTGAAATGATTCACAAGTAAATGCAGACCTGCCAAGTTTTTGATAAAATCTCGCGTTTCTATTGTAAGGATCCTCCAAATATCAAGATTATTTGCGGATCAAGAGTTTGAAGGTGAAGCCAATTCGCCATCCACTAAGGAGTAATGACAGATACCACTTTTCGCAACCACAGCCAGCGGGGAAGCCTTTGATGGCTTCAGATAAACCCCGTTTTCTCCCATCTCTCGGCCACAAATATTCCTAGTTCTCCCTCAACCACTTCAATACCTCCTGCTCAAAGTTGATATCATCATCCGAAACTCGATAGATGATCTTAGGCTCGTCTTCTTTTCCTTCTCTGTGATTTCTCCAGCTGTTCGAACGATGTTCTTGTATGTCCATGACACATGCAACCGACTTTTGGCCCTTCTTCTGGTTCCGCGTGTGGAGCACAACGGTACCAATGGCCTCAAAGGAGTGCATCACTCGCCATAGGCTGAATACTCTGGCACTATCATGAAATTCCACTGTATCATCGTCGGAAGGACAGAGGTCTCTGAGGTACACGGTCAGACATTGAACACGAGGCATGAAAGGTGGCATGGAATGACCCGGAGAAGTTGCGCACATGCAGTGCAAGGCAAGGCGAGATATTATCATCAGAGTATCGCTATCGTGATAGTAGAACGGGTGGTGAAAGTGATAACCGGAGAAGACCTTGTATTTTTGGGAGGCAACTGAACGGGCTTCCTGAAGTGAACGTTAGCAGCTACATTCTGCCAGAACTTGGTGAATTCAGATCAACAGTGGGTTTTTTCTTACTGAATTGACGTGAAGCATCGAAATTGAAGCACCGTGGATATTGCAGCACGATTTGTTTCGATTCCTTATCTCATGATACTTGTCGAGGTTGAAAGGAAAGTTAAGATTCAGTTTGAACTTCTTCTTGTGGTAATTCTTGTCGGGATGGATCCGAATGACACGATTATCAGGCAGTGCGAACTTCCAAATTCTCAAACGTACCTCCTAGAAATTTAGTTTTAGTATGGCTTGCACTGACAACATAAGGGATTTCATAGAAGTTCAGTCCTGGCTGACAAGCCTGACATACCGTTGGCAGGAGTGGGAAGCGTACAAAGAGTGCATTGTCATCTTCATCGCGTTGTTCACTCATGATCCCGGTATTATCTGCAATACTACCAGACGCCATCATGAAGCTTGTTTGTTATTGTTTGTGCTATCGACACTTTCGAAGATGTTGTGTCGATGGGGGAGATTCAAGAACTTTGGAGCCGGGAAGGAGAGAAATAGTGAGACTGCCGTGACCGAATTGGCACTAGCGTCAAAACGACGCTAGTCTCTCACCACATTTCACTTTTATTAGAAGTTTTCAAGTTGAAAGTAAACAAGTGATGCTAGAGTCGCTCTTTGTTTGTTCTACCGCCCTCATTGAATGGCTAAAGTCAACCAGATACAGTCCTGGGAAATCACTTCTGAAGATTAAGTTCATTTATCTCTCTCTTTCAATTGCAGTCCCATCTACAGCCATTCAAGCGCATATCATATATTTTATACACCAAAAAGAACTATCTCCGCGAAACGCCAAATATGAGAGTGGTCTGCAAGCACACCGTAGGCCCTGGCACGAGGAATTGGAAATTGTTCATTTGATGACGCGTATAGAGCTGCCTACTCTGCAATCATCAATGCATGGAGACAAATACCCAGTGAATCTGTAGAGGAGGGGCGCTGGAGCGAAAGCCGGAGTGATCGATAGGAGGAGGCTCATAACTCCCGCAAAATAGGCCATATGCTAGTGGATGGCTGCAGCAAAACAATTTTCCAAGGGAAGGAAATTGGTTCCCTACATCATATCTAGTTTCAGTTCTAAAGAGTTGGTACTTTTAAAATGCCCATCTTTAGAAGGCAGATTAGAAGGTTTCAACACAAGATATTAGAAAGCCCGAGCTGCAAAACGACAACAAGAAAATAATTGATTGGGCAATGTTCATCCGCCACACATTCTGCAGATTTTAGAATCTTTTCTGTTACAGCTTGTCCGAAGAATATGCGTCCTTCATATCTTTTCTTTCCTGTCGAATCCCAAGTTTACTCGACTCAATCAACCAAGGCAACTGCTCCAAAAACGCCTGAGCTGACTCAAGCCTACACATTGAGCAATGCCCCTTGACATGATTTCCCAATTTTACTCGCCATAACTTGTACTCATTCAAGATAAAAAGCTCTCCATTACGACCAAAGCAGAGGTTTGCAGCTCCTCCATCAACAAGAATCCTACCTAGCAGAACTCCTCCTGGAGACCAGATGTTCACTCCATCTCCGCATCCACTGTAGACATTTCCATTCACATCGCACTTGATACCATCTGGTGCTCCCTTATCGGCGAACGCAAACAGGCGTCGATTGATTAAGAAGGGCTGGCCTGAGTAGTGTGCGATGTCAAACGCATAACTGAGTCGCCAGTTTCATTAGCAACGAGTCAAGAAAGACGGGACAGAGATACTCACATTGAACTGGCCCTAGTGGGATTGCATGTACCATCACCATGAATAAAGTCCGTATCAGTAACATAAACAATTCTCTCATCCGGACTGAAGCAAATCCCGTTACACCTCCCAAATCCATCAGCCACGGCCCTTATACCTCCACCCTTCACGTCCCATCTGTAGACCTGATTAGGTAAGGTAGCTGCGGGTTTAATACCCTGCTCTGCTCCATAGATTGGGTCTGTGAACCAGATAGAACCGTCGCTATGTACGACTACATCGTTGACTGAGTTGAAAGGTCGGCCGTGGAAGGAGGTCAACAAGAATCTAGAGTGGTATGGGGGACTGGTCTCCATAAAAGCTAGCCCGGACGGGGTCTCCATATCACCCTGAGCGCAGAAGAGAACGCCATTTTCATAGTTGACACCGCCATTTGCCATCGGCACGTTGTCGGGGAAGATCTCTTCGCATTCTACCTTGCCGTTGTTCGTGGATAGATTGACCTTTGAGATTTGGATCTTCTTGGTGCCTCGCTTTGAGGGGTCTGGATATTGGTTGCTTGTTATGAAGAGGATGTTGTCTGATGGGATGAAAACGCCGGCTTCGTGAGCAAAAGGGTATTCGTTCTTTTCCAGAATCATTTCCAGACTTGGTGAATCGCCTAGAATTGTTTTGAAGGCCTCATCATGAATTGTGAACGTATCCATGGTCGCTGCCGGTGCAGTCTTTGCTAGGGCACAATGGTATTTGCTTGTAGCCAGTCGTATGTTCTATCCGTTGCTATCTTCACCAGCTTTCACAAGTCCAGTCAGATTATTGCGAAATTATAGTTCCCAGCTACTCGACTCTCCACAACGTGTGAACAATTCCTTTGTCCCCGCGTGATGAGTTGGAAAGCATGAGCCAGTTAGTGGGAAAACCTGGCTGGTTGTGGATCATCTAAAATGGTGGATAAAGTAGATGAGGCGTTCAGCTGGGTGGACGTCGTTGTGGACAGACAATACCGCACCGTACTGTACATCAGATCTTACATACAATAGACACATTTATCTGAGCAAGTTTGGTCGGACTTGAAGTTCAGTAGCCGTCAAAGCCCGTGGTAAATGCCTCAATAATGTGCTGCCTCTCAATATAATGGTCCCATTCACGCATTAGTCAGTCTTAACCTGAAGTGCCGAGGCGAGAAGTTGCTTCGTACCATCGCTTAAAACCCCGCAATGTTTATTTATCTTTGGATTTTTGGCGGTGCAGTAGCCGTCAAATGCCGTCAAACCCCTAATATTGTCGCAAAATCCGTGCAAAACCCATCATCATCAGCATGACATGCGGGGTCCCCAGGTTTGGATTCGATGCCGGCACTGACATGGTGGTGTTACAGCACTGTACAGTATGATGGCATGATCCCGCTTTTAGACAAGTGGCGGTTATACGGCTACTGTTCACCCCAACCTCTCCAACTCAAACCATACCCGACTTTCTGCAATAATGCGAAGTAGGATGAGATACTACAGCTACCTTGCTACCTAGGGACAGCTATATATTTACTTGGCCACCCGATGTTCTACAATTACACCGTTCTCATGATTCATCAATTCAATACTAAACATCAAATATCATCATGTACGAGCTTAAGGGTCGCCCCCTTCTATATACCGTCAGCGTTCTGACTTCGCTCGGTTTTCTTCTCATCGGATTCGACAATGGATTGATGGGTGGATTGGGTACGAATAGATGACTCCCTTCTGCTTTCCTTGGTAGACAAAGCTAATCATGTAACATAGTCAACGGCCAAGCCTTCAATGATACCTTTGACACTCCGAATTCGACCATGATTGGTGTAATCGTTGCTATATTTGAGAGTATGTCTTCCGCTGGTCATCGAACCTAGAAGGGGGTTAACGATGGGCAGTTGGATGTTTCCTCGGTGCCATTGCCACTGCAGCTTTCGGAGAAGAGATTGGTCGTCGCAAGAGTATCGCCTTCGGCTGTGTTGTGATGATTATCGGTGCCGTTCTTCAAGCAAGTGCATTTGGCAGGGCCCAGATGATTGTTGGAAGAGTCGTTAGTGGTGTAGGACTGGGAGCTATTAACTCAACCGTTCCAGTCTTGCAGGCGGAGTTTAGTCCAAAGGCAACTCGGGGAATCTGTGAGTTCATCGTATGGTACATGGGTTTTTTGAAGCTTTACTAATCGTTTTTAAGTCGTCTGCGCCCAGCTATCAACCCTTAACTTTGGTATCTTATTCGTCTATTGGATTGACTATGCCTTTTCATCACACATCAGCAGTTACGCTTGGAGAATCCCCGTCATACTCCAATGTATGTTCATTATCCCAATGCTGTTCCTACTCTGGATCATACCTGAGTCCCCAAGATGGCTTGCAGCTCACGACCAACCAAATGAATGTTACGAGGTATTGAAGCGACTTCGCTGCAATGATGACCCAGCCGTTGTGCAACGCCTACATGAAGAAATTCTTCAGACCGTTGCTTACGAGACTTCCATCAATGCTGGATCATGGAAGGACCTGCTGCGCAACGATCACATCAAGAGCCGAAACAGATTGTTGATTGCCTGTGCCATTCAAACTTTCCAGCAACTTGGTGGAATCAACGCCATTATCTACTACTCTGGAACTCTATTTCAAAAGAGTATCGGTTTTGACGCTCACATGTCCGCTCTGATGTCCGGCTTCCTCCAGACCTGGTTTTTCATCGCTTCTTTCATCCCCTGGTTCCTGATTGATCGCATTGGTCGTAGACCTTTGGTAAGAACTTGCCGAAAAGTAAGAGCCGATGCTGTTCTAACTCTTTTTAGTTGCTCTCCATGATTACTGTCATGGCGCTTGTGATGGCTGTTCAAGCCGGTCTGATCTACCAAGTCGAGCATGCTACCTCCATCGCCACATCTGCAGGTATCGGTGCTGCCGCAATGCTTTTCGTTTTCCAGGGAGCTTTCACCATCGGTTTCCAAGCTACCGTATGGGTCTATCCGTAAATATATCATTCCATCTACTTAGCTCATGGTACTAACCTTCTCAGATCCGAGATCCTCCCTCTTCGCCTTCGCCAGCGCGGTTCGTCTATTTCAACTGTAAGTAATAACTTCCATGCTTCGAACCATCGGTGACTGACTATTTCACAGGCAGCCAATTGGATCTTCAACTATATGGTTGTTCAGATCACCCCAATCTCCATCGAGAGGATCGGATGGAGGACATATATTATCTTCGCTGTTTTGAACGCAACCTGGGTCCCAATCATCTTTTTCTTCTTCCCCGAGACTAAGGGTCTTGAACTTGAGGCTGTGGACGCTTTGTTCTCTGGAGATGCTCCTACTGGGCCATTGGCGCCGTCAAAGACTGATGAGAATCATGGGGACGTATACCACAATGAAGAAGTCGCTGGTGAGAAACAAGCTTAAGCAATCCTCGATGATTATTAATCAGGATGGAAAGAAACACTCCGGATCCCTCTGGTTTTATATCTAGCGCTAAGCACTTCATTTGCGGGCGGTTTGGTATGTTGGGAAAGGCCAGATTCATCTTTTTAAGGCTTTGGGCAGAATAAAGACGTCATCTCCAATTGACCCAATCAACCTACAAAGATTTTTACATTTGAGCATGATTTATGTAATTGTGAAAGATGATTGCAACCACTAAATATTCTTCAGCCGAGACACCACAATATATGTGCCACGTGGTAAATTTGGTATTTTCTCGTGAGCTTCACAACATCTATCGAACGTGGAATAGAGGAAGATACAAGCCAGTAAATAGAACAAGTACTTATTGTATATAAGATTGAAGAAGGCTTTGTGACCGGGCTGTGCAAGTCTCTACTCTGTGGACAATCGCGTGTGCCTAGGATGGAAACCAAAGGATACGGAAGGTCCAAAGGATACGGAAGGGTCCATACCATCTGGTCCAATGGTCCCTAAGCAGAATGCTCCACCACACAGCTTGAAAAAAAAGAATCTTTTCTGCTATAGCTTGCTTGAGGAAAATGCGTACTTCAGATCCTTTCCTTCCTCCCGAATCGCGAGTTCGCTCATGATCTCTTCGCTACCCCGCCTAGATATTGTCAGCTACGTACCCAAAGATATTCAGGGAAACTTACCAACAGCCATAACCCGTACATCCCTTGAAATAGCTTCGATTCTGTGGTTGTTAGAACAAGTACATAACCAACATCATCCAATCAGGCCACATACCTTCCTCCTTTGCCTCCCTCGCATATCCTAACCCTCCCAAAACTTGCTGGGCTTCTCTAACACATTTCTCCAGACACCTCGTACTAATGACTTTCAACATAGCCGTCATCCCACCAATCCTCACCTCGCTCCCTTTCCCCCCCTTTCGACTTAGCTCAATCAACCAAGTCAACTGCTCGAGAAACGCCTGAGCCGGCTCAACCATCCTTCCCATCTTCACAAACTTCGCTCTGATAATCTCATTCTCAATCAACTTCTTCCCAAATGTCTCTCGCGTAGAAGCATGTTTCCACGCATCCTCAATACAAACTCTACTCAGGCGGATACAGGACGTTGCAATGTTCTTTCTCTCGGCATTGAAATTCGACATAATGACTTCAAAGCCACGGTTCTCTTTGTGGATGAGGTTGGTGATTGGAACCTTGACATCGTCAAATGTGATGAATGTGCTTCCGGATGCGTTGACGCCTGAGTTGTGCATTCGGCGTGTTGAGACGCCAGGGACTTTGAGGGGAATGACAAGGAGGGAGATTCCAGCTGCGCCAGGTCCGCCTGTTCGAACGGCGGCTGTTACGTAGTCGGCCCAGATTGCATTGGTGATCCATTTTTTGGAACCGTTAACGATGTAGTGGTCTCCGTTTCGTACGGACGTGGTTTTGATGTTTGCGACGTCGGAACCGGCTGAGCATGTGGTTAGTAGTGAAACCTATGCAAACGGGAGGGGTTATACCATCTGGTTCGGTGATGCCTAAGCAGAATCTGAGGCTGCCATTGGCAACACCCGGAAGAAACCTTTCCTTTTGTTCGGGAGTTCCGAAGTTCGCGATTGGTGGAACTCCAATTGCATTACCTCCCCCAAGACCCAGACGATTCCAGTGTAGCCCTACGAGTGTTGTTAGCTTGATGTTCAGATGATAGATGAAGCCATACTATGCGTGAAAGTTCATCTGTGCAAATCAATGTGTGCCAGGAGTCCCAATCCTCAAACTTGATCGCTCCCGGGAGCGGAACGTTGTTCAAACCCGTACACAAGGACTGGAAACCCAATTCGGCATTTCTTTTCAAGACCTATCTCGTTGTCAGCAATTATTCTTTGAGATTCCTGAGTCACATACAGTATCTGGGATTTGACCTGCGGATTCCCAATCGAAAGCATATGGTATGATCTCTTCATCTATATACTTTCGCACTGCTTCTCGGAGCTTCCGGTGGGAATCTGTGTAATGTGGAGATACGTTTCTGGAGTACCAGAGAGGTTCTGCGTAGGGGATCGAAGAGCCAAAGGCCTTGTATTTGGTGGTTGACGTAGTCATTTCGTTGGGAATATCAAGAAGGGTGTTATTGACAAAGTTGTGGGAGTTATGTTGTTGAAATCATTAAACCTCGGTATGTTTTCAGGCGGGTTGAAGCAGCTGCCATCGGCGGCACTAGATGAATCCTGCAACTATTCAATTGAACCCTTCGTTTGGTAAGTGCCCTGATGCCACAGTCGTCCAGAATTGAAGAGATGTTGCTTTCGAACTAAAAGTTTGAGAAGTTGATGGAATGGGATGGGATGAGATGAGTTGAGAGTCTAGTAATTCAGCTGGTGCTGACATATGAGAGCATGTCTTACACTTTATCCAAATGCGGACTAGCGCAACCGTCTCCGTCCAGCTCTTAAACTTCAACTTCAACTTCAACTGTCGCAATATCTACAGCTGTTGGAATATTGATACTAAAGTATGGTCGAATGATTCGAATACGCTCCACTCCCTCAGGGTCTTCTTTCCATTCGTCCTCCATTGCTATCCACCAAGCTTTGTCCTCTTCTGTGATCTCGGCGCCCATATTTAGTAGCGCCTCCAGCACTTCCGCCACTTCTTCCGTCGCGCGCACCGCTGCAAAGCGAATTGCGTTCCAAACATCATCGTCACGCACCTTGATATCTGCCCCTTTTTCTACGAGTAAGTGGATGGTTTCCACGCTCTGATACCTTGCACTCATGTGTATGACAGCCGTGCCTTCGTAGTCGCAATCATTAGGATTTGCCCCTTTCGATAATAAAAGTTCTATCATATCTGCAGCGTTGCTCTCTTTCACAGCCGCCATGAAAATTGGGGTTTCTTCCTCTTTATTCTTGCTGTGTATATTGGCACCGCATTCCAAAAAATAAGCAACAACAGAAGTTTCTGCCGTAAGGCATGCACAAGCCAACGGAGTGTCGCCATGCCTATCCTCAAGCTGTAACATTAAAGGTGCTGCTTGAAGTAGCACTTTGCAAATTGCAAGCTGTTCACTATAAGCGGCCGCATGCAAAAGAGATCCTTCCCCTTGGGTTGGGAGCACATGATCGGCACCCTTGTCAAGTAAGAGTTCAACAGTTGTGATGTTTTTGCCATACCGAATTGCAAGATACAAAGCTGTACAGCCGTACATGTTTCGCTCAGTAGGGTCGAATGTTATGCAATCTAGAAGATGGCCCACTATTGTAGGGTTGCCATTTGTACATGCAATAAGTAAGGGTGTTGAACCATGTGTGTTCCTTACTGACAGCGCCGCCCCTTTCTCTACTAGATAAGCCACAATAGCAATGTGGCCAAGGTAGCATGCATGGTGTAATGCGGTTTCGCCAAAGAGATCTTGCTGCGATATTTGGCTCTCATCTGATTCCAGGAGGCGCTTCAGAGAGGCGATATCATTCCTTCGACTGGAGATGTGTAACGGCAACAAACCTAATTTGCCTTCTTCAGCAACTCCAGGATCTGATCCCACCGAGAGCAAAAAATCAACAACATTGAAATGGCTTTCACTACAGGCGAGATGAAGCGGCGTCCGGCCATCCTTATCCCTATGCCTCAAGCGAGAAATATCATCTTGGAGTATGCGCTTGACTATATCTAGGAGACCAGCTGATGCTGCAAGGTGGAGCGGACTATCGCATATGTCTAATGGAATCCCATAATCAAGCAATATGTCGAAAGTCGGTAAGCTTCCCGCTTTCAAAGACCATTCAAACATATTATACATGCTGCCTCTGGGATCTCTGCTAACCAAATCCACTTGCTTGGTTAAAAGGTAGCTCGTAATACCAGCATGACCTTTCAGGCAAGCTTCTTGTAGCAAGTTATAAGTGCCGTCGTGCAATCGATAAGCGTCCTCATTCGTCGCAAATATATCAGCTCCATATGCTACTAGTGGATGGAAGACTTTGTCTGGATAGCAGCCAGAAACTGCAAACCATAGAGCTTGCTCTCCGAAAGTGCTTCTAGCATGGATATCAGCTCCATGATCCAATAGCAGTCGTAAAGCTTGCAGCTGTCCATGCCAGGAGGCCAGGTGTAGAGGCGTACATCCCTCAAAAACCATCGGACAATTAGGTAAAACAGCGTGCATTCGGCTTGTAAGCTTCGAATTTACAAAATTCTGGCCTCCATCCAGGAGTAACCTCTTGATTTCGACAATATTACCGGTTGCAGCAGCTCTGTGTAGTGGAGGTAGATCATCAATTCTGTATATCTGACTAATTTCGCTTCCAATGGCTATTGAGGTAAGGCGGTTCTCGATCCATTTGTCACGGTAGAAATGAACTCGTCGAAAAATGAGGTCGTCTCCGTCGACTTGCCCCCTGGACATGCGTTTCTTGCGCAACAATTCTTTACGCGGAATACCGCTGGGCGCTACATTCGTGTTAGACTGTGATGTTCTGTCTACCATAGCTGAATTTTGAGAAGGATCGTCGTCGTCGTTGTTGTTGTCATCATTGTTGTCCCGCACTCTTTCTCTGTCCAAAACCCAAAAGGTAAACCGACACATATGACTACATCAACATCAGCTTTAGGTAATGAGCACACTATTATACTTAACTTACCATCTTCTTCTGTGTTGCGAAAGATTGTGTCCAGGTGTTTCTGCCGAACACCTGGGACATCGCTGGAAGTCCACGGTCGACTCCGCATTAAGAATTACATTCAAAGACAATTCCTTGCCCACGTACAGTATCGCTCCAATTCAACTCGTTTATCTCCATGTCGGTCTCCTCGTCCCTTACTGTGTATTCTTTTCTCAAGATCCTGTGCTGTCCACGAATGCCTGTGTACATGACTCGCAATATCTCGTCAAAACTCTGCCAACAGTTAGAAAGAATACTACTTGTCAAGTATAGATATATGCGTACGCTTTTGGATCTCAGCAGCATCATAGGCAGGAATACTGGAGGTCCGACGGCATCGTGCAGCAAAATGGTGTTGTTTGGTTCTGACTCCCAGACATAGCCCAGTGCTCTGGGCATCATCGTTGTCTGGTTCGTTGACATAATAGTCATATAAGACTTAACCTCTTTCAGTAGTGAAAGAATCTGAATATCGCTCTGTGTATTATACATAGCTTGCAATCTATTGATCAGTTAGATAAAAGGTGCACATTGTTTGGAGTGGGAAGCTCCTCAGACATACTGAGATAATGCGCTTTGATATATGTTAATGTTTCTTAAGTGTCCCTGGAGAACAGTTTCGGCATGCTGAACCTCCCGAGCTTTGAGGAGCCAGGTCACTTTACGACTTTGTTTCTTGAGATCTCGACCATAGCCCCTCATTAGTGATCCATAACCTCCTAGTGACGATCCATAATTTCCCACGAGTGAATCATGGTACGGTTTTAGTAGACCCATGAATTCTCTCAAGAATTCCATACATTTCTTACGCTGAGTTTGAAATTCAACTATCATCGGTCAGCTTCATCCCAAGAATCATGAACCAAGCAAAACATACCCCAAAACAGAAGTGCAGTCGACATCAGATTAGCATCGAGATTCTGCTCTTTGAAATTTTCCCATATTGCTTCAGTTAGAAAATTCGCACGGTCCAACGATGTGAGGACTTCCATGATCGCCTTCACCTCAGCCGCGGAGCCAGTTGCGTCGTCCAAACCGCTGATGACACTCTTGATGAGTTTGCTGCAAGCGATAAAGTCGCCAACTCCGAATCCGAAAGACATCCTTTATGTGATGAAGCTTGAGAGCGCAATCTGTAATCTTAGTAAAGAGTGATACTCATTGTTGATAGATACAGGAATGCGACGAAGATGTGGGATAATGAAGTTGCACTGCCTCGACAGCGCAGCCTCGAAGTCTGCCATGTCTGAAATGTGGTTGGCCTGTCTGTCACCGACCGCATCGAGTGAGGCTGAGAATAATTGTTATAAGCAAATCTGGCAAATCAGAAATTAAGATTATATCCTGCTATCTATTTGGTGTATCCTTGTCTTCGGAGAGCGAATCTACTAACGAACATCAATTACCTGGACAGGCACGTGAATATCACGTGATCTACATTTTCGCTTTCTTTTGTACAGAGAACTCAAGCCGAATTCCAACCATTTCAAGACCAGATGTATTTATTAGTGATCTCTGTAATGATCTATACAGGTGTAGTTTGATGTGGATGCGAGAAGCGAGAAGGGGGTGGTTTATGCGAGTTGTGAAGGGATGCGGATGAGCGTATCGAAGGCAAAGCCTTACCCCGTAGCTGAGAGACGCATATTTACCTAGGTATACATAGAGAATACACGGAAAGTTGTTACACGATAGACTGACGACAGACCGTTGCCTAGGGATATTCTCATTTCCGGTCGAGTTATTGCTTTGCCAATGCTTCGAGAGGAACTTCGAATTAGGTATCTTAGAGAACTTTGCTAGCGTGTTCTGGACAGCTAGTATGTCAAGAATCAAAACAGGAATCAGGCAGGCCAAATTTCTGTGCGAACAGAGTTTCTCGTGAATTGAATAATTTATTTAAGCTGTGTGTTCTGACTAAAGTTCTGTTGTACCTAAACACAAAATTCATCAAGAGAGACCTGGATGCTGCATAATATCTTAGGTAAATGAAGTTGGGACTTCAGAATATGACATAAGATTGCTGTTGGCACAGGCAGAGGTTTGCATTTGTATTGGATATTGAATCGGTCGGTGAAATCAGCCTCCCAATCGAAAGATTGGCGGGCGAGAAAGTCAATTTACCGAACCAACAATGAGATATTTTCCGTTTGGTAATGTCCCTATCTTGGGACTGAACTCTTTCAGGACGAGAGGATCGAGGTTTAAAAAAATCTTAAACACAATGTGAAGACCTAGGGCATTGTTGAGAACGTTTACGATGCATCTGTGGCATCGGCTTCTGGCTTTCGTCCGTATATACAATGACTGTTTTCGAGAAAAGATAAGCAATTGAGAAGGTATAAATGAGGGGATGGTGAAAAGAAACAGTGGTACTAACGCGGTATAATATCCCTGATTTGCCTTTTTAGGAAACTCTTTTCTTACGCCAGCTAAAAAGACTTGAGTCTCCTCGATGGACCACTAGCACTTATCAGTACAGTTTGTTCCAAGGAATAAAAGTGATTCAGGCTTACACCGAGGATACTTGTCAGGAGATACAAAGAGAATCCCTCCATGCCTGTCTGTAGAAACAAGAGACTCCACATCCCTAGGTCCTGCGATTCTTTGTCTTTCATCCACCCCCTACAGGAATTTTGATCTTTGTCTCCACAACATCCACGAATCCAGCGGCCTCGATGAGTTTCTTGGACTGCGTCGCAATGTCAAAAGTTCGGCCCATCTTCTCGCCAGCTTCGATGCTGCGAAGCGACCACTCATACATCGGGTGTCCCGGTACTACAATCCCATTATCCGATACCACTCGAATATCAAAATCCGAATGCTCGATGTAGCCGCCAGGCTTGGTACACTTGAAAGCTTGATCGAAGACATGAGGCCAATTCTCGAAACTACCAGTCATATGGCGCAGATGGACGTAGTCGAATTCGTTTTCTTGGAATGTCCAATCGAGGCCCGCGTCATCTATTTGGAACTGTACGTTTGGCGACACCCAGGATGGTTGGATGGGAGAGATATCGACTCCGATAACTTCTGCTGAGGGGTGTTCGTCTGCAAAGTCGCTTGGAGAAGGCCGGTCAGCTCGGATGAAAGAAGAGTGGGATTAGGAAATAACTAAGATGCTGTGGTCTTACAGAGCCCAAATTCCAGTACCAGTTCCAACGTCGAGGACCTTTTGTGGATTCTTGAGTGGCGCGAGGTAGAGTTTATGGCTGAGAGCCAGAGTAAACAAATGGTGGCTGCGAGATTTTAGCGCCAGATGGCAGTCCATCCACACTGCACACGAACCCGATATCCAAGTTATCATTTTGCGCCTCGTCGTTTGGGCCCCTAATCAATTAGTCTTTATACTAATCAAAGGAACTAAAGACATAATGCAGAGGGTTCTCACCAATATTCTGCCTTTCCTACTTCATGGTGAAATGTGCGACCGTGTAATTGACGGTACTGGCGAATGCTCTCTCCCAAGGACGTCGTTGAGCTTCCTCTGAATAGTTGATCAGTAGACAGCCCACTCGAACGAACCATCCGATAAGAGGGAAAGCAGAACGCAATTCAAACTCACAAGCCAGCGCTAAATGCCGAATCACTATCATCAGGTGCGCCTGCCTCGGCACCTGGGGCGTTAACTGGCTCGTCTTGACACATTATTTATGGTGTTGATGGATTGCAAAATCGGAGTCAAAATCCAACAGGTCGAAATCTCGGGTTATTGAGAGGATGTGCAGAATTTGGGGGTACCAGACTACTTCTACCCCCCGAGTTCGCTGCACGAGCATTGTGCAGTTACTGTCCTGTTTGGGATGATGCCCTGCAGGCCACTGATGAGCATATCAGTGTAACATAAGAACTGTAGGGATTGGTTCCGGTCCCCAAATTCCCTTGTCCACAAATCCCTTGGTCCGTGAATTTCTTTGGTCCAGAAATCACCTGTCCTTGAACCCCCTTGCTCCAACATCCTTTATCGCAAACCACACGCGCTGATTCACTTGGTCCTTGAAGAATCCCTTCCCTTGTTGATGATAAATGCTTAACATACTGTCAAGATATGATCTGATAAGTAGATCTGCAGAAGTCCGTTTGATCAAGTCCATCAATACTAATATCAGGTTTAGGTGAGCTCGATTTCTTTATGGAGTTCAAATAAGTCGCCGTTGGGGATCTATTTTTAGGGCAGAACGGCGCCGTCCGCGCGCGGGGAGACCGGAATCTTTGGCATGGCGTAGAAGGATTTCGGGCCTTTCGCTTAATCGAGTGACTTTTTTCCATGCGTCCTTGGTAGGCACGTACCTAATCGTACGAGAGTTGTTCGTCCTCGGCTACCACACAGTCCAGTGCTGGGTCGAAATGCAGGAGCGCTGATTGCGAGGCAAGAAAAAAGGGTCTTGGTGTCACGTGATTATTGTGCGGCTCCGATATATCTCTCCCACCTACCTTGATTACTGGCGGCCAGACCACGCCGAATACAACGATCTTATTTACGTACGCACAGTTTGTAAGTGGCTCGACTGCTCGCAAATGATGAGTCTATTGTGATGTAGCTACAGTGCAACCAACAAGCTGCTCTTCAAACTAATTTTTATTTTTCATCCATCATCCTATTTACAGGCTCATTTACATATATTCCACTCCAGTGGTAAAATAAATTGTCATCAAGAGAATTCTTACTCCAAATCTCATAATCTAACATGGACAATTGGTTGAAATTAGATTTAATCTTCACAAACTTTTCTTCTTCCTCCAGCTTGCTCTCTGTCTTAATTGCCTGTCCCATTGGTGCATTCATGCGCTGCCTGACCAAGACAGCAAAGTCATTAGTTTAGTTAGAATAAGGCGCTTCCAAGTTTCTTGACCTATTTCTTGTCCTTATAACAAGAAAACTAGCTTCGCTGGGCATTGTCTATTAACCAATGCGCTGGAGCTGTGTTTCAGCTGCCAAGTGTAATTTGACGAACTCAGTATACACACATCAGAGCCAAGTTCTCGGCAAACCACAATTGATCTAGGAGCTCTTGTCAGGCTTTACATTCATGTCTCTGGTTTACTTCAATCTGTTGTGAGCCGTGTTTATTCAGACAAGACATTTATACTATCTACTCTCCCCTCCTCTCCCCTCCCACCTGTATTGCGATCTTAGTTCTCATCTTCTATTCATAGGAAAATTGCGATTCTCACTCGCGGAAATGTCTTCAATCTACACAGGTCCATGGATCAATTGGTCTCAAGGGGCAATCAGCGGTGCCATCCTAACTCTGCCATCCCGTGAAGGTGGCTATCTCACGACCTTCATAGCAACATTCATCACGATCGTAGGGGCACAACTCTGGCATATTATCAGCTTTGTGCTTCACCAATCCAAATCACCTCCTGGTTCTCATGATGGATTGCATCACCAACAACAAAATATCCTGAGGAATTCGTCTACACCAGCTGGTGCTGCTTGGTCATTTGTGCTGCAAGTGTGGTATTGGAGAGGTAGGGTCCAGAGACTTTGGTTGAGGACGATTCCATTGGTATGTTTAGGTATTGGATACATGTTGGCAATAGGAGCTGCCGCTGTCTTCTCGAGTCGCATCTCTGAGGCAGCAGGGAGCGCGAGGTTGCTTGTAGATGGAGCGTACGTGTGATCTCGTTTTTCGCCGCCTTATGGACAGATTGATACTAATTCCAAGAATGTAGCATGGGACAGAGTTGCGGATATTTCGAACCAATATTTGACGCTTCAGGTGGATCAATCTTAGCTTCATCAGATGCCTACGAACAGAAAATTGCGAATATGTCCATCATTGCGAGTACCTACTCCAAAGCGTGCTATGGCGACAACCCATCGCCTTTGCAGTGCCAGAATTTTCCAAAACCCGCACTCAACTACACCGCCTCTCCCGGTGCACCTTGTCCTTTCGCATTGGGCACTTGCTCAAATGGAGACAATGGAGCTTTCGAGATGACCACTGGCCTGCTGGACTCTAGAGAAGATTTGGGAATTAATCTTCCCTCGGAGTACGGTGTTCAATATCGGAAGTCGACTGTGTGTGCGCCCATTGAAACCACTCCGTACGTTCGAGAGTTCTCTGATGCAGCTGCAAGAAGGCTGGCTTTGAAAACACGACGAAAATATACCAGTACTACTACGGACCACTGGCTCGTCGGAATTTTACCCATCGATACAATAAAGACATCATTTACACTCAGTCTGGCTACTCTCTAAGCGCAATATATGCATTTCCGAACGACTCCAATGCTGCCGCCTGGCAACCTATTTCCGATCTCGCTCAAACTGATGCAGATCTTCAATGGTCTTCATAGCATCAAACAGTATCACCTACCTTGAGTCGAACGATGATCCTGTTTTTGGAGCCAACGTCAAGGAGGTCGACGCAAATGGGGATTTCTTGTTTTACGATTCCGACAAATTCGTTGTCCCAATTGCGTGCACAGAGAGATATCAAATCTGCAACCCAAGCACAAACATCTGCACTGCTCTTGTTGCTCTCAAAAAACTGAACACGGCCTCTTCAGAACCAAAATTGGACTCAATGAGCAACAAAAAGTTGTGGTAGCCCGAATTTCGTTTGCTTCTTTCTTCACCGGTATTTATAGCAGTGTGAATACTCGAGGAAGCGCCGCTCTTCTGGCGAATGATCTTGTAACGGCCTTGAAACAGTACCCCATCTCTCCAGTTCAGTGGACGCTCGAAGTTACATCCTGGTTCACTACGGGTCTTGCTCATCTCCAATATTCAATACAAGAATATGCCACTGGCCCAACAAACATCAGACAAGGACTGCAGCTGATATATCCCACTCCTCTGACCGAGATAGCGATGATATATCCCACTTCTCTGACCGAGATAGCGATGTGCAAGAATCAAATCATCCACGATACTCAAGACACTACCAGTTTTTCTATTGCCGGGCTGATATCTGTTTTGGTCATTGGTGGCTTTATTATCTTACTCGGTCTCTTTATAGATCTAGTCGTTGGGTGGCTGCAAAAGCGATTCAAGAAGGGGACAGGAAGACAAAAGCTGTGGGTCAAGGGAGATAAATTGATGCTGCAGCGAGAGGTGTATGTTCAAATGGGATTGGGTAAGTGGGAGAAAGATGGTGACTGGCCAGTCACTGTACAGGGCAGTGACAACTTTGAATCTTGGGAACTGCAATGAGTTTGGTGCGAAAATAACATTAGGAAGATTATTAAGCCACTGATAAGTCAAGAAGAAGAAATTGGTTAACCTCGGACACAATGCATGCAAATTACTCTAGAAATTTGTGTTGTTTTCGCGTAATAATCATCCATATATAATTAAGTTCAGGGTTTCAGGGCTGCCCAATGATGTTTTGATTCAGCCTGAGTAATCACCAAGTCCCTAGAGTTGACCTAAATCGCGCTTAAAATGACGTTGAACGTTTAGAAGATGAATATATCAAGCCCAGGTAGGTACGAACCAGCGATCTATGCAATTACCCTCGGAGCGATGGTAGGTGATAATGAAATCAGATTTATATTGTTTTAGGTAGTCGTAAGTCGTCCGTCCCGCAGGAACTCGCGGTGCGTGTCCTCGTCTTCGTGGTATAATAAGCAACACTGAGAGAAGCCCTAGTATTCCCATGAACTTCAATCCAATGTGAGTTCAAAGGAAAGGCGTGCTGATCAATCAAAACCCAATTCAACCAACTCCTTCGCCCTTATGCAGTTGATTTCTAACAGTCAAACAATCTAACGCGTCTCAAAAGAACTTTTTGCTCGAATCTGTGGTCCCCAGATATAGAAAAGGGAAGGAATTGGAGCCAATGCTACAGCAACAAAGCCCAACAAACTTGTCGCCCACTGGATCCCTAGCCGGTGGTACACTATCGGGTTGTCAGATCCGGGGGAAAAAAAAATCGCCAACTGCTCAAGAGAACATAGGAGTAACTTACTTTGCATTACGAATAAAGGGAACGTAGCGCCAAGCAAGAATCTAAGCAAAGCGGATGCAGCAAGTGCCGAGGCGCAGGTCAGAGCAGCATAAGTGTCCATGATATACAAACCCGCACTCGTCTAGGAAAATGTATCAGCTCTCTCGAAATCCACTCTTTCGCTCTCGAATATGTCGAAAAAGGTTTACTCACAAATATCATCATGTTACCCCAGGCAAATGGGATTGTAGAGAGCGCCGGAACGATCCAGTGAATCGTTGGCTTTGCTGTCCAGGCAAACCAGAACAGTGCGATCGGCAACATGAACGATCCTACGATCGCTGGCCAGAGGCGATATTCTTGTGGAACGATACCATCCTTTCCTGCCGCGAGATGCTGCTTCCATTTCTTTTGAATAAAATACTTGTCGTAGAGGATTGTGGTTGGAAGTGAGAGTGCTGACGAGGTGTTAGCACTAATCTGCAAACATTTTCCGAGACGTCAAGGAACTTACTACAACCAATTCCTATTCCAATGAATACCAAACCCGATTGTGCAATTGTGAAGTGATAAGTCCCAACAAAAACATAAGGAAAGGCACCGAAGAATGTGAAGAGAATGGCAAAGTTGAAGGCGACATAAAGACTGAGAAGCGCAACAATAGGTTCCGTGCCAAGCATCTTAATAGGTACCAAAACAGTGACACTGACAAGTTGTTTCAGGAGCGGAAGCACTGGATCCTTGGGTCCTTTTTTCTGACTCCTCTTCTTCTGGATTGCTTTGGTATACGTCTCCGATAAGCCCAGCGTGAGCACAAATACGAACAGCCCGCACATGAGAATTGCGTATTGTGTCCATCGCCAGCCCTTTCTCTCTGCGATGACTCCACCAATCACTGGGCCAAGGGAAGGTCCTATACAGTACAATTAAAACTGATGTCCATAAATTGATTTTGGTTGGGATCAAGCATACCGAGAAAGGGCGCATATACAAGACATGCCCCAGCAGTGCCCATATATCTTGGATGAAATAGATCGGCCGCAGTGCCACCAGCGACTGCCAACGGCGCCGAACCAGTCATTCCAGCAAACAATCGCAGAACACTCAGTGCTGCGAGGTTTGGAGCCCGAGCAGCTCCTACAGTGAAGATCATTGAAAGTGGCACAGATAGGCGGTACGCTCCCAGCCGTCCAAGAACCTCACTCTGAGGAGCCCCAGAAGAGGGCCGAACGCTAATCCAAGTGTGTATGTTGTCAAAGGTACGATCGCAGCTGTTTGGGAAACGCCAAATTCTCGCATCACGAGGGGGATACCGGGTGTGTAGACGGAAGTTCCGAAAGTGCTAGACTGTGTCAGTGAGAGTTGGCAGGTATGTGAAGATTGAGTTGTTTGCTATACATTACAAAACCAATGAGAGCGGGGACGAGAAAGTTGTATGCCTTCTTCCCGAATGGCCAGTTGATTGCCAGTTCTGATTCAGGGACGGTATCATCTATCTCCATCTCCATCTCGTCGGATCGGGAGTCCATGGCTTGTGTGGACAACTCGAGTTGCGGCGTTTTTGTCTATCCAGTGAATGGTACCTTTCTGTGGCTTAAGGAAATAAAAAGCTTGGAGTCTGAGGAGAGCAAGTGAGACTATATCTTTGTACGGGGTAGAGTAGCCCTGTGCGAAGCCATGTCTGACCCATTTTTAAATATAGTAGCTGGCCGCTCTCTACTGGATTGAATACGAGTTACCTATGCCTTTATCCACTCGTCTCGATACCTAGTCCCATCTGTCCAATCGATTTCACTCTGATGAGGTTATTATAGGTTTCCAACAACAGATGAAAGTTGGGGGCCGTGGAATTTACCCAGTGACCTCCAGATTCGCTCGCTATCGCATTTCCAACCAATAGCGGGCTTGACATGGTCTCGCTTAACGCCCTAAGCATTTTAACGGTCAAGGTTGAAGTGTTGAGAAGTTTGGATGCGGCTGAAACTCGCCAGCTGCACACCGATTAGTCACAAATTCTATAGGGAGATAAGACGCTAAGGTTTTTATGAAAGCTTACACAATTTAGCCAAAAGCCCGCGCAAAGAAATTCTATCGGAAATCGCACCGGATTTGGTCCTTGATCATACAAACCTGTTCAGCCCTATCTTTCAGCCCGGGAGTATATCCAGATTAGTACCTCATACAATTTGGCCCCCACGAAACCCTTGTTCTAGATTTATTTAATTATCGGTATGTCTAAGTTCATAAGCTGTGTCTTGAAATCTCTGCTTACTTGTTCTTCCCCCTCCTCACTCACTGCGTTACGTTACTCCTTCGAGATCAATCTCATCCAAAGCACCTGACAAAATGCCACCCCTTGAATTAGCCGAGCTCTCACCACCCTTAGCGAATTCCTTCAAGCAACTCGGTCCAAACCTCTACGTCCATGAACCACCATCACCATCTGACACACTCCCGAATCCGGGGTTCTCCTCCCACAACAATCCTCTTCTTCCCATGGATGGACGCAATCCCCAAACACTACAGCAAATACATCACCAAACACATGCTCCTCTACCCACACGCCCGCATCATCGTCGCTACACTCTCCTTCAAAGAATTCCTCTTCCAGTCCGAGGCCAAGCGTCGAGCCGATTTGGTTCCCGCTGTAAAGATACTCCAGGATATCGCGGTTGGCTCTGATGGGAAGGAGCAGCGGATTCTAGCACATGTGTTATCGAATGCTGGAGGGAAACGCCTTTTCGCTTTTGCGGCCGAGTATCGAGAGCGGATGGGTGTGGCGCTGCCGCTGCAAGCGTTGGTTATGGATAGTGTTCCAGGAGGGATCGCACATATCGATAGGGAGACGAACTTGATTCTGCAAATGACAAGAAATCCCATACGACGGTTCCTTTTATATCCAATTGCCTTGATCTTTGCGATTGTGGTGTGGCTCATTGTTAATCTGGGTCTGGCGCCAGATATTGCAACGAACCCAAGGAAGGGTCTCAATGATGAGAACTTGATAGGCTCCGCCACACTTCGGACGTATATATATAGCGAGGAGGATGAGATTATATTGTATAAAGATATCTTGAGCCATGCTGAGGAGGCTAAGAGTAAGGGGTACGGGGTTGTTGTCGAAAAGTTTGATGGGACACAGCATGTCGATCATATGCGAGCGGATCCGAATAGATACTGGGGGATCGTACAGGGTTCATGGAAGCAAGGCAGCGAGATATAGAAGCTAAGGTCGTAGATTAGAGTGTCATAAACCTTGTACTAGTTAATTCAACATAAAGAAAGTTTCAGCAGTATGTACTGAGGACTGTAACATACACTTCAAAACCTGCCAACTGATCTAACAACCACCTCTTCACTTTCTAAACTTCCATACTTACTCGCATTTCCCCTCCTAAAACCTCTAAATTCCACCTCTATTCCTCCTCCGCATCCTCCATAGATTTGATATTTCATCTCCGTCTACATCATCGGAGACAGGAGGTAAATTGCGAGGAATTTCGAGAGGGATTGTGAGAGAGAGAAAAGAAGAAATAGTAGCTTGAGGGAAGAGGAACTGAAAATTTGGATTGAAGATTGGCTGCTGGCGAGTTGTCTTATTAATAGGTCTGATCGAGTTCTAACAAAAAAAGAGTTGTCATGGTTATGAGCCCACATGCATAACAGCCTGCCAGATAGGGGACCATGAGGAGCAGTTGGAATTGGGCAAACAAGAAAATTGAATTTCCTAAGGAATTCCCGTTGTAAGATGAGACTGAAGAATCGAAATCTCTCTCGACTTTCTTGATTCTCGAAGTCTGAGGAAGTCAAGAAATCTGTTTTGATGGAGCTGTAAGCCACCCCACCTTGCCCCTCGTTGATAAGCTACGTGCAGCAGAACAGTACAGTAGCTCTCTCCAGCTCCGTCCTTATCAACCCCTCCAACCCCTCCACAACAAAACCAAAACGTCATTCAAACCACCATCACCTCATCACACTACATCACTTCATCACAACAACGTCTAACTTCCTTTCATCTCCTCAAAACCAATTCCACCTTCCGAAAACCCATTCCATCCAACAACCCACTCCCAAAACAATGTCACCGCCACCACAGAACATCCTCATAATCGGCGCCACGCGCGGACTAGGCCTCTCCCTTTTAAAACAATACTCCGCACAACCATCAACGATTGTATATGGTACGACGAGGAGTTCTTCTGCTCCCGATGGGTTTGGAGGTGCAGATAAGGAAGTGGATAGCAGTGAAAAGGGAAATGTAAAGTGGCTTACGGGGATTGATCTAATGGAGAGGGATGTGGGCGAGAAGATTGTGGATGGGTTGAAGAGGGCGAGGGGGGAGGGGAAGGGGTGCAGGTGTTGAGTGTTGTGGTGAGTTTTGTTTGATTGAATTGGATTCGTTTTGTTTTTATTGTTTGGTGGTTTGGTTTTCTGGGAATTGGGTATTGGATATTGGACACTGGGTGCTGGGAAAGAGAAGGGTGTGAGGGATATGGCAGAGAGGTGATCATGACGAAGCAGAACGACAGAGCAGAAAGAAGAAACAGCCAGAAGACGAAGACAGAAGTGGAACGAAGAAGAAAACCATTAAACTAATTCTCAATAGATCATCACAGCCGGCTACTTTGCGACCGAAGATTTCAAAACCGGTCCTAAATGGGATGAAGAAGTCAAGATGTAGTATGTGTCCCCCTCTGTTCCATTATTCCTCTTCCCATCCTCTCTTTCACCACCTCTCTCTCCTTCCTACTTTAATCCAACCCTAATTAACCTCCCTCCCATCAACAGCACAACCTCCTCCATCTCACCCCCTTCATAATCCACTCCCTCCACACCTCCTCCCACCTCACCCTCACAACCACCACCACCACCACCACCTCCCCCAAAATAATCCTCGTCTCATCCGAATCCGGCTCCATCACCCTCCGCCACCCCAAAGAAGGCGGCGGAAACTACGCCCATCACGCCTCCAAAGCCGCCCTCAACATGGTCGGCAAACTCCTCGCGATGGATCTGAAGGATGAGGGCGTGATCGTGGGTATCGTTCATCCGGGGTTTATGAGGACCGAGATGACGAAAGGGGTGGGCTTTGATCAGTATTGGGATGTTGGGGGCGCGGTGACGCCGGATGTGGCGGCGGAGAGTTTGAGAGCGTGGGTAGAGGGATTGGGGATTGAGAGGAGTGGGGAGTATTGGGCGCCGAGGGGGCCGGGTGAGTTTTGTCTTTCTTTTTGTTCTTCTTCTTCTTTTCTTTGTGTAGAGAGAGAAGAAGTGCAGGAAAGGAGAGAGGGAAGTGAGAGAAAAAGACTTTGCTAACCAATGATTTGTACAGCGGACATTGGAACAGCCGATGTAACAATCGGGAAGAACTTGCCTACGCCTTTGCAATTGCCATGGTAATATACCCATCTCCCTCATCTCACTTACTGTACTACAGTATGCAAAAGTGCTTTGAGAAAGGCACAAGTATCCACCTTGCAAATATCAGAAGTAAAATCAAGGTTTTATTACTAAAATAACACCCATCCATACATACAAACCCATATTAATTATCCATCCATTCGAGAAGAGAAGAAATGAAAAACATTCAAACATTCCAAAGAGATGTTTTGTTTCTTTTTCGACTTTCATCTTTTTTTTTCATATCCTCCCTTTCGATTTCGGTTTGGTTTGTTCTCCATCCATCGCATATTCAATCAATCCAACTTTTATCCAAAAAATTCCCTAACGCATTTCCTTCCCTTCCTCATTCCTTTGTTCTGTGTCGAAAAAACGAACGGTCGAACGGTAGGGCATTTAAAGAGCGAAGAAAGCCAAAACAAGAGCACCAATACCACCCAATCCAACAGCGACCTTGGATCCAGCATTAGGTGGGACCTGGCTTGTAGTAGGAACGGGCGAGCTGGAGCGGGTGGATGAAGTGGCCGTGCCGAGGACTGGCGCGCTGGTGATTGTGGAGGTGGTGGAGGAGGTGGTGCCGTTGGAGGCTGGGGTTGGGATGGGATGTCGGATGTTTGGACGGTGACGGTGCTGGTTTCGGTACTGGTTGATTTGACTTTTGAAGGGGGGAGGTGAAGGGTTAGTTTGGGGATTTTTTCCGGAGGGAGGGGATTGGGGACTGGGGGTGGTGAAAGGCGGGAGGAGGGGGGGAGAGTGTTGGACGTACTTGTGGTAGTCAACTCGTCGTCAGTTGCGGTCGCAGAGGCCGTTGCGAGGAAAGCTGTGCAAAGAGCGAGACCGCCGCTGATAGCTCTGCAGAAGGAGTAAGAAAGAAAGCGTTAGCAGATGTATCCCGACGAAGAAAGATGGCATAAAATCGTTCGCAGAATGGAGGGATGGAGGGAGTTGGGTTTGTAGTGTGTTGTGAAGTCTTTCGTTGCTAGTGGTTGAACGTACTGTTGAAGCTCTCCGGTCTTTGTGCATGCTCCGAGAATACATCCACCTCCTGCCAATTGAACTGCGGAGTGTTGTTAGTATATAAACTTTCGAATATTTTCCTTCTCGAGCGAGGATGAAGGGAGGGAAGGAAAGGGACGAGAAGAACGAGAAGAGACGTACTGGCAGAAGTGCTGGAGCATTGGCATGCAACATCAGTGAGAGGACATCCAGCGGAGGAGATGGCTGCGGTGAGACAGGGAATCTATAATTCCATCGAATGATAATCGTTAGCCCTCCGCAAATACTGTGGTTTGTTGATTGATTGATTCAGTGGTTGATGGGTTGATTGATCGATTGAAGTGAAGAGCTAGGTTGCGCGGTGGGTGGTGGTAGAACTCACAGCACAATCAGGCACACCCGCAAACTGAGCGGTCGCCAAAGCGGAAGCACCAGCAACAACAGCGAAGAGAGAAGCCTTCATTTTGAATGTAGTAGATAGAGATTAAAAGGTGGTGGTAGTGATAGAGGTAGTTGAGCGAGTGAGTGAGGATCGTAAGTAAATTAGAAGTACAAATGTACAGATTGAAGTGATAGCGACAGGTGATGATGTTGTGGTGAGAGAGGAGGAGAAGGGAAGGGGAAAGAGAGGAGGAAGAAAAGAGGAGCAGGAACAAGGAAGGCGACACGAATGCTGGCTGTTCAGGCTTCGTACCTCGCTGTGATTGTGGGTTGGGTTGATCTGGGCGGGTATCCGGCCTTGGGGATGCCCCTGAAACAACCTCCCCTCGCAAGAACAAGGACAAGCTCACCTCAGCCTGTGCGGGGAAGGTAGGGTCGGTAATTGGTCTGGATGATTGGTGTTGGGGAGTGGTGTTGGTGTTTGGCACGGCGTGGCGCTGATGGCTGAAGTCTAAAATCTCACACATCACAGTAGAACGTTGGAAGGCAATCAATCGCTGTATCTTATTGTGGTGGGCGGCGGCCGTGGCGACGGCGACGACGACGACGACGACGACGACGGGTGTTGGCAGGTGAGGCGGTAGTAATGGCTTGCTCGGATGGATTTGTTGAGCAAAAGGACATTGATTCATTCGTTGTAATCTTACTACTATACGACGTAGAACGAACGCTGCGTCCACTTGGAAGGAATAATCTCGCTTCATGATTCCAGCATTCCTTCCTTGCAGCATCCTTCATCCTTCTTACAACTATCTATCCTCCTTACTACCAACCATCCTTCGCAAGAAAGACATCAAGCAATTATATGTAAATCCTTCCGGCCTGGTGTAAAATATCTGACAGTCTACTGTAACTAATGTCATCTTATCTTTACCATTCAACCCTCTACTCTGCACTCAGCCTCCTCCAATAACACCACCCACCTCATGTCCAGTCCTGTACACCCTGCAAGTAGTACTCCGTAGGTTTGCATGTTCATTTGTTTATCCATTACTTGTTCATGTCACCACCACTCATCATAAGAGAGAGACCTACGAGTGAGTACCTTGGTACTGTACATAAGGCTGACCGACCATCCCATCTTCATAAATTAATTGTACAGCCTAATCTCACACAGCAATACCACACACACACACACACACACCTCCATGAATACATATATACATACCATACCTACTTACCCATTTACGTACCTAAGCTAGGTACATAGGTAGTTGCCTGCCCATCTATCTAGGCACGTCCACACACGCCCATCTCACCCATCACATTATTTCCCAAATAGGGCTGAAGCCAAGCGCGTACCTCCGTAAAGGTACAGTGTTACAATACGACTCTGTGGTTGTACCGTGAAACCTCATAGGTTGTTGTTGGTTGTTATCACTTGTTGGGTACAGTAGTAAATCCAAGGAATTGGACCACCACCACCACCCACGCACACATTATTTCACTGGGCTGAATATTAATAGGTGCTATAGGTAATGAATGAATGGATGGATGCCTCGTCAGGTAGTCCTGCTGTCAGATGGATGGGCGGAGATACGATAACCTGCATATCAATGTTTTATTTGCGGAGGTACAGTATGCTGCTGATAAAGGATCTCTCACTACTCCTCGAAACCTCGATGACTTGTAATCTTGCCTTGAAGGATGATGAATGCGATTGAATTGAGGCTGGGGATTGATGGAGGGAGATGTAAGCATGTCTGTCTGCCTTATCTTGACCTTTTGTTTCGATGGTTGATTGGGTGGATCATCCTGTCAAGTATGATGGGATTTCGCCATCTCCCCTCACATCCATCAAGGGGCTGGTCGCACTGTACTGTACATACTGTACCTTGAAGCAAATATAAAACGAGAGATGAGTAAAAGAAGATGTCCTGAGATGGGATCAGAAGAGATTATGGAAAAGGGAAAATACACAGAAGGATGACAACTACTGTGGATCTTTAATTTATTAATCGGGATCACCCATACATATGGGTATACTCCGTAATGGTGATCAACGAGACAAGACACCCTGAGGACTAGGGGTACGGTAACGGTACCTCGAGGTAAAACGAATCTGAATTCAACCTACTCCCAGCAACTCCCCGGTCGCAAGTTTGTACATGGCATAGCTTGCAAGTAATAAGCTCATGTCAAATCCTAACATTTGGTTTCGGATTGAGTTTGGTTCATGAACGTTCAAAATTGATTCATGCGTTCGATGCGTCTGCTGTCGTTCTCGCCGGTCGAGGAGTTGGGAGGACAGCACGCTTGGGCAAGTTCTCGTCCCAAATTCTGCTGTAAAATCAATCGTTTGCACGAAATACTTCGACCTCTTCCAGACAGATAATCCAGATTTTGTGCCAATCTTACAGGCGATGAATACATCACGATTCTATAGGAGGAGAAAGAAGAGGACACAAGTAGTCCGAGGTCCGTCGGAGGGTTTGGCCGTCGCCGTCATCAATTTCCCATGCTGCGATGAACCGTGCAGGGAAAATGACTAGATCAACAGGAGAACTCCCACAATAAACAGTGTCTCACTCACTGGCTCCTTCCCCATGCTCGACCAAATTCAATCAGAAACCAATTCATTTCAATAATCTCATCCATCACCTCGCTATCAAGTCCCCATCGAAAGCTCTCTTGCTTTGCATTCCCACCTCATGGGCCACGTCAAGTGATAGCTCCTCGCACCGACTCTCTCTCCTATTCTGCCTAGGCAGTATTCGACGCACGCGAAGTCTTCTTTATCCAGTTGATTGACCGGAGTAACATACTACTGAAGGAGAGAATTCAGATCACGCTTGCGATGGTAGAGTACAGTTCTCGAGTACCGAGGACAAGTGCCGGCAATTGTGTCTTGAGAAAGATGGGGATGGGGATGGCCTTTCATGGAGATCGAGTGAGTGATGGGTGCCTGAAGATGGAAGATCCGAAGGGTCAATCGATAGATTGATTTCCGGAGATAGTGGTCCTTACTCTCTCATGCTACCACAATAATAATCGGATGCAAGAAGGAGAACGCGAGGATGCCTGTCTAGCTTCATCAATAAGCTCTTCCTAAGAGCTAACTAACGGTGGTCCAGATTCGGAGATATCTCGAACCATGGTATCCACGATCGGTGGCGGCAACAGCTAACACCGATTGACACTTCTCTGTTGAAGGGGTGACATGTGGCTGGAGAATTGTGATGTCAGGGAATGCGATCGGCGGATATCTGCCAACGAAGCAGACTAGACGTGGACCGTGGCTTTGGGTCTGGCTGGAACGCGCATCGATCGCTTGAAGTTTCTTCATCAACTACCCGAGTAGGTCGACGCTGGAATGCGTAAGCAAGCGCGGAATTCAGACCGGTGCTTTCGGATTTCCTTTTCCTTGTTTGCTTTGGAGATAGAGATAGTTCGGTCGAGCGTGGACGGTTGAGGCGGGTGTGTGTGTTCCTTTAGGGATATGTTGCCTGGGAAATGTCGAGAAGAAGAGAGCAAGCTGAAGACGAAGAAGGAGCTGTATGGCGGCACAGGGAGGATGTGTTTCAGGTGCATCTGGTCGAAATATTAATAAATGAGCAAAAGAGCGGGCGGTTGTGCGGCTCCATTCCGACATCGACTTTACATCTTTCCCATGCCAGGAAGATGCGGGAACCGAGGGCAGAATGTGATGTGATGCACAGGACACCACATTCCCACACAAATCGCACACTCCACGGCGGTGCTAATTCAAGCCTGCAGCAAAGATCGGCCATTCACGCAGCGGCCGTATCCACTGACTAACGCGCAATCATTGGAAGAGAGACAAAGAGAAGTAAGTCTTGAGGAGCGAGCCAGGCCAGGGGAGAGAAGGCTTGGGCGGGGGTGAGTCCGACGCCGACGTCACCTATCTCAACAGCGAGGGGGCGTCATCTTCCTTGCATTTATTAACCAGCCCATCTAACGTCAAGAATTGTCTGTCGATTGATCCCAGTGGTGCTTAGTTGGGCTGTTTCTTTAACATCTATTTTGAAGTGTTTATTACTTTGCTTTGAAGGAAGAAAGAAAGAAAGAAAGAAAGAAAGAGAGAAAGGGCTGGCTGCCCTCGTTTCGTTCACCTCGGAATTAACTTCTATTAGTTGACATTCCGCCAACAATCCATGCTCTTGGCGCATCCCCCCCCTAGCTTATTCTTACCTTACTACATTACCCCTCCAACACAATCCGTCCCTCCAACCCTCCAACGGCACCACCACCACTTCCCCTCTCCTCCGCTTCTTCTCTCTCCCTCCCCTTCCCGATCGGAATGAATGCAGAGAGAGCGAGAAAATCTTTCAATCCTCGTTTTTCGAACTTCAATTCAACAGCAACAAGCATATACCCTTCGGCCTCATCAACAACAACAACATACGGGTGAAGTGTGTTTGCTTCACCACCCAATTCGCTTTGCGGCCGCATCTATATTCCACCACTCCCTCCGAGATGCCGTCTGCAGCACAACCCCAAAGAAAAGTCAATCCCATCGCGAACCCCACAAACCCCGAAATTAAGAATTTCGAATCTCTCCCTCCAGATGCAAACATGCTCTCCAAACCCCTCCACCAACAAACTCAAGACACTTGGAGAAGAGGTCGTAATTCAGAGCTCGATATGATTCTGGACGGTCCAGACATCACAAACATGCCCTCTGCCCCCAACGGATCCAATTACCTCGATTTCAATATGGATATATTCTCCGAGGATCCCTTTCCCATGGGCGACGAGTATTTCCAGCAGGATTCATCTACATTCGATGCCTTTAATTCCAGCAAACAAGCACCATTCGACCTAGCCTTCTGGGCAAACCCAATGTCTCCCGCCTTGTCACCCGCTACCACCACCGGCAACAAGCCCAGCAACAAAGGTCACGGCAATCACACAAATCTAGATTACTTCTCCCTCGGCCAGGAAGGGGAAAACAATGTAGCTCCATCCGACCTCCTCAACAAAGACTCCATTGAATTCAACGCCGGAATCACATCTACTCCTTCCTCTCCACCTCAGCAACAAGAACAAAGTCAAGCATCGACACCAAAACCACCAGCCAAATCACTCTCAAACCCCCAAGGCCCCAAGAAACGCGGCCGCAAACGCAAACAACTCGACGCCACCGCCCAGGTTGTCGAGCGCAAAAAGTTCCTCGAGCGCAACCGCGTGGCCGCAAACCGCTGTCGCGAACGCAAGAAGACGTATGTCTCCAGCCTCGAAAGTCGTGGCAAAGAAATGCAATCACGAAACTCATTCTTGCGAGAGGAGATGAATAGACTGAGCGAGGAAGTCGTGGCGCTGAGGATGTTGGTCAGCGTGGACTGTGGATGCGATGAGGCGTTGCTGGCGACAAATTTGAGGGAGAGGTTACTCGGTGGTGGAGAAATTGCCGCCGAGGTCGTCGAGGATGTGGTGCAGAGATTCTCGAGTCTGAGGAGGAACGGAGGTGTGCCTATGGTGCAGGCTTGGGAGGACATACAGATTGATGGGCAGAGGTTGCCGTCAGATGGTGGTGATGGGGGTGGGAGTACTGCAAGCAACTCGAGTGTGGTTGATGAAGTCTTCTCGCCCCGTGATAACGAGAATGGAGAGAGCAGTGAGAATTCGCCCGTTGATATGAACGACGCAGACAAGTTGAATTACTTGGCCTTTTAAGGACAACTCAGTCTCCACTGCGTTACGTTTCTCGCACTTGCTCTCACACACTCCTCTCATTTCTCAATCATTTGGTGGATGTTTCTTAGGTGTACGAAGGAAACAGGGATCCTTTGCTCAAAAACTCTACGGCGTTATAAGGCTTTTTTTAAAAAGCGAATGTTTTGGTCCGCTGGCTGGTTGTTTGCTTGCCTTCTTACTTGGAAGTGGGTAATATCTCCATTCTTCATCATGGATGAAGATGGATTATTGGCGTTGAGCTCGATACCCATGGTCACACTCGGATATGATCACGTGAATTGGAAAGGCAAATGGGAAGGGAAAGGGAAAAAGGGAAAGGGAAAAAAGGGAAAGGGAAAAAGAGAAAGGGAAAGGGAAAGGGAAAACTGAAGGAAAAGGTCCTTTGAAGGACTGAGGAAATGACGGAGTAATGGATGGAGATGCTGGCTTGGCTTGGCTTGGTCGTTGTAATACTCTCTCTCTCTCTCTCTCTCTCTCTTTTCGTTTTGGGGTTGTATTCTTATCACGATTGATGACCACGATCTTTTCAAATGTTGCTTTTTCTTTTCTTTTTATGTAGGTACATCCTTTTGATTGAGATGGCTTTAATGGTATGGTCCGAGGTAGTGGTAGTGGTAATTGAACGAAATAATGAAAGTTTTAATTCTTTTCAAGGGAAAAAAAGGACGAACATCATATCTTAAGAACGATTCCTTTGATTTAGATCTGATGGGATTGGTCCCTTTGAAGCTCCTTCTTTCAACCCCTCTACCTCCAGATAAAAATAAAAAATATAAAAAATAGGAAAGATAACCTCTCAAAAAAAAAAAGGGAAAAAAGATTGCGATATGCGAGATTTGAACTCACGTTTTCTGCTTAATTCACTCTCTCCGTCTCTCCATCTCACCCAAAGAGTAAAGATAGGGATGAGAGGAATATGGGAAGCAGACTACTACAGTATGCTAAAGTTAGAATGACGAAAAAACAAGCAAGCGAGAAGAATCGAAAGGAATCGGACACAGGGCCGGGGGGTAGATAATACTCACGTTAAACCACTACTACAATATCGCCCAAACTTTGGTAATTGGATTTTGATTTTGGAGTTGGCTTGTTTGCGTTTTTTAAAGAGCTGGGTGGACACTGGAAGAGGAAGGAAGGAGTGAGGGAGGGAAGGGACGTTGCAGTTTCTGCGTTTGGAGAGAGTGTTTGGTCTGATATCTGGTGATATATGAAGGAAAGTGAATGGGTGAGAGAAAATGAGGGGCTTGCTTGGGATGTGGGGCTTGCTTGGGAGATTCACAACGATTATTGGGTGAGAAGTATCCGGCTTGGCGAAATCGGAATTGGAAAGTTGAACCGGCGGTGGATTCGCGGTGCAGGGGTTTTCGGTTGGAAATGTGGGGAAGATTGGAGGGGTTTTTTTTGGTGACTTTTTTGTGTAAGATGATGGAGGAGGAGGGGTGATGAGTGATGAGTGATGATGATGGGTGGGATGGAAATTTTGCACAACTTCAACAAATACAATAACAACAACAACGCAACACCAGAAAGAGAGATCGAATTTTTCGTTATCATACCTAAATATACATATACACGTCCCGTCGCCACCAAATTACTGCTTTCCACACCTTCCTAGGTACCTACCTACCCCTCCATCTCTCATAACAATACAAGGACAACAAGAACAACACAACACAACACAGCACAACGCGACGCCACAGACACACCAGAGTCAACCCAAGAAAAGAAGAAGAAGAAGGAAAATGCTCCGCGACGACGAGATGTTCCCAATTTCTACCCGTCCTCCTACCCTTCCCAGAACGATGGCAGAGGGGTTGGCAGAACAAGACCATGATCAAGCACAAGCACAACCCGAAGTAGAACAACGATACGCAAACGATGACTTCGATGATGTATTCGGCTCTGATACCGACAACGATGACGGCGACTACAACGGAGAAGACAGAGCAAACAGAGCAGAAGGAGACCATAATGCCGATAGTCTAGACCGCGAAGGAGGAGGAAGAGAAGAAGGGCATAGAAGATCAAACCGCAACACGGAACCATCAGATATACCCCGCCTAAAGGAAAAACATGAGATGGAAGGGTATCGGGATGGCGTTACTCAGGGGAAAGCGAGTGTGATCCAAGCGGGCTTTGATGAAGGGTATAGTCTTGGTGCTGTGCTTGGATTGAGGGTTGGGAGGATTGTGGGGTTTTGGAGGGATTGGTTGGGGGTGTTGGAGCTGTTGGGGCGGGTGTGGGAAGGAAGACGGGCAATGAGGATGAAGAGGTATGGAAGGGAGAAAAAGAAAGGATTACGAAATTATGGGAAGACGCGAAGGGGGAATTGATGTTAGAGAAGGTATTCGCAAGGGATTTTTGGGGAGAAGATGGGATTTGGAAATTCGATGTTAAGAATGGAGAGGCGGAAGTTACGTTTGAGGATGTAGCTGATGCCCACCCAGTCATAAAGAGATGGGTGGAGGTTGTGGAGAGGGAGTGTGAGAGGTGGGGTGTTGATTTGAGGGTTTGGGAGGGAGATGGAGACAGGGATGGGGAAGGGGAGGTTGATGATAATGAGGACAGTGTGGTGGTGCAGAAGAAGTTGGGAGCAGGACGTAAAGTTGTGAAGACTGTGAAAGAGAGTACGGGGGAGGCGGCGCCAGCTTCGGATGCGCAGGCGAAGATTATGGGTGTTGCGAAGGAGCAGTTGAATTGGTGAGGGAGGGCTGAGTTATTCGATATCGTGGAAATCCTGCAACGATCAAATAGATTTCGTTTGCGAAAGCAGAGAGGATTGGAGTGCTGGTGGATCTTCAGAACTTACTCGCACCAGCTGGCCTCGGCACATCCCTACATTCTGGAGGCGAAGAAGTCTGCAGGTATTTGCTCAGGCCGGGACATCACGGTGAGGGTTGTTGTGAGGGTTCGCTGTCAAGGGAACATTCTATCTACAGTGGCAGGTAGATCTTGGAGTTCAAGACGCAATCAGCCTCACAACCTCGGAGCTTCACAAGCAGCAACACTTAAAATTCGCACTACACGCATCAATTCTATCCATTCCCTCTCTCACACTCTGCTCAAAAGACAACTCAAACCAAAGCATAAAATTAGAGCGTCGAGCATGGTAAACGGACGAGAGGTGGAGGGACGAAAAGCTGCCCGTACCACGAACCGTACTTGGCTGGAATTTGAAGCTATCACAAAACTCAATGGTATACAGAGTACGAGAAAAGAGTATACTTGAAGTCGCATCAGAGAATACCTTCCAGATTGATACTTCTGTGCACAATTGACTTTTTGTCTTGGCGCCTAGCAACACGTGTGAGGTGTCTGCATCTTCATTTGTGCATGAAATGAGAACAAGTCCAAGACGGCACGAATTAATTTCAACATCCTCTTATTGAAGACAACTTCTAAACCCTCCCTCCCTCCCCCCTTCCAATGTGAGATTCTCCCATTCCGAGCGTAGCTACATACATACCACCCACCACCACCACCAACAAAATGTCCACCCCTATTACCAGAATCCCACACAGCCTATCCCGCCACCTCTCGCGTCTCCGTGACCTCGCCCGCCAACAACCCCCCACGGGTAGTAGTGAATCCGAACAACCGCTTCAAGGAAATCACAATAGTCTTCCCAATCGCCTCGTTGATGTCTTCTTGCGTACGTGGGATCTGGGCTTCACGGCGTTTGGGGGGCCGCCGGTTCATTTTCAGATCTTGCATCAAAGGTTTGTTGAGGGGAGAGGGGGAAAGCAGAAATGGGTTGATGAGGAGACTGTAGGTTTTATTCTATTTTAATTATATGTTGAGTCTTTTTGGGGAAGTGCTAGGGAAGAAGAGAGATGCCGGAGCAGTGATTCATATATCTCTACATGCGGAGTTATCTGTGTTTGGGATGGGACGTGAGAAAGAGAGATTTGGTTGAAGCAGAGAGAGCCACGCTAACAATTGAATATCAGTATCAGGAACTATTTGCAATCTGTCAGGGTCTCCCGGGCCCTGGAAGCACAAAGATGATTTTCTGCCTTACTTTACTACATGCAGGATTTATCCCGGCCCTCTTTGTTTTCTTGATCTGGAGGTAAGTTGTCCAGCTTTTCATCTACTGTAAACTTTACACCATCCCTTCCAATCACAATGAAGCTTACATGAATATCTATCTACAGTCTTCCCGGAGCAATCGGCATGTACGCTCTTTCCATCGGCGTCCAGCGGATAAACGAGATCCTCCCATTACCAGTCTACGCTCTTCTCTCAGGACTAAACGCCTCAACCGTCGGCATCATTGCACTCGCCGCCGTTCAGCTTGCCGAGAAAGCAATCAGAGACAAACTTACCCGTATCCTCGTCCTTTTCGGGGCGTGCGCAGGGTTATGTTATAGTGCATTGTGGTTTTTCCCCGTACTGATGCTTGTTGGTGGTCTCACTAGTGTTGTCTGGGATGGCTGGATGAGCCAGAAGATTGGCAAGGTGAGGGTGATGTTGGAGCGGAAAAGGAAAGATCCGGAGAGCACGGTTGAGCAGGCTGGTGCTCTTGATAGTGTACAACTTGATGAGAGGATAGACAGGGAGAATAGTGTGCATAGAAGAAGTGCTGCTGCCAGCTCCGTCAAGTCAAGTAATGCCGGACCAACTTTACAACAACCTCTTGCGGAGAATTCGCCGTTACCGACAGAACAAGCCGTCACAGATAACTCAGACCACTTGATCCGCATTAAGGTGGGAATCGCAATTACCGTTATATTCTTCGGTATGCATATCACACCCCACGATACACTCTCCTCATATCCAAAGCAACTCGCTAACCCACCCCCACAGCATCCTTCACAGCCATCCTCGTCACCCGCGGCACTCTCAAAGCCCCGCCACTAATCCTTGACCTCTTCGCCAACATGTACCTAGCGGGCACCATCATCTTCGGCGGCGGCCCTGTCGTGATCCCCCTCCTCCGTTCCTACGTCGTCGACCCCGGCTGGGTCACCAGCCGCGACTTCCTCCTCGGCCTCGCCATAATCCAAGCCTTCCCGGGCCCCAACTTCAACTTCGCCGTCTACCTCAGCGCACTCGCCCTGCAAAACTCCCAATTCCCAACTATTCTCGGCGCATTCTTAGGATTTATTGGGATATTCCTGCCTGGAATCACGCTGGCTGTTGCGGTGCAGAGTTTTTGGCGCGTGTTGAGGGCGAAGAAGTGGGTGGTGGATTTGTTGAGGGGCGTTAATGCTACGGCGGTTGGGTTGGTGTTTACGGCTGTTTATAGGCTGTGGGAGATTGGGTATCTGGTTCCGGAGGATAGTAAGGGGAGGAGTTTGGCGGCGGAGCCGTGGTGGGTTGTTGTTGCTGCTGTTACGTATGCGGAGAGTGCTTGGTTTAATGTTCCTCCTGCTGTTGCGATTGTGGTGGGTGCCGTGTTGGGACTTTGCTGGTACGGTGCAGTTGGGCGATGAAAGTGCTGCTGTGAGGGTGTTAAATGCATATTTTGCTATCGGAGCCTTCAGTAATGGTTTGTCACTAATTTGGTCAGAGTTGTGTTGAAAGATACTGGAAATATTCTTTACATAATCAATCCTGATGGCTTTGACTAAGTTGAAGAGGCAAATGGGAATCTGTCCTGCCATAACTTTTAATCATGATGAGTGTAAAAAGTACATTAATCGTCCTCAGACTCCGAGCCAATGATGTTTCTCTCTTCGTCACGAAACTGGTCAACCATTCTCATCCGACCCAAAGTCAATACTGTCAAAACATGATCATCTCCCAACACCCTCTTCCTGACCTGCAGGAGCTCATTATATAACTTGAAAGATTCTTCATAGTCTCCCTTGCCACCCAAAAGCTCCGCAAGACGTTCCTTACTAGACAAAGTACTCGGATGCTCAATACCTAGAGCCCTCTCACGAGAAGCCAACGTCGTTCGACTCAACGCCTCGGCCTCATCATCCTCGCCCAAATTCTCCAGCACCGAAATGAGACTAGCTTGATTCTCCAAAGTAGAAGGATGGTCAGGCCCGAGTGTCCTTCTTTCAATATGAAGGACGTGAGTACGCAACCGGTGAGCTTTGTCGTAGTGGCCTTGACGTCCTAAAATTCCAGCTAAATTGTGCATGCTGTTCAAGGTGTGTGGGTGTTCATCTCCAGAAGTTAATCGCTTTAGTACGATGACATTTTCATATGCGTCTTGGGCCTCTCTGTAGCGTTTTTGACCTCCGAGTGCTGTTGCAATGCCATGCACACTATTCAGCGTTTGTGGATGTAATGCACCGATTGCTTTCGTTTGAATCTCAACCATGGATCGATATATGGACTCCATATCTGAAAATCTCCCCTGACCTCCCAATGAAACAGCCAAGTTGTGCATGGTATTCAGGGTCTTCGGGTGTTCAGCCCCAAGGACTTTCGATCGTGCTGCTAGAACTTCACGATAGAGTAGCTCGGCAGCGACGTCACTGCCGGATGCAGACAACACAATCGCCAGAGCTTCTTTACTCCTCAAAACTCCTGCATCAACAGTATCGGAGACTTGCTGCAATCTGATATCCAAAGCCATTCGTGCCTGTGTCTCGGCTTCTGTGTAGCGTCCTTGGTCCATCATCACCAACGCCAAGATTGTTACGCAGTCCAACGTGTCTGGGTGTTTATCCCCGCGTGTCTTGCGAAAAGCCTCCAGAGCACCCAGAAGTAGTCTCTCGGCCTCCGAATAACGACCTTGACTCCTCAAAATTCTGCTCAAAGCTTCCAGGGCATCCATCGTGCTCGGGTGCTTGTTATCAAAATGAACCCGGTGAAGTCTCACGGCGCGTTGCAGCAACACTCTCGACCATTCGTATTTCCCTTGGTCCTCAACTCGCCCAGCCAGTTCAATCAGAGAATCTAGAGTCTCTGATACCTCATCTTCTGATTCCACCCTTCGGTTTGAGGTGTGGATTTCCGAGTCTTTATACACGCCTCTGCCCAGTGACCTCTGTCCGAAAAAATTAATTTGTGTAAGTGACGATGCTGATTTGACTTCTGTTCGTGCCGCTGCCGAAAAATCGAAGAACTCCTTCATCAAGGTCGAGTTATCAGCGGTTGATCTAGATACAGGGCGTTGTTCGTTGATTGCCTTGGACGAAGCTGAGTTTAATTCTCGATGGGCACAGTTGCTTGAGCTTTGCTTCTTACTTGTGTCCAATAGAGCCTGAGGAGCATGACCGGTATCCGTTGGAAGTTGTTTCTGCTCTGGTAAAGTGTTCGCCGGGGTGTTGGAAGTTGATATTGAATGAGATTCATGAGTGGGAAAGGTCTGTTCGATAGGAGATGTGGAGCGGTGATCACTTGGTCTAATCGTGTAGTAGCTGATTACGGATGGCGTTGCTATTCTCCAAATTAGCAGCAACAATCTTCAAGTTATCGCTTTACTCACGAGACTTTGAAGATCCCATTCCAACGCTCGGATGATCTTTCGCAAAGCGCTTAATTTTCCTCGGATCAACGACTCGTTTCCTCACTCGAAAGCATGTATCTTTGCCATCCTGCATCCTCCTCTCCCTTTCTATTTTGACAATCGCTTTCATTTCATTATGTTTGACCTTCTTATCCAGTCCCCATTGCATTATTCGCGTTTTATATTGTCGTTCGCTGGATGCGAGCATGGTTAGTAGATGGCCATTCGGAAAGTTTGAAGGCAAACCTACGTAGCAAGAAATGAGTACTGCTCTTTCATGATCTCTACCACGTCTTTGAGGGAGCGGTTTTCGAGCGCATATAGCCTCGTAATCTCAGGTCTCCAAAAATCCCATTGATGATGCGAATCATATCCTCGACCTCGAGGCTGGGCCTTCGGATTACGCAATGGCGGGTACATTGTTAAAACTTCATTTATAGCTGTCGAGCGAGTGATGGCTAGACTTCGGACTCTTCAGAACGAGATAAATAGGAGTAAACAACCAGATTTCCCAAGGCATATGATATGAAATTGTTGGAGCCCATTCTCTGTTTAAGTGTTCACAATCCAGCACGTTAGGCTGCTGTCAGAGAGAGTCGCGGTTGGCTGGGAATTGGTTGGGTGAAAACAAAAGTACTGTGCATGGCGGCCGATGGCCATGCCGGGTCTCTAAGTGGCTGTCAGGAACCGGCATACTCTATCATATCTCTTGCTCACCAATCGTAATATTTGTTTCTGAAGCGAGTGGCAAAGATAGGTAGTTGTAAGGTTGCTTCATGCGCTGGCGCTTTGACGTTCGCAAAAGGACTGTAAAGAAATAACGACATGCCACTCGAAGATCACAATTGCACAAGCCAGCACATATTCCAACCCTTGTTCCTCTTCTTCTGAATCAATAATTTCATGCATTTTTGGGAAAGCTCCAAAGATTCACGTGATGCGGCCGCATCTGCCGCACGACGCGGTCTTTGTTGCACGTCGCAAAAAAGTTCAAGTTGTTTTTGCAAAGATGCGTTTTTGAGCCTTTCGAAAAGCTGATTCTCGTATTCGGGGATTTCTCGAAACTTTTTACGAATACGAGGTTGGAGGAAATGTCACGTTGGGGGTGCAAGTCGACACCTAGCCGGGGCCGGCCAGTTTAACTTGTGATTGAAGTGAAGCAAGGATGCTTTTCCAAATAGAAGTCCCAATTGCTACGGATATACGACACATGTTTCTCAATAGTAGCCGTCCTCACGCTTAGAAATCCACGACAACAGTCTGGCCAGGAACAGATTTGCAGCATTGACGAATCAATCAACAAACTCAAAGAGAAAATGCAACAAAATCACTGTAGTATGGTTGCCAACGATGTGCTGCCTGCCTGTGCAGCTTCTCCTAAGCCTAAAACTAGGTAGATTTGATATTCTGAAATCTAGGGATCTAATTATGTTGGTTCTAAGTCTCTTTGATACCTCGTCTTGTCCGTGATGGAGAGAATAGATTTGGGAATGCTACGGCATGTCGTCTACTATTCCACCCAAACCGTGAAGAACAACAGTATGGCGGGAGCCATCGCCGTTTGAGTGTCCTGTATATTTTCGAGAGCTCCCCTCCCTTGCCACGAAGTGTACGATTGCGTTACCAGAAGACTAGTACAAAATTCTAGAACTTCTGCAGCGAATGGGAAAGAAACAACCGCAGCGATTTCTTCTAGTGTCATCGGTCGGAAAAATGAAGTAAGCCACATGAGGATTTCTTGTATGCGTTTCTCGTCTTTCGCTGGAATTTTTTTTCAAGCGCTTCCTCATAGGTTTTCTCAAGCCTCTCCAGGACTATTAATAGAATAATACGTATAAGGAGTAGAAGTGAAGATGGCTACTTTAGTGATAATATACCCCTAATTACACAAGCTGGTTAGGTAAGCATGCTTACGTGATCAGGTGTTGACTAGCCATCACCACTTCTACCTATCTACTACTATTGCATGATTATGATGACCTACATTCTTAAATTAGTTTATGCAGCAGCTATCTCCAAAAGGATGTTGACATCAAGAACACTAAGTTATATAGAATAAATAATATTCACATTACAAAAGCTCTCCTAGATTATCATTCGACAGTAAAGTTTAAATCCGTAAAACATAGATATCTATAATCAAGGTTAACCTTCAATAGCCAAATAATAGAGCCGAGACGTCGCAGTCGACTGCGATGTCTACTCGAGTGTGCCAGTGGCCGAGTCCCAAAACCACACTAATTTATCAAGTTATCGTCCGGTTCTACTACAAGTTGCATTAAGTCGGGTGAGAAGGAAGAAAGGAGTTGGCTATCAGCCAGCAGCTCACATGTTTGGCGGGGCAGTGCTGTTTGCTAAGCTGACCAAGTCACTATGCTCCAGAGCCGCACCGTCTTATCGATTGATGCTGATGCTAATAGCCTCGAATCAGGCGAGAAGGCTACTGATCCGAATGTGGGTGTGTAATTTTGGTCTTTATTTCGTGGGGTAAACCAGCTGTTCAGTTGTGTTTTGAGAGAAGTTGTTCAAGTCACATTCGGTAATTTGCAAGAACACACATGGAATTTGTTTTGCTGCCTGGCTATCTTCAACTTTCATGAATTACCTTGCCCCACAGCTTCCTTCTTTGCTGCTCCGTAATATTCGATTGTAGTCACGTGAAAGCGTGGCTACGCTAGTGTGGTAAGCAAGCTAGCTCTTCACCCATCGATCTGCGCGAGAGCTTTCACTTTCTCTCCCCTCTAATACCATTTCCTGCGGCATCAACGCAGAAAATGTCACGTGGGCGCTACATTCACTTTAAAATGTAAACTTAGATTACGTGCATCTAAACTGGGATATCTCCATTTCATCCCATGCATTGGATTCCGACCTGGTGAATCTACTGGCTTGATATTGAACTGTGCCAAGAAACAAGCCCGCGATTAGACAGATTAACACACCGAGCACTCGCTCCAACCTTAGATTATCAGATCCCATCGCGCCAAAGAACAAACAACCCTTCAAACAGAAAATCACACACGCACTGAGAGATCAACATCCAACACCAATCACAAGCAAGGAAACACAACAGAAACCCAACCTGTGAACAAGATAAGTAACATCAATCCCACTCCTTGAGCAGAAGCTGGGTAGTCTGCAAAACGAGTCTGAGAGCGGCGCGGAGAACGTTGGAGATTCCTGGATTAAACAGCCCTGTGATCTATATATTCCATGGTAAAATTGTGCGCATGTCTATAAAGAAAAACTTGCTCGTTGCAATTTTGCGAGGGAGATTGTTGGACTGATATGGAATAGCAGATGAAGACGGTGTTTTGAGGTCAGGGTTTCACGTCCCCTTATGTGAAAGATTTTCTTGCTTCATCTGAATAAGTGTGAGCCTCCTCCTGAGTCTCCAAAATAATTCTTATTCATCGCCCTCACCAACAGTGAAAGTATCCAGATACGCATTCATCAGTCTCTCCGCCTGTTCCTCACTCAGTACCTCCCCCTCTTCATCTTTATTTTCCTCACTTCCACGCCTCCAGCGAGATCCCTCTCCCAAGTCCGATTCTGAGCCTTCAAAGGAACTAATGCTGTGATTCCTAGTTTTACGCCTCCGTTGCGATCTGGATGGGTCGCTCCTATTCCCTACTTGAACTCTAGCTGCTGCTGCTCCAGCCATAAGGCCAATTGCCACCTTACTAGCCGCCCTCCGTTCTGCATTTGTAAATCTCTGTTCCTCCAACAATCGCGCTTCTTCTTCTTGTTCCTTCCGCTTTTGTTCTCGTTCTGCCCGATCACGCATGATTTCGCGAGGTCCTCTAATACCAGAAGGGAGCTCAGGAAGGGGCGTCTTGTCTGGACGTTGTTGAACACCGGTACCTGATGTCTTGCTTTCGACAAGATATAACGGCTTGTACTCCCAAGCAGGATCATAGGAAGCCAAACGTGTTGGGTAACTTCGGAATTTCAGAGGCACTGCACTGTGGCTTGGGGATTTGATAGGCGGGCCCGTGGTGACTCTCTCTCTTGCTGGCTGCTTAGACTCCGGAGTCTCTGGGCGGCTATCTGGCAATCTAGGCAGATCATCACGAGGTTCATCGTTGAGTGGAGTTGAGTCGCTAGGTGGCAGGGGAAGAAGGTCGCCATATTTTGGATCTATTGCAGGCCAAATTCGGTGTTCTGTACGTACGGAATAAATTGCGTCCGCTGGTACCTCTGCAATGCTCTTCGCTTCTTCAAATAATCCAAATTCCGAATTCCTCCTTCGGGATGCCTTTTCTCTCTTTCTTTGCTCCTTTTTAGATAGCTTTGGCTCAAACGGATGCTCGTTGGCAGAACCTTCAATGTTAGGCGAATAGTTGGGATCTTGCGGGAACCTCGCTTTCTTTGACTCAGAATCAGCTGGTGGCGAGTCTCTTCTCCGATAGCTCGGGTTATCAATCACAATATTAGGGTCAAATCCAGCATCTTGGAGGCCAGCGCTGACTGTACCAGCAAAGTCTACATCGCTGTCGAAACCACTGGGCATGGGTGATCTGTAATATTCTCCAACTTCTATTGGATCGGCCAATAGACGAGGTTTTCGCTTAACTTTCTTAGTTTTCTTACTTTTCCTCCCTGTCTCTGCCCATGCCCAGTCGCTCGAATGATTTTCTTGTGGCTGTGAGACATCTTCGAATGCATCAATAGGGACTGTTATTCTTGCCGGTGAACTACGGCGGGCTTTTTTCTTCTTTGTAGGAGTAGAGAAATCAAACTCCACGTCTTCGGTATGACGCTTTGCCTCTTCACTCCATGGATCTCTGTAGCGTTCGATGGAACTACGACCTGTTAAATCTTCAGCCGGAAAGATCCCACCACGAAGCAAAATCTTCCACTTTGTCTCTCTCTCTGTCGCCTTCCTCGACAATTTGCGCTGCCAGAAGTTTGAGACAGTCTCTCCTGGTGAGGTATACAAGGATATAAATTCAATTTTCCAGGCATACGGTTTGCGCGTGTTATCGTTTCTATCATCTAGCAAGTCTTCGACGGCGACTCTTGCCTCGTGTGGAAGTTCAGCTATATTGATGGTATGCTGAGCTATCCTTGAGCGCTCTAAAACAGCATCCGGAAGCCAGCCTTTTAGGACCGTTTGGTCTCGTGTCAGGAAAGATGTCTTAAAGTCAGACGGTTTGTGACTTGCGAATATTCGTATTCTCAAACCGCAAATGCTGATGATAGATGGTATTTCGGGATAAGGAGTCTCTGGGGCAAGGATCCAGCCTTCCAATATATCGGGGCCAGCGGAGGTTTCTCGTGTTTTTCTAATGTACAGTCAGGGTCAGTATGGAGCTGAGCTCAGGATTTTGTGCGCACCTTGACAGAGCAGCTCCCTGAGAGACAGGCTCTTTAGATGCTTCCATTTCAGGAGCGTCTTGGTCTGAAACAGATTCGGCGGGTGTTTTTTCTCGCGTCTTTTCTAGCGAATCATCTAAACCCCGCTTGAAAAGTGCGGAAAAGATGCCACTCGACTTCTGGGCCTTGGGAGATGTCTCCATGATGGCGGGATCATCGTGAGTCTCTCTATCGATGGTTCGTTCGACTTGATACTCATTTAGCGAAACACCTTTGACAAGATCATGCTGCTCAAGACCTTCGAAAGTGTCTCGTCTTCCAATTCCCCCTCCGCCATCCATCGAAACAGTACCCTCCTTGAAAGATAACTTCGTAACAGGAATTTCTGTGGGACTCTGTTTTTGATTTCCTTGATTTTCCCCTCGGGATATCTTATGCTTCTTGCGACCCAAGTTTGGAGCGGCTATCGTCAGGTCTCCATCCCCTATTGTCTTTTCTTGAACATAATCAGGAGGGTCATCTGTGCCGACTCCTGGGTCAATGGCAAGCATTGTCACCGATATCGGATTACCCTCGATTTTTTCTTTGCCTTTATACACTGGACTAGGCATCAAACCTGCTTGTTGGATACTCTTCACCAAGGCGGGCAGATGTGCCATGAAAAGCTTGAAATCATCCGCTTGCTCATCGCTCAGTATATTCCTATTGATTAAATCAGCTTTATTCTATTTGAACTGGGAGTTTATGGTGCAAGTACTTTCTATTCAGTGATCTCAAGATTGTCAGGTTCAATAAATGCAATAGCATCTGCAAATTTGACTTCGAAGTCTCAATCGAAGTCACTAAATCTTTCAACTCCTGCTCACCCCCAAGAGCATGCCTCAACTTAACCCACATATCAATTTTCTTCACCTGGGTTATACCATCACCGACCGAGTCCTTCTTCACAACTCTCAGCGCTACAAACAAGACATCGAAATTACGTTCACAGGTATCCCTCGTTTCCACGAAGTTCTTGACTGTCAACTGACACTCCTTCTCATAGGTTTTGATGGTTTCGCCGATCTCTTTGAGGATGGAAGATGTGAGTGCCACCCCTGCAGCGAGGCTGGTGATTTTGGGCTCCGTCCCACGGTAGACATTGATGAAGGTTGTGAGAGTATTCGCGATTTTGATGCCAAAGGCTGCGATACCGATGACGGACGCGGCGAGGCTGAAGGGGTCAGCCATGGAGAGCTGCCATTTATTGAGATGGGAAGAGGACGATAGAATGAGGATGCAAAAGTGTATGTTGGAAACTCTCCAGCTGAGGCTCGGGAATTATGCATTTCAAGTCCGATAGGTGGACGAGTGGCTAACAATCACTGCCCTGCAGGTGCTGAGTTGCTGCAACTCGTATCTACATATCACGTGTTCCTCCAACTTTGACGAAATTTTCCTTCAGTCCAGCTATCAAAATACGTCGTGTTCCAGGCCATTGACGATGCTCCATATGGTCTTCATAAGGCCTTTTGCGCTTGATTTGCTTCCGGATTTCAATGCTGGTCCCACAGACTGCGGATCGAGATGTCGAGTGGCGATGAACTTAGCTGCCTAAGAAGTGATTGGAGCATGCTACAAACGCTCTGCGTATTGACATTTCTGAATTGAAAGTACCAGTATGCAATTCGCTTTCGTGGATCGAGTTTACACAGTTGTCAAAGATCATCAATAGTTGTTGAGCTTGAAGGATGTTAGCTTATTTACAAAAGGGCGCCATACAAATTTAACCTTACCATAGAATAGACTTTCCACAGCCGGCTACATATTATTAGTCGAACCATAAAGATAGTTAGTCTATAGCCAAGGGGGGCTATAGATTAGGCTTTAATGCTTAATTCTTGGTGCTTTACGGTACTTGGAACCCCGGCGCGATTCGGGCCGGGGAAGTGCGAAGACAATTTGCGACGTGTGATAGCTAGGAATAAGATGCTAAGGAGTCAATGGGAAAGGAGGAAGATGAGCGTGACCGAGGAACAAGAAAAACACCGGATTCATTGTAGTTCACAACGTACGGATGACTATTCCAGATAGTATTCAAAGAGCACAGCACTAGAGGCAAAGAAATGACTGTGACGACTAAATTACGAATAGGCTCATCAAAAGACATATAATATTAGCGGAAACAAGACCACATATTCCATTCTGGCCCAACTGAACTCAAGCCCAACTAGAAGTTCGCAGCCGGCAACAGGGCTTTTTGTGACTTGTTGTAGGCGTAGCCATAGGTAACGCCTTCCATGATGCCGAGACCAACCGCGCTAACTTCGAATACTATTGCACCAACGGCCTAGGGAAAAAGTCTGATCAGCAAAATTGTCAGTAGATAAGAAAGAGGGAGAGACTTACCGCGACCTCAGGTTGAGTGATCTTGAACATCATAGTTGTGAACCAGCCCACACCAGCGATCGTGTTGAGAGTGTTGTTAGTGATGTTCATGATCGTCTGGGCGTCGTCCTTCTCGGACCACGTCTGCACCGTGGCCTGGCCTTCCTTGAAATACACGGCCTCGTACATGCCAAAGTTGACGAGGGCGACCAGGACCTCGGTGACCAAGACTGCTTTCTCTACCTTCTCACCGCCGATCGAGGTGATGGTAGCAAGTGCCTTGGTGCCTGCTTTGAAGATAGTCAGGTACCCGATCCACTTGCGGATCTCGTATCCCGGCAGGGTCGAGTCGGTAGGTAGCGAGTGCACCACTCCGATGATTTCGATCGTCAGACCCAACAGCTTGATGGCTTTGCCAGGCGTGAGGAACTCGACCACTCCCGCCGTGCCTTCGTTGATTGCTGCGTAGACGATACGGATCAGGCTGATGACTGCTTTGACGATTGTGAGGCTGACAATGATGCCTGCGCTGAGATTCACAAAGTTGACCTTCACAGTTCGATCGAGCGTAGGGTCATCCTCAAGGATTCTGCCCAGGAGTTTCGAGTCGATGTAAGGGAAAGAGGGAGGTGCTTTACCCGTGATTAGCTTGATGAAAATCGTGGTTGGGATGGCGATGAGCAGGGAGACGGCATCAAAGATGGTCAGATCGCTCCCAGTCAGGTCCTTATAAAGCGCGGAGAAGATAGGAATGTTGATGGGCTTATTTCCCAAGGCCGCCAACTCGGTCAGTAGCTTCTGCAGGACCTTCATCAGAGCAATGGTAAGCTTCTGGACGCCATCGATCGCACCAGTCAAGAAGTCACGGCCAAGCTTTTCGAATAGCTGTCCTGTGTTCATTGACTTATCGCCGTTGAAGATATTGGCAATATCTTTTCCGACAGTGGAAGCCGAGTTGGTTAAGCTGTCGAGCACAGGCTGGAAGATGGTCGACCACTCGTCCTGTCCAGTTTTGCTAAGTCCAGTGCTGGATTGCGGACTGGTCCCGGTTCCCATGCCTCCATTCTTCATGCGCTCGGCAGTCCACTTGAAGCTGGTGGAGTTCTGGGCTTTGGAAGTCTTGCTGCTGGGGTTCGGATCCTTGGAGTCGATCAGCTTGGAGGGCTGCGCGTCACGCTTCGAGATCTGGGTTTTGATATTATTGAAGAAGTCATTGACCGTGCCTTCGCTCTGGTTCACCTTGGTTGCGGCATAGCCCAATCCAGCGGTGATGAAGGCTGAAATGGTCTTTCGTGTATCCAGAATATCGCTCCAAGAGAATATAAAGCCGCAGAACTCGACCAGCTTGTCCCATCCAATCTTTATCTTCTCCAAAACCCAGCTCACGGCCTCGCCAACTTTCTCAAGGCAGTTCAAGACAAACTTTTTGACTTCGCCCGCAATCGTACAGATAAATTGCCAGACCTGTCCTACTTTCTGCAGAACCCAATCGGTTACAGTCTCGATGCTTTCCTTGATCCAGTGAAAGCCCTCCATGACAGCATCACCAATGTCAGTCGCCGACATCGTAGTCATGGCGTTGGAAGCAGTCGCTATGGATCCATCCTTCGGAAGCACTATGAGTGAGTCGTTGGCCGCTGCAATTGATTTGGCAGCATTGGTGATGTCGGACTCGCTGAGCCCAGCGGGCAGGAGGAGCTTCCCAGACTTGTTGGTGGCTCGCTTTAAATCATCGCTTGTACGGATATTACTGAACGCTGACAAGGTTTTCTTGGTAGGATCAACAATGGTCTGGGTGAAAGTGACGGGATTCGATTTTGAGTCCTTGATGGACAGAGCAGTAAGGGTCTGGCCCGCAAGGCCGGAGGTCGCGATGATCAAAGCGACTTCACCATGACCATCAAGACGCTGCCAGCTTCCCGTATCGCTGACCATGGAAGATCTTCCGTTAATAATCGCCGGGGCAGACGATGATGACTGGAGTAGAATACTTCCATCGGCAATTGGGACGCCTTTACTGTCAATCGCTTGAACAGTGATAGTATAGCACTTCACACTGACATTCTTGGTAGCGTTGGCCACATAGAAAGGCTCCCGACGCCAGATACCGGTCTTGTGGCTCATTTCAAGAGAAGTTAGGTTTCCAGAGCTGTCGGTTGAGACGAGAATGTGACGAACTCCGGGAGAGCCGTCGGCATCGGTCAAGGCAGTTACAGCTGAGAATGAGCTACTCTGCCGAGTGAGAATGATTGGGCTACCGGTCACATTGCCAGTGGTAGCATTCACATAGCAGAGCTGCGAGAGTCCATTGAGAGCCCATATGCAAACTCGATCGCCATTCTGGCTGACCGTCAATTCGGATACGGCCTGCAAGATGGGGCTCGAGGTTATGGGGCTTCCTGTGGCGCCTTTGATAGTCGAGTCTCTGGAGCTCCAGTACCGAACGCCCTGGGGGCCTCCAACGAGGAGAGAAGTCCGCCCAGCCACAGAGATCGTTGCCAAACAAGTAGAATTAGCAGGCACACCGAGGGATGCGGTGTACCAGCGAAGAATACTTGGGTCATCAGGATCAGTACGGACGAATTGCGAAACCAGTTGCCTATCCATGTTAACAGAACGAACGGATTGGTGACGAGAGCTCTTACACTTGTCCCTGAATTCGATACAGAATATAGAGCCTAAAATATGTCAGCGAGAGAAATCGACATCATCTTCAAAACATACCCTTGGCCATAGGCACTGTTGGCTGCAGCGATGTCAAGGATTCCTGAAGCATTTTCTGGGAGCGACATGTCCCTGGAGGTTCGCCAGCCACTCGCTGCTAGGTCAACAATGACCCGTGAGATATCCGATCCTTTGGCGATCCGGTCTACGGGTTGGTGAGCAACAAAAACGGGCGGGTAGGTGGAAGTCGAGATGGTCGGTCCCTGAAACGGTCAGCTAAAGGACAACGCCTCCAGGGAAAGTTTACATACGATAAAAATCTTGCTGACTTGAGAGAGATTTTGTGGTGGAAGAGTTGTGATCACGGGCGGACTAGTCATCTGAAAAGGGCGGCAGAGCAGGAGCCTGGACGTTGTGTCATTGATGCGGGTCGCAACGCAGAGTATGATGCTCCGGTCATCCAATTGCTTGACCTCGAAAGTTTGGATCCGAGTATCATCAGTAATGCCAATAATTTTTCCAATATCGATGAGCTGTCGCTGGCCATTTTTGTCATCCTGCAAATGATTAGTCGCAGGTTGGACGAGTAGCCGGAAGCTTACCTTAGTGGCCTGGAGGCGAGGAACCGCATCGTTGCTGAGCGCAAAGATGATGGGCCTAGAGGTCACTGGGTCGAGAACAGTGAAGAACTGACTGCCAGCGGGTACCGGGACCGCGCTGACATAGTTCGTCATCAACTCGCTGTCGTAGATTATCTGGGCGGCCATGTTGGCTACGGGAAAGATCAAAATGATTTAAGGGAGAGCAAATGCAAAGAATCACTGGAGAATCAATGAACAATTTGGGAGGGCGAGAAGCGAGTATAAAAGAATTGTTGAACTTGGACGCAAATCGCTCAATCACTAAGCAGAAGGTTTGCTCAGTTAGGGCCAGCAACGACAGATGGCAACTCCCGACCACCAAACATAGATATCAACCACCAAGATCGGGCTTGAGCGATACCGGGCTGGGCTGATCATAGACCTCATGGCTGGCTGAGGATGAGATATTGAAATCCTTCGCGTAGGGTCTTGCATGCAATGGGAGCAATGCACGTCTCTGCTGTTGTGCTATTCATTGATAATTGAAGCCTCCTTCTTTACGAACAAAGAGTCTTAGTCAGGGGCGTCGTGGTGTTACCTCAATAAAGCCATAATCAATCAATACGAACGAGACGGGAGGACAGTCGATGAATGCATACATACCAATGGCTTGATAGTCTCAGCCAATGTAAATTAACCTTCACGTAAAGATGACAATTCGTAGCAGGTGACAAATCTCATCTGAGCAGTCGAAAGTCGAATCGGGAATGCACTTTGCATTTTGGTTGGTTCCTTCCGTGGCGGGCCATGATTGGGATCGTTATGTAAGACGTGAACGGGTAACCGTATGGATGAAATGGTACTGAAATGATGAGATCGGTGGTAGTGAGTGAATCAGTGAGTTGGTGACGAAAGTGATGAATTTGAGGGAGTGAATATGCTTGATTGAGAATGAAGAGCTGACTGTAGAAAATGAAGCTGTGCCATAAGGTCCTTATATACATGTAAATCAGGGGGATTTAGCATCATCACATTGCTGATAATCGGGATACGCCTTCTGATGGCATATACTTTGCATTTGATGTAAAACATGCTGTAAAACAGACCGATGCAAAACAGGCCAAAACAGATGGATTTGGGTGGATTCACAGGTTCAACAGGAGGGCAATTGATCGAAAGTAATGGAAGGTTTGATGGTAGGAGGGCCGGCAAATCAAAGTGGTGCCGGCATCTAATTGAGGTAAGTAAATAAGGTTTGGCTTTTCGGAGGGGGATGCAAAGGAGTGCGTGCTACCCGACTGTAACAACTTACTATACTTGTAAGCAACGGGTTGGCCGATGACACCTTGGCGCTTTCCCCATACTGGCTCTAGCGAGTTACCCGGCTTCCCCATGGGGAAGCAGCCGCACCGCCAACCTTAATTCGCTTGCGGCTTGCGCAATCAATCCCGAAACTTCTTGGCATGGTTTTCCTCAGCAAACAGTCTGTCCATCCGAGGGGCCTTTATTTCACCACCACCTTCACCGTCTTGTCATCTTCGTGAACTCTTCTCTCCTCTCAATCAGCCAGCCAGCCAGCTAGCCAGCCACTCATTTCGTGTGCTGCACAGCGCTCGTATTTGCTCCGAAGCTGTGCGCTCTTTAGCGCTGCTTAGGCCACGTGCCACTCGAAAGGTTCCTCCGAGTTTCGGGCAGAGAGACAGAGAGAGAGAGACACAGAGAGAGAGAGACACAGAGAGAGAGAGACAGAGAGGGAGAGACAGAGAGAGTGACAACTCTGGATCCTAAACGTGCAACTAGTGCTCATTTACTTGTTCAGCCAGCCATATGTTTCTTTTTCGAAGTGGAGCGTACGAGTTCCTTAGCTTGCGGACATCTTTACAATCCTGCTCCTTCTCAGCACGATGCTTGCAAGTACAGTACTTACTTGCTTGGGTCGAGCCAGCCACTTCTATAAGACCATTCAAGCATATATCTCCTCCAAATTCCTTCATCGATCTTTCATTCCAAGTCCTTCTGTTATAGCAAATCTTTCTGTCCGAGCCTGCTCTACCCTTCTCTTGCCTATCTTACACACCAAAAATCTCAAATCTTGCCACGATGTCGAGCCGAGTTCTCAAAGTCAACCCTGGACAGTATGACCAGGTGGTTGCCATCACCCAGGCCATGATCAATGCCGGCATGGAGAATCTCTACATCGCCAAAACTCCGGATCCACCCAAGCCGCAGACCATCTCCATCCGAGCTGCTGGATCCATGCTAAACGTGATTCTGAAGGCTCCACGAATTATCATCAGCCCAGTCCAAAACAATCTGTCCCAGGTCATTTACGTCATGGGGTTCTCCTCTGGAACCCTGGCAGTCTATTCGACTGATGGGTCGGACCCAGCCACGGAAGATGAAAAGACAAATTACAGCATGGACAACTGGAGTAAGAGTCACAGCTAAGGATGCTTGAATATTACTGACCTGTGTAGAATTCGCTTTCGCAGTAGACCTTGGTACGAAAACGTCGTCAAACCCTTGATCAATTGCTAATTTGGCAGGTCTATCAAAGCTTGACCCCACTAGTCAGACGTACAAAGATGTCAGAGCAAAGGTAATCGTTTCCATTACAGGATGCCTTCCTGTATCCTTTAGTCGACCATTTTAACTTAAATCTTTCAGATCAATCAACCTGGCAATTACACCATCACGCAGCTTCTGTTGGACTTGTCCAGTATGTATCCAAAATCAAGAAGCGAGCTTCAAGACTGACTCTATCAGCTGCGGGAATCTCCGAATTTAACCTGAAACAATCTTATTTTGGCGGTCGAGATTGGACCAAGGAGTCGCAGGATGTCCAAGATAACTTTTCGGTGCTCATCAAGAAAGCCCTCAACCAAATCTTCACACTGGGTCTCAACAACGTCGGCTACCTAGCTTCTACCGACGCTGGTACAACTGGCGATCATCCTGCGACCTTCTTGCCCACTGATGTGAGATTTCAAACTTATCCATGGGTTAGTCCGACCGGGGTAGAAGTGGGACCCGGTATCACAGGGAACTCAGTCCTCAATTACCTCTGCTATCTTGAGATGACGGATAACAGGGTTCCTCCCACTGGAGCAAATGCAGTGCTGATTCCAAATGGCAATTGGACTGACGGGGACGCTGTAAATATCAGCAGCATGGATCTAGGGACGTTCGTTCTCTCCAAACGCAATTTCCTCGACCGTTGGTTCCTCCCTCAGCTCCGTGCCATGAATCAGATTTTGGAGCCCACTGTCAGCCAAATTCCTGTCTCCGTCCGTGTTGATGGCTTATGGCTGTACTGGACATGGTAAGAGACTCCTATCAGTCAGCATCCAGGCTTGATCTAACGTGGGCAGCAAACCGGACATGCAACTCGGATACAACCCTAACCACAGATCTACCAGCGATTCATACTTTGACTTCAAGCCAACTAAACCCTACACTGTAACCGCTGATATCCCCAATGTCGTCAAGGCGGGAACCTATGAATGTTATCAATTTACCAGCTCTTTCACTGCTTCAAACTCGTTCGATCAAGCTGGAGCGGGTGGCGCATTGGCCAAAGTCTGGGGAGCTGCCGACTGTATGTATCGGCCTCGATATCGATTCTTGACCAACAACTAACATGTTTAGGTTCGTGCACTAATCGGCTACTTTTCAAAGCTGGGTCCTCGCAAATAGTTCTTCTCGGTACCGCCTATATCCACACTAATTTCTCCCGCTGGGCGCCTCTCTGGGATGCGCCATCATCCAGAGACGACGAGTAAGTCCACTGATCCGAACTGGAATCATGCACTGACCTGCTTTCAGTGTCAAATATACCTACAACTGGTCTGTCGTATTCAACCTCGAATCCGTGAAGGACGGCGGCCTCCAGATAACTGCACAAGTGGCCCAGAGTCAACCCGTGAAGGCCATCAGCCTACAAGACGGCATAGGAGCGCAACTAGTCAAGTACTTTGACTCAGCCTTCCCCATTGCCACCAATCGCTTCACCACTTTCCAGAACAACTTAACGGCGGCCTTGGCTGGACAGCAGAAATTTTACTTCCCGGCTTCCGGCACGTTCTTTTTCAAAAATCCAGTGCTGAACTACCAGGGCGATTTGATTGCCAGCGTTGGCTATAACGGCACCGATGGCCCCATCCAGGGCGCTCCGGAAAGAAACACTGCTCAGAATAAAACAGCAGCTCCACTGCCACCAGCGCCGGCAGGTATCGACTCAAGGGTGAGCAAGAAGTAGGCATGCCCAGGGGGGCGGACAAAGGAGATCGGGTGGGGCTTTTATTCCTGTGGAGTACTATGTTGATTATTCTCATCTTTCCGTCACTCTTTGGACAGACTGACCGCAGTGAGAGAAGGGTGTTCGCTGGACTCTCTGCCATTCGCTTAGCAGCTTAATTGAATCGTGCTACCATGAAAGCTTTTTGGCCCACCGATCGAAATATTTAGTTTTGTGATCCACTTTCTAAGCCCAAGGCCAACGCAGTTTGCCAGTACACTTTAAAGTACCATACGATGAGCCTTGAAAGTCACGTTTTTTGCGTTTGCTGGGGGCCTCAACGTTCTTCCCATCAGGAAGATATGCAAGTCCACAGGTGAAGGGAAGGAAGCGAGCCGGGCAACACAATCTTCCACTTCAGGCAAACGGTAATACTCAGGCTTTCGTTAGCCTTAGTCAAGGCTATTCAGCGAATGCGTCGTGAAGTGCGAAAGCGACTCGCGAAATGTCTTGGCACACCCTTAACTATCTTGATAAAATCAATGCCTTCATAAGCTTGCTTATTAAGGTGATTCCCTGGCGGCGCGAACACACTAAAAGTTTTGGTAGGTAACAAGTCTTGGCACTACTCTTAGCGCTAATATTGAAAAGACTTAATCGAAAACCAATATAATCTTGGACGGCCTTAGTAACAAAAGTGCCCAGACAATTCTAAGCGAGGTCTTGGCACTGGTTATACTTTATTTAGCTAGAACAGAATACCTGGAATACCTGGAACGGCTAGAATGGCTGGAATGGCTTGAATCGAATACCTGGAATGGCCTGAACGGAGTATGTTGAACGGCAGAATGTCTTGGCATCTTGGGGTCTATCACTCAAGAGGCTACTATGTAAGGATACCTAAAAGTACTACACATTAAGGGTAAGCTTATACTTTTTGGGTCCATAGTAAAAAGCCCCGTAGTCGTTATCTTTACGTTAGTAGTGCACCACACTACGCTTTCCTTCGTCTCTAAGTCCCCGATTTATGCTCTTCTCGATTTAATGCCTTTTTCGACATTCTTTTAGTATCTTAGGGATATTCTATCGAGTCCCTTGAGGCTTAACGAGTCACGTCGACACAATAGTGCTATGCCTTATTACCTACTAAAATCTTTTCTATATCGCGCCGCCAGGGAGTTACCTTAATAAGCAAGCTTATGAAGGCATTGTCATTTAAGCGAAGTAAGGATGCTTTTTCAAATAGAATGGCGTGTAATGAACATCAAACAAGTGAATATCATTCCTTTACAGTCGCTTACAAAATCGGCTTCCCCTCCACACTCGCCAGAAGATTCTGCCCCACCTACCAGAAGAGGCTAAGCGCAGTGGCCATTACGCGACAGCCCACCGACCCGGATACAGTACCTTTGACAACCGCTGCTAACTAAAAGAATAAACGCGAACAGTCTAGAAGACCATAAGAATTGTTGTGACGACCCTTCACAAATACACATAGAGTAGTGCTTGCAAAATGGAACCGTTATTCAAAAAAGAAATACTAAGGCTGACGAGAAAAGGATTCGAATAGTCGAATCCTTTTACGTTACACTTGTATCGTTACACTCGATTACCCTCTATGACTAGAGTACCCTCGCCTACTCTCTATAACTAGAGAACCCTTAAACGAATAGCTAGAGATAAGATAAGGAAAGAAAGCGCAAGAAGAAAGAGCTTTGGATAGAATTTAAGAAGAAATACTTTCTTGTACTGAAGTTAGAAAGCAAGAGAGTAAGATAGCTTAGATACACAAATAGACCAGCCCTTAACCCCCAATTAACTGCAATGCACCTGACTCAGATTACTCACGCGCTATCTCTCAAATACCGTCTCTCTCCCCAGCTCCACAACTGATTCTCAGACCCGTGCGAGTCCTAGAGACAAAATGGCATCGCGCCTCATTTATCGCAAAGCCGACAGTCAAACCCCCCTGGCACCTAGATGTCTTGAATAAGATAGTGTAGCGGCGATAGCTCGTCCTCTGAATCGTCATCTATGTGCTCCGTATGATTCTCGGCTTTTCCGATGATTTCAGAGACCTTCCGACTTCCGACAGCAATCAAGCCTTCGGAAGACCATTTCCCCATCAAGACTCTCCTTGAACAAATATTTTCACCCTCCAAAACACCCCTCTTGCCAAGTTTAATGCAATGTTTCCGGCGTCGTCAGTCCCGGACATTCCAGTAAGGCCTTCCATCTCTTCCCCGAACTGCTCTGAGCCCGTCTGGCAGTTCGGCCCATTTGCTAATCGCCAAAAAGACCTCGAGCACCGCAGGAATACCATGCTGTACCCTTGGGATACCTTCCTGTGGGTGGCAGCACCACGACCGAAAGTATTTATGAGACATTTCTCTAGGACCACAAACGAAGTATCTTCCTCAAACCTAGTCCATCCGTAGTACCAATGTGGGAAGGCGATCTCCCAAACTTGGCTGTTGTAGACCCAAAGTGCGACAAATTTGTCATCTCCTTTTCCGATACCGGTGTACATCAACGCGTCAAGACAAGTGCCGATATATTTCTCCACAGATTTCCGAGTCACTGGTCTCTCCGCTGAAAATGTAACGAGATTCGCTGGATTTGTATTGAGAATTTCTTCAAATCTCACTCTCCATCTTTCTGTGTCATAAGACGGATATGTTTTCATGTACTCCTTCATGGTATCACCAGCTAGAAGATCAACAAGCCTAACCTTCCGACTATTACTTGTACAAATGGATACTTGAAGTCCAAGTCGCAGGAGGAGACATTTCCAAGGTCGTAGCTCCGACGGATTATTCTTCCAGCGTTTGAGGAATGACTCTTTGACCGGTCTCCCTGTGTTCTTCATGGTTTGGGAATATTGGAAGGTCGGTGCTCCTACCCCCCCTCCACCCATTGCAGTTCCAACAGTCTTCGAGTCCGTTACAAGTTTGTTTGGTGACGATCCGGGAAATCTGAGATATTTTTTGCTAACAAAGCGGTCCTTAGCATTTCTCAGATCACAGTAGCACTCTGGGTTTCGGGTAACACTGTGAACGCAAGCTCCAATAAGTAGTCGGGGATGGGTAATTTGAGGGAGAGAAGTGCTGATTGAAGTTCTTTCAGAGTCTTTAAGCTCATTGATAGAGACCCAGTGACATAGTTGCTCCTCTCGGGAAGTCTTTACAGACATGCCACGGGTCTCGGGGATAGAGCTTATTGGGACAACTGAACCATGCTCTAAATCGTATCGCAAGATCTCCATAGGCTTGTCTGCATTCGTGATTTTCCACATAGGTCCCCACGCATCCGCGAAAGCATCTGGAGTGGTGGATAAAAAGAGCTCTGCGGAGTCCATTGGGTCCATATTGGTACCATGTAGTACCCATACTTGCTCACCACGGAGAAACCCATTCAAACATTTAAAAGCTCGCCGGGAGAGGCTCAAAAAGTCGGGTCTCACCATAGCATCTTCAACTATGTCGGTGCCCCGACTTGAGATCTGGAACTTGATGGTGGGAGGCCTGTCGCTCATCCGGTAATCAAAGTCCCCCATATGAGAGTGCACATGACTGACCAAGATGAGATCCAGTACCCAGAGACTGATAATTGCACGATCGGCAACCGGCAGAGCGGAAGAAACAAGGCTACCATGCTTATCGCCAAGTAAATCCTCGCAACGATTTCTTAACTCCTCAAGATTCTCCAAGGAGGTCCTTGTCTCATCTATAAAGCCTCTCAATCCCGAAACTTTGTCGAGTTCAACCGATTTTAAGAATGCGACCTCAGAACGGGATGGGTCAATCTGGATAAATGTAGCCGTGGATTCGCAAAAGCCAGCATCCTGGAGACTGGCAATGTTTCGTTCAATACATTTAAGAATTCTTTGGCATTCTTGAAGTCGGAAATCTGGGAGATTGGTCTCAGAATCCCTCGACCCAAATCTGAAGATATCCTGAGCGGCTGCAGATTCTCGAAAGACATGAGCCTGAAGTTTTCTGAGCTTAGTCTTGAATCTAACGGGGTGTAAGAGGTCCTCGTCCATCTCTGATAGGCGAAACTGGTGTCCTTCACGGTCTGGCGACTCTGGGATTTTTGTTGAAGCAATGGTTTCTGTCTCTGCCGTAATATCATCATACAACTCTTCAGATTCGTCGCTAGAATCAGTTGTGTATCCAGATAGCGGGGCGACGGCTTCCATTACTTTTTGATCCAGTGTCGGCGAATCAGAGTAGACACTGCTGTTTGAGGATCTCCGTGAAGTTGAATACTCGGTTTCAGAGTGACCGAGCGTTTCCAGCTCTGCTTCAAACGCCTCGCCGTTGCCTGAAAGGTCCTTCACTGAGAACTTGCTCCGAGCCCTTTTCGTCTCGGTTTCTGGCACCAGAAAATTGTCACCGGCCCCACTGGATTCGCTTTCTGGCACCAAGATCTTGCTACCAGTCCCTTTAAACTCACTCTCTGGCACCAACTTAGTGCGAGTCTATATTTTCTTAGCACGGTTAAATTTTCAAGAAGGATACAAACCTTGCTTCCTAAATGGAGCTTTCGAAATTTAATCTCAATTCCACCAAAAAATATAACATTTCCGTCGTTCTCCTAGCACAGAAGCAGTTTAGAATTTGCAGTATCAGTTAGTGGTGGGACTCCTTACATCTACGACGTGCTTCCAGCTATTCTTGCCCTCTCCCATCATCCAAGTAACAGTGGGTCTTATGCTACTAACACCTGTTGCGCCCACTTTGCATCCTAGTGTTATTCCGTTCTGAGGGTTTTGCCATGCACCGATATAAACATCAGAACATGAGTAGGTCGTGGTAACAATGAAAACCCCATGATTTTTGAGAACAGGATGGTCGGACAACAGCTTGGCGGCATTCGTCTTCAGCCAGACTCTGAAGGGATCTCTGTGATCTATACGCTCGACAATCACCTTGTTGCCGCATATAAGTACTGCTCCGAAGTCTCCAGATGTAGTGTACTTTATTGCTATTGAAGCATCGGCTGGCAGACCAGCGTGTAAGGCCGAGCTTTCGGTATCGAGCTTGTATTGACTTGCGTTGACGGTGCTTGCGAGTATTGGGCCCCATTCCTCGGACTGAGAACTTCGCCGAAATAGCGGGACTTTGGTATAGCCAGTTGCAATCAGCAGCTCGCTGTCAGCCAGGTCCAGGAGAGGCAGCCAGTCACCTGTTTCATCAAAGTATCCGCAAATGCCGGGCCGCAGTGTCTGGGTTGTCTCTGGATGGTAAAGGGCATATCCGTATCCGTGCTGCTTCATCGAACTCTGGTAGAGGTCGGAAATACTTCGAGGCATGGTGATACACCGTGGAAATGAGTGTCTATTTCAATCTTAAAAGGAGGGCAGTATGAGTTTGAACCGTGAGCCTTATCTGCTTCGTTATGTAAGCATCTCCCCCGCACCACCACCCCCAAAAGGCGGCCTCTTCTAAGTTTCAAGGCAGCTATTTTTCTCCCCGCCCTTGTCTGTTTGGAGTTTCCCAAATCCCGCCCTCTCATTCCTTTCAAATCCTCTCAGAGTGAATCTCGGATTAAGCCCCCCAGAGGAGCCTCCGACTGAGCCTCGATGGGTCTTCGATATCATTCGGTCGGAATACGGCCCCTTCCTTGATCCTTTCTTTTAATCCGCTTCAGTTCGGATTCCCTCATACCGGTTCTATTCCCGGGAGCAAAAATTGACAAAGTGATCTTACATCGTTAAGGGGCGCTTTTTGGCATTTGTGTCACGGGACGAGTGCAAGTTCGTGGACAATTGCGACTTGGTTGGATGGATTGATTACAAGGAGAGAAGAGATTCTTAAGGAAATCTGTCTTTTGTGTTAGTTCACGAGCAGGCTCGTGCGGCTTATACAAAGTTGTGAATAGCTTCATAAAAGTATGAAAGTCACTTGATTCGAGACCTTGACAATTTGCAGTTATCCAAACCCAAACCCATATTCCTCCATTCATCAACTAACTACTATATCAACCACTCTCTACTCTATAACACATCCTTCAACGATCGATTCAGCGCTATCAGCACTCGTAAGGCCAAAATGCGCAGGAGGGTCATACGTTAGATATATATGATGGCATACTCGAGAATGTTTGTAAGGAGCTCTATCTAGAGGAGCAGAAGTCGCTCGAGAAGAAGTAAAAGACTTTTGAGATATCTGCAGCATCTCCTCCTGCTATTTATATTACAAATGTATTGCCCCACCGTCTAGCCCGCGTTTTATATCTACCTCGAAGCTAACACTATCTCGTAATACTGTACTTAGCGCGTGCTAATCATATGATATCACGCTAGCCTCTCCTGCTAGGTGGGGCGGCTGATAGTCTCCTAGTGAGTGCGGAGGGGAAGCCGATTTTGCAAGCGACTGTAACCACCACTAACTCAAGGCATGATTAACTTTGACCACCCATAACTTGATCCAACCCAAAATCCTGACCCATATCATAAATCGGCTGGAAATCCGTGAACAATCCATGCATAATAGCATTAACATTTACCGGATTTGCAAAATCGATCGAATCCGTCAAATTACCATCTCCAAAGAGTGACGAACAGAAATCCGAGCCGAAGTTTTGATTGCCTTGGTTTAGACCAAACCCCAGCTGCTGATTAAAGTCGAATTCCATATTCGTTGGTCCTTGGTTTTCTAGAGGTTGAGAATCCATATACGCCACAGGGTAATCTATGGGTAAGGCTGTGCCAGTGCTGGCAGAGGAGACGCCGCTTCTACGATTATTTCTCGTGCGTGGCCCAGTCTCCACGTTCCGCGCTCTAGAATCCATGATCCAACGAACTGTAGTATCAGAGAGCTTATCTAATACATCTCTACTTCGTTTAGCTTCTGACCAGTGTTCGCCAGTAGCACTGAGCACGTTTGATCCGGCTTTCAGATCTGCCATCAGTATATCTAGCTTGAGAGTTGTAGTCAATCCTGGCACGGTCCATATACAATGAAGCATGGTGATCGTGCTTAGGAAAATTGAATGTACAGTATCCCAACTGTAGACCAGGAGGTCTCTCTTGTAGAGCTGATCATAGAGTCTTATACTCGCAATAGCGCTCTCGTAACAAGCTTCCAGTGATTCGACAGATGGGCTTGGAATTGCAGGGCTTGGACGTAAGAGGAGCATCATAACACCATGGTACTTAATCTCGCAAAGTTGGGTGATGTGCGCCTGCTCGCCAACAAAGCGAGGTATCTGCTCTGACCAAGCTTTAAGTCGTGTTATAAGCCCCCTCTGCCAATGAGCCACATCCGGAATATTGGGGTACGTATATGGTGGTGCCTCATGGGAGATGCTGTGCAGTATATATTTGATTTCAGAATTCAGTTGGGCAAGCTTGAAAAGATGGATGGCACTGCTCATGTGTGTTGGCTGCTCGTTCTCAGAACGAGGTTGAATATCCGTCGTTGTCAATTTACTGTCCTCCACATCCGCAGGCAGCTAACTTTTGTCAGATATATTACCCCTAAAAGGCTGAAGGACTTAACTCACTCGTAGCTCACATGCTTCATCCCTCAATCCAATCGGCCTACCCATCATTGTGGCCACAGACCTATCGATGCTATATATGACCCAGAATGTCCGCGTCCTCAACTCTTGTTCTAGCACTGACATCGTCTTTCCGGATCTCACATCCCGTTGAAGTCCAAGATCTAATAATGCTGCAATGCACTGATAATTAAGGTACCAGACATTCAAGCCTATGGATGAGCTGTTCAAGGCATATACGAGCAGTAAAAGAAGAGATTGAAGTCCTTTGAGAGAATTTTCGATACAAAATTTATCGAAATATTTCATAGCACTGGCACAAAATCCTTCACCAGCGAGAGGGATTTTCATTCGCCTAGATAGAACTGTCGCTCCAATAGCCAACACCATATACACTTGAAACGCAGCGATTGGGCTCGGCTGGGCTTCAGCATAGACATGCTCGATGAGCTTCATGTGCGAAGGTTGGTGTAGGAATGGATATTGCAGGTGAATTGTTTCAAAATAGGCTTCCGAAATCTCGATGGTATAGTCTATACTTTCCGGCAAAGTAACAGAGGGTATGGAGAGCGACCCTTGAGGAAAGAGACGACTGAAGCGGCTGTTTACATTTTGCTGAAGCTCTTCTGCTGGAGGGCCACGCTTCCCTTGTCGAGCGCAGGCAAGAACCAACTTCGCAAAGAAATAGCCACTTGAAGGCCCAATATACTTCGGGTCGGTTCCAGCTGATGAAGAGACTAGACCGATCTCATGTGCAAGGCCAGTGTGCTGCGAGCTCGAGCCTGTTGGTATTTCGCTACTTGCGTTCACATTTTGGTCTTCTGTGGACAGCTCTGGATGTGAGGGAACACTGTTCTCGCCCTGGACTTGTACTGTGCTCTGTAGAGGCGCTGATGGTGGATGGACCGTAGCAATTTCTGGTTCGCCAGCTGCTTCGTTCTCACCCGACTCATTGAGAACAGATGGACCTTTTGCCAAGTCAATGTCCGGGCAATTTGTACGAACAATGGACTCGAGCCATTGAACTCTGCTTCTCAGACTTGATATATACCTTGGCAAGTCAGTATTGATAAAGTGATCAAGGAGGGAGGGAGCTTGCAGTCGTGTGGATTCAACGCCATCCTGCTTCCCGCCATCAAGACAATTCACTCCGACCTTTGAACATGCCCCGCATGACGGGACCGCTCCGTCGCACTGATGAGAGTGGTATTAGCTGCTAGGATGAGCTGAGAGATTATTCGGATTGGCCATACTCGAATCTTCCGTCGTTGGCAACGTAGACAGGCAAGCCGAACGCGGAGTGTCCTTCGGCTTCGACTGGGTCTGGTCGGATTCTCCGCGAGCGAATTTGGCGAATCCATAGCTCATCTAAATAATTTCGTACTTTGATTCTTGACGTCTCCAGAGTTCCGCATTGGAGGAGAAATAGGAATGGCAAACAGTGAGTTGAAGGATTTTTTGGTGAGGAAGGAAGAGAACGACATCCGCCCTTCAGTCAGAAAAAGTCAAATTGTCGGAAACTCCGCTAAGAGATGCGGCTTTCCCGTTGCCCACGTAATCGCCCTCGCCGGCGATCACATCAATAATTAATGAATTAATCATAACTGAATGTTATTTAGAGCCTAGTAAATATCAATTTTCAAGTATAAAACATTATATTTCCTTTGGGTATATCAATTGTCTCCTCCGCCATCAATCTCGCCATCAATCTCCCCAGCACATTACACCGGACTCTTCCAATACTTAAAATGACAGTCATTCACATTGGTAAGCGTCTCAACGCCACGTAAAGCTAAACTATTTTAAATTATCTAATCATTATCCATTTTGTACACAGTCTTCTTTAAATTCCGCCCAGACGTCACCTCAACGCACAAATCCCTTTTCGTCTTCGAACTTAAAAAGCTAAAGACTCTGCCTTGCGTCCTTGATGGCCGTTTGATAGTTGGAGGACCTTCTATCACCGATCCGATTGAACGAAGTAAAGGTTTTGAATTCGCTCTTCTCAGCTATCATCGGGATCGGGATGCGCTGGCGGAGTATCAAGCCAGCAAGGAACATCATCGGTATTTATTGATTTTGGGTGGAATATGGTGTGGATAGGTGGAATAGAAGATTTCTAATTTTGGATGTTAGGGTGACGAGTACATATATGTTTCCATATAAGGAGGATCTTTTTAGATTTGATTTTGAAGTTGACCCGGAGGATGAATACATGTGTCGGAAAATTGGGGATGGGATCGTGAATGGTTTTATGGTTACCCCGGCGGAAAATGAAAGTTGTGAGGGAGCAGAAGCTGCAAAACAGCTTGAATAGAGGAGATTTTCTTGTTCAAAAACTCAATAAATAACAAATTAGAAAAGTTGAGAATCCATTGAGCCGAAGAATGACATGATCATGTCCTAGATAGTCTTGATACTTCCATTGACCTTTTGACCATACGGCAAAGTTATCACACTCGCAACCTTATATTCAGCACTTAGGACTTACAGATTAAAACTCCAATACAAAATGTTTCCAATTTTTAGATACCCAACATTACGCTCTTCCCAACAAGATCAGGTCGCTCACAACACAGTCATTAACTTGGCACCAACCAACTCCGCTTCCCCATTCAACGCCTCAATCTCTGCATCTACAAGAGGTATTCCATCACGGAGCCTCTCTTCCTCCTTCAATTGCTCAATCTCACCAGGGAAGTATATTCGATCCACACCATGCATCTTTTCCGAGCCAACCACTCGCTGGTAGAGATAGTCCATCCTTTCTTTAAAGTCATCCAGACTCATGAACAAATCCGGCTTTATCGCAATGAGGAAGTGTCCAACATCTGCCGGCCTCGACGGATCATAAGGATTGGTCACATGTCCCGCAAAGGCAGAGCCAGAAAGGACACCAGAAAAGACATCCATCATCACGGAAAGAGCAGATCCCTTAGGTCCTCCCATCGGCAACATCACGCCTTCCAATGCTTTCGCAGGATCATCTGTTGGTTTTCCCTCCCCGTCCAGAGCCCAATCCAGCGGAATCTTTTCGCCTCGTCGCTTAGCTTTGTAGATTTTACCTCTCGCTGCAATGGACGGAGCCATGTCCAAGATGAACGGCGGTTCTTTTCCACCTGGTGCTCCACAAGCAATTGGTGAAACTCCCATGAGCTTCGATTTTCCTCCCCATACTGGAAGTGCAGGCGAGGAATTGGTGAAGACCAGGCTCATCATGCCTGCGTCAAGAGCTTCTTGTACGACCCACGCGGACATGCCGAAGTGGTTTGAGTGCTTGATTGATACCATTCCGATTCCAAATTCTCTAGCCATCTCGATTGCGCATGCCATTCCTTGATGAGCAGCCAAGAATCCAAAGCCATTGTGTCCATCTACCTGGGAAGATTATTAGTTCTTGAAAGAACGGAAGCGATTGGAGGGGCTTTTAGTTACTTACCTGAGCAACAACGGGGGTAATTTTTGTCAATGAAGGTGTGGCTTTTGGATCAAGTACACCTTGTCGGACTCGAGCCATATATGATGGGATTCGATTCATTCCATGAGTATCAACGCCGCGCAAATCGGCTTGGACGAGATGTTTGGCCACGATTGTGGCATTTTCTGATGATACCCCATTTCCAATCAAGACGCCCTCAACAAATGATCGGGCGTTTGATGCAGTGACATTGGTGTATTTGGTTTCAACCTGAGTATCGTCCATTTTTGTGGTGAAGGCGGGGTGGAAGATTGAGTTTTGAGCAGGACGATGGAGGCACGTGACCTATTGCTCGAAACTGCGCTGAGAGATAAATTAGAACAATTGTTGTTGAAATGGCTGCTTTTAAGGATTTGAAATTTTCCGATCCTTCTCAATCATCAAATACCTAATTTTACTGAAATTTCTCTTCGGAAACTGCGGAGTTATGATCTTGACCCCGCATTGAGGATGGTTGTCTTGCGGAGATTCCGTCGAGCCCACCTTCAAATCAGCTGGTCTTCGGCAGTATCCGTTCTCAACTTGGGAACAAAAAAAACCCATTAGCTAATGTAACAAGGAATGTCTCGTGTCAACGGCCAAAATTGATTTGAATAATTGAGTTTGACGATATTGCTTGTTAGGGAAGATCAGTTTAGATGGTAGAGAAATAGTAGACGGGCGCATTGATATGCATTCTACATAGTCTTACATTTGAACAAGCGATTAGTGACATTCTTCCTTCTTTGCCGATCCCTCTTTCTAAGTACAATGTTTTCACGCTCTTCCCGTAGAAGAGGTAATCCCACCATCTACAACAATCTTCTGCCCCGTAATGTACTTTGCCTCGTCAGAGACAAGAAACAGAGCGGTATTCGCCACATCCCAAGCATCTCCCATTCTTCCAGTCGGCACCTGCGCATTTCTAATCTTCATATACTCCTCCGCCCCATCCTCCTTCGCAAACTTGCTGACCAAACCCTTGGTATAAGGCGTATCCATCAACCCAGGAACCACAGTATTCAATCTCACTCCCTTAGGCGCATAAATGACAGCAGTGGCCTTCATGAACTGCATAATTGCTGCTTTAGTCGCTGAGTATCCAACTTGAGCCTTCCCAATATATCGCATTCCCGCAATACTCGCAACGCTAACCACGGCTCCAACACCCTGCTTTGCCATGATTGGAAGAACATGGTGACAAGTCAAGAAGACACTCCGAAGGTTGATTTCTACCTGCGAATCCCAAACCTCCTCCGACATCGTTGCTGGACATCCTGGTTCTGACCGTCCGACATTGTTGATTAAGATGTCTATCCTGCCGTATTTTTCCATGCAGGCATCAACCAGTGCTTTGACGGATTCAGATGAAGTGACATTTGTCTCTAAGATGTCGCAAATGCCGCCTTCGGCTTCGATTGTTTGCTGGGTCGATATTGTCGATGCGAGTGTGCGATTGCCACCAAATATTTTAGCACCTTGTCGAGCGAAGAGGACGGCTATTGCTGCGCCTATTCCCCAGCCGCCAGGTTGGCTCTGGCCGAGACCTGTGATGAGGACGATTTTTCCTTTAAGGCTCAACATCTTTTGGTTGGATTGAGTTTTGTGTAGCGAGGAATTTGGGGGTGAGGAGAGGACACCAAATCAAGACAAATTGATGGACATCCGAAATTTACAGTCGGGCTTTTCTTGACCTTATATACCTACCAAACATCAAATGCTTAGGGGTTACATCCTGAAGTTTTGCGTTAAACAGATCGAAGCTGTAAAGTAGGTGACGGAAAACCCGAGTATTGCAATTCGAGGTCCAAAGTTTGCGGAACCTCCGCTTTTCCCTTCCATCATCGCTACCCCATCGCCACCTCACCCCCATGACTGAAACTCAGTTTCCTTTTCATTGTACAGAGTCATCATAGCAGTTCGAGAACAAATTGGCAGCAAAGAATATCTTGTTCATTTAAGAAAATATGACTGAAGCGCCACCGACGGCCAAGAAGTCACAGTCTATCCTTCCTACCCCCTTCTTCGAAAATTATCCTACTAAAGACAGCACAATTGCTGCCAGTCCCTTCCACTCAAAAATCTACGAGAGAAATGCTCCGTGAATCGTTTGCTTCTAACCTTCAACTAACTACCTAAGGTAGGTATTGCCTAGTGACCAACAATGTTGCACAAGCGAGGCAAATGCTCGGCAGGTTACATTACAATTGGCTCTCTACATTATTAATTAAGTGTACATGCACTAGACACCCGAAAAGAATGTATATCAAAATACATGAGGTATTTTGAAAGGGGTCTAGGGGGCAGTGAAAAAGTCTGTTTTTAGTACACGATTAGAGTAGGGTCTGAGCAAAAGTTTGTGGCAATGCTCCTTGATGGTGCAAAGCTTGTTTGTTATTTGGTACCTGAAAATGCCGCTATTACCGGCTCCACGATGCTTGAAAAAATGCTTAAATTTGCTTGATATGCTTAGTTCTAGTAGTGCCTTCCCGCTTGGACTGGCTTGCAGATATGTGTAATTTAAAATGTCCCCTGACTTGGATAGGCACATACTTACATCTGTGCCCTCCGAGAGGAGACATTTGGCAGAGAATGAGGCCGCGTGTTCTGAAATAGAATTCTCGGTGTTCTCTAGGTCATCTGAAAGATGGGACGAATACGACGAAGGAAGGAATACTGGTCGCTGCAGCAGCTACTTTGGGTGGGAGAACTACAAAAAGCCTTGGCGGAAACCTCCCTCTCTTTACCTCGTAACCCCACAACTTTTTGCTTCTCCATCCCTCTCTTCTTCTTCATCACCTCCTCTTCTTCTTTACTCCTGTCATTATCTTCACGTCTCGAACGACAACATCTTTCCGATCGAGGCTCACATTCTCTTTGTCCATTCTTGTTTTATTCTACGCTCTCTTCACCTTCAAACCATCCGCATTCTACCCTCGAGACGTGATTTCATAGCGACCTCATCCTCCTCATTCTCCTCATAATTCCTTCTAATTCTGTCATTAATCGAGTGTAAGTCAGCCTTTGTGTACCAAACAATCAACTTCGATCTCGCCCGGTGCGCGACATTGCAGATCCGTGCCACGGGAGCGTGCATCGAAGTTGACAACACCTCCTGTTCTGTTTTTGCAAACGAGCCTTGAATCATCTATTCTTCCTCTTAAAATCCTAATCTCTCAGCTCAGTCTGCTTATCTTTCTCCTTTCTCGTAGTCAACACCTTCTACTATATTAGATGCAATGAAGTGTGTCTTCTCATTTCTCTTCCTCGGCCTTGCAGCCACATCATCCGCCAACATCATCTTCAACCATGTACCTCTAAAGTGCAGCGAGAACAGCACTCAAATCTATCACGGCTGTCTTCGTGGTCAAGAATGCACAGCTGATGGAGCGTGGGTCTAATCTCTCACACAGTATCCTCTCACTTCTGACAGTTCTACAGATGTGTTCCTGTCGACAGCGTCACAATCCCCTTGACCAGCACTCCTCGATTGCTCAAATTTCGGAGGCAAGCTGTTTATAGCACTGATGGGTCATGTGGTCCAAAGAATGGCAATACAATTTGCGACCCAAACAGCCAAACTACAAGGGCGGCTGCTGCTCGGTATGCCGCAATCTTTGAGAATTAGACTTCTGCTAACAAGTATGAGCAATATGGCTGGTGTGGTGCATCTGTTGAGTAGGTCTATGACTCTTACATCGTATTCTATTTTGGCTAACGAAGAAGTCACTGTGGTACGGGTTGCATTTCAGGTTGTACGGCGACACCATCATCAACTCCTGGTGCTGTCAACCCTCGAGCTGATGGCCTCTGTGGCAAAGTATGCACCCCACCGCCTTTCAAGTTCCTGCTGACTGGTCTCAGCAAAATGGAAATGCACCTTGTGATCCAAAAGGTCCATATGGTGGTTGTTGTTCTCAGTATGGGTATGCCACTTTTCCCTTCCACGTACACACGTTCTCCTTGGGATCCAATTGAGCTGATCTGTACTAGGTACTGTGGATCGACTCCTGGCCACTGCTTGGTCTCCAATGGCTGTCAAAACGGTTGTGATGGAACCCCGGGATCATTAACACCTACCTCGACTGCCGAACCCATCATCCAAGGCGCATCAACTTCTATGGCACCCTGGGCCCAAGCTACCGCTGCCACTACAGTTGATGGTTCTTGCGGTGGAGGCAATGGTGATACAATTTGTGGTGACTGGCCCAATGGCTCATGCTGTTCTATGTATGGATTCTGGTAAGTCAACTCGTCCTTCTTAATGTAATAACTACTGATATCCATCAGTGGAAAAACCGCAGGACATTGCGGTGCCGGATGTCAATCTGGGCCTTGCCTGGGCCCTCCTGTCGTACCAGCTCCAGGACCTAGTCCAGCACCTGCAAATCCACAACCGGGACAATTCATCGTTGTTGGAGACTCCGGTGTTGCTGCCATGCATGCCGCTCTGATGCCCAATGGACGTGTGATGTTCCTCGACAAACTCGAGAACTTTTCGAAATTGAAGCTACCAAACGGTCACTATGCAATGTCCGCCGAATATGATCCGAAAACCAACCAGGTTGTTCCTCTGGCATACAAGACAAACGCATTTTGTGCTGGAGGTACATTCTTGGCGGATGGTCGCGTGGTTTCTCTTGGTGGAAATGGACCTTTGGTGGACGTTGACCCGACTATCACTGATGGATTCAATGCTATTAGGTGGCTCACCAGATCATCGACTGATGCCGGTCTCAATGGACAGGAATGGCTTGAGACGAACCAAAAGCTTGCAAGCAATCGCTGGTATGCTTCGGCTCAAACCATGCCCGATGGAACTGTTTTCGTGGCTTCCGGAAGTCTCAACGGTCTTGACCCTACTGTTCGTGCCAATAACAATCCCACATACGAGATTTTAAACAGAGATGGCACGAGCAGAGGGCAAAACTTCCCACTGGGCATCTTGGAAAAGAACCAGCCATACTATATGTATCCATTCATCCACCTGCTCAGAGACGGCACCGTCTTCATCTTCACATCCAAGTCATCGGAGATCTTCAACGTTGGAGCCGGTGCTGTTGTCAAAGAACTTCCTGATCTTGTTGGAGACTACCGCACGTATCCTAACACGGGTGGCAGCGTCATGCTTCCACTATCCGCCAAAGAAAACTACGAACCTGATATTGTAATCTGTGGAGGTGGTGCCTATCAAGATATCACAAGTCCAACGGATGCAAGCTGCGGTCGGATCAAGCCACTAGGTCAAAATCCAGTGTGGGAAATGGATTCCATGCCAGAAGGTCGTGGGATGGTTGAGGGTACCTTACTTCCAGATGGCACCGTACTTTGGCTCAATGGAGGAAACCGTGGAGCGCAGGGCTTTGAGTTGATGGGCAGTCCTACATTGGAAGCTCTTCTCTACAACCCCGACAAACCCAAAGGCCAGCGATGGACTACTCTCGCTACCTCCAATATTCCTAGATTGTATCACTCCGTTGCTGTGCTTTTGCCTGATGGTACAGTCATGGTCACTGGCTCCAACCCGGTCGAGATGCCAAAGCTTACACCGGATGCGAAAGATCCATATGTAACGGACTATCGTGTGGAGATATTCCTCCCTCCTTACCGACAAGGTGGCAACATGAAGTACAAACCGAACCAACTTCAGATTCTCAATAAGACCATTCAACCTGGCGGGGGTTCGTTTCTAATAAGTTTCTTCGCTGGACCGCAAGCCAAAGGCTGCAAGATCGTCCTTCACCATGGCGGCTTCGTCACCCACTCGATTCACATGGGACAACGCATGATTGAATTGGAATTCCAAGGTTGGGTTCCTGGCGCGCCTATCCAGCACTTGCGAGTCTTCAATCCGCCCAACAATAACGTCGCTCCTCCTGGACCTTATTTGTTGTTCGTGGTGGTCGATTTCATTCCAAGTGATGGTCAGTTTGTGACCGTTACCTGAAGGGGTTGGATGCTGAATGGACGATGGTGGTGTATCCTTTTTTGGGAGCGGCGACTCTGGAGAACAAAAGCATGGTGCTTGTAATGAAGTGGCTTTAATGGCTGAGACGCTCGACGGGGAGAGAATAGATGATACTGCCCATTCTTAGATATAAGATAGTGACGAAGACATTGATTTTGCAACTTTCTTCCTCCATGGTTGAAACGAGAGAACGAGAGAACAAGAGAACCGTCGCGGCGCCGTGCTTCCGAATTGGTGTGCCAAGTTCAGGGCTGAAGGCGCTGAGAGCTTCCCTGTCATGCTGCCTTTTTCGTACCCCGCTTGCTTTTGGGGCCATCCATCTTGCTTGTGATGAGGATATGGAGAATAGATTATATCCGAAGCTTGATATTGATTCATAGAAGTTCACCTACTCGTTAATATACTGTACCGCTAGGGATGAAACAGAGAAGGCTTGGTGACTCAAAGAATCATTGAAACTCATTCTCAAACCTGAATAACCAAGTGACTTTCCATTCATTTATGCCATTCATCGCCAAGTTTCATTCACGCCGTACAAATTGTCGTGTTACAGGTTGTGGTGCATCCAGCAGACAGGGATCTTTGCGAAGCTGCCCAATGTTCGGGTGCTGCCCCTCCCTCTAACGCACCATCCCCTCAGCCGCTCCTATTTCTCGCAATTCATAGTGTGACCTCCTCCGTCTTCCTCTCTCTCAATTGTTGTCCCATGTTCAGGACCTTCGAGAGAGAGCTTGAACTCAGCTAACTCAACCACCAACACCACAACTGCCACCAACACACCAACCCACTGTATACAATCATGTCTCTCGATCCTCGTTCCTCCCACCGACGAGGTCGCTCCAAGTCCCCTGGCCGAAGACGTGACGACGACGAGCGCTCCCATTCCAAAGTCCGCGCTCCCTCTCCTCCTGCCCAAACCTCAAAGTACACCTACTCCGACGATCCTCCCCTCGCGGAAATGCCTATGACTATGAAGACAGAGATAGAAGGGACAGACCTGGAAGAGACGTTGTAGACGCTGAACCCCGCGGTGGCTACTACGACCCTCGCGGTTCCGACCCAAGATTTGGTCAACCAGACCCTTACGCCTACGGCCAGAGCGGGCAACCCTCATACGAGTATGGCGCTCCGACTTCTGGATATCCGCCGACTTCTAGACCAGAATATGGTGCCCCTGCTCCGGCACCAAAGCAGGAGTATTCCATGCCTGGTGCTTTTGAAGCCGAGGAGCCTACACCACCCCCACAGCCACCACGATATGGTACTACAACGACGACATCTAGTTCGAGGGGAAAGAGAAGGAAAAGAAGGAAAAGGATTACTACAAGGATTTGGCATATGGAGAGAAACCGTATGAGAAGCCTAGTGACAAAAAGTATGGAGAGAAGGTGTATGCAAAGCCAGAGAGGGATCAGTATGGCAGAGCTACTTCCCCCTTCCGTCGTCAAGGAAGGAGAAAAGCCGGTATGATGATAGTGATGACGAACCACCAAGGAAGGGCAAATCTAGATATGAAGACGACGAACCATCAAGGAAGAGCAAGTCTCGTTACGAGGATGTTTCGCCGCCAAGAAAGAGCCGTTACGAGGATGATGACCCACGAAGGAGCAGGTCCAAATATGAGGATGTCTCTCCACCAAGGTCCAGCCAGTACGAAAAATACGGCAGGCCGGTCGATGCGAATGAATACGAGGCGAGGAAATATGAGGATGATAAATATAGACAGGGAAAGTACGACCAAGATGATAAATATAGACCGGGCAAGTACGACAAAGACGATAAATATGAAAAAGAGGACAAGTACGGAAAACCAGTGGACAAATATGCAAGCGATGGAAGAAACAGAGGAGCAAGCTTCAACATCGCAGCAGGACAGCACAGCTTCTCGGGAGGTGTCAATCTTTCCTCTCGAGCACCCGAGCCGCCTCAATCACAATATGTGAAGCCTCCAAGCCCATCCGAATTTGCTCCTCCGGGAGCTTTGGGAAAGCCGGTTGGTTACGCAGAGCCAAAACAGTGGGAGTATGCACAGACAGACAGAACAGATCCAAATTACAAGCCACCAGCGCCCCGACAAATCCATACAATGCCCGTCCCGCAAGTCCACCATATGGCAACCAATATGGCGCCGATCCCAGATCTCGCCCAGGAGGCAATCCCGGCTACCAACCGGAATCCGCAAGATCTTCATCATCAAAGATTGTGACAGTCGAACCTGGATCGAGACAAAAACGAGATGCGTCTCCTGGACCAGGAGCTTATCGTAGAGAACCGTCGCCTCCTCAAGGATTGAACAGAGGAATGCATTCGCTTAGTGTCTCTACTGGCCATCATGGTAGTGCATCTTTAAGTCTGGCTACAGCGCCTGGATCTCCACTTCTAGAGTCTTATTCGGGAACATATCAGAATGCCTCGCCCATGCCCTCTCCACTCATGATTGCACAAACGGCCCACTCGGACGCTTTGGTACTATCAGCTCTTGAGCCTGACTCTTCCTCCGATGAAGACGATCGACGAGGAAAGAAGAGGCGAAATGCTCGATTCCATGATCCCCAAGAGGAAGCTGCTACCTTGGCACAAGCTCTCAAAGGAGACAAACGAGGCCCGGATATTGAACCTCTGATTGAGATCCTACCAGGATTGACCCACGAACAAATTCTTGATTTGAGAGTGGAATATAAGAAGATTGTCAAGACTGGACCAGAGAGAAAGGGTGTGAATATTGCCAAACACATCAAATCTCGTATGAAGGAGGAAGATCCATCCCTTATGAAAGCCTGCTACGCTTGCGCGCTTGGAAGGTGGGAGAGTGAGGCCTACTGGGCGAACTTTTGGTATCAAGGGGAGAAATCTCGCCGAGAACTTCTCATTGAGTCGCTCATGGGTCGCACCAACCGCGAGATTCAAGAAATCAAAGATGGGTTTGCGGACAAGAAGTACGGCGATAGTCTTGTTAAGTGCATGAAGACCGAATTACGAGAGGATAAGTTCAAGAAAGCGTCTTGCTGGTGCTTGATGAGAAGAAGATGGAAGAGAGACCTGGATATGCACTTGACAGGGACTTGATCAACGATGATGTGAGGGATCTGTATCGAGCTGTGAAGAGTGAGAGGGGTGGGGAGACGGCTATGATTAACATTGTTGTGGTGAGAAGTGACGGTCATATGAGAGAGGTTCTGCGTGTCTATGAAGCTACCTACAGAGCAAACTTCGCACGAGAGATGTTGAAAAAGAGTGGAAATCTTGTGGTACGTTTATGCCTCCTTCCCATTTTCCTCATATGCAAAAACTTACAGTAAATCAGGGTGAACTCCTTGCACATATCCTCAATGGCGTTATCAACAAGCCCGTCCGCGATGCACTTCTCGTCCATCACGCCCTGTCCCTTTCAAGATCCGACTCTATTCGCACGGAACTTCTGATCTCCAGGCTAGTGAGGTATCATTGGGATCGTCCACACATGGAGGCTGTGAAGAGAGAGTACAGAACGAGATATGGAATTGACATGCAAAGGGCTGTTGCGGAGGGGACTAAGGGAAAGGAGTGGGGTCACTTTTGTGAGATGTTGTGTGTGAGACGCATGGGTGATGAGGTGAGGAGGTTGGATGAATATCAGAGGTCTGATAGGCGATAGGCTGGTGACTATTGGGAATGGTTTCTTTTGCATAAAGTGAGTTTGGGAGGAGATGGGTTACGGATGAGGGTATGGGTTTTGAGATGTGGGATGAAATAACGATGGGTTTTGGGTTGATATTGGATATCGATTGGGCCATAAAATTGGTGACATGGAGAGATATCTTAGAATGAAGATTTAAAATATATCTCCTAGTTGTTCATATTGAGGGGAGAAAGTTGGGGAATTTGATTCTGTGATGTTTCCTGCTGTCCCCAGTTTATTGAGCCTCTGTATTCTGGGTATTTGTATTTGTATCAAACTGATGCCCTGAAGTTCTCTAACCGTCGTACTTTTAATACTTCTTCTGCATTCGTTTCAAAATGTATTGCCATTAACTCGCAACATCTAAGGCAAAGTAAACAAATGACATCAATAAGCGAAAGAACAGCGGAGTTCCCGCCTAGCAAATTGTACCTCCCAAGATCTTGGCCTATATCCAATCTTAGTAAGCTAAGCCGGGTGTTTTGAACATTTCCAATCTGACACGGTTGGGATTTTGACGTCGTCCCATCGCCTTTCATCAAACAATGTGTTCGTTCTCAAAGTATCAGTAGCTCCTCAAACTTGAAGCAATTGCCATATTCTCGATGAAATGGCGATGAATAAGCTATCCGTCGGTGGGCTCCTGTTCCTAGGCCTCGTCTCCACCTCGTCCACCAAGTCCACCACCACTTCGTACTCGCACCCATCCCCACCACGTGCACATGCACCACTACCACCACTCCACTGCCTCTCCGCGTCTTCCGTCGTCCTGCTCACACTCTACTCAGAGCTCGTTTGTAGCACTCTCTCAACATCCATTGATATCATCTCAATCTCACCAGACAAATCCCAATCTCAATCTCACTCTTACTCTCAATCCCAATCTCAACCTCACTCACACTCTGACTCTCAATCGCAACCCATCCTAATCGACACTACCCTCTCAGAACCCGGCCCTCACCATCCCTGGTCCTACGCCCCCTTCTGTCACAGCACAAACACCATAGAACTCTGCGTCTACACATCCACGACATTCTCCTCCGGCCGGGGAATATCCATCTTCACCACCCCTTCCATAGCCGCTGAGTTCGCTTCTATCCTCTCATCTGTCTCCCTCGTCGGCATCAACAACAACCACCATGAGCCCACCTACCACCATTCCCTCCCCGGTAAAGGCATCGGCACCCTCGCCTCGCGTGATCTCTCACGAGGTGATTTGATAACGGCCTATACCCCATTACTTCTATCCTACAGAGAGGATTTCCTAAGTACGTCCGTGCGAGAGGTTTTATTGAGGAAGGCGGTTGATCAGTTGCCGAAGCATAGTAGGGAGCAGTATTATGGGCTGGCGAAGATATATAATGTGGAGAGTGTGAAGGCGCAGGATGTGTTGAAGGCTAATACTTTTGGCGTTGAGGTTGGGGGGTGGGAGCATTTGGCGGTTTGGCCCGAGACGGCGAGGATCAATCATGCTTGTGGTCCTAAGTATGTTCTCTTTTTTTTATATCCTATCCTTCCTGCCTCCTTTTTTACTCCCATTCCCCTCTTTTTTTCATTTCCCTTTGAGATTTGGCCTGTTTATCCATGGGTTTTGGGGTTGGAAAACTATATACTGATGAGACTCAATCTAGTTCTCAATACCGCATCGTTGGCTCATCACTGATTCACTACGTCCATGCCGCAAGAGACATCGCGAAGGATGAAGAAATCACCATTTCTTGTATGTTCCTTCTTCTTTCTGTCATTTTACCAATTTCCTCCTTGCTCATAAACACCAACCGTGCCATCATCCACCACACGCATTTACAGCTCAACAACGATACTAACAAACCCAACCAGACATCAACCCCTTCGACACCACTCAAACCCGGCAAGCCTCCCTCAAAGAATCCTTCCATTTCACCTGTCTCTGCGCCCGCTGCACATCCCCCACCTCAGACACAACCATCTCTCAAATAACAACACTCCAAAACCTCCTCTCAGACTGGTGGTCTCCTCCTAATCACCACCACCAACAAGATCCCAACCATCCCCATCCCCATCCTCCTAACAACCACCACCAAAAAGCCGCCACAACAACAGACGCCGACATCCTAATCGCCCTCTATCAAAAAGAAGGCCTAGATGGATTCATGGACATTCCATACGGTCATGCAGCACTGATGTATAGTTCTGTGAAGGATAGGGAGGGATTGATGAGGTATGCGGAGTTGGCGAGGGAGGCGGTGGGGTTGAAGGATGGGGTGGGGACGGGGGATTGGGGGTTGTGGGATAGGATTTTGAGGGAGGGGGGGGAGGGGCATTGGAGCTGGGGGAGGAGGGTTGGTGGTGGGGAGGTTTGCCGCCTGGGAAGGGGAAGGGGCCTGGGAAGGGGAAGGGACATGGAAAGGGAAAGGGAAAGGGAAAGGGAAAGGGAAAGGCCATGGAAAGGGAAAGGGGCATGGTAAAGGAAAGGGCCCTGGGAAAGGTCCTGGAAGAGGTGATAAAGGTGAACAAGAGAAGCTGACGAAACCCTGGTTTTGAAGAGAGAACTTTGGAAATTTAAGGTTTTGAGCGGGAGTTTGAAAATTAAAAGTAGACACGTTGTAAATTAGATCCTTGTTACTTATTATCTATAAGGAAGATAACGTAAGGTTTGACGAAATTCGAATCCGTTTCTGTATCTATTCAGACTTTCGGTTAACTCAAAACCATCACGCATATGATTTACAAATCCAGTCAAGAGAAAAGGAGATGGGGAAAATTCAATGGGCTGATGGCTTTGGAATTTCTTCTTTCAAAAAGCTGGCTCAAAGGGAAAGGGAAAAGGCAATATTGGATTGGAATCAAGCAAAAATTTGAATGAACAGCAATGCATGTAAGAATCAAAGTTATGAAAAGACTTCCCACCCCCTGTCAGTCTATCTCTCTCTCTCTCTCTTGATAATTCTTTGTTGAATATACGCGATGAAGTAAGGGAAATGAGAGCAAAAACACACTGCTCACTGAGCCTCATTCGTTAAGCAGTTAAAATAATTTTCAGACAAGGTTTTACAAAAAAAACCTCACTTGCTAAACTCTCACTCACAAAACAAAATATTTCAAGAGAAAAAAACCTACTTATGAACAGATGGACAAGTAAGTATACGATGGCATGAACACTTTGGGATTCATCATCACTAGTCTAAAGTCATACATAAAAGTAAGATATTCCATTTAAATATAATACTGAATATATAAAACAAAAAGAAAAATGGAGTTCTGGGTATCGTGAAAGTATAAGACGTCAGATACAACAAACTCCTTCCTTCCACCCACCCACGCGCACCCATCCATCAAACCAATCATCAATCATTCGAACCCAATAGCTACTTAGACGAAAAAACAACTCCCCTAAAAAGAATCCAACAATGCTCGCTTGCTCGCTCGCTTCAGACAGTCATTGATCCCATCATATCCGTTCATCACACCGTGAATGCACGCTTCCTCGAAACGAATCCCATTTCGCGCCTCATAAATTCAGTCAGTCCATCTATCCCCCGTTCCTTCTTTGCCTCTCCACCGTCTCAAGGCCTCCCTTCATATTTCGACCCCATCGCATTACCACCACCACCCATTCGTTAATCACCCTGTTAGCCGAACGAAACCACTTCCCTCACCAACATCAAATCGCAACACCATTAACCACCACCTCCAACCCAGGCTGTTGTTTCGGCCTACTACTGCCTCCAATATTCTCGCCACTCCCCGAACTCTTAACAGACGCACTCCTCCCACTCCTCCCAATCGGAAAACTCCCCGTCCTGCTCCCAAACTTCCTCAACCCCATCCCCATCAACGTACTCTTACTCCTCACACTCGCACCACCGCTTATACTTCCCGCCATACCACTCCCACTGCCAGCACCCATGCCTAACCCACCATCTTGCAACCCCTCTACAAACGTCATGGGGAAAAGACCCCATTTTCCATTCTTCGTCTGCCCGGACCAGCACCATTGATCTTGGAATGTATAGCCAATATGTGTAATCTTATCACCGCGGGAGAATTTCAACCAGCCGCCTTCCCGTGCGTCGCGAGGTTTGAAATCCCATCGGGCGAAAGCGATGAGGGAGCTCTGGGCGCTCATGAGAATATCTTCTTTATGTGGCAGATCCAATGCGATGGCCGAGGCGGGGAAAGAACCTTTCTCGCCGTCGTGGTAGCCGGTACACCAGGCGCCATTGAATTTATCTGGGAAAGTGAGACCGACGAGGCGGGCGCCGTCGGCGAAGTGGAGGGTGGGATTTCCATCTGGGTCTTTAGAGGCGCTACGTGAGTTTTTGGGGTGGTATGTCACGATTGCGGTGGCTGAAGGGCGGACTTGGACGAGGGGGGCAATCTCGAACATGCTGTATGTTGAGGTGGCGGGTTCGTTTTTGATAAAGTGGAGGTCGAAGTCGACGATGCGGGGGTTGATTTGACCGTACAGGGCGTTGATGCCAGCGACAGATGTAAGGGGGCGGGCGTGTCGGGAGAGGTGTTGGAAGAGTTGTTTGTGGGAGAAGAAGATTGTTGCATCGTGCTCGTCGGTAGTTTTGCGGTCTTCGATGCAATAAATACACTAGAATATGTTAGCATTGAACTTTGGTCAAATATTAACGCTGGCAATACTTACTGCAAATACTGGATCATCAGCAACAGTTGTACGAACGTGGCATTTTGTTAGGAACTGTTGTCGCCATCTGATGCCGCTATTTCCATAAATCCCGGAAGCTGCGACTACATTAGCTATGATTCGGTAAACATCTCTATGATACTCACTGTCCATTTTGGAATCTTTTTCCACCTGACCCATTGGCACCTCATAAGCGCATTTAATACATCTAGCAAAGTCAAGTGATCCGTAGGTCCCCTTTGAATCATAATTAGCGGGCTGTTTTCTCTCAACGGACGGATGAACAACTCACAGTTGGACGTTTAACAACTTTATATGCCAATTCGCCTCTCAGTGCCGTTATCGCGCCTTCGCAAAATCCACCAAATTTGTAAAATGAGCTATCATGACGCATAGGCGAATCGATCGACTTCATTGAAGCTGTGGGCGTTGGAGGGTGATAGTTCGGGTCATTGCTGAGTACTGCTTCCTTTTCATTATCATAGTCCACGGTGGGAGGCTCGTGCACGGCTATAAGACCATCTTCAACTCCTTTACCATAGCCAGGGATTTTCAAGGTTGCGGCCAGAGCAACGCTATCTCTGGATGAGCCTGCGTTGCTCGCAGGTTCGGAAGATCCAAACAATTCCTCCTCGACTGGTTCGCTGTGGGAAGACATAGAATGACGATCCCCTGCTGCCGTACTAGTTGTGTACTGAGAACTGGCCGTTGATGTTCGCTTCCTGTCCGAAGGTAGGAAAAGTCCACGCTGTCCGTTTACAAATGCAGGATAATCGTTTGAACTAGCTCTCCGCCCATCCACCGGCCTGACCTCAATAGTGGGCGACAGTGGGCTTATTGGAGAAGTGATATCTGAAAGCGTACTGCGTCTGATGTCGTTGGTGGATCCAACAGAGTTCCAAACTTCAGAATAGAAAAAGTTCTTTGACATTCTCCGCCTCTCCAAGAAGTCATCGTTCGCTTTAACACGAATGTCGACCACGTCTTTCTTGATGAAGTCTGCCGGATCATCCGATATGATCGCTAGCTCCTCCCCAGGCGGCGGAGGGGGGAGACGAGAAGACGAAGCTGTGGCCTCACCTTGGTCGTATGGCAGGGTTGGACTATCAATCGACCAAGAACTCTTTGGCTTTGCGGGAGGACCATAATCGGCCTCCATGGGAGGAGTGAGTATCCGTAAAGACAGTCCTGTAGTCGAAGCGGAGGCCACCGTCGATGTACTATCCTCACGAGGCCTCATGCTTGCCAAATCAGCGCGGTCATCCCGTTCCACCACAGGCTGCACTTCTCCTACTGGAAGTGCATCTCGAACTCCCTCCAGCACCTTGATACATTTGTCGCTAATTATTCCGGATTCCTTTTGTACGGCTGTAAAGATGTCCGCCTCAAAGTCCTCGGGTTCGTCTGCCACATCCTGGATCTCGTTGATCTGATCCATCAATTCGGTCCGTAACTCCTTTAATTCGCTATGGATGGTTTCTACAAGAATGTCAGGACTTCAACACCCACAACAGATAATTCCGGAGTACTCACTATCATCTACCAAAGCCCTCGCAAACGCATCCCCGCATAATTCCAGACATTCTTTATAAATGGCCGCGACAGCGTCACTGTGCCTCTCCAGCGACCTCTGCAATATCTCGACCGACTCCGCGATCTCCAAGGCCTCCCCCGCCGACACGGTACTCGCAGATTTCGCAAACTTCTTTGCCAGTTTCGAGCCCCGACTCCATGTTTTGAGGATATTCTTCACTGGAAGTGCGTACTCGACGCTCATCTTGCTGTTGGGTTGTGGCCGGTGCGTCGGCCGGTTGTGCGTGTCCCTCGATCCCCCTCTTTCTGACGCAAATGGTGAGGTCCGTACTCCCAGATGATCGCCTTGCAGTCACTGTTGGTCCGTACACTTTATGGTGACAAGCAGTTTGCACAATATAAAGGGAGAGAGCGAGAAAGGGAGAAAAGGAAGAAGGGAGAAAGATAGAAAGGAAGTGGGCGAAGAAGAAGGGAGCAGAGGTAATAAGGCTGTGTTCCCTTAGTTGCAGGTGATATTTCCCTCCCTCAAATCTGTCACCAAGAAAGACAAGGCTCACTCACTCCCTCCTTCACTCCCTCGCTACTCACTCACAGTAGTTCGGTCAATCAATGGCCATGCCCTTGCACACTTCTGCCTTACGAGAAGTTGGCATGGCACTATTGCTGGAAACAGCCTAGATGCACCTTGGGTGCTGGACTTGGGGGACTTTTGAGGCTGTTGGGCGGACCCCTGGGCCTGTCTGAGCCTCAGAGGTTGGTTGCGTTGGTTGTGTTGTGTTGCAGGCAGCGATGCAAGAAAGAACACGTGGGGTTGGTGGAAAGTCAAACTCGGGCGCCCGTGAACCATATTAAATAATAATGGGGTCGAAGCAAGCTTCTGGAAACAAGGATATAGCTCAGGGAATAAACGATTCAAGAGAGTTAAGATAACCTTGATCTATTTGGCGCGTTGGAACTACCACCTCGGTAATACGGAGTATTATACAGTATTTTAATATTTTCATTAGAGAGGTACTAAGGTTTACAATAACACCCTTCACTTGGGCTATCTTCATTATTGAACTCATCATGTATCTATCGCTGCGTGACCGACCTGGGCTACTCGGTATTGCCAAAGTCAAAATTCGTCCCATCTTTGAGTGACCAACCAAGCCTCTGGTACTTTCTGTACGACCTACCTTCCTCATCAATCTTAAAATCTCCGCTTCACACATCATTTAGACGCCAGGATAGGAACCTTGTTATGTACCTACAGTACAGTACATTATTACATCCCGGGACCCAGATCAGCCTCATGTGCGCGATTAACGAATTCCAATGAGATGGAAGGCTGTCTGTTACGATTCGATGCATTGCGTGGTTCGGTCGTTATTGTGCGCAGCCGAGGCTTCCGGACTCGAAAAGGAACCGAGTACCTTCTTTCTTTCGACCAATCTTCTCGTACAATAACAGCAATTAATTCACAACATGCGCAAAGCACAGTATCGGCTTCTAGTCTAGTAGTCGACAGGTCCCTTTTTTTGGATCTAGGATATTCGGACGGTACTGAAGCAGAGGGCGGCGAATTCCGCTTCGTGACCTGCTTCCATGCATACCAGGCTGCAATGTAATCTTATATTGCCCTAGGCATCCACCAATTCTCACAATTTTAAGTAGGGCTTATTTCGTCAATCTTAGAAAAAGTCAGGCGTAAGCAAATAATACATAAATACAGCTCAAATATCTCTGGATACAAGAGCCATAATTGACTGCGGATGAAATATTTGAGATTGTATGAAATAGTTATGAGCCCAGCTTCGTGGGCTAGAGAGAGTCGCGACGATCAAAATGAGATCCAAAACTGAGGACGAGTACACCATATCAAAAAGTCGTTCGCGGCAGACCATTAAATAATTGAACCTAAACCTTGTGAAGAAGGTGACTTGGGATATGGGCTTTGATGTTGTATTCTGCATCCGCGTGAAAGAGACAGCACGGAAGCAGTAATAGGCTCTCTATCCTTGTCGTTCTGACGTCTAGAGGGCCAAGTCCAGGAGAAGGAAGTGAGTCTGACTACCTGAGGTACATAGCTATGTATATCTAACGTACAATTGTACGCACAATTGTATGCTGACGCCATGCATCCGGGTTGGATCGCATCAAAGAACACGCCTTAATCTTCCCATGAAGACTCTTCAGCCAAATATTTGTATTGCACCCCAATGTCCGAGATCTTCTTATAGACTGGAAAGAGAACTTTTGGCATCGTAAATCGAGTAGTCGAGAACTTCTTCCTGAATATGGGACTTTTCACAAACATGTCCCTAGGAGTTGTCGCTGCCAACACGTGGGAGAAGTTCCAGAAGAAATCCCACCTCACCTGCGAATACCTCTCAAAGAACTCATGGTCAGATACTGGACTCGCAATCAGCGTGTCCAGCACTTTCACCGCGTTCGCAAGTAAGTTTGACCAGTGGCCCGAGTAGTTGACGATAATGCCTGACTCAATCCAGACAAGGCACCTGTCGGTGGTCAAGAACTGAGTTAAGTCCTCACATAGAGATTGTGCTTTGATCAACTCATTCTCGTCTAACCCATCCGGCAGCGTCTGAAGATTCATAGCGTCCCAAAGCCCGTATACCATTACAGGATGGGCGGTTTCCCACCAAGCCTCACACGCGAGGCGAGGAGACCGGCGGTATGTTGTCAAGTTATCATGTTGCCAAGAACTTTCAAAATACCATGCGGCGGTGTGACCCCGGTAAAGCTGCCGAAGCCTTCTTGGTTTCAATAGGCGAGGGAGCTGGGAGGAAGCTTGAGTCTTCGCATCGGACATGACATACCGCTTGGCGCTAGGATGGATATAGTCGATCCCTCCGAGGTTGGCCGCTTCCGTTGCCTCAGTGTCCATTATTGGTTCTCCCAGCCTGTTAAATTCCATCATCTTAGTCTCCATTACAGGTCCGCCCAGGACCTTAGCAACACCAAGCGGATCGATGGGAGGATCACCATCAACATTGACTGCTTGAAAGATGATTGATAAGACGGCCGTCCTTACTAGCTGCGTTTGACCTCTCCCTAGCAGCCAGGAATAGTCTTCCATGTCGACCCATAGAAACAACTGTTGTGCCCATTCGAATTGCCAGGGTGACAGCCTGTCAGCGTGACGCTCGAGAATCTGAAAATACATTTCGGAAAGTCCCTTTGGAAGCTGTTGAAGCTGACGTTCGATTGCTTTTACTGAAGGCAGCTCAGTCACGGCGTCAATCATGAGTTTGGCATAAAGCCAGAGACCATCCGCGCTGGTGTTGATTCTCTCGAGAATCTTGCGCTTGAGACTCTCGTCAGGGAATGCATGCCATTCAGATAACCTCTTGATCAGGTACTTCTCTATCGGACTTTGCGTCATTTCGGGAGTTATCTGCAGCTGCGGATAGGATGCAAAAGAGTCCGTAATGTCGATTTCGTTACGACCAGTCAGAAGTATCTTAACAATCGTCCTAGATTGGCTGACAAATGATTGTAGTGCTTGAAATAACGGTGGCCTGTCTGCAACTTCGTCGAGAGCATCAACTACTATATGTAGCACTGGAAGCCTAGAATCCAACAGAACTCGGAACATCTGCTCAATCTCTGATATCGAATCCGCTGATCTGTGGCCATTCCCTTGGTAAAGTGGAAGAAGGATATCATACGTCCGCTTCTCCATTTTAAGAATTTGTGATAACAGTGTCCGCAAGACGGCTACTGTCGACCCCTTGGATGCGGAGCCGCTCTTGCAGAAGAAATATGCTACCCTTCCTTCGGCCTTTTGAAGTCGTTCACATGCTGCAGTAGCGAAAGACGTCTTGCCAGCCCCGGCATAGCCACCAACCCGCAAGATGGACGAAGTCGCTCCAGCCTCCCAGGATGCAAACTGAGGGGAGCGAAATAGAGGCTCACACGATGAGGCCATAAGTTTGCCGCGATATCTGACAAGGTCATCTTGAACATTGGAAGGGCAAAGCCATTGCTGTAGCGCTGTGTGCTGTGTGCCGACTGTAAATAAAAAACGTCAGTTGCAGACCCGGGGATGAATGAAGATAGTACAACGCACTTGCATCTGCTGAATTCCCAGCAGGCTGGCCAATTCGTTTGTACAGTTTTCTTCGAAGCCGGCTTAACGCGTGTTCCTTCCCTTCGCCATAGATGGGCACCATAAAAATGTCAAAAACACCAAGAAGGCAGTAAGCATTGTCCTCTTCATGGGTAGTCACACGAGGCTCCGCCCATGACATTCGCTCATCTACACTGAACTCAGACAGAGGGGTTCCTTGAAGAGCTTGCACCGCGATTCCCGTGATCTCTTGAAGCTGACGTTCGAATGATTTTTTATCACCCAGCCTTACACCTTCCTTGGTAAAGAACTCAACAGACGAGGGAGCCACCAACTCTTGAAGTGTCCAGCCCCTCGTAAACCACCTACTTTTCCGGAAAGCTTGCTCCAAAAGAATGCCATCACTCTGGTCACCACTTTTCATCGATACATCTGACAGAAACACATAACATTTGGCCGCTTGTTGATACCAGCGAAACATGGAATTAATAGCCTCCGAGAGCTCGGCATTGTTTGATTTATCAATGCAACAGGTGTCTACCCAAAAGTATTGAATACCGTCTCGTTTGGCTTGTTGCCCGCATAATCGGATCTTCTCGTAGCCAGCCTTGGACTTGCCGGTACCATCCATCATGTCTCCGTACGTCACCTCTTCGGTATCTAGTCCCCATGTGTGCGAAAGTATGGCGTATCGAGGGATGTCGTTCTTGCTGAAGTTTTTAGTCAGCCTGAGCGTATCATCACCAATTTGCTCCAAAAGACGCATTATTAGACGAGTTTGTAGGCGAAAAGGTTCCGCAGTGAAGGTCTTTCGTCATTTGTTGAACTGGTTGGAGGAGTAAAAGCTGATATGGTAAGGCTGGTGCACAGATCAGACCTTAACGCAATAGTGGGGTGGAATTGGCACAAACGCGCGTGAAAACAGCCAATGACAGGCGCTGTTGTAACTCTGACTGCTCGCTTGATTTCGGGGAATTTATTAGAGGACAAACCCGGATGAATATGTTAAAGTTGAGTACGATAGTTGAATTCATTCCATGTTTACTTGAAACAAGATATGAAAAGTGTAAGCGAGGACCCAATGAACCAAAGCGAGCCTCGAGGACCGAAGATAAGTAGCCCTGTTATATCACTGCATGCAGAAATCATGGAACACCGGAAGGAGGCGATTCTGTCTACAGATTGACCGATTCCAATCAGATGTTCGATATGAAGAACTTAACGACTCAAACTCTCCACCATATTTTCACTTTTGTAGGAATGTGGATGGTGGATCGATGCGCTGTGCCCAGGTAGATTTTAATCAACATAAGTCAGATAGATGCCAAAGTTGTTGACGAGACGAACGAGCTCAATCCTCGCTAATTAATCACATCATTCAATCGCCTTACAGCGCTATTTTTCGAGCAGTGAGCCAGTGCTGCCGATTCTGATGGTAGGACGGTGGTAAGGGCAGGAAAATGCATAGAACCTCGTATGTATCAAGTCGTACGGAGACAAACTGAAACTCGAGGTTTGTTGAGCGAAAAGAGAGCGAAATTGAAGGTATTGTTGGGAGTATCTGCCAATTCCATTTGGGGAAAAAAATTGGTCTCTTCACAACTTGCGAGAGAACTCTCAAATAGGCAAAAAAAATAAAATTGTTTTGGCTTTAGATGGATTCGAACCACCGTCCCATCTCAGTACAATATATAGAAACAGATGAAACTCAAAGAACTCCAGACGCCCCGATATATCCAAAAGTCGGTAAAGATATTTTGGTGTACAATATTTGGAGATGTATCATAACCGCTAGACCACAAAGCCGAGCTTTTTTAGTTCTCGACGGTCGCGTTTTCTTGATTTATATCAGAGACCAGAGAAAGGCGAAATGGACATATAGGAGATAAAGATGGAGTGGGGCCGAGATTCAACCGACGCGACGTGATAGATCTGGTGGTTGGCTTGCTGTTTAAACACTCTATGGTGGGTTACCAGGAGGAATGGGAGGATAAAGACGCGATGCGAATGGGGAATGTGCGAGGCTCGGCAGAGTTCCCATCTTCCCATTTGTACCCTTTGGATCTTATAGTCAAAGGCAGGACTTGCATGACTTCGCAGAACATGAACCTGCATTCTGGGAGGCTCTGGGCTTTCACGGCGCTTGCCATATCAGATGCCAAATCCCACGCGTCTTCGACCAGTTCATCCGCGACACGGCTTTGCTTCTTTCTCTTTCCCTTCCCCTGGCCAGAAGATGTGCCCATCCGTTATCTGTTGTTTTTCTGCAAGGCATGACATACCGGGCACCTGATTGTCGCTCACGGGCTCCATGAGCAGGAACCCGGTGATCTCGTCCTTGTGTGTTTACATGTTTGCATGTTTGGCTTGCTCTATCAGTGGCAACCCTCGATATCTGATCCGTCCCTTCTATGGGCCCTACCATAGGATTCATGGCGTACGGAACCACAAAGAGCAAGAGCTTCAGGGTCTCCATTGGATTATCGCTACGAGTTGTGGTGGAGTTCTTGATCCTTAGGGATTTCGTCATTTCCGCTGCCAGGCAAGGTCCATCCTTTGCACTTTCCAATGTCCCTCACCTTTTTCCAAATGTTTTATATCCTAGGCTTGTCCGCTCCATATAGTGGTAGGCTTGTCGATGGCCAGATCTCCAGGGAAGAGGGACAGCGGGGCCGATTGTTTGGACCATGGAGGAGCTTCCTCTACCTGTGCTGGAGTGTTCGCAAAGTGCCACCTGGTCTGGGTACCCGTCCTCTCTATATCATGACCAAAATCCATGTCATCGCCATTCGAAATATTGTAGGCTCTTGCAGGGGCACATTTTCTGGTTTCCCTTCTCCTCCGTTTCATGCCAAAGGCCTATATCGTCACCGTTCGAAAGGCTGTGCGATTGTCGGAGGGGCGAAGTGTAAGGTTTGGGGTATTATCGAGGCGGCCCATAAATATGTATATTTCCTGGCTCCGTAGCAGATCTCCATGCTTACATTTCCTTAATTCCTTTGAAAGTGCGAGCATCCTCCCCCATCCCAAAGTTCTTGTCTGCGATTCAATTCTCCCCGACCATGAACTGGTTGTTTCCCTCTGTCTGAGCCGGGATTACCGTTGGCTTTTCATGAGCTGGCGTCGTAGTTGTGGATTCCTCGTTGTGGGTTGTGGGTTGTCGTTGAAGAAAGAGAGGGAAGTCTATTATTATTAGCCGGCCTTTGCTTCTTTTTTAGCTCCAATGTCTAGTGACCACAAGCAGGATGACCGGCAGGATGACCGATTTCTCACACCGCAAGAACTGATTCGGCCAATCTTGCAATAATTAATATGGATGCGAGTTGCTTGCAAATCAAGTAGAAAGCTGGGGGTTCAGGGTTCATAAATAAGCGTAGCGCGCATCCTGTCCTGCACGTTCTGTGGGATCCAGGAACGAAAAGACAGGGATCACGCCAAGACTCTCGACCATCCTCCAAGCAATATCAACCGCCTAATTAAAATACCACGACCGCTCTCCTTGGAGTCGCAATCGCAACTTTGAGTGAACAACTCCAGGGCTTATATCGAGTCACCAGGACCCATGAAATCGCAGCAATTCCCTGTGGTATTTCATGCAAGCTGTGTGGGAGTGTGAGATTCATTCGCTGAAAAAGAGGACACAATGTCTTCTTCCTCTATCCTGGTGCTCTGTGCTGCTTGTGTCAGTTTGGTATGGTATATCTTCATCATAACCATCCAAGCCATTGGAGTATTTCAACTGTAAGTTTCCCTTCCCCCTACTCCCCATTCCATCTTTTTCTTTCCCGAAAAAAGATATATGAAATCTAACGTTTCTAACCCGTCTCAACAAGATATAAAAACTACTCCTCACCTCAACCCACGCCCAATTCAGCCAGCATCCCTGAAAAGGATCTCCCCGCCATCACCATCCTCCGCCCAGTCAAAGGCCTCGACGCCAACCTGTACGAATGTCTAGCCTCGACATTCCAACTCTCCTACCCATCAAGCAAACTCACCATCTCTCTCTGCATCTCCTCACGCAAAGATGCCGCCTTCCCCATCCTACAGAAGCTCCTCGTCGACTTCCCCAAATGCAAAGTCAAATTATTCATCGAGGAAGAAGACGAGGATCTTCTAAGCAGTAAAATAGGACCAAATCCCAAGATCAGGAATCTCACTCGTGCTTACAAAGAAGCCCAAAGTGACGTGATCTGGATTGTTGACTGTAATGTCTGGATTAGCAATGTGGCAGCTGGGAGGATGATCGATAAACTTTGTGGTTACGGACCAAATGGAACGCGAGTTCTCCCGTACAGATTCGTACATCAAATTCCAATTGTCGTTGATCAGAAGACGACGCTGAAGGATAAGAACTCTAGCTTATCCTCATGGAGAATCCCCGGCTCCAAGACGTTTATCTTCTCCAACATGACGACGATGCTTAGGAATGCGGTGCGAACCAAAGGCGGCCGCCTCGAAGAAATGTTCATGGCGACGTCACACGCAAAATTCTATTCATTTTTCTGCAAAGCCGCAGCGCGAGCCTGTGTCGTAGGAAAATCCAACATGTTTCGCAAATCCCATCTCGACCGCTTGACCGCTCAGGCCGATCCCTCCAGGCCAGCTGGGATCGATTTCTTCTCGCACAACATTTGCGAGGATCAATTGATTGGCACCATGCTCTGGCAAGAGACATCGCCGACAGATGACCCTCCACGACAGAAATGGGGAAGCATGCTTTGATACCGGGAGATATCGTCGTTCAACCCGTGGCGGAGATGTCTGTGGGTGATTTTGTGGCGAGGAGATTACGCTGGCAGAGGGTGAGGAAGTTTGAAAAGTTGACTGCTTTTATCGTGGAGCCGGGGATAGAGAGTTTGATATGGTCAGCCCATGGAGCTTTTGCCATTACCACTCTTCCTTTCTTGTACAAAACCCTCGGTGTTTCTCCAACGTGGGGAGGCTTCGCTGTAGTGTGGACCGTGGGAATTTTGGTGATGTTAGTGAACGACTGGTTTGTGTACGCAAAACTCCATTCCGGTGTTTCTCAGCATTTCGATTCAAACACTCCAGCGTTCGCTCTTCCACCTTTGACAGCGCACAGGAGGCCGTTTGGTGAATGGTTGGCGGCTTGGATATTTCGGGAACTGCTGGCTTTGCCAATTTGGTGTTTGGCCGGATGCGGATCGACGGTTAGTTGGAGATCCAAGAAGTTCCAAGTCGGCTTGGATATGACGGTGCATGAGATTGAGTGAGTGAATGAAGGATGAAAAGACGAATGAGCTGGGCGAAAGGAAGTAAAAGATGCTGGCGTTCCAATGACAATGGAAGGACGGGTGGAAATAATTCGAAGTTCGGCCCAACAATTAATATTCGTCTCCCCAATTCTTCTTCTTCATTTCTCGATGAGCACACTGAGTTAAGCATTTGTACCTTCATAAACAAGAAATCCAGAGAGAGCAAACAAGAACTAAGCACATCCATCACCGGCATCTTCGGCAACACTGCCAACAAGGGGTCCTCTCAAGACTTTAAATCCCCAACGGCTCATTTCAGAATCTCCACATGAAACCAAACATTCCGTCGCCTCAAATTCGCGATTTGCAACAAAAGCAATGCGATGGACCTACCTGTCGGGAAATTGAAAATTCTAGAAGGGCTGCCACGTTCGAGAAAACAAACAAGGGAGGAGGAACTTGGACGCTTGTTCGGCTTGTTCTCTCTTGTTCTCTCTTTTCTCCCCTCTCGCTCGCCCCTTGGAACCATTTCAGGTCCCGACGCCCGGTCGCCAAGAAATGTGACTAGTAACATCCGACCACCATGGGCCACTTTTGTATGGACAATTTGAACATGTGTCCCCCAGTTGTCCCCCAGTTGTCCCCTCTTTTCTCATTTCTACGGAGATAGGCGAGATAGGCGAGATCCTCTCTGTGTGTGATCTATCTTGTCTCGCCGAGTAGGACGATCATTACTATACTCCGTCCTTTAGGTTACAGTTCTCGCCAGTTGCAGATCACATGTTGACGAATCTGATAGGCCAGAATACTGTAAGAAATCCCATGCCGATGCAACAACGTCTGTGGCCGTCACTTCGTCGATGTGCAACAAAATGCATAAATCTTTTTCCGTTCGTTGGCGCTTTCCAAGCGAGTCGAATCGGATAGTTCTTGGGAGGACCCTAAGTACCTTGTAATCCTTATTAGGGTTACTAGGTAGGAAGTGTGAATGAATGAACGATCCCTCTTTGGTTGATTGGACGGCGATCATGGTCATGGTGATGAAGATGATGCTTGCGTGCATGGCGCCAGCAACCGCAAATCACCGAAATCATCCCAAAGTCAAAATAGTTATGTTACTTATGCGGTCGGTGGTGAATGAATCAGTGATGATTCGTCAACCTTCGCTCGGGGTCAGCAGTGTCAGTGTGTTCCCAAAAGCGATGTGCAACAACAACTCAAAACCTCCTCACCCCTCTCGCTAAAGTCACGAATCAAAACAAATACGCACCCCACCAGTCAGCCTGTCCCTTTGAGTGCTGCTCGTCACACGAATAGATACTGTACGGAGTACGGATGCATGCTTGCTGCTGATTTGTTACCTGTCGTCAGGTTTTCTACGCTGTGCAACAAAAAACGGCGGTGACTCCTCTTCGATCCATGCTTTCTCGCTTGAGCTGGAGCGTGAGTCAAAAATAAGGATCCGAGTTCCCCATTATTCCCATGGATGATGGAAGAAGCATGGGAGCATGAAGCATGGAAAAAGTATGGGCAGGAGGTATATTTATGTCCGAATATGCCGCCTCTCAAACGCCTCCCAGCTCTGATTCGAGAATGTTACTGTACAGTACAGAAGTGGCATGCAGCATGACAATGGTTAGGATTTGCAGATGTGCAGCAAAAGGCGTTTTTCTTCGCGAGGCCACGAGGGTCTTGCAGAAATGCCAATTCTGCACGCACGGCAGTCAGGAAATATTGACGCTCAGAATCATTGGAAATAATGGACCAATAATGCTCACAAATACAATTGAGTTGGGAAACATGTACTAGGATATTTCTCAAGAGAAGAACATTCGCGAATAATTGGATCTCTATTTTGGTTCGTTGATGCTGAGATGGAGGAAGAAGCTGATGAACCACAAAATCATTCCCACCAACCTCTCAAGAAACATAAAACTACCAAATAATTTTACATGAAGAAAATAAATAAGAAAAAAATACCTTTACCTTCCATACCGTAAAATCTAACAACATCTCATCTCTCTCTCCTCAAGACTCCATCCAGTACTCCAGCACAATACAACAGATGAAAGTAACAAGCCACCCCGCCCCTCCTCAGCTCCTCAAATAACCCAATCGCAGGGCAAAATCACCATAACTAGGCAGGTAACTACTGTGCTGTACAGCAGGGGACCTTCGACTACTGCACGCCAGTAGAGAAGAAGCTTCTGCGACGTGCAACAAGAAAATCCAACAGGAAATCTAAACAGCCCGCGCGCAGCCGCCCAACCATATAGTACACTTTCAGAAGCGGGAAGGAAATATAGACATGAGTGGTCAGATAATGCCTCCTCCGTGCTGCGAGCATGTGATATTGGTTGGATAAGCTGTAACGAGTCGGGTTTAACGGCCAAAGTGGCTTGTGAGGTAATACAGTACAGTAGTTTATGACCGAACTATCCGTAGGTTGATGGAGAAATACGTGGTGTTGGTCGATTTGCGGCTGCGGAAGCGCGGAGACGGGAAGAAGGGGTTAGTTAGATGGACTTCCATGACCCTACATGCTAGAGTTGGCGGCCCAATTTTCAGATACCCGTAGAGCGAAAGGAATTGAAATAGTAGAGGTCGCTTAACGATAATATCATAAATTCGTCGTTCCCGTATCATTAGTTTTTGTTACTTTCGCATGAAAAACAGAAACCAAAAACAGAACCGCTTATATTGTATATCCTCATCCGGCTCCAACTCCAGCCCACCCTAACAGACCAATTAAACCCGCATTGCCCAATCATGTTTCGATGAATTCATCACAACTCCTTCTTGGACTCAATGGATGCCGAAGGTGAAGGTGCAGCCTGCAAATCGTATCGTTAGTCAAGCCCAGGCAAAAGATCAGAATAATAGAAGACGTACTTTTGCAATGTATGATTTACCTATGGCAATTGTCTCGGCTTGACCACGTTGCCGTTGCCAGAACCTCTCTTCTGGTGTACCGTGGCCATTGAGTGTGGACTGTCTTGCCTCTTCCTCGAGGGTCGTTCTAGAGATTTTCTCTCCTGCTGCGATGCCACCAATTGCAAGCTCTCTGGCAGCTTCTTGGCCAAGGCTCTCAGCGATGTATTCCCTACTTTAGTTAGCAGTATCCAAATCTACGCCACAGATGGCTTACTTTCGAACCCTGAACCTCTCTGCCCTTTCCTTTTGGAGACCAGGACTATCGAGTTTACTGAGTGCTGTTCTAATTGCGAGTTGAACCCCCAAGAAAATGTGTTCCGAAAAGAAGATTGTCAAAAGAAGACCCCAGCCTTTGATATCCCACGGTGATCCACCAGGCCCTAGGCCTGTGCCGCTGAACAAGTAGACAAGCGCAGCCGATGTAATGCTACCTAGCCATGCTAAGAATGCAAGAGAATTCAACCAAGGGCCAATCGAGTCCGCTCGCCATGGGACCGGGCGCTGTGTTTGCATGGCGATCTTGACTGCATCCCCACGAAGCTCGATCCAGTTATTGATGAGGAAGGAAACTGCAGTCAGCGGCCAGACTACCGAGAATAATGAGAGGTAGCCTGAAATAATTAGAAAGTGCTCGAAATCGGAGGGAATCCTGCTTACCGAATTGAACAATCATCTCTCTGAAGTCCCCAGTGACATCATAGACATCCAACTCTGCTTCATTGCGTACTCGAACCAAGAATTCCTTCTCCTCTGGGTGATCATCCGCGGTAGTATTATTCGCTGATCCTCCTTTCTGCGCAGCACGGCTCGACTTGACCTCCTTGACCTTGTGAAAAACCTTCTTCTTGACGAAGGGAACAATAATCTCCAATAGGAAATTCACGATTTGAGCTGTTACAGTGAAGTAAATAACCTGCTTCTTCAATCTGTTGGGGTTGATCTCAAAGTTTAAGCTTGGTGTTTCTAATTGCTTCTCGTTCTCGGCGAATGGCTTGACCGTGAGAGAGAAGATATCCAGGTGAGGAACGATAAGTTGGCCGAATGGAACGTAGACGAAGGCTGTGAGCAAGATCGGCAGATATGAGGTGATGAAATTGAGTACGAAAACCTTCTGTACCATCGCTGTTTGGTGGGCTGAGCTATGTTAGCCAGAGCCATTATTTTATGTTATGCATTCAGCGTACCATCCACTGTCTCATAATTCTCCAGGTCTGTCAATTTTGCGGCAAATCCAGTCAGAAGTGCGGAGAGCGTAGGCATGACGGTGGTCAAGATGACAGTTGGAAGGAATACCTATTGGTAATGTTAGACGAGAGGCAACATTGAATAAGTGCTCCTTACCAAGTACGATTTAAATGGGCCATCATAAACTTCGGAAATGAAGATCTCAATCCCAAAGCACGTGGCAATCAGACTTCCGAGAGCCAAAGCTGCCCCTATGGCGAAGGGAACTTGAAGAAGTTGCCTTGAAAGTCTCTTGAGGGGAGAGTATACTCGGATATCCTCGCCAGTAATTGGATCCGTGATAGTATTTTCATGTTTGAAATCCGGTCTTGGGAGCTGAATCTTCGAGACACCTCGTACCCCCACTGAACAGCGAGATCAGTCTCTTGCTTCTTCCAAAACTCAACAAAGAAGATTGTCCATAGAGCGTTGATGATGGCGTAAATTGGAGAGTAACCGCCCAACAAAACCCAGGCACAGAAGCCGACTCCAGCAGGGAAGATCAAGAATAGGAAGTAAGACTGCATGAAAGCAAAATAAAATGCAATCTTCTCGCCAAATGTATCCTTGATGTCTTCTAGGTCATCGGGGCCAAGGAAGTACTTGGAAGTTAAGTCCTTGATCCATGCTTTGTTGAAAGTGTGGTTGTGCAGAGCAAAGATAGACTCAACGCAGGTCCAATCTCCTTTCTTGGGCGTAATTCCAGCACCACCTTCGCTTGTGAGTTTTGTGATCAACAGATATACCAACCGTAATCGTTCAGCTTCGGTGACCGGCTCATTTTCCATACTCTCGTTCATATCTTTCGCGGGAGCTTCGGAGCGGACGCCATAGAGCCAATCCTGAACTCGCGATCGATAGACCTCTGCCTTGAGGTGTTCGTCCGAGGAGACCTTGATGAAAACCAGTACGGCACAGTTGTCTCCATTCCGAACTTCGGTCGCGAGGCCGACATTGTTGAGGGCTTGGATGAGTCGTTCGAATTGTGCTTCAGCTTTAGCTTTGCCTGCATATTGTTAGAATTTGCATGCGGATGAGGGGTAGATAGTACACACTGGTTGTTGCGAACCGATAGTCCACCACATAGTCCACACTGGAATAGTTAGCGAATTTCCCCTTTATATTACTGTAATTCAGAGTAACAAACTCAAAATTAGTGTTTAAAGCATTGTGTTTGGTGGGGCTTGATTCGTCGAGATGCTTGGATGAAGCCATGATTGCGGTCGGCGGTCGAGCTGAATACTGTCCAACTGGACTTGCTTGCTTTCTTCCAAGTAAGCACACAGGGGAAGAAAGAAGAGAAGGGAGCACTGGTATGCAAAGTATTTGGAGCCGCAGATGCGCCAAAGAAATTCCAAGGAAATGCAGCTGGTGATGTTATGTTTTCAAGAAGCGGAGGGGACCATCGTTCCCAAAGTGAATGACGTGGGAATGCCAAGTTCAGAAGCTCAGCTCCCCTGTCGCTCGTTGCCCCACAGTCCTGGAGGTCACTTCCTCTGTGTACCGTACTGCACTGAAGCACAAGTACAAGGTACCTAGATACCAGCCTGATAATGAACAGATCACAACAACAACAACCGCATCGGATCGCATCCCAGGTGCCTTTGGTTGTAAAGGACACCTCGATGTGATAGTTAGTCACTGAGGGTATAAATATCCTAACCATCGCCAGATCAACCAACAGGTTTCCCTGAACCATACCATTCTGTTGATTCAACACTCTAAAGACCACAACCCAGAAGCTCCACGACCACCTCCAAGATGGCTAACCAACCCAAACAACCCCGACCAAAATCACAATGGCCATGGTCACGTCGAAAAATGATTTGGGACCCCCCCACAGCTCTCGATAGCATCCTCGACTCCCCGCTCCGCTTCCTCATCCAAAGCCTACACAACTTCCTCCTCTACCTCCGAGGTCCCTCCTTCAAAACTCCCAAGAACAAGCCTACAATCCGCATAATCTGCCTCTCCGACACACACACCAACACGCCCTCCATCCCCCACGGTGACCTCCTCATTCACGCGGGGGATCTCACGAATGCCGGCACTGTGGAGGAGATACAAAAGCAACTCGATTGGCTAGCGGCACAACCTCACAGGGAGAAGATTGTCATTGCTGGCAACCATGATGGCTATCTTGACCCGAAGTCAAGGAAGGAGGAGGATAAGGGTAAGAAGCTTGATTTCAAGGGAATACACTTTCTCCAGAACAAGGCTATCACTTTGAGGTTCAAAGGAGGGAGAAAGCTCAATTTCTATGGCGCGGGTGATATTCCGAAGTGTGGAGGGACTGATTTCGCGTAAGTCTCGTGTAGCTGCTATGATTATGCTGGATTTGGACAAATTCTAATTGAAATCAGGTATCAATACAATCGAGACGACCATCCCTGGCAGAACAGAATCCCCCTTGAAACCGACGTCCTGATCACACATACCCCTCCTCGATACCATCTCGATTTGAGCATAGGTTGCGCGGGGCTATTGGAGGAAATATGGCGCGTCCGACCTCGTCTCCATGTCTTTGGGCATGTGCACTCTGGTCACGGTCGAGAATTTGTATTCTGGGATGAAGCACAGAGATCATATGAACGTCTGATGGCAAGGAAAAAGGAAGGGGTATATTGGTAGATATCATACCAAGCTCAGCATGGGTTGATGCTTTGAAAGTGGTCTGGCATGGATTCAGAGGTATCCTCTGGCAGAAACTTATGGTAGGTCCAAGTGGAGGGAATGGAGGAATAATGGTCAATGCAGCGGTCGTGTATCAGAGCACCACGGCTGTCGGTAATCCTGTGGCCATCGTGGAGTTGTGAGTATTTCTTAGAAAGAACATAAGACAATATCAACGTAATACCATAATCAGACCCTGCATTCTATCCGAGTATATCAAACCATTTAAAAATTACCCTTTGTTACAATCCTATAACTTGTTCTCAATCGTACACTTCTTTCCCTCCATGGGCCAACAGATTTCTTTCCTATCCACTACAGAAAGGAATAAGTCAGTAAAGATCTTTTCAAAATACACGAAGAAACACCACTTGGCTCACAAGACACCCAACCTCAACCAAAAGAAACCACACAAACTACATCAACCGCTCCTCATAAAACCCAAAAAGCAAGAACCAAGCAAAACCAACCAAACAAATACACTCACAATATTTGAACCACGGCCCCTGCGGTCCACCAATCCACTTCTTATACCCATGAAAATCCTCCTGCCCTTTCCTATCCATCGGATACTGCTCATCACCCCACCTACCCTCAAACTTCAACCAATCAACCGGCGTTTCCTTGGTCTTTGGCTGCGGCTCGAACTCGTTGGTCGACACGGAGTAGGTGTAGAAATATGCGGAGAGGGTGGGGTCCCAGAGGCGGCCTTGAGAGGTGTGGTCGTAGGCGATTCTGGAGGGGATCTCATCGTCTGGGTGGGGTTTGAGATGTTAGAGATTGAGATTTGGATTTTGGTTTGTGAGAGCAGGGAAGATATGGAAGGGGAGGAGAATACTTACGTTGAGCGTGAAGATCATGAGAACCTGGATCAGCGTAATTTGCGTGTGATCCTCGAGCGGAATAGGCGATTGGACGATTATTGGAGGATTTTTGAACGGCGGAGAATGTGTATGCTCGGCCATACTCGTGTTGGGAGTACCAGATTGATTGGGGTTTTCCATTTTGGAATCGGATTGCATTGTGTTCCCTGTCAATAATATCCATCAAATCTTTGCTTCAAAGCGGGAATGCTCTACGTGAAGTAATAAATTGGAAATTGAGGAATGCAAGAGAAAACATACCAATCACCAACATGGTTCCCGACAATGTGTCCAAGAGCGTGAGGACCCTCGTTAAACGAATAGAAATACATATAAAATGCATCCACTATCCCATCCTCCTTCTCAACCACAATCACAGCCGTACTTTCCGCCCGATGAGTTTGCAAAGTCTTCAGATCTGGTTCCTGTCCGTGCAAGAATTTGCGGATTTTTATTGCTCCTCCCTTTTCCATACCTTTGATGACGGTGAGGTAGATATGTTCGCTGTCATTTAGTTTGTTAAGGTCGGAGAGATTGTCGAGGGTGAATTTTGAGTTGGGTAGAAGAGTGATGAAGTTTTGAGCTGGGTGCGTCTTTTTGATGTGTTTTGCTAGGTCGCTAGGGTTGTAGAGCTCGTTTTTGTCAAGATAGACTAATGGTGCTGTTGGATGTGTTAAAATTGGGGTAGTGGTGATGGAGTATTGACTACTGACCGTATTCAAGCACATAAGGTGGGATTGATGATCCAGCGAATTCTTTCAATAATTTTTCCGATAATTCGGTAGATTTTGGCGGTATCGATACTGGTAAAATCTTTTCCTTGGAGAGGATATTCCACGCTAGAAGAATGAGGAATGTTGCGAGGAGAAAGAGCATGAGCTGTATGAATGAAATTGTGTTAGCAACTTGGTTGATTTGAGTAGATGCGATGGGGAAATTGACCTTTAATCTTGAAAGATTTGCATAGAAGTCGAGTACACGACTTGGGACATATCTTGTGAGAAAATCATATTTAACCTTCGGTTTCGTGTGACTCGAGCTGGAATTAGAGGATGCAGAGCTTGATGGGAGGAAGGCATCGTTTTCCCTCTCTCCAAGTTCGATGTCATCTGATTCTTGATGGGTTGGACGAGAAGCCATAATTCACGTCTGAAACGAAACTGTTAAACAAATTTGGCGAACCTAAAACAATTAAGATTAGGCAAAACGACAACTTTGTCTAATAAAAGTCGTACGTGCAGTAACGGTTCGGTGTCATCGGATGAAAGATCGGTAATGTGTCGCCGGATATAATTGGGGTACAGAGAGGATAAGCTGTAAACGGGATTTCGACGAAATATATCACTACAGATGATCAAGTGTAAACATGCTGTTTAATTTGATGGTTGGTGGTGAAGGGGATAGTAAGAGTTGACTTGGAAGCTAATCTTGATGCTGATGGCGCGAAACCATTGAAACGTTCGAAGGATTCAAAGATGACCAATCAGCGCCAAGCTACCTATGCTCTCCCAAATTATTTACGAGCGCAACTCTGGAATGCGTGAAAGCTGGATATAGTGATCTGCTCTCAGAAATCCTGCTAGCTGAATGGTAAAGAGGTTATAATTTACAAATAAATCTGTATGTGACGTTGGAAAAAGGTTCCTTGTTTCTACACCCAACCTCCCCAAATGAGACTACCAAGAAAAACAACCTATTCTCGTTGGAGTACAGACGGACTTGGCCAATTTCTACAGGAACCATGTTTGTTGAATAAGTTAATATAGAGAAACATTCCAGAATATATTGGCTGGAACTTTGGAGAATCTTTTGGAGCTTCTAACTTTTTGTTCCAGTGATTTCCGATCCCGTCCAGAAAGGTGTGAGCTTTCCTCAACCATCCAAGAAACTTCCAATATCCATGTATGTGACCTAGTCATCGCAATAAAACCATAATTCGGAGGTTCTTCGTGCCCAGAAATGGATCATCCACGTTTGTCTTCGTTCGCGAACGCCTGGCTTCCATTAGTTGAGTGGCTCGGCTTCGGAGCTTGTGGAATCGGAGGGAACGCAGAAAAAAGCCCATGCCAGATGGATTATATCTCATTTATCTGCAGACTTACGTGTTTTGGCTGCTCTCTTGAATCTCTCGTTTGAATGGTGGTTGTGAGACTTGGACGCTTTCCAAACAAACACTTGGCAAATCTCTGCCAGAGAACTTCAGATGGGATAGGTGGTACCAGTCGGGAGGAATAACCTATCAAAACCCATCTTAAATTGCCGACATAACAAATTTCTATGTTCCTGGGCAATGAAGTGCTGAAAATAGAAATAATGTTGGAGTGTTAGTACCTGTGTTGGCCGCCGATGCCACATCGGAAATATTCATGGTCATCGATGCCCAGAGTGTGTCATTTGGGAGTCTCGAATTGACGAATACGATCATATTCCAGATTGATAAAAGGAGATCGCGGGGCAGCGAAAGTGGACTCATTGTTGAATGTTTGAATATAAGCTGTTTTTGTTGTTGTTGATGGTGGGACCAAAACCTGCAGGGTCAACAACTATCGTAAGCTTCGAATCAATGAACAGTGCGTGATGGTTATGACGACCATGATACCAAAGTCTCTCGGATACAAAAAAATGGAGTCGGCGAAGAAGCAAATGATCGAGAGGAGAACGTCGCAATTCAGATTAGTCAATACCAGATTTTCAAAACACCGGCACGAAAATGACTTTTACAGTCAGTAAATAGCCAAAATTGTTCAAATAAAAGTGACAAAAAGTGATAATGGAATTTTAAAAACAATTTTTCACCTTTGAACATTTGCTAGGGCATTCTGTGAAGATTTCGTGTAGCAAAAGGTGAGGAGGAAGCTCGCTAAATACAACGCCAAGCCGTTACTGGCCGAACCTAACCGCACCAACTTAAGTCCTATATATTTTAAAATAAACAGAAATTTGTTAACATCAAATGCAACTGTAGTTCGGTTGTGATGAATCTCGTCCGGTCCGCTCTAACGTTCATTCGTGAAAGCAAACCTATTCATCTCAACTGAATGACTGAGGCGGGGCACTGCACACTTGTGGGGGTTTACTCTGATGGGATCCCACTGCAATAAACTTACAATCAAGTTGTGCCACACGGTTCAATTCCGTGGGTGATACCCTCCTGTCCGTCCCTTGTGGAATTGCTGCTACCTGATATATGAGCCATCGGCAGTGGAGCCAGGGCGAGTGTAGAAGGCGAGGAGGGGGTCTAACTGTTCGGTACACATAGCCCTTTGGGCTGGGGTCAATTCATTGGCTCACACTATATGAGCAGTTAGATTATAAATCTCAGTACACACAGTTCTTTTTTTGCTACTTTTTTTTTAAATATTTATTCTTCATAATTTTCTTTTAAATAGTTTTAACACGTTTTTTAACTCATTATGTTTAACTATTTTTGCGCTATATTATCGGAATTCACATTGACTAAATTACTAGTCACGTGAGATTTGGCATATAAAGAGCCTTGCTGTGATCGCTCTATCTATCTAATAAGCTGATTTATCACCTCGATATAAAACTTTCACACCTCATTCACTCAATTCCTGTCTTCGATCACATCAACAGTGCATATATTCTAATATATTTGAGATGATTATCTAGCCTAGAGAATATATAGAGGTCTGATGTGATGAGAAAGACTAAAAGAACAATCTCAGGAATCTCATTATTTCAGATTATTTCGCAACGTTGATGCTCTGTCAGAGTGTGAACGCATTGCTGTAATTGGGTCGCTTCTTCGATATCAAGTTACTTAGTCAGCATTTCTGACCCCACGTCGCTGGCCAAGATGGGTGAACTCCGACGTCAAGCCTCACTTGCTCTTTCGCCAACAGATCTGAAGATCCAATGATAGCCCAAGCATCCAATAAAATCGGGACTGGGAACTGCATTTATCCAATACACTTCTTACGCCCATGCACGTCAATTATCAGCTCGACAGGCTACAAAATTCCCCCACTATGGCTTGGCTGATGTTCCTGTTCTCGATTTGAGGAGGGGTTGGATGTGACGTAAATAGCCCTTAAGAGGGGAAAGTATGAAGCTCTTTCTTGCTTCTTGCAGCTGGAAATGCCTACTTAATCCCTCATTCCCCTTCTCCAAAAGATAGATCAATCCTCTTCACAATAATATATCGAACTGTCTCCGCATCACCTACACAAAAACCTACCTACTTACTTCATCATGGATTTCGTCAACAAATTTACCGGTGGTGACAACAAGAACCCCCAGGACCAGCCAGTCCAACAGGAGGGTGAGAAGAAGGAAGGTGGCTTCCTTGGTGGTCTCACCGAGAAGTTCAATACTGCTGCTGGAGGTGGCAAGGAATCCGAGAAGAACGAGGATTATCTTGACAAAGGTATGCCGTGCTCTCTCAGTTCCCTCTCATCAGCTTGCGTGTGCTATAACCTCGCGTGCTCTCTGGATCAATTTATCATGCCGTATTAATCAAAGTGGAGCAATCGACAGCGTAATGTGGAGTACAATGAAGTGCAACCATAGCTAACATTACCTCAGGAGTCGATTTCGTTCAAGAGCACGTCATGGGTCAAGGCAAGCAGGACAACGAATCTGCCGTTGAACAGGCAAAGGATGAGCAAATCTCCGACTTCATTCGTGGACAATACAAGACTACAACTGGAAGTGAAGTTCCAATTAAAGATAAGGAACACTGAAGGAGTTTTTCGTAGATTTGGGAGCTGTGTAATGATACGATATTGATGGGACGCATTCGAGGGATTGCATGCATGGACTTGGGGACTTGGGAGGCTACGATGGATCACAAACATATTCTTGCAATGATAAGAGTCAATGAAAGTATTTAATTATCCATCCCTGTACCTTGTGAGACCATCAACCTTGTAAACGTATTTTCTTGTTTTATTAATCTTGACGATATCGCTCTTGTCATCAATCAATATGGCTGTGTTTTGAGCAACCAAATTGACATCTACCAACTTCATACCTACAAACGACAATACAAGACCGTTATAGTATAACAATCCCAACATTTTTTCTTTATTCCCTGGAAAAAGTAATTGCTTTGCCTGTCCACAAATATCGAGGCCCATTCCGTCCCCTCATCAATTGCACGTGATGAGGCTTAAAATTCCCGTCGCGAATTGTCGCGGCTGACGGCGCGTGCGACAGACCACTGGTCAAACATCACCAGAATCCGCGTTTCCAACGGCTCCAGCGAAAATCAATACGAAATTATGCCTCCATTCAAAGATGAACACATTTTACTCATTGTGCCGGGATCGCAAACCACCCTAGCGCAATTGGGTCTCCCAGAATCCTTTACGCCAGCATCGCGACGATTTCCATCCAGAGTATTCTTGAACGCCGATGGAAAGACATTTGATCCACATAAAATCACTACGAGAAGAAAGGACAATGGAGGAGATGTGGAAATGGAGGGATCTGGGGTTGCTGAGATAGAAGAGGAGGAGGTTGAGGACCCAGATGATGATGAGGGAGCTATTTGGCCATTGAAGGGTTAGCAGCACTCCTACACTTGATATCCTCAAATACTAATCATTGCAGAGGGTCGCATTGTTAATATGGAAGCTTTCTTCGCCCTACTTCAATACATCCACTCCGAACTCTCCCCGCAGCTCCATACGCCGGTCATGTTGATCGCGCAACCAGTGTGGACCGCGAAAGACCAAGAGAACATCACTACCTTCATCTTCGAACGATTCAAGACGCCAGCACTTTCTATTATGGACAGCGCGCTGGCAACATCCTACGCTTACGGAGTTCCCAATGCGACGGTTGTTGATGTTGGATTCGAAAAAGTGGATGTTACAGCGGTTACAGACTTCCAAATTACTGGCAGAGGCAGTGTTCCGAGCTCAGGCGGAGAGGGTATGACACAACGATTGAAGGAGCTGCTAAAATCGAAGGATTTTACAAGGGATATGGCGGAGCAATTGAAGCTGAGTCACATCTGTGAAGTTCTGCCTCCAGGAACACCGTTACCAGGGACAGAAACTACCTCTGAGGAGATCATCAGTAATCCTGCTGCTGCCGCTTCTACTGGCGCGACAGCTTCGGGGCCGGATGTCAGAATTACGGATCCACCTCGACCTGTTGAACAGGAATACATTGAAGAGGACGAGGTGAATGGGGATGAAAAGCATGTGGATGATGAGGGTGTTCTTGATGTTGCAAGCATTCTCACCAGCGGCAAGACGCAAGAATTCTTGGCCAAGAAGGAAAGAGAGAAGGCAGAGCGAGCCGCGGTACGAAAGGCAAACAAAGAGGCGGCAGCTGAAGCAGCAGCAGCAGCAGCGAAACCTGTTCGACTTCCAAACTCCAAAAGACCCCGAGCCATTTTCCATTATGAGGAATTTGTCAAAGACACCCCAAATGCGAAGAGGCAAAAGACCCCCGAACCCGAGGTTGAAGCTCCAGTTGTCGAGGAGGTGCCTCAGGAGGAAACTAAGCCTGTAGAGGGGACGGCAAATGGCGATGCAGCAGTCGGTGCAGCGGACGATGCAGCTCGTAAGGAGCAACAACGAGCTGCACGAAAGGAAGAGAAGAAGAAAATACTTGCAGAGCAGAATCCAGATCGGATTAGACGCGATTTCGAGATCGGAACGGAACGATTCTTAGCTGCAGATGAGGGATACTTGAGTGCGGTTGCGGATACGATCTACCGCACAGTCATGTCAGTCGATAATGTATCAAAAAGACAGGATGCTTGGGATTCTCTTGTAATTTGTGGGCAAGGATCAAAGCTTCGAGGATTCAAGGATGCATTGATTCAAACTCTAAACAACAGATATCTTGTCTCGCCCAGCTCTGCTACCATGTTTATGAGCGAGCTACCCTCGAATCTTGCCACTCCAACTGGCACTGGCTCTATGACCCCGATTGGATCTTTCGCTTCGCCTCTCCACCCAGGACCAACAGCCAGCGCAGTCAACCCCTCCTTCTGGCCGCAACAACAGCCTCCCACGCTGGTATGAATTTGCAACTTCCAGGTGGCCAAGGTCATTATCAAAGCGCAGTCCACTCTTCGCATTCGCAGTCTCCAACCAGCATTAGGCTTGCTAGCCCTCCTACCTACTTTCCTGAGTGGAAGACGTACGAGGAGGCTGTATTTTTGGGCTGCCAGGTTGCAGCCAAGGTCATTTTTGTTGTAGACCAGGGCGTATCGAAGGGTTTCTTATCGAGGATGGAGTTTAATGAGGAAGGACCTACGGCCATTCATCAGATGTAAGTGACCCTTTCCCTGCTTCACGCATGGCTCCTGATGCTAATCTGTTTGTGCAGCGGGCTCGTGTACTGAAACCAGTGAACGTATCTGAGGCGTGCTGAACAATGCGGGTTGTGGGATGATATAATAGCAAATGGATTCGGGGAGTATCGGACCCTGGTAGGTAGATGATGACCTCAACACGAAAAGTATACCCTTTTGACTACAATGTTTCATACTGTATTGAATTTCTTCTTAGATGTCTGTGAAAGCGTAAATGGAGACTTCTCACTTTTTAATACCCGAATTCCTTTATAGTGCTCGGAATCCAAGCTTAACAAAAGTTGTCTGTCATGTCTGATCCTCTCTTGTATCTTTGCTGCACATACCTTTCCTGTAGTCGTATTCATCTCGAAGAGTGGAAATTGACCTAAAACCAGGCTTAAAACTAAAACCTTCAATGGATATTTAGTTACAGTGATTACACGGACTTTTATCTGTATCTTCTCAACTCGAAGAGTAAACAAAGAGGTAGGGAAGGAAGGAACCTATCAGAGGGCATTAATTTGATATGCCTCTCTTGACTGCCTCTCCTTCCCTCCCACCATACACCCACTCAATATCCCTTCTTCTCAACCCCTACTCCAGTCTTTAATTTCTCAGCAAGAATAGCAAACTTCTTTATTTTTCTTGGTGTTTGTATCAAACTGAATGTTTGCACAGCTCTGGTTCGAGAAAGTACTCGGGGCATTTAAATGCTGAGGCCCTCTGAAGACTGGCGGGTTCTGTCCAAGCAATAAATATTCTCTTGAATGTCTCGCATTGCACTTCATTGTTCCCGGTTTTCCTCTTGGTGTTCTGAACTACTTCTCGCAAATTGCATTTCTCTGTCTGCATGGATTTGGAAATGTCTTTAATCACCGTCTTCTTGTTTGCTTCGTCAAACTGTTGGGTTTATTGTTTTGTTTGGGAACTGAATCACATCAATACGAGACACAATATTCACAGTCTTCAACAGAGCATTTTTTTGCACATCACCAGATGTTTCTATCTTGACACTGAGTGTGGTTGGCCGCATCCCTTCCACACATCCCATTCACGTCCTTCGTCTAGTTCAATTCACCTCCAAGATGGCTGGAATTGGGCAGAGGCTACCTGATATCACCTTCTAGGCTAAAGCTAGCCAAGACATTCTCCTTTCCCAATTCACCTTTGCTAGCAAGAGCGAAAGTCACGCCTTCCAGCTCAGTGGCGCTAGTGGAGCTCGGAGATATTTAGCGCGTCTTTCTACTAATACGGTCACTCTTCTTTCTCGCAAACTATTTCCTGTACTTTTTGTACATCACCAACCCCATCGATCTGTTGCGAGACTGTTGAGACTGTCGAGACTGTCGAGTCTCGCAACCTTCCTGCACAACAACTACTCCTCAGTAAGTCGACGATGCTTATTTCTACCCTCCTTCTCCCGCCTGTCTCTTGGTGGACATGCATCTGTTCCTCACTCGTCCTCTTTTCCGCACTCTACACGTTCCAGGCTGAGATCGACGCTAACCCCAACTTCCATAGATCGTTCTCTTCTTCAATCTGCCATTATGGCTCCAAAATTCAAGTCAGCGGCAAAGTCTGCCCCGCGTCGAACTCTCCCTGCCCGAGGTGCGAAGACAACAGCCATCGCCGACCTCCAAAAGATCACGAAAGTCGAAAATGCCCCTATAGCCGAAGATGAGGCTCTCGCCGAGGAGGTTGATGGTGCCAAGACAGAATATATCCTACCTCCACCCGTAACGAAGTACATCCCCCAAGGTCTCAAAGATCCGAAGCCCGTCCTCGCTACCTTCAAGACTACTGCAAAGCTCGAGAGCGGCTTGTGCATCCTCCGTGACGTTGGAGGCGGCAAGTTTGAGATCATCAACCTGTCTACAGTACCGGATGGTTTTCTTGGTTCGGAGGCTGTTGGAAACATGGTTGCAAATGACAGTACATTGGTAAACATGATGGATATTGCACCACATGAATGGGAAAATGCGAAAGTCAAGTGCCAGCAGGCCCTTATGAGTTCTCGTAAGTTCTCGCCCTCTACATCTCGTTTATTGGGTTATAAGTTCCTAACTATATAGGTGGCGAAATCTTTCGGTTTTTCAAGCTTCCACTTGAACTGAGGAATATCATCTATGAGATGTGCCTCTTCTCTCCTAAAAAGCTCAAAATGGCGGGCGCAGTCACCAAGCGTGATGGAAACCTAAATCTTGCTCTGCTACGAACTTCTCGTACTGTATACGAAGAGGCGGCGTTGGTCTTCCAGAAGAATACGTTCACCATTGAATGCAATGCTCCAGGTCTCAAATTTATGACCAAAGCATTGAATAAGAATGACAACATCCGTATCCTCGAGGTTACCGTGTATGGAAATTATCAGAAGGACCATGACATGTTCTCGTTCGTTGAAGCTTGCAAGAGTCTCAAGGAACTTAAGGTTACTTACATGATCTCACAATGGCCACGCAGAGCTAAGCCGCAACGTCTTCACCAAGACAACGTCGACCTCATCAAATTCAAACGAATGACTGGCTTTGATGTTCTATGCTCTCTTCGAGGTTTGGAGAAGGTGACGATTGTTGTTGAGCCATTTGACCCCAACCGCGAGATTAATATTTCTGAGCAAGAACGTCTCAAGTTCGAAAAGTTCTTGATGACCAAGCTTACCAGAGCACCCAAGACCAAAAAAGAGCTAGCAGCAGAGGCAAAGGCCGCACTCGATGAACAGCGAAAGTTGGCCAAGGCAAAGAAAGTCAAAGCCAGTCGTGTTCGATCTCGATCTGGCAAAAAGCGTGTTACCTTGGATCCAGACGACAGCGAGGACGAGTACGATGGCACTCCGCGCTCATGGGCACACTAAATCTGGACAATTCAAGATCAAGTACGAGAGATGAGAAACAAGGAACGACGGACTTGATTATGAAGGAAATGGAATACTTGTTCTTCATATGGTTATCATGACACACTTTTCTTTTTTGCTATTTGCATTGGGCGTTGGTGTTACACGATCTCACGTTTTTCTTTTCCCTCGCACGAAACGACCATGATGGAGCTTTATCGGAATACCGAGAGGATCTACATCTCTTAGAAAGGAATTCCTATTTGCATTTCAGCACGCGTTCTTTTAGAAATCCGTTATTAGCTTAGCTAAATAGAGAGAGTATTGCGAGCTAGGGAACATAGATATTTCATTCAAACAAGGATCACTGTATAGTACTGGGTTCATAATTTGGTAGGACTTTCTTTTTCCTTTGATTTATCTGACATTCGTTTCATTTAATATCTGGTTCCCATTCTTGCGTATGTTGAGAGCGATTGGTGCAATGCTGTTCTCGGCAAAACTAGTTTACCCCAAAACGTTATGGATGCGATGTAAATCCCCCCAACCTTCCTCAGTCTTGCTTACATCTTTCTCCCTCGATAAAAAGGGGAAAGAACATTACTACAAACTTACCAGCCACAGCGTTTCCTCTAGTCTTTTTTCTCAGGGTTCTCTCCTCACCGAAGAGGTCAGCTCCTAGTATCCGTCGCCAGTCCCGTCGCCATTTAGCTACAGCTCCAAGCCTTTCTCTACATTCTTTCATCAATCAGAGCGGTAGGTAACAAGCTCTCACATGGAAGGAATCTCAAATATAAATCTTTTCTGATATGATGTGATATATCTCAATTAATTTGTTCCTAATGCTTGCTTGCTTTCAACGCTCTGCTTGCGTGTGTAATTAGATGTAAAATACCTACCTAACTAACATGTAATATCTTTTTCTTACAACAAACAAAACAGTTGGGAGGAGAAAATTATTGAATAACTAAATAATCAAACAACAGAACTGAAAAGAACGATGCAAGCCGGGTATTTCTTTTGCTCAAGCTGCCCCATGTATATCTCTCTGACTCTCTCGCGCTCTCTCTCTGTGTGTCTCAAACTGGTATTTGCCGAGTTTTTGAATCGACTTGACTGAAGCAAGCCCCAGTCCACTACTCGTGACAATTGTCTCATCGTCTCAAAAAATATAAAAGAAAAAGAAAAAGTACTGTAGCAAGTACCATCTTCTGCGTTATCAAAATCTTCCTTCCTCCCTTACTTCTTTCCCGTTTCCCAACTATATCAACAACCAAAATGAGAAATACAAAATCAAAAGAAGGAAAAAACCTTCCTCCTACGCTCTCTACGTTATCTATCGTCTCAACCCACCACCACCAACAGCAACAGGAACATCATCATCATCCTCCTCCCACCCCCCACCATAAGGATTCCACTCCTGCCCCGGATAACTCGTCGCACTCATACTAGCTGGCGCATCCCCAGCATACCCCCTCATTCCACTCTCGGCATCATAGAAGATCTTTTCTTCTTGGTCGTTGGAGCGGAATTGAGATGATGAGGTGAGTTTCATGTTGAAGCCGTCGGCTTTGGTACCTTCTAGCTCGGCGAGCTTTTTGGGTGAGGTGTTGGTGTTTGATGGATTGGAGGAGGAAGATTCATTGAGAGAGTGGGTTTGAGAACCTATGGGTGCGATTTGTGGTTGGTGTTGCGGTTGGGATTGCAGGGCGATGTGGGATTGGACTTGAGAGGGTTGTTGTGTCTGAATCGTTAGATTCGGCGTGCCTGGTCCACTTCTTTGACGGGTATGTCCACGACCAACTCCATTTGACTTCTGTGGTGTTCCTAGTGGGCTGGCGTCATATAGGTCCAGACTCTGGCGACGGGGAGGCGCTTCTAGGACTGTTGTTGTGTATCCCTGATGCGAATGCGATTGGGAGTGCTGCAGTTGCTGCGGTTGATGATGCTGATGATGCAGTTGCTGCTGCTGGTTGAAGACAACAGGATCGGGACTTTCAATCCTCATTGGCGTGCCTGCTGGGCTTGGAGGAGTTGGTGTGGGATTACTAACAGCTCTGTCGTCACTTCTATGATCACTCGGCACGCTAATCGTTTTCTCATGTGAGTGAACCGGGCTCAAAGCTCTACTATGCGTTGGCGGATCAGACATTCCTGAGATTGCGGAGATGGCGGTACGGTGTGTGCCAGAGCGGTTGAGATCGAATGTGGTGAGGTATGATGAATTAGAGAGATTGCGGGTGTGTTCCGGTGGTAGTTGCGTATCCTTTGGTGGTGGAGGTGGTGGGTAATCTTCTGCTGATGGATTGATGGGTGAGAATACCACGTCTTCTGGGAGGGGGTACCCAGCTGGGGAATCGGGGTGGCGAAGTTGAGGTGTGTTCCCTCTTTGTTGATCGCCCTGAAGACGTTGAATTGCATCGTATTGGGTTTTTGTCCGACGAGAGGGTTCCAGATGAGAGGTAAACTTGACGGAACCGGCTTAGAGCTGCTGGTATTGTTGGCGGGGTAGTCTCGGTCATCGTTGTCTTCCGGCAGGGAGAGTTGGTAAGGTCTTTGTTGACCCTCAACTGGAAGGGCAGGAGAACGTGCAAGTAAGTCTTCCCGTGAGAGACGTTGTTGAGATTGGCGGGACACATAGGTATTATAATTCTCAAGCGCTGAAATGTGAGGAGGTGTCTGCTTTTGATTTATGTGCTGCATATCTAGTGGCAGAGGCTGGGTTTGTTGCGATGCGCGGCGATCTTGGAATGCAGTTGACTGCTCTCCGTGAATCTGGCCATCTTGCTGTTGGTTTCCTTGTGGGTACTGGACACCAGATGGTTGGGATCGATATCCACGAGGGTCATAGTCAGTGGGTACAGTTTGACCACCTTGTGCACGAACCAATGAGTATCCCCCGGGAATCGGGACGGTATCGTACTGAGGCTCTCGAGTAATCTGACGCCCACGCTCCTCTGGCGCGGCTTGTTGATTGTGGAATTTTGGCTCTGGTTGGACTTGCCTGATAGTTGGCTGTTTTTGAGGTTGCTGTTCGCCAATGCCGCCGTAGGTTCGCCCTGGAGGAACATAGTTGGCTTGTTGGCTAGACTGTTGGTTACTCTGTGACTGCGTGTCTTCGCTGTTCACATCATGGGAATGTTTTCTGCCCATTATTCCACCCAAAAGCCCCGCTCCGGAAGATCTTCGAGCTCTGCTAGACTTCACAGGCTTTGGCTCTTGCTGCTGTGGTGGAGCAGGTGACTGCTGGGCAGGCCTCATCTTTGAAAGAAAGCTGCGAGGTGCTTGGTTTGAATCTTCCCCGGGATTTGGACGTGGCGTGTTTTGAGATAATTGACTCGGAGATGGCTGATTGTACTGTTCTTGTGGGGTTTGACTCCGAATTGGCTGGTTATTGCTCATTGTCCTAGCTGCAAACCCGCCATCTGCATTTCGATCGTCTTGAGACACTTCCCTTGATAATTGCAAACGATCTGAAGCCGATGCTTTCGAATCAGGCCTGCTAGTGAAGAAGCCGCCGAGCCCTGAGAAACGCTTCTTCTTACCGGCGGGGGCTGCTTCTGGAACACCTGTGGTTGATTGCCTGTTCAGTTTGCTTGACTTCAAAACAGGAGGAGTAGAGTTACGTCCACCAAAGAATGTTGCTTTCTTCTCCGGAGGGCTAATAGGCGATGATGACTGAGGTGTGATCAGATCTGTTCGAGACCCTGGTGCATGCGCAATAACGCTCTCACGACTATGGGGTGCATTGGAAATTGCTGAAGTTCCAGTTGAAGATCGACCCAGTACACCAAAGAAACTGGAGCGACGTCTAGCCTTTTCGCGGCCATCTTCAGAGATAATACTCGAGTTCGCGTCGTCATTTATCCGTGATCCACCTTGACGCACTGACGGACTGAACTCATCATCTCGTGAGATTGACTTTCCTCGCTCTCGAGAGGTAGCCCGAGATATCTTTCCACCGATGTCTCTGAGAAAGCCAGAGTTGCGTCTAGAGTTTGCCTGCGGCTCATCGGATGGTGGGCCAATTCCAGGAATCTCATACTCATTCGTTTGCTGTCTCGGCAAGAATGCAGCCTCTCGAGTAATCGGTCCTTGGTAATAGTGGGCCGGCAAGTCTCCTGGCTCAGGTTTGGGTGGTTCCACAGGCTGCTGCCCTGTTCTGAAAAGTTCTGGATACCTCTGAGCCGATGACGGAGGTTGCTCAAACGTCTTGCCTTGCATCGACCATTGACGGTCTCCTGGGCCATCCGGACGAATATTGAGATTTTGACTTGATCCAGATGCTGCACGAGGCCGTTGATGCTCCCATGATTGACGGGGTGCAAAGTTAGGCATCGGAACATTTTGCGATATGTGAGGACCGCCAGCGGCGGAGACAGTATTTGGTCTCCACGCGTCCTGGGATCTTCTCTGAGTTCCAGGCGGAGACGATACATCGTTGGGTCGTTGGGTAGATGCTCTTGGATCTGGCAAGCCCGACATGGCTGGGCGATGGCTAGAATCGGAAGATGATGTCTTCATGTGAGGTGGTCGCGATTCCACGATTGGTTGTCTTTCAAAGTTGGATTGATGTCCAGCATTTGTGTCGCGCACATTTGGATTGTGCTCGTAAGAGCCGCCCTGACCTAGCATGGGCCTTGGAGGACCACTCGACATATGGGGCGGAGAGTTGGGCTGACCTGGACCAGGGCGCTCAGTGGCATAGCCAGAGTCTTCTTGTTGGAATGACCTGTTTTCACTTTGATGAGGTTCACCAACATCATGATCAAGCTTTCGCATGTGGCTGGCATTAGCCGGCACGCCAACGTGAGCTGCGTCGTTGGCTAGTGCATCTGTGCCGTCTTCGTCCTCATCTTCAATTGGGAATCTTTGCTTGCCCTTGCGAGAACCGAACTTAAAGCCAAATGCAGATGTTCGGCGAATTGGTGGGAGGAATGTCGAGTCAGTTTGTTCTTCGTGTTCCGACCTCAAAACCGGCGATTGATCTCGTTCAAGATCGGATTTGACAACGTTGGAAGAGTTTTGCGGTATTATCAGAGGTGCAGGAGGCGAACTCGACGACGCCGCTAGTGCAGGTGCTGGCAATAGCGGGATCTCATAACTGCTTCCCCGTGCTCTATGCATGATGCTGGTGTGATTTGCTTGGAGTTTTGGAGTCTCCTCCTTGAGCTCCTCTTCTGGACTCACCATAACCCAGTCGTTCTTAATGTTGGTCTGGTCCTCCACTTCCTGCACATGAATTTCCCCACGATCTGAACGATTCGATTGCGGCGCAATGTCTGATACCAGTCTGGGTTGATGCTCTGGGTCGACTGCGGCTGGGAATGGATATGATTGTTGACTTGGACGTGTATCGATCGCAGAGGCTTGTTCTTCTGCAATTGGTGTGGCATTAAATGGATCCCAAGAAGGCTGATGTTTACCGATGGGACGAGGGGGGCAACACTATCATCGTCTTTGTCTCTGTCATGGACTCCAATTTCCGATTCTGTGGTCGACTGGTCTGCATCTCGTATCTCACGCACCGAGGTGATGGGCTCACTTGCTTGATGAGCCTGCGTGTTGATGGAAGGGCGTGGAGGGGAGACATCCCGAGTTCCTGACATCCCACCGCTCCCAAACACATCACTATCAGAAGCACTGGGAGCAGGTAGCTGTGGAGGTTGTGAAGAGATTGAAGTCATGGTAGCGGTTCTTTGTTGCTCGGCGCCTGCTACAGGTGTGGTTTGTCGCGAAAGGCGATTCGATTTATCAGACGGACCAGATGATTTTGGCTTGGAAAGAGGCAATCCCCAAGACGACCGAGTTTCAGATTTGGGTTTGGGTGATGACGGGGTTATCTGTTAGGAAAGGAAGACTTAGCATATGATTCATATCAGGAAGGTCATGATGGCTGAAAAGAGGCAAAACAATTCAAGAACTGCAATTAACCCCTAGATGTACAGAACCTGCTAAGCAGGGAAACATATCGTCAACAGTTTCATAATGTCATCGCGGATTAGCCTAGAAAGAAAGATGCAAATAAGAAACGCCACGTCGCCCAGTTGCGGTCCGACTTTGAAGGAGATATTAATCTACCTTGTCTCCGCCACCCCCAGAAATCTGCTCTTGCCCTTTGCAAGTAATCCTTTTCCTGCTTTGCCCGCCTTCCCACCAAATATACCAGCTGTGTGAAGGAATTCCTTCCCCTTGGCCTGGACTTGCTGGGTAGTTATTTTAGGGCCACCAGGCGAGCTTCCCTGGTGTTGGTGTGCAGCCGAGCTGCTTGGCCCAGGCTTAGATGAAGTTGTGGATGTACCTGTGGGCGAGCTGGCGTTCAAGTATTGTTGGTAATATGGCGGCTGAGAAGCGCCAGGAGGACCTCCTGGCTTTGCATTGCCAACACCTGGTCCCGCTGTAGCCCATGAACCAGTCGAGGTAGCATGCTCAGGCTGTTGAGCACGCAGAGCTTCCATCCAATTCGTGAGCCCAGAGTCCATTGCTGCAAATCTATGTCTCGTCTCGTCAAAGGTCTGGATACGTTGATGGGGAGACTTCATATTCATAATTTCCTTGAACGCAAGTAACCTGGTGGTCGATGGAGGAGGTTGAGAGATAATGGGCGAGTTGGTTGGAGAGACAGAGCTTGATGGTGGTGGAGGCAATGGTTGATCGGAACCTGTTGAGAAGTACGGCTCAGGTGATCTCGCAGGGTGTTCATGCTCTGGGGGTGTGACATTCACAGGATAAGATGAAACACGCGTTGCCTTCTCTTCGGCCAGAGATAGGCGACGTTCTGGTCGACCATCTCGTGGGATGTCCGTTGCGACTGCGGCGACAGCCGCTCCAGCAGCCAAAGCAGCACCTCCAACAAGAACTGTGGAGCCTCGGCCAAACTGATTATCGTCCATTGAACCACGAGCAGTCGAAGGACTGCCAGACCCAACCGCAATCTTCTCGTCATGGGATTGTACAATTGGTGGCTCCTGCTCTTGGTTGGACGGCATCTCATGTATTAGCTGGCTCTGCTCAATTGAATTGACGCCAGAGCCCGTCAGGACTGAGGGTGAGGCTGTGGACAAAGCCGAAGGTGGCAATCCGACCTCCTTACCTCCAGTCTCGCCAGCACTAGATACATTCTCTGAACTCTGTTCCCAAGAAAAGCGATGTTTGACTGGTGGTCTTTCCAAGTCCGAAAGTTCAGCATTTGAATGCTCGGATTTCGCTACACTCAGTGGTGCAATAGGTTCGGTTTGTGATCCACTGCGAGGCAGACTCCCAGTTGGGGTACTTTGAGAGTTTTGAAGATGAGGTTGTTGAAGTGCTCCTTGCTTGAGATCAAGCGGGGGTGTTCGCGGCTCATCTTCTGTAGATGCCCAGTAGTCACCGTACTCGGCCGGAAGGTAGGTGCTCTCTCGTGTTGCCTCACCCGGGTTTGTTGAAAGCAGATTCTTATCCCTGGCCGTTTCTCTAGGTTGTGGGCTAAGTCTACTAACAATTTCTTCCTCTAATCTGTCATTTTCATCCTGGTCCGACTCAACATCTCTCGACAATACCGGAGCCTGATGCAATCCACCAGGTCCACCTTGGGCTGTACTTGGATTCATATGCGAGGAGGGAAAGTAACCCCCATTGTCCTCGGTAGACGGGAGCAACGGAGAATTCTTTGCCGGCGGTGGAGGTGGAGGATCGTCCGCAGGAGGAGCACTTATGCTTGGGAGAAGTCTAGGATCCAGATTTGTCGTCGCATAGAGATTGCCACTCGGTGCCATGGAAGAATCAGGAGTGGGCATGGCATTGCTACTGGATTCGGAAAATGGAGGAGGTGGTGGAAGAGCACTGTGTTTGTCATGTTCTCCTCGAGCCCCACCACTTTCGAACCCTGGCACCGCAGCTCCAGATGCAGACTGTGACAATGAGTGCTTGGTAGTTGTAGGTGCAATATCATTCCCTGATTCAGGTGTTTGTTGCAGGGAGACCTGACTGCTTCCTACCGGCGGAGTTTCGACTTGATTTGTCGTTGCATATGATGTCCAGCCCCCAGGTAAGTTGGGACGGAAGCTTTGCTCACTAGGTTGATGTGCCAAAGATTTTGGTGGAGCAAGCTCTTCATCGTCTAAGGAGTGATAGACTGAGCTACCATCTTTTCCGTGCAGACCTGGTCCAGGAGGTGGTGATACTGACGAACTGCTTGTTGGCACTTCGGCTGTGGGACTGAGTGTCAATTGCGGGTTTTGGGCCTGGGTATCAGGCTTTGATGACATGAACATATCCATGCCGAATCCAGACATGCGATTAAGGTCCGGAAGTTTAGGGCTCGTCGACTGTCGTCTTTCGTCTTGCACGTCCAACTTGGCTGAATCGGATAGTGGCTGAGATGCATATGAAGGTGCCGAACCAACATCTTTTGATGTATGATCAGTTACACTAAACCCGTCAAATCCATATTCGCTCTTCCTCTCCTTCACCGGTTCAAGTCCAGGTGCCAAAAAGCGTCCTCCAGGACTGTCGTCCCTGTCTATGCTTGGCCTTCGTCGAGCCCTCGGGTCGTCTACATTATGGTTGTCCCTTGGAGATTGAATTCCAGGCGATTCTGAGCGATCAGTCGGTTTTGCGCTCATCAGCGTATCCATACTAGGTCTGCTGCCGGACTCTATAGATTGTCTACGGTCTTCCTCTGCGCGGCGGTAGATGTCTGCGGGTCGGATGAAGGGTAAAGGCTTTGTGGTTGGGGCACTTGGTGAGGCTGCTCTTGGCGCAGGTTGCACGTCCTGGGAAGAATGAGTGATATCTGCGAGGTTTGGTCCACTTGTTTGGCTCAGACTGCTCTTCCTGGCGGGAAATCTGGCAGATGGCGATTCAACCGCACTGGGAGGGCCAGTGGGTCGAGAATTCAAGGGCGCCGGAACAGCTGTGGGAGAGTAATCTCGGTGGGCTTGATAGTCGCCGCTAGAGAATCTGCCATCAGAAGACGCCGAAGTCGTCACATTCGAATCTTCGCTAGTGACCCTTCCAGACTGCGGATTTGCAGGCATTGATGGCTCTCCTGTTTGCTGTGTAGAATGCGAAAGAGGTGGTCCCCCAATTATCTGCGAGAAATGAGTCGGTGGACCAGCGGTCGTTTCTTGCGCAGGTGGGATGGCAGTATTGCTGGAGAAGTCGCGCCTCTCATCATCCGCATCGAATGAGTTGGCCCGTAGTCGAGCTCCTGGAGCTGGCGGCAGGTCGCCATAGCTTTTCTTGTAATCGGCAACAGGGGGATCGGGTTGTTTGGCAGGCGGCGGCGGTGGTGGTTCGTTGTAATCATCGTATTCGTCGCTGTCGTAGTCGTCTCCTCCGTAGTTTGCAGCCTTCGCATTCACCCATTTCTTCGTCTTTTGTCGATTGACGTTCGCTTGGTATGAAATTGGGGCTGGTCCGCCGGATGGGTTTCGTCTGCTTGGTGTGTTAGCTTCCTGATCTTGGTGCTGAGAATAAGACTTGATTGCTCACAGTTGAGAGTCGTTCTCGAAGGTTGTGGGGAAAGGTCTCGCCATTGTTGGTGGAAGAGGATGAGGATGAGGATGATGGTGAGGGTGAGGATCGCGCAGACAGTGTTTGTTCTATCACTGCACACACGCACGCATGATTATTTGGGGCAGGAATTGTGGCAATGGGTCGAGAGGCCTATTCCGCAAGATCCCAAACTTGGATGCTGCTGATGGGAGGAGGGAGCGAGGAGGATGTGAGGCTGAGAGTCGCAATCGCGAGAGTAGGTATCCAATCCAATCGACCGGGTAGGTAGTGTATATTATTAGATGGCTGTGGAGATGAAGTGACAGATGGAGGTTGAGGAACGAGAATATACTGCTGCAGCTGCAAATGCGAGATATATCCAAGACAAGAGGCGAAAGAGGTCGCGTCGCAGTTATTAGTGAATATTCCTAGTGTTACGGTAATGCGTCGCGATCGTCGCTCATTTCCAAGTTCCTCTGCCGTTTTGCCAGCTTCCAACGCCAAAGCCGCTGGCTGCTGCCACAGCCACACAAAACAAGGACAAGGACAGGGACCCCCAAATTAGCTGACGGATGCACGTGACGGACATGTCAATGCCTGAAACAGTTTCATAGCCGGATGGATGATGGTCTTTTGCCTCTGGGGGAATGCTGGCTGCTGGCCACCATGTTCAGATGTAGTGTTGCGAACACATCCTCCACAACTTCTCCAGACTGATCGCAACGCCTAACTCACTCTCCCTTCCTTTCAATTTCATTCTATTCTTCGCTTCCTTTCGCCATATTCAACAGACGACACTTACTGATACTGTACAACTTTATAATCCAACCCTGAAACGCAAACAGCTGAACATTTCCTTCGCCCTTCACCCGTGCCACCCATTTGTTTCCTCACTCTCCCATCCGCCCCCAACGAATCCACTTCCAGCAACAAAGAGGCTTCGCGCGACAACATAATCATTGCACAACCACTGATTCACTGAAAAATCAAGATATAACCCTTGCGCCCGACCTCTGTGTCGTAACACCACCGCTCTCCGCATTCAGCGATGGCCGTTTCCTCCATTCAAGACCGGACCAACGAGTTCAGGTCCGTCCTCACACAAGTCCAACGAAGACAGGCTTCTTCCAAGGTCGGCGCGCAGAGACAATCACTCCTCACAGACTCACAGAAGGCCGCAGCAAATGGGGGCGCAAATGGAGATGGGAAGCCGAGAAGGTCGGAGTTCGCCAGGAGAGCAGCTGAGATTGGAAAGGGAATTGGAGGGACCATGAGCAAACTGGAGAAACTCGCTCAGTGTAAGATCAGCGCGCGCATCCGTACGCTCCCCCTGCTAATAACTATACAGTGGCTAAAAGAAAGACTCTCTTCGATGACAGGCCGGTTGAGATCAACGAGTTGACTTTCATCATCAAGCAAGATTTATCCTCCTTGAACCAGCAGATCTCCTCCCTCCAAACCCTCTCGAGAGCGCAACATCCCAAGGCAGATCAAGAAGGGGAACACAACAAAAATGTCGTTTTTTTGTTGCAGGGAAAGCTCACAGATGTGTCCGTTAATTTCAAAGATGTTCTGGAGGTTCGCACGAAGAATATCCAGGCTTCAAGATCGCGGACAGAGAACTTCGTTTCCTCGGTCTCTCAGAATACAGCACCCGCGATTGCACAGTCCGCTTCTCCATTGTATAACACGCCGACTCGAGGCTCGCCAGGGCCAGGGCAGGATTTGTTATCTTTAAACCCAGTAGGGGACCAGCAACTGCTGATGATGGAGGAAGCACAACCACAAAACTCATACATCCACCAGAGAGGAGAAGCCATCGAGGCGATAGAGAGGACGATCAGTGAACTAGGTGGCATTTTCGGTCAATTAGCATCCATGGTTTCCGAACAAAGCGAAATGATCCAACGGATCGACGCCAACACAGAGGATGTGGTAGACAACGTGCAAGGTGCTCAAAGAGAGTTACTGAAGTACTGGTCGAGGGTATCTGGCAATCGCTGGTTGGTTGCAAAGATGTTTGGAGTTTTGATGATTTTCTTCTTGTAGGTTCTGTCCTCATTTGCCCCTCCAGTCCGTCCCCTTTTCTCCATATAATATACTAACATGTTCAAGACTTTGGGTTCTCATAGCGGGATAGAACTGGACCAACAATGGTAATGCATTCGAGTTTGTAACATCACTGTAGAGCGTGCGCGCGGAATATACACTTTAATACCAGGGTCATTTGACCGATTTAGACCTTCAGCAAGAGAGAGGAAGGGTATCTCGATACCTTCTATTACACCCGAGTTGCGATCAAACATTTCAAATGCAGCTTCACCAAGTGGTGTCGACTTGCGAATTCTCAAATATTGGGTGCCTTACTGTATGTGACATTGGCCACCAATTCTAGGGTTACAGATAGGAGGAGATAGGCAAGCGCCAGCTGGTGGGCAGTCAAGCCAAGGCGAGCAAGGTCTCTCTCTCTCTCTCTTTCTGGGGCTCTATTTCTGATGAATCGGCTTTTAAGCATATTGGGTTACGAACTTGCGGGTAACGAGATTTCAAGCGTTTTTTTCGAAAACTTTAATCCTTCTCTTAAATGATTCCTGCCCATGCAAGTAGCGTCGCTCGTATTATTCCATGTCGAAAGAGGCACAGCCAAAAGGTGACTTGTGAAAGAGTCACGATAAATCACGGTGTTGATGCCAGATCCGGCGGTGCATTGATCAAAACGGCCACATCCCGCTCGTCTTCCTTGTTGAATGCTCTCCACGCTCCACCAACCAGGGGGGTTTGCTTGGTATCGTGCCTTGCTCGTGCATAAATTTCTACTTCACCATCACAAATGAGATAGGTACTCGGTATTGCATTTAGCCTGCACAGGCCGCATACCTAGATAGGTATATACGTATATACGTATATACTGTGTTCACCCGGCGAATCTTTCTTGTCCCGAGTGCTCGTACTGTCAGATCGAAGCAGAACATACGCGTTCTTTTTGGGAAGGATATCTCAGTCACTCGTTTCCTGGGATTTGGTATTTAATATTGGTCAACTGTCGCTCTCGAAGTCTCTCGTGGCCGGTCATTCGTTTGATTTTTATCTCCAAAATTAATAAGTCAGACTCGAAGTATATCTACACAATAACCCAAAATGCTTCCCCTCGAACTCCTCGCGAGCATCGCACTATTCACCCTTGCCAAACTCGCCAGCGCGGCAACGGCCTCAGAATGGTCCAGTCGCTCCATCTACCAAGTAATGACCGACCGCTTCGCCCTCACAGACGGCTCAAGCCCAAACTGCGAGCTTGATCGCTACTGTGGAGGAACCTGGACCGGCATCAAGAACAAACTCGACTACATCCAAGGCATGGGGTTTACCGCCATCCAAATCTCCCCTGTTGTCAAGAACATACCTGAAGCCACCCAGCGCGGAGAATCCTATCACGGCTACTGGAGCACGGATTGGTATGCCCTCAACGAGCATTTCGGAACGGCGCAAGATTTGCAGGATTTAGCAAAGGCGCTCCATGATAGGGGGATGCTCTTCATGGTGGATGTGGTGTTGAATAATGTTGCTCTGAAGTTTGATGCCGAAGCAAGTGAGATGACGAAGATTGATTATTCGCAATTCAATCCTTTCAATGAGGAGAAATACTTTCATCCTTGGTGCCCCGTCACACCCACCAACTCCAAGACAGCGACACAAGATTGCTGGACCAGCTCCGACGTTGTCGCTTTTCCAGATCTCAACACCGAATCACCTGTGGTGCAATCCATGGCTCTCACCTGGGCGAAGGAACTTATCTCTAACTACTCCATCGACGGACTACGGGTCTATCGCGCCAACAACATTGATTCCGCCTTCCTTAAGAATTTCACTAAAGAAGTGGGTGTTTTTACGATGGGAGATGTGCTTCTAGAAGATCCGGAACCGTTGTGTGAGTACATGAAAGTGGTGGATGGAGTGTCGAATTTGGTGACTTATTTTGCAATTATGGAGGCTTTTTCCATGACGGAAGAGGAAGACAGGGATTTGTTAACGCTGGGGGATATGGTGAAAAGAATGGGGGAAACGTGTGGCAATATTGGGATGTTGGGGACGTTTTATGAGAGTCCTGACATGACGAGATTTGCGACTGTTAACCCCGATATTGTTGTATGTTGGTGATCTTGACTTTCCTCGTCCTCTATTCTTCGACTTCACAAGAAAGGTGCTAATTAAGCGATGTTATACAGCTTGCGATGAATGCCATTGCGTTTACGATTCTAGCTGATGGAATTCCTACCAGTACGTTCAATTCTTGAGAAGACTACATTTCAACTTCTTGAAATGAATTCAGGAACTAATATCAAACAGTCTATCAGAACCAAGAGCAACATGTAACCGGAAACTTCACCCCCTTCAACCGCACCCCCCTCTGGACCCAATCATATAACACCAGCAGCCCGCTTTACACCCTCACCCGTACCCTCCTCACCCTCCGCAACCACGCTCAGCTCGCCTCCTCCTCGTATCTCGCCTCTTCAACCACCAACTTACACCTACGCAAACAATATTATATCACCCGCAAAGGCCCATCATCCAACCAAACCTCATCAACAACCAACACCCAAGCAAGCCAAAACCAAACTCAGATCGTAGCGGCATATTTCAACATCGACGAACCTTCCCCAAAGTCAAACGTGACGATTACGGTGAAAGGAGGGTTTGAGAAGGGAACGAAGGTTATGGAGGTGGTTGCGTGTAAGGAGGTTGTGGCTGGTGAGGAGGGACAGTTGGTGTTTAATGTTGATGGGAAGCCGAAGGTTTTTTATGAGAAGGATGGGCTGGTTGGGAGTGGACTTTGTGGGTTTGAGAAGAAGGAGACGGTGGGGGCTGGGTCGGGGAGTGTAAGTGGGAGTGGTGGTGGGAGTGAGGGGGGACAAAGGAGGGAGAGGGGAAGGAGGAGAAGAAGAGTGAGGCAATGGGGTTGAGTGTGAGAGTTAGTTTTACGGGTGCGGCGTTGGGATTGGTAGGCTTGGGTGCGTTGGTTTGGTTGTGAGTATGTTGGTTGTTTTTTTCGAGCATTGGGTTTATATTGGAAGGGGAGCGATGTCAATCATGTCATTTAAGGCGTAGAAATATATAATATATTGCTCTTAGAGAACTTAACGAAATCCCTGACTGAGTTTATGCAAAGAAATGATTCTGGCAAGTGATTTATGACATTGAATTTAGTGGATTTTGGTTTTTGCGACGGTCACAGGCAAGTCATTCAATCATCAGGGAGGCGAGACCATTTCGTCGAATATCACAGACTGTACTGTTCGATGAGTGTCAAGTAATCAGTCCACATTTATTAGTTACTGAGCTGTTGGTACATTAAAGTAGGATTGAGCAAGTGGATTATTGTAAAGAAAGGGAGACTATACAGGTCTAGATAATACTGTTGTATTATTGTGAAGTCTAAAGAGTGGATCACGTGGTTCTGGGCAGCCGGCCGCCATGTTCTCAACAACACCTGACCTGGTTGCGAGAACCTCGCCATCGACCATCCTGAACTCCATTTACCCCTTCTCTTGAAAGTCCATTCGTTAGGTTAAGAACTCCGGTCTATTCTCACAGTGCCCTCTGATCTCACCACCAGGAGTCCACAGCAATGGAACCTGTTCCAAACTCCTACCCTAGGCCGACACCCAGCCTTCTCACCCTTCCTAAAGAGCTGCGAGACCACATCTGGCGCCTGGCCATCCCTCGAAACCGCATATTGAGAGTTAAATTCGACTTTGAAACCCTTCATGCGGATATCATCGGTCCCTTCTCACGCATTCCCACCATCCTTCATGTCTGTCAAGATTCCCGCCATTTCGCACTCAAAATACTTGAGAAGGGATTTATACCCAGCCCCAGAGCACCTCAGGAATGCAGTGTACCCGACAAGTTCTACTGGTGTCCCTCATTCGATCGCCTCTACGTCTTCAACTGGCTAGGTTGGGATCGTCTCTACGGACCAACCTACGTCAAACCCGCTGACGAGGAGAAGGAACGTCTCAGAACGTTCAAAGATTATGAGCATTTCTTACAAGTGTTTCCCACCGTTCAACATCTTGCCCTTCCGTTGTGCAATAGGATAGCGAGCGGGTGGGTGGCCGATTTTCCACCGTCGCGACGCTTTTGGCTCTTCAAACTGCTCTGCAATCTTCAATCCTTGAAAAGCGTTCAGCTGGTTGCAGCCCCACACGGCGATTGGTTGGGCCAAAGGCCTCCAGACGGAGGAAGAACATCAATGAACATTGGCCCCTTGCACTCACTTCCTACTGTTGTTGTAGCTTTTGAGCCTTTAGATGTCGAGGTTTCCGTTATTTTCGGTCCCAGAACTGACGGAAATGTGCCGACCCCTCGCAATATCGAGGAAGATGCGCGGGCAGGTTGCGAAGTATATCAGAGGGAGGGAGTAGAAGATGAGGTGAAGAAGTGGCACCCGCCGTCTTTTCACTTCATGGTCCTGAGGTCGAGGCGGTTCAAGACCAGCGGCTTTTGCTTGCCGGAAAAGAAGAATTTTGAAAATTTCACCATGGATTTCTATCATTAAGTCTGATGGCTTTTAAGAGACGAGCTGGGGTGTGCGTGATAGCAGGCATTTGCAGTCAGGAAACAACAGTCAACAGCCAACGTTGTACCTGAGCTTTGGGTCTCAATATTTGTCAAGGAACGATCAGAAAAGAACATTGTGTAACTGCCAAAAGGTTCATCAAAGCCTATCTAAGCTTTCCACGTCTGGATTCACAGCAAACTGAGACTACAAGTTGGAACGATATTCTTTTCATTTAGGCTAAAACGCCCCTCAACTACCAAGAAATATAAAATAGACTCGACGATTCAAGCCGTCGACATGACATTTAACTTCTAGTTTAAAGTAAAACGTTTCTCCAGTATTGCTCGATATCTGCCTTTGTTTTGGGTGTAATATCTAAAAGAGCATTATCGTTCTTGAGTGGCTGGCCATAAGCCGCTCCACCATATACCGAAAGCTTCAATTGATCGAAAATGACTGGTAGGGAAAAGTCCCCACTTGCAGCTTTCGCAGCATTTGACTTCGCCAGTTCCGTGGTGTCGACAACGACGGGTTCCCAAGTCCTCTTAGGATCGACTTTCTTCGCAATGGCCAACAGCTCGTTTTGTGTGATAAGAACATCTGAGACTACGACTTGTCGATTCTTGGTCTCCTCTGGGTGGTTCAACACGCCAATAACAGCCTGGGCGGAATTTTCGAGAGAGGTGAGGGAAGTAACATTATCACCACCATCGAAGAGCTCTGGCTTTCCTTCCTTCCAGTTCAGCAGGAAGCTGTGCGCCAAACCCCAATCCAAGAATCCACCGTTGACCACGTAGGTGTATGAAATCTTTGCACCAGCAGCGACCTTCTCTTCGATATACTGACGAACGGCAACTTTGTAACCAAAGACGGGGAAAGCGGCCACTTTTGGATTGGTGAGATCGGAACCGAATTCAGATGGGAGGAAGCGCTGAACACCAGCGGCGATAGCTGCGTCAAAAAAGAGTTTTTGTCCGATGAAACCGTCATTGCCGACTGTTGAGACCACTGCGTCTTGTCCGCTCAGAGCGGTGGTGAGAGCTTCGACTGAGGTGTAGTCTGTCTTGATGACTTTGATGCCGCTTGGAAGGTGGCTTTGGATTCGTTGCGGCTGATGACGGTCACATTGTATTTTCCTGAATCGACGAGAGCTTTGAGGAGAGGAGCTCCAAGGGCGCCGGAGGCCTGAGAATATTAGCATTCAGGAAGCATGAGTGAGATTGATGGGGTTCTTACACCAAAGATGGCGACGTTCTTGATGGCAGACATATTGGTCGGTTGAAAAGTTTCTTATGAGGTGATTATTGGGAGAGTGTGGATGATGCTTTGGAGTTTGGGATGTGTGTGAATGATGATAATTGGAAATGGATTATTGAAGGAGTCGACATGGTCGCTCTTTATATACTACCTACCTACCTATAATTCAATGGCATCGTCTTCTGCCATTATTCAGTAATAGGCACGCCATAGTATGGTTGACGCAACATACACCTTGGATAACAAACCCAAATTCCATCCATCCCGCCCACCGGAAGTACAGTCGAACACCTGCATGAAATTTGACGCGGCTACGATTGGTGGGGTTACACGCCGACTGGTTCTGGAAGCCAGACCTGGCTTAGAGCGCTGCAGTTGAAAATCTACGGCCATCCCACCCTACCTACCAAAGTGTGTTTCCTCGTTTTAATCGTTAATTGGGTGAGAAAGCATTATTTGTGGCATTTCCCCGCTGGTGGCACAATCAGTGTTTGGGCTGAGCTAGATCAACCCGTGTGGTGGTTAGATGTCAAACATGTCTAACCACAACAAGGAACCCAATGCTCCTCATAACCGAATCAAGCTCGACAAGCTTAAGGAACACTTCCTGGTCAAAGTTGCCGCAGGTGCGAATTTAGAAGCCACACGGGTAAACCTAACCTCAAAAGTGTTATGTCATCCCCTGAGAAGCTTTGTTGACTTTAGCTTCTTACTAATCGTGAGGAGGTTTCGCTCGTATTTCTTACGCAGGAGAGAGTGCCGGTGTTGGAACCCACAACGAGCCCACTTCCACCCACCGGATGACCACTCCTCCCAGTCTCCTCCTCCCACAATATTCACTACTGTACTCCGTTGTCACATACCTACTCGGTAATACCACTCGTACAGTACGGCTACGGTGCAGCAAACCACACGGACTTCACGATCATGGCCTCCTCAACCGACATCACATACGAATGCGACTTCTCCGGCTGTGGGCGCCGGTTCAAGAGACAGGAACACCTCACCCGTCACCAACGCAGCCACGACCCCTCGAATGTATTCGTCTGTGAAATCTGTCAGAAAGTCTTCAATCGAAAGTAAGCTAGCTAGCTACCTTGCCTATCTTTACCTACCCACCGACCTAGCTCTTTGCCCGGTGATTTCTACCTTGTCTATCCCCCAACGGCGATCGGCGCTTGGCTATTGGGTCAAGTGTCTACTCCAAGCTTTGTGGGATGCGGAAGCGGTGTTGTGATACATCAGATTGCAGAAGTGCTGTACTGTACCAAGCTCGCAATCTCATATCGATAACAGGAGGATGAAGGGTTCAAGGAGCTCCGTCGAGTGCACTCGCTACTACCGCTCCTGTACGCATCGACTCTTGTTAAAGTTCAGCTGGAGATTATCGGGATTGGAAGTTCCTTTCCTGTGCTCAATCAATTTCACAATTGCGAGATTGATGATGTGCTGGATGCCGACATTCTCAACACATCCGACGAATTCCTGTACTGTACAGCTGTCATGTCTCTTGTCCGCATGCTTTCCGTTGTGTTTATTGTCCACCGTAGCGGGGTCACGTTGTCTAGCGATGGATATTGAAGACGAGGTGTTGACGATAGCCAAACCATTTACTGACGCTGTGTCTGTTCCAGAGACAGTTTAAATAGACATTTGGCAGTCCACGCTGACGTGTTGACGCTGCCATCCTCCAAAAAGACGAGGAGAGCATGTGTCGCCTGTCGCAGGGGAAAGAACAAATGTGATGGCGAACCGAGGTGTTCGACTTGTATTAAGCGCGAGATTGAGTGCGTCTATGAGAACAAGAACGATGTAGAAGACGAACATGTCTCTCCTGCCGATGATGTGCAAATGGGAGGAACTTCGGACGGTATCAGCCCTGAGAGCTTTAATCAGAGCGATCAACATCCAGGCTCAAGCACCAGAAGCGGCCATTCATTCGATTCTCCACATTCGCTACAAAGCGAAGCCAGCACGGGAGCAACATCAGCAAGTCCCATATCAAACGACCAAACGAGAACCCAGCCACTTCACGGCTCAAATCAATCACCTCCTATACCCCCATCCCTTGAGCAGCGGAATGTAATCAATTGGATGGCCACGCGGGTTATTCGACAAGATCCAGCCCCCCCTACAAAGCTGTACGATGAACCGAAATATGAGCTTTACACACAGGAATTTTTTCATACAGTCCATCTTAGGTGGGAGCTTATACATCGCCCAACGTACAGGGACACTAGCTCGGATCCGCTCGTAGTATACTCAATGAGGATGATGGGCGCTTGGGTTCTTGGTACGGATGATTCCAGGTCTTACGCCTTAGCTACGCATGAGACGTGTGTAAATGCGATATTACCCAAATTGGTAAGCCTCCTCTTGGAGTGAACGAGAAATCTACTGTGCTAATCGTACGAAGCACCAAGTTACTTGTCGTGACGACTTTTGGCAAACTCCAACGCCGAACTTTTGTTTTGCGGCACTTTTAAATATTATCTTCCCTTTATACACTGGAGTAGGTCTCGCACTTGAGGTAGATTGAGGACGGTGTTGATGAGATTATTAGGATGAAAGAAAAATATCACGTGCCGCTATTCTTTTAAACACTTTGGTTGCAGCTCTTCGAGAGGTTGGATTTTTTGACGAGTATACAGGTAATTTTCAAATCTTGTTCCATAATGGACTTTTTGGCACGGAATCGCAAATTAACTTTGAAATTTAGCATGGCCAGATGAGAAACCAAACCTGTTCCCGCCGATGCGGATGGGAGCTCTCGGACAAAGGCAGAGGTATGCAAATCAATGTAAACTCAGACAATATTCCTAAAATTCTCAGATTAGCAGCATACCTATACAAAATCGACGCTTATTTATCTATCCTACGAAATAAACCTCCCACAATCAGCGCAGCAGATCTCTACTTTCATCTTCCAACAACATTCACTCTTTACAACTCAAATGGTCTTCATCTCTGGGAAGAACGTCAAATGTCAGAACCCTGCTACCGAAACCAAACAACAATGTTTCAGATGATCACAGACAAGTTGACAAACTTGGGTGATATCGAGACTGATCCAATGCTTTTAGAAGATATACAAATGTGTTTAGCTGGGGCATGGTCGCAAATCTGGAACAGCTCCCAACTAAACAGGCTGTTCGCGACATGTCCCACAGTCTTGACTGATGAAAAACTCGGTATCAAGCGACAACTCGATAGCTTAAAAGCACGCCTAGATATCATCAAAAACCGAGTAACTCCATACGGCCAAGAGCCCTACCTCCCACTCAAATATTACCTCGGTCCAGAAGATCCATCCACACCAAATGCCGCTCACATAGCAGCAGCCAGGATGAATGACCTCCTCGCCGACTCCCTAATGCTCTACCACCTCCTCAGCATCCTCACCAGCACAGACATTGGAACACTCATTCGCATCATCAAAGATCAAAAACTCACCCCAGTCGAAGAAGCCTCCGAATTCCAAGCCCAAGAGCGCCAAAACCGTCTCTTCCAAGTAAAAATCTGGGGAGGCAGCTCACTAGCTCGCAGTGCCCTCTGCCACTGCGTCAACATCCTCCTTGTCGCCAGTCGTCAAACGCCCAATCGAAAACCAGATCATCAAGATCCCATCGCTCACATCGCGCTCACCTTCGCCACGGTCGTCGTGTATAGCTACGCCATATATAGTACTTGCGCGTGCGAGATGTGTCTCCCAGTACCCCATCTCCCTGTCTTCGAGCTGACAAAACCGGAGACTGAAGTTTTTGTGAGGGAGAGGAGTGCTTGGATTGAGCTGGGTGCTGATTTGAGACCGCAGATTGAGGGGGTGCAGATTTGCATCTGTAATAGCACTTATTTGACGGCGGTGTTTAAGGCGTATTTGCCGCTGGGTTGGGAGGTTGCGAATATGATTCCTGATGAGCCGGGGAGTGTTCCAGACGGGGTTCAGTGACATATTGGTAGCATTTAAGAGCTTATCTATTATAAAGCAAAATTACATCAAAGACAAAGAAAATCCTGTTCATATTCGCTTGACTTTACGGAACAGGTAATTTTACGTTTAACTGTGGCCGTGGGTTCAGCAAATGATGTAAAAATGGAAATTTCAACCAAAATGTTGTCATGGACCACAGCAGTGAATGCTGGTTGTATTGTATAGAGTTTTGACTTTCTCGTTTGACGGGAAGGAAGTAGGTAAGGTAGGTTGGTTAGTCAACCTATTACTTACTGTAAACGAAGGTACGTCCACCACTCCATGAGATGGAAGGCAATGAATAGTAGATTAGATTGGGCAGATGTGCCTGCAGTTCGAATACAAGTAAAAGAAATCATATTTCAAATAGACATTAAATTAGCTCTATTTCTGTCTGATCTAGAGTGATAGCATGCAGTTTCATAAAACAACAGTGGCCCCGAACAGCTTGCTCTTCCTCATTAAAACGATCGTAGAGGGGCATGCAGGCACACCAAAAAAATCAAATCAACACCACAGCTTGCTCTCTCACTCGCTCGCTCGCTCATCTATTCTATGCAAAAAACAAACCGCCACTCAGCATCACCATGCAAATCGACACACCCAGCCCCACCATCGCACTACTACTCCCAACTTTCCCTCCCGCACTCGGTGGAGTCGACGTAGAAGTGGAAGTAGCACTCCCACCAAACGACGAAGTGATCGAAGCCACACTCGTCGATGTAGACGTCTCCGACGATGCCGTCGTACTCAAAACCCTCACTCTCGTCCCCGAACTCACATAATCCACCCCACCATGAAAGATGGCCGTCTGCACAACCTGCACCTCCGTAGCCACCTTACTCACACCCGGAATCCTCGTGTCACTCTCCTTGAAATCCACAATCTTCTGCGTCTTCGAGTCCGGGTTCATCTGCGCCATGGCCACGACATTATTACTTAAATCATAAACCACATACGCACTTCTCAAAAACGTATCTCCCAGAATCGCGAGTCCTCCCATAGAGGGGTGGATACCGAAGACGCAGATTCCGTCGCCGGTATTGCCTGGGTAAGGGGAGTTTTCTATACTGCCGAAGATACTTTCGAGCGAGAAGACGAGTTCGGAGAGTGGGACGGTGATGTCGACGCCGTTGTCTGAGTCGCCGAAGCGAAAGGTGAATGATACGCCTGGGTTGGTGGCGATGCTGCACCATACGTAGACGAAGCCAGAAGGGACGCTTCCATTGCGGGGTTTGGTGTCGTCGTTCGCGCTGACGAGGTAGAAGATTTCGGCGGCGAGTCGGTCGGGGAGGTAGGTGAATGTGGTGCCTGAGTCTAGGATGACGGGGGTCGGGGATGATGAGAGGGTGGACTGCCATGTCATGTTATGCATTACGAAAGAGGTCATGGCGACGGTGAAATAGTCGTATATTTGGGTGCCTTTGGATGATTTGCGAGTTATCACGGGCATTTGGACGAGATCGCCCATGTATTTATCAGTGTCCATGCCACCGAAGATGATTGAACCTGTTTGGGAATCCCGCGAGTTGAGGTAGAGCGAGTAGGCTTTAAGGTTTATGAGTCCTTGGTCAAACATTTGATCAAGCAAGGTCGGGTAGGTGAAGGGAGTGTCGTCGAAACCGTTGTTGGATGCTTCTGTCAAGGTGTAACCAAGTCCCATTACTCCAGTCCAGTATTTTGCCCACTTTGCAAGACCAAGTGTCTGTCCTTTGACTGTCACACCTCCAACTTGAATATCTTCGGAAATATAATCCCCACAGCAGAGTTTCCACCAGCGTAAGTAATGTTGAACTCATCCTTGTAGACCACTTTGTAGCTCGTGGATGCGTTGGCCTTGACTATTATTGCACGTTAGCAACTTTCTGTGCACTGTACTGTAAATGTAAAAACCAATGGAAAAACCAAGAATGCTCACAAGAACTTTCGCAGCCTCCATACGTCAACCACCAATCCCGATCCCGACAACGCCGGGCCGCTGCATCTGTGAACCAAGTATCACTGCTTCCCGTATCTACCAAAAGATTTATACTCTGAGGCGGAGTTCCAACCGCAACCTTCGCGACATAGGATCCACCGGTGATATTGTTTAACAATTCCACCTCATTGGCATTTTGACGCGGAAGGATATTTCTTTGGCTTAGAGTGGTCGGATGATTCGACTTTGTGAGATCCAATATAATTGCAGCTTGAGAACCCCAAGACAAGAGCCCAACCGAAAGTGTAGCAGAAACCGCAATGGCCTTCATGATTGCCAGACAGACACACACACACACACACACACACTTTTTCTTCTCTCTCTCTCTCTCTCTCTCTCTCTCTCTCTCTTTCTCCCTCTCTATTGAAAAAGTGAAGAACGTGGGAATAGAAAATCACCAAAGACCGAGGCGCGATCTCCAAGCTCTGCGGTGTCCCTCCTCGGGTGACGCGCCGACCAGGGTAGTTTGATTGCAAAAACAGCTGGAAAACACACAACGAAACAAACACGCAACAAACAGTGACAAAGCAGGATAACAAACAGAACAGAACAGAGAAGAGAAAAGAAGTGGAAACTTCAATGTACTTGTACTTACGGAGGTATACTATACCAAGGAAAAAGCTAGCTTGAGCTACCTACCTCTTTCACTCGTTCGTTGGGTTCCCCCTCAACTCGGCATGATCTTGGCTGGTGAGGCACAGGCACAGAATACGAAGCGAAAATATTGAAAAAGAGCAGATTTATCCAGATTCTGGTTTGGTCAGGGCACAGCACATCATCCGGCCTTCTCCATGATGCTTGGCTGTGATGGAGATAGCGAATCGGGCGCGGGGGAGATCTGAATGTAACCCCTGGCATTGACATGTTCCGATCTTGATGCGTGTGCGCTATTTCAAAGGTCTGGCGATGATGTGGTCTAGTTTGGAGGGACTTTGGAGGGAGACTCGGGAAGGAGCGCTTCGTCTCTTTGCGGGGGGCAAGGATGTCTTGAGGGAGAGAATGAATGATGCGAAGGAGGAGAGAATATGTGTGGGGATTTTGAATCTTCATAATCGCGCGTATTTCACGTGATGTTGTTCTCATTCCGTCGTCGGCGTTGTGAGCCCGGTCTTGAGGACTCCTGGGCAAACACGAAGTACATTTGATACCAGCGACGACTTCAAAGTAAAGACTACCTAACATAATGACTGTATATATATCCAAGTAGTATATAGGGAGGAGTGCTGGAACTGGGAATCGTGAGTGTGTTATGTTAACATGATACTTTTTTAACGAACTCTAAGGTAAGCTTTTTTATAGTACAATACAACAACAAATCTCCCTGCTTGTACAAATAATACTCAACAAACATAATCCTGAACAGCACATCCATCACCTTAAAAGCCTTAAAGTGCATATATCCCAATCCAAAACACCCCCACAATGCAAATAATACATGATCCATTCACCCATCCCACCTTTCCAATAATAAACCCAAGCTCCAACCCAACATACCATGTTGAGACCAGATCTAACCAACCAACCAACCCAATGAATAAATATCCCTTCCTATATTTGACTATATTTTCCCAACCGTATTCCGACCCCAAGTAGTGGGCCGAGTAATTGACTCTAGATCCTTTTGAATCCTGAAGTCTTGTTGTTTTAGCCTTGGTACCTCCGTTTCGTAAAGATGAGTGAGGTTCCGCACGTGGGGCAGGGCCAAGGTGTTTCCTCTGAAGTGACATGGGGCCTTTTTTGAGGGGGCTGGACCATCGTCGTTTCTCTTACACCACCAAAGTAATTTCTTGTCGTCACTGTCAAACATATTCTCCCTTCCACTGGCGTCGCGCGATGCGCTTTCCGTCATGCCGTACGACTTCCTGAATCGTGATTTTGCCGTTAAGTAATTCTCTGATGTATCCCGTCGAGGGGAAGGCTTGTCTTCCGAGCATATCCAACCCTCCAGCTGAGATCTCTGCTTCATCGATGAGGTCTGCCTCCATCTCTTGAAACCGTCACATCAACTGTCCTCACAATTCCCTCCAGAATATGCTCTTCACTTGCACTATCCAGAGGAACCTCCCTTATCTTCACCGACTTTGGATTCTTCAATCGATCCGCCACACTTCCATTTCTTGAAAGTTGAGCATGTGAACTACCTCCGTTGGCTGTTGATTCGACGACCGATCGATTCCAGGTATTGCTATGTGGAATATCCCCTCTCAGGCTTATTCCCCCACCGTATCCAGTCAGACCATATGAACTGCTGTTCTTTGTGCTTCCAAAGCCTGTAATGTGCCACGCGTGGAGGAGAGGCCGGATCGTTACGAGGGATGCAGCAATGATAGCGATTCCGGGTTCGATGAGGGTCCATACCATCGCATCGTTGGCGGTGTATAAATTATCGGAATAGTCGCTCAGTTCAATGAGGTACTTGAGTCGAATCAGGGTGGCCACGCTAGCGAACACGCCAAGTGACAGTACAAAGCAGACAGTTAGCTTCTTCTGCATAGTCATCTGCGAGTGGTTAGTGAAAATTCAATCGTTCGGATTGCGGTCGCGTTTCAATCCTTTCTTACTTTGACCTTCCAAATCATAAACATGGGAAGTATAGAGTACAGCCAATCGCTGACGATGGTCATTACTGATATCGAGTATGCGGCAGCTAGGAAACTATCTCCACTGGCGCAACGACCTCCCTCGATCGTATAATCCCATTGGAAGGCCACGGGCTGGCATTGAAAGAACTGGTAAAAGATGATAACAGTAGACCAAACAAAGACGATTGCCATCGAGATTCGTAGAGTCCAAATATATCGCTTGAGAATAGCTATGCGGAGAAGAAACACGCCGATAGACATCTTGATGCACATCATATTTAGAACGTAGGTTATAGTTGCAAGAGCTTGATACTAGCAGGTGTTAGAAGTGTGCCGGCTAGGAGGATGGAAGAGTGTACTTTGAGTGCTTCGATCTCATTCTTCTGAGGAAGAGTCTTGTTGTGATGACCCAAACCCCACTTGACAGCCAGGAGGATGAAGGCACAAGAAAGAGTGAAGACAGCCTACAAGTCGTTAGATTGTTCGATTGCGAAGATCGACAGCTCATACCTGTGATAAAAGCATCAACCAATCATCAGGTGAGAATGACTTGGTAATGAATACTCTGACATAGAATCGAAGAAGAACCGTAATCGTGCTCAGCCCTAGGAAGACCGAAGCAACTATTGCCACCTCCGCTCCATTGTATTCGTTTGGGTCGGTGATGTCAACCATTGTAAAGCTGTTGGATTCAGGCCGTCCCTGAATCTGTCGAGTCTATCAAAGCCTTCCCAGGTTGATGTAGTGGTAGGAAAAACAAAAGAACTAACTGAGATCAAGCGAAGACTTGCGGGGGAAGGAGACTTATCTATGGCACCCATGTGCTGTAGGCAAGGATCACTTCCATGTGGAACCAAGGGGGTTCATGGGTTCCTTGCATACTTCCAAGATGACAGTCGATATCAGACAAATTAAAAATGTGCACAAGTTTGCACAGGAAATCCGAAAGCGTGTCTTACCTGCAGCGTGTGCCTCAGGGATGATGCTTACCAGACTTCTGGAAGGGGACTACTTCTGTAGGCCTGGCCAGAAGTAACTATGGATGATATGATATTCAACTAGGGCGAAAAGAACAAGGAAGCGGTACTTTGAGTGGTGAGACACCGGTGTGTATTTTTCCTTCTGTGCCGCTCCCTTCAACGTCTCCCCGTTGTTTATCAACGGGTATCGAAACGCCAGAAATGCCATCGCTTGTCGCAAGATCCCCTGTCAACCCACAAAAAGGATTGCAGCCCAATCACGTAGAGGATGTGCCTGGCATCGCTTCGACGTCCACTACTGCAAGTGCAAGTCGAGGATGGATGGGGATGAGGTGAGCTGACGGGAAGCACAAGGGATACGGAGGTACGAAAGTGTGAATTGTTGACTCGAGCGTGCAATTGCACTTGCAATAATGTGAGTTGCCCCTGAAGAATACTTTGCCCTAAGATACGGCAATACCAGCCTAAAAGCAGAGATATCTTGACTCTGGTACGAGGCACCCAATGGTGGAGATCGGGCCAGCCATTTTGCATGTTGGCGTGAGGTGCAGCTTAGCCAAAACTCGCAGTTGGCTATCTGGAACGAGAGCACTCGACAACCCCTTGTTCGCCTCTCATGGTGATTGTGACGACAGATGCAGCACTCGAGTGCAAATGGGTGAGTGGGTGAGTGAGTGATGATAAGCAGACGTCCCAATTCGCATAAAGGCGTGGACGAAGGAGGCGCCGGTCAATTATTGGGGGATGGGATGGGATGGACCATGGAGTCTTGGCCATCACGATCGAATCTTGCAAGCGACTCCGGACCTGGCAAGGCTGCAGGGCCAGCACGCGCTCCAAGGTGCTCCCAACAAGCTGCTGCACGACGCGTGCGGAGTTAAAGGATTGTGTTTCATAACTGTTGAATTTTGGGAGATATATCTCGCAGCTTTCCTGCCTCTCGTTCCCCTTCCAATATCACTCATCAAGTTATCATGGCCGTCTTCAATGTTGTTCAACGTCGAGATGTGTCGTCCCATCATGCCCAGCCAAGTCTCGACGCTCCCGGCGGCCGGAAGGGCAAATTGCTGTCGATCTTCCCTGGGATGAGAAGAGGTCTGACCACTTGTATTTTTGGTCACGGTAAGAACAAGGATGCCCTCAAGACTTAGCCAGACACGACGCGACGACCAAAAGACGTGGTATGGAGAGTGTCTCCGTATCCCCAGAAATCTAATTGATCTTCTGTTCCTGCACATCCGAAGAAGCTTCATTCTTCGGTGACAGCCAGAGTAGGAGTAACGGCCGAGGGTATCAAAGTATATCCGACACTAAAACCTGACACTACCCGTCACACTAGGCTTGGAAGGCATTGATGGCCGACCTGCCGACCCAAGCATGCATGAGACGCGGGAACGAACTCGACTCGACGACATTGTGCTAAAAAGACTCTACTCCGTAACTGGAGAGGCGAGCGTCCAAAGAATGAGACGAAACAAACGCTATTGTGATGGCGACGACTAGTCTCTAGTTTCTGCGGAGTCGAGACGCGGGATGGGTATTGACTTGTGTCAACCTCGGGTGAAAAGGAGAATGTGATTCCACTCAACTTCATGAGGGGTTTTTTGGGTGGTGGAGATGAGGTAGAACAAGTCTAGAACAAGAGCAGTCCTCACTAGAACCCTCGCTTCGAAAAGAGGCGTTCTGCCTCGGTTGCAGCTTGCAGCTTGCAGCTTGCTTTTCATTATTGATGCTAATCGTTGACGTAGGTACTACTGTAAGTTTCTGGGATGGTCCTCTTTCTCCGTGCGCTTTAGTGGCAATAGATTCCACTTTCAAATAGATCTTGTAACCGAGTTCCATAATGAATGTGATGAACGTCCAGATCCTGATCTAAAGACCATATTTGGAAGTATTTCCGTTGGTGCTGTGAACCGTGGACTTGGTGATCGTCGTGAAATACGCGATAAAGTGTCCGAATTGACCGAGATGGCTTCGTCATGATGTGAAGCGGCAGAGATTGCAGGCGCCTCTTTATGATCACTTAATCATTTCATGAAGATGGTTCCGAGGTTCTCTTCCTAGGCTTGTGAAAGAAACGAGTCAAGATGATTTTTTGTGTTGGCAGAAAAGGGGATTTGGGGAGTGCAAGAGGGAGGAGAGGGAGGAGTGGAGGTGATACAGTTGGGAGCACCAAGACTTTTTCAACAATGTTTTTCGAATTCGCGGTTTGGAAGGGTCTTGCCTAAAGGCAACTTTTTGCGATGTGCAACAAATGCGGATGACGCGGCCGCTTTTCCCGCTCTCACTGTTGCATGTCGTGGTCGACTGTCGATCTGAAAGTGTTGTCGATTCATTCGCCAGAAGGGTAATTTATACACGCGGTATGTCACTAACAACCAAACCTGAAGCACGCGTACGGTATGTGACGAGAACACGTTATGGGATAAAGGGTGTGAGATTTCACAGAATCCATACTCTCTATTTCTTGATACTACTATCGCCAATATCCAAATCACGTTCTGTTTAAAAGCATCAGGTGGTTTGTCTGCTTCAAATAACTGACAAGCCACACCCATCTCGTCCTCGTCCTCGTCTCCTTGTATATATACATACTATCTCGACTACCGCCGAGCTCGTTTCTCGTCACCACTGACATCGTTAGTCGGTCCACATGATCTAGAACGCTTCCTCCGGTGACAGGAGGGATCTAAACCAGATGTTGAAATATCAAGCAGACTCTCGCAAACGATATCTTGCTCTTTACATCGATCGCGATAGAGCCTCAAGACAGCCGCAGCCTTATCTCTCAGACCCTTCTGCTTGCACAAATAATTTAAAATTGTCATGACATTCGTCTGTGTTGAGTGAAGGTCTGCAGCAGCTTCGAGGAACGACCCCAAGGTTTCCAGAACGGAGCTCTTCTCATCCTCTGTGGCTTTAGCCACAGAAAGCCAAGCACTTCGCCGCCGAACCCATAATTCCCAGCAGCTGGTTGCTTCCCCCCTTTCAGCGAACTTATCCTCAGCAGGTGCAGGAAGATTTGGATCACAGCCCGCTGAGAGTAGCATGTTGATCATCACATCCGAGGCCCGTGTGCTTTCGCCTTGCGCCAATGAAACATTATGTCGCGCGGGTAGAGATCCAAGCAGAGATGTGCTTTTCAGGGCGTAGTGAAGAAGTGGAAGACATCCACAAGAAGGGGCACTCTCGGTACAGAGCTTAGGTAGGCTGGGATGTCTTTCAACATAATTGACAGCACTGGCTTCGATAGCAAGAATGAGCGTTGCGTGCGAGAATTCGCCATCGTGCTCATGGGAGTGGGCTTCTGCAAGGTCATTAAAATCGTCGCTCCAGAAGTCGAACATGGGATCGCTCAGGGCCCGGAGTGAGTCGAGCAATGGAGTCATCTTCCAGAAAACGTTCTCCTCACCGTGGGGAATGTTCTGATCGGCCTGTACTCCCCAGTTGATCCCATCGCGAAGGCATGTGAGGGCTTGGCTCATCTCAGCAGGACATCGAATGCGTTGACTTTGTACAGTTAGGTAAAGACCACTTAGCGACAGGAGTGTCGGGATGTCGAAATAGTCATCAGTCATCTTCAAGCAGTCCAGCTCCCAAACTTTATCTCCACTTAAGAACTCGAAAACGGTGCGGTGCATGAAAGATACTTTCGCGTCTACAAAGCTATCGTGCGTGATGTCGTTGTGGCTAGTATGTGAGAATGCCTTGTCAGCATTCCAGTGAGCGGCTTTGCAGAAACAAAAGGACATGTCGCCATGTCTTGGTTTCCTCTTCACGAGCTCTAGGAGCCCACCACATCTACTCCTCAGCCGGCCGTCAAGGTCTTTGCATAGCTCGTGCCTCTCGGCATCGGAGATAAAGCGCATGGGAATGGGTTCGAGATCATAATAGGCTGCACTGAAGGCGATATCAAGCGCATACATGCCATCAATGTCGGTCACTCCTTGCTCTTGGGCTCTCTGCTTCGAGTAACAAAGTCGCAAAAGCCGAGAGGCTTGCTCTTCGTGGCGTTTGTCTACCTTGTGCAGCATGTGCTGGAACATATCTTCCAGCTCTGGTGGCAGTCCCTGCACTCGACGTTCGAGCTCCGCAATACGATCGTAGTCCTCAAACCCCGCAAGAAGAGACCTGCATGCTAGAACCACCCACAAGAAAACGCCTGATGACTTCTGCTCAAGATCTTGCATGATCTTCCTTGACCGTTGTGGATCCTTCTGGAGAAGCCTTTTCATATAAACGTTGTTCCCAATAATATCGCGGACATAGGTAGAGATATCATCCCGTGTTAGTTCCTGAAGCTCTAGCATCGGCAATTCCTCGAACTCGGCTACGCACTGCGGTATGGGTCTGCTCGAAGCAATGATCTTGATGTGGGGATTGATGGCTAATCGGTTAATCAAAGCAATTCCATCCTTGTAATTACCGACATATTCATCTAATCCGTCGATGAAGAAGCAGAAAGGCGAGAGCTCGCGGGAAGTTGATAGAACCTCAAAAGCATACTTTGTCTCAGCTGCAGAAGGAGGCGTGGTGTCTTCTTGGACCTCATTGGCCTCTTTCCACATGGTTGGAAGCGCCCTGGCGATGAGTTCTGGGTGGCGCGAAAGAATCTGATAGAGGAGCGCTCTTGAAAGACCTTCCTGAGTGTTCTGCTCTGGCGTACCCAAATACCAGAAGAAAAAGTCTGCTATGGTGCATTCTTTCCCACCAGCCCATTCTGAGAGAAGATCCTTCGTGTTTTGGGCCGAATAGAGATACTTCATGAGCGTCGACTTGCCACTGCCAGCCTTGCCTGAAATCCAATAAATACCGGCGCCAGTGCGCAGCCAGTCCGAGAGATCATCCCACGTGTGCTTCTCTTCAGGTGGCTCAAAAGCCCATGCTAGGGTCTTTTGATGGGCTGCGGTGATATCCTCGCGACGGTCTGTCATCTTTCTAAACCATAAGGTTCGGAGGATGCGGTCCTTGCACCTATCATCGATGAGACCCTGCGTCGATCCAGCAATAGCTCCACGATGCCCTGTCGAGGCTTCAAAAATGATCTTCAGTTTCTTAAGATCGTGAATCTCCTCGAGATCTTTGGTGTTGGTGAGCTCCACACCACGCGTTCGAAAGTTTGCGATGGGAGGGACAAGCTCCTTGAGTTTCGATGTGAAGTGAGCCAACTCTGTAATTAGATTCTCAAATTTCTGCTTGTCGTGAATCACCCAGCGAGATTTCATCCATACGGAAGATGACTCGTCACGCTGTGTCATCTCGACTTTCAGCCTTCTGAACTGCTGTTCAAAGCGTACCATGCAAGGGCTACTCATTGTAGGTGTATCTCGTTCAACATTGATAAGGTCTTTTCTTGCGTCTTGTTCCTTTGACACATCTTTGAGTCCGTAACGCTTCTTGAGTTGCGATGCATCACCCAGCAACAATGCGATACAGGACAGAATCTGAGCGATGGACTCTTGCACCGTCGGATTGTTCAATCGCTTGTCGTCAAAGGCATCATCATCATCGTGGCTCAAGAGCCGGACTTGTTCAGCCCATTGAAGGAGAATGAACTTCTCGATATCGAGCTTGGTGAGAAGGATGATGTAGTCGCGACCAAGTTCGCGTGAGGCTGTGAAGAGCGCAAACAGGTCAATTGCGTTCTTGAAGGAACTAATGATGCTGAAGGCTCCGAAGACAGCACCGACAATTTCTGCCATCTTGTTGTTGTTGTTGGCATCTCTCTGGATGAGAGACGAAGTGATGGAAAAGTCTCATTGTGAACGAGGCTGGCTCCTGGATGATATGTGTAACGCGTTTAGAGGTTGGTGAACAGCTGAATGAGGATGCGGCTGAAGCGGCTGCGCCTCTGAGATGGCTGTTGCTGTTGTTGCGCAGTTCCTGAGCGTTGATGACGTCACTGGACTTTCTGGACATAGCTAAATCATGTCAATGTAGATATCAAAAAAATCTTTACAACAAACCGGAAATTGACACGGAATCCTCTCTGGTTGTAGTACAAATTCGTACAGTAATAAGGATGTGGGAATACGCAAGGCTGTTGAACTCGCTCCCAATTCCGATTTTCTGCTAGTTTTGCATTGGTATGCTTTACAGTAGCATTGGATAATCAATCTTGAGCTGAAAGAGACTAAATTTCTTAAGATAAGACATATTAAATCATTGAACTGGATAGTTCATGTGTGTCACTATACTGGAGCCAGATAGACAATCGAACTTGCAGATCCTTGCAAGTCGTACCTGCAGACTTGGCAAGCTCAAAGCAAAGAAAAGGGAGGAAAATAGAATCGCTGTCAGTTATCTCATTAGATGAAAGTTTAAAATATGCGAAACATTATGTAGGGGAAAACATCGGCATCCTGTGAAATTTACGAATACATTCACTACGATACCTGCGTACAATTGTGTTTTTTCTTTTTCTTGGCGTGATAGTAAATATGTTCAGAAACGTCAGTGAAGAACTCGTTCTCCTTGCTCCTCCTGTATGTGGCATCCGTTCTCGAACTGCACGTGGGAATTAACCTACTCATGAGCTCATGCGACAAGAGATGCAAATTCGGAATTGATGTGGAAGAAAGCGTCCGGTACACAACAGTGTGCTCTAATCTTTTGCTATTTGTTTACTTCTTTAAAATTGTTCTTCTGCTCCTCTAATTATCTCCATATATCGACGGAACTCCATCTTCTAAGATGTGTTGTTTTGAAATAGGCGTGTCTTTTCAAGCCCTTATTCTTGTATTCCACGACCTTCATACTTCATATTTCTTTCTTACTCTTACCCCAAGGCGCCCACTACTTTCCACTCATGGCCTCCAAAATGCTTTACGCTTCCTTTTAATTTCGCGAATGTTATTGCCCACAGTTAGTCAAGCGAGTAGCTACTACCCTTCGTATTTCCGTGCAGAAGTTAAACAAAAGAGGAACAGTTCGCGAATCACATCTCTTCTATTCTCTTAAGGACATGTGCAAGTTAAAAAGTCTTAATCCTTAGCGGGGTAGTAAAGGTTGAACGAGTTGGCGTGATCATTATCAGAAGGTTTCCAATACCCTCCTTGTTATGGGTCTGATCATATGCAAAATGTCCAATCTCCAAACAACTTCACTCAAGTCTGACTTCACTAGATACACTATATCGCGCAAGAAATCTGCTCCCGACGTCAAACATTGAAGCTGTATGAACTGTTAGCGTTGGAGCTGGTAAGTACTATTGCCGTTGTCTCCGCTGGTGGCGGCTTCGCAGCTGCTTTCCGCCCATTAAGTGTTTCAGGAGATCTCACAATCCTCAAAGTAGAGGTACAGAACTATGACTGGAGGATGACATTACACCGAAATAGGGTTTAGAAGGTCTCTCCGTAAAGCAAATGGTGTTGGGTGTGTGAGTGACTTTCCAAAAGCTGCTGATGTCTTCACGGCTAAGAGAGAAATGCCTATCACAGCGGGCCACAACATTGAGTCCCGACCTTGTTTTTGCAAGTATATTTGCTGAGATAATTATTGATTGGACATAGAGATGATGGAATAGTTACATGCATGGAATTTGTGAGTGCATTGAATCAGAGAGAGCATGGGTAACGGTTTTATCGACAGGCGTGTCAAATCGAATGAAACATTGTCTACGATGGATATAATGGACCACCATAAGGAAAGATTGATTGAGTGAAGAACTTGTACTGTCTGAATGGCTTGCAATCAAAATATTGCACATTTGATTTCATTCTTCAAGGTAACTCTGGTGGTTTCTTGGAGCCGAACAGACGCTCAAGCGTTTTCCCCTTGCCGTCTCTCACTCATATATGAGCAACGATTCAGTCTGAATGCATCATCAACGGGAAATGCGGGCCGGGTTAAAATTGATATGAACGGAGAATAGTCTCACAATTCAATGGATCTACATCTCATCCCTTCAGCGGTTAATGATACGTGATGAGCGGTGAGGGGCGAGGTACTTTTCCCCCTCCTTCACTTGGGCTCTCCAGGCGGCCGAGTTGGTATCATGACGCCCATCGAACGGAAACCATAACCCTAGAAAGATATTTCAAGAAAGGAGCCTCTCAAGATGCCTTAACTTCAGAAATCCCTGAACAAAGCTATCCATGTCGACCCCTTGACTTTGAGGCGGATCAAGGCCTTCCAAGATGGACACCGAGGGAGACACATGTACAAAAGTTTGCCAAGCGCACTAATCTTACAGGTCATAGGCCGTTCTATCAGGCTGTTCGTCTTCTTTCGCAGTTGTGGCAGAGAAGATAGAGAGAGGATGGGTTGAAATAGAAATGTTGTTGACTGTACAATTTACGTGCAGACGAGACGGGTGCAATTGCATGGATCTGGAGATCACGAGAGATTGAGGTGGAACTTGCTCTAAGATTTTCCATTTCCTATCCGTTCTGTCAGTCGTGATAGCTGTGCCGTTTCACAGTCTTGAAGTCTCTAATACAGTTTTCCGCACTGCGCCAGTTCTCTTGCGGACACCACAAAAACACCACATAAAGTCTTAATCATTATCGCATGTACGATTCAAACACAAATTTACCAAGAATAATGACACAGAGAAAGCCAAAACTGCCTTGCTGTCAATAGAACCGAAAATATGGAGATACACAAAAGTTCCTCCCCGAACCCAGTCCTTTCTCACTCGTATTCACCCCGAAGACAATATTGTTACTACATTAGTGGCGAGGCATTTCTCAAGGCCCAACACGTCTGTCCACAAGTTGCACAATCTCCGATGGGAATCTTGACAGAGAGCATGTTGTCGAAAGACATATGATCGTCAACTCGGTGTGGTGGAAGTAGCTGCGCCACGACTGAGATTTTGAGTAGGTTGAACTGCTGTGCCGTTTTAAGCGAGAGCTTGGTTTTTAGCTACCAGCTTTAGCTAGAACCCAGCTAATGTTTACAGCGAAGGAATCCAAGTGGGGTTACAGGTGTACAGTGTTGAATGCAAGAATTTTTCTATGATGGGATCCATGGGCGTTCTGAGGATGTTCCGAAGTATTGGGAAAGGAAAGAGGGTCTGTGAGATACCTAGGCTGACTGCTAGGTACCCGGTACCTTTGGTAAGGTAATTGGCCACGACCACTCGGCTGGGACATTGCTGGCTTAGATTGATGTCCGAAACTATACCAGCGGCGTCACTTGGCCATTGGTTGTGGCCATCCAAAAGGATTTCTAGCCTGTAGACTACTTGTCAGATGTTCTGTAGGATGCATAAACGTACCTGAATCGCATCTCCACATATCCTAGAAAAAAGGTCCGCTTGCGTTCCAAGGCGTCTTCCACAGGCTTTCCTATGAATGGGGCGAGATCGAAAGATCGCATGCCTGAAATGGTGCGAAAGGTTGGCAAAGAGGAGGAAGAAAGTTCTTGTGATCGCAAGCCAAGGCGGATAATTCGGAGCTCGCTCGTGAAAAGTTGCGAGCAAAAGAGAGTACACAGAAACCTCTCCAAAAAAGATACTGGAGAAGAAAATTCGTCGCAACTTTCTATTCCATAGCTAATCTTAATGAAGAAGCAATTCCATCGCGACCCAGAAACGCCGTAAAGTACTATCTTGACCAGCCCAGCCCAACCCATCCCTCCCTTTCTTTCCAGCTTTACACGTATATCTGACCTCTTAACACAATTGCTGCACAACAGCCTTCAATGAACCCAATGCCAATGCCTGAATTGCAGTCGCAAACTTCTCTCCGTGAATATTTGCTTCCTCAGGCCGTATATTCTTGCCCTTGTTCGTGGGATCGGGAACTGGCAAGACACCTACGATCTTGTGGATGGGGTGCTCGGCATCTGTTCTCTCCACAAGCGGTGCCACAACCTCCAAAGCTTTAAGGACATCGTCTCCCGCGGCTCCAATCGCAGCAAGGCAATCGTATGCTGTAACTTTGTCCAACCAAGGTGTAATCTCGTTGCCCGGTGGTCCAGGTTCGCCTGGATGCTTGTCGTACCAAGTTGTCTTGTTCTTCAGGAACCATTTCTCATCCATAAAAGGTCTGAATCTGCCTTCAATAGGTCCGCTAGCGCATTGCCAGAAATGAAGATCTTGACCAAGTTGAACGGCTCTCAAATATTGTCCAACGTCAACGCCGGTCTTTTCCATTTGCATAAGGAGCGTTTGATAGATTGGTGTAGCGAATGTGGCAACCTTCGTAAAACATATGGAAGGGATTTTGTTCTCTTGAAGAAATGTGTGGAAGTATTGGGCTTCCTCAAAGGCGAAGTGGTTATTGGTAGCTGCAATGTCGGCCTGCAACTTGCCATCCACGATAGAATAGCCTCCTTGCAATACTGCCCTCTCTACGGTTGCCTTTACAAGCTCGGGCTCCTTCTGGGTGAATTGTGCAATGTCCATCAAACTGGATAGGCATAAAAAGGTGACCTTGTGTTTCTCTTCTCTGGCCTGTGTGAGGATGCTGTGAAGCAGCGTCTCTCCATCTGGAAGAGGCTCGCCAACGGGAGCTATAAAACTCTCCGAGCCAGCGAATTCGTAATCTAGAACTTCATGTTTGGCATGCTCGCCTTCAGTCCCTATCGCAATGGGGATATTTGAAAGACCTAAACTATTCAAAGCCCCTCGTCCTAGGCGTGCCCGATCATCGGCTGGGTTTAAGTTTGCGACAAATCCCAGTAGTTGAACGGCGCCCAGACGATGAAGTTCTTTCAAAACTATCATTGCGAGAAGGTCGTCGAAATCTTTGCCCAAATCGGTGATGACCACGAGCCGTGGGGGATCTCTATCGAGGCGGTTCCTCTCGTCTAGAGTGTGCAGGATAGCCTCATAAACACGATCGTACTCTTCTGTGAGATCTTTGGGGATTGACGGCCTCTGGGCACCTCTTCGTGTCATATTTTTCCACTTTTTTGCGAAACGACTTTAATCTTGTCAGCAGATTTCTTGGTTTGGTGATAGAGTTGGTTGCGAGGGCGAATGAGATGTTTATGGGTAGCTACCTAATCGCAGCAAGAGGAGTATGAGAATGGTGAGGTTCAGCCGCCGTCTCATGGTCACGATGGGGAGGAGCCATATTTGTGAGCCAGGTATAATAAAGACCTAAACAGGTCGCTCTCTCTTTGTGAGATCGAATGTTGGCGTTGTGGCAGGGAGCCGGATGGAGAAGTGAAGTAGTGAAGGCCTACTAATCCGGCGATGCATCTCTCTATAACACAACCAACAGAGTGAGGCGCAGTAAAGCAAGGCTGGAGGATACTAGCAAACGACTCTCCTTGGAGCGATTCACTGCTGGTTTGCTGTCATGCGTGCACAATCTCGTTTGCTGTTGATGGCTTGTAGGTTTGCTATGACCAGGTCCAGTTGCGCGCGGCTGAGGTATCGTCACGTGGCAGACGGTCAGGCTGGACAGCTCAGACTATGATGGGATGGATGGATGAGAGAAGAGGAGACTTGGGAGAGACGTAAAGAGACGGAGATGAAGATATTCTGAGTTTAGGGTGGTTTGATGGCAAAGTAACAGGATGACTTGTGGATGTCACAACACCTCGGGGCGCAACGCAAGGCATTTCTAGAAGGATGTCAGATTGCCCACCCCTTAGTACGGCGACCCTTGAGTGCCAATAGTGTAGGTAGTGTAGTAATAAGGTACGAAGTGCATTACTAAAAGAGCCTGAGAGGTAGGCAAAGGATAGGAGAGAACGTAACTATTTTGTAGTATCTGATAAAAAAGTTGAAATTTGTTAGATTTAGATAGGTATTATCCTCAAAGAACCTGTCGACTATGATTGATATACTGGCCTCGCGCAGTACCGGCGGTACAATTCCGGTATCGAATTAGTAAGCAAGGCTCAACCGCGGTCGGATGGAAGACCGAAAGTGTCGGGGGTTCTTCTCCCGCCTGATCAAATTTAGTACTCAAGTACCTTACTCAAATTGTTTCCATCGCAAGCTTGCTTTCTACTCCTGCTCCAACTCTTGTACAACACCCACCTCTCTATCTCTCCTAATGTCCGCAACGATCCTCCGACATGTCCATCTGCCACATATAACACCATTTCACCACGCCCAGCAGCTGCAGCAAGTGCTAGTCCAGCAATTTCTCGCCCACAAAGCTCTCGTCTCGTCGAGCTCTCGATCACCCTCCGAATCGCCTCTCCCACCACCTCCCCAACCAACCATTCTTACCTTTACACCGACGCCTGTCTATACACTCGGTCGACGGGAGCATGGCACACTCTCTGCACAGCAGCAGGCTTTGCTGCTTGCCCCCTTGAGACCAAGAAAGCCCTTTGATCATAATCCCCATAAAAGTTTGGAATATGCGGAGCTGGAGGAGACCCAACGAGGTGGACAGACGACCTTCCATGGCCCAGGCCAATTGGTCATCTACCCTATAATCGATCTTAAACCAGCCACGCCATTTGCCCGGTACGAGAGAGGTCTCACTGTTCGAAGCTATGTGGAGCTTCTAGAACAAAGCACGATCGACGCCCTCGCAGAGTGGAGGATCAGTGGCACAAGGACAGAAAACCCAGGAGTGTGGGTGAGGCGGTTGGGGGTGGGTGAGGAGGAAGGAATGGAAAGGAAGATCGCTGCTCTCGGTGTACACTTAAGACGCAACGTGACGAGCTATGGTGTAGGGCTGAACATCAAGACCGATCTCGCATGGTTCGATCGGATTGTTGCCTGTGGGCTTGTTGGCAAGGGAGTCACAACAATGGAACAGGTTGGTCGGGAACACGGTATCTGGCAGCGGTGGGCCCCAAGGGAAAGCAAGGTGGCTTTGGAGCAAAAGCCGGAGGAGGTTGACAACAGAAGGAGAGTGGATCCCAAGGACAAATCCGGCTATCAACTCAAGGACAGGATGAAGTCCTCCATGGTGGGACGTGCTTGGGTGCGAGCTTTTGCGCTAGGGTTAGACGGCGAGGAAGGTATCAGGAACATCCGGAAAATCACGGCAGACGAGCTGGAAACTGAAATCAATGGTTATCGAGATGCCGTTCTGTGATGCTTGGCCATAAAATTCATTCTTCATTCTTCGTTTTAGGCAAAAAGCTTGCCACGATCAAACCAGGATGCAGGGCCGGATTATCAAATCGGGGACGAGCCGGTAAATTGCGACCCCTCGGCCCGTCGACCTGACTTTCTCGGAAAACGGTACGCCTTATCTTCATTGGAATGGCTTGACGACGACACCCAGAAATCATTGCATTCAAATCGTTTCATGAAAGGCCCGATTCAATCGGGTTTTTACGTGCGTTGAAGTGCGCAATTGCCTCAGCAGAAAGCGTGTTATATCTCGTATAAGACTTACACATTCCAATATTTTCGCTTATTATCTTCAGAATCACGTCACGGAAGAACCTCCTCCG